>JACAXG010000098.1:2232912-2832912 GCA_018881555.1 Amblyornis subalaris
AAAAAGAAAAAGAAAAAGAAAAAGAAAAAGAAAAAGAAAAAGAAAAAGAAAAAGAAAAAGAAAAAGAAAAAGAGAAAAAGAAAAAGAAAAAGAAAAAGAAAAAGAAAAAGAAAAAGAAAGGCTTGAATGAGACAGTGGTCTGAATGGATGGTGCTGATTCTGTGACACAGAAATGAAAATTCATGCAAGGGACTGTCTGAGACTGAAAGGATCTAGAGAAGCCTGACTGTGATATATATTTATTACACAATGGGATTGTCATCTGAAAGAAAAAGCTGCACCACCTGTGATACCCTGACTCTACATGTTGCAGTCAGCATGTCTGACTGCTATATCACAGACAAGCATGAATTTTGAGAATATGGGGAAAAATACCCCTGCTCGGACACTCCTTGAGATACAACAGGGCTTAAATATCCACTGCAGCAAAGTATAGGCAGAGAGATCTTTTTGCATCAGTTTCCCACCTACAAAACACGTATAAAAATTTTTTTGAGTCCTGTGAAAATTGTTTCTAGTCATACGATCATCAACTATGGCTTATGAGGCACTCAGATATTTCAGCAACAAATACAATATACTGTTCACAAAGAAGTGATTTAGTGTTGAATTTGAATGTTGCATGATAACAAATGCAGGACAAGCAAGTAGAATAATGTTGGACAGCTGCCTCACACCTTGAGAACCACGTAGATAACACAGTGAATGAGGCAAGCGTCCTGTGGAAAAATAGAGTCAGATGACAAAAGCTGCAAAAATTAACATAATTCAGGCCACCCGGGCCAAGTAACTTCTAATGCTTACTAATTTTATCACACTCAGACTATGAGGTAATATTTTAATGGAAATTTTTAAATTAAATATGTTACATACATATATATAACATATAAAACTATGTACACAAATTTAGTTACTGTCACAAAGTGTTTATAAGCATACATAGCATGCCTAAACTGTTGATTAGAAAATACAACTCTGTTTTGGTAACATGATGATAGATTTCTAAGATCAAATATTAGAATTAAATTCTACTTGTGAGCTGGAATCATCCAACATTATTTAATATAAAAAACCCCAAACCCACGAATTAATATTTGGTAATATTAAATCATGCCAGTTGCTTTAGAGTTATGTTCTATGATCAATCATAATGATTCCAGTATTATATTACAAGCTGTTTAATTTATGTCGGTTGAGGTCCTTCCTAATCTATTCTTTTTTGTAGTACCTGAGTACCTAATTTCTAAGTAGAGTTACATCCACGGAGCTGTCTATCACAAGTTTCCAGACATGTAGTACATCTTCTATGTCTCTTCAGTACAAGAAGCAATTTTTATACTATCATTTTGCCCCAATATACTCACAAGAAGGAGACCACCTTTTTTTTTCTTTTCTTTAAATTGTACTCATAAAACCACAGAAGCAATGAGATCAGGGCACTAAAGACCTAAGGAATATAGGCAGAACTTGAGTTGGTGAGAACACCCCTGTGCAGAAGATAAGCAGAAGGTACACTCTGAGAGTTGAAGTGGGACTTAAATCCTACGCCAGTCTGCAGCTGGCTCCATGGTCAGATATTAATTTCATCTACTCATGTCAATGTCTCTGTGGATGAAACTCTGGTTTGTCTCACAGAAAAACAGCAAGTGAGAACATTTAAGATTTTAGCCATAACGATTTCTTTTGAAATGAAGTTTTTGCAGGCTTCGGCTCACGAAAGAAAAAATAATATTTCTATATTTTACACTGGAGAGCATGAGTTTCATCAGCAAATATTTCCACCAGTAACTGAATTTCTTTTAAACTTTTCTCAAGCCCAACAGATTTGAAAACTCAAGATGGGAAAGCATGTTTATCTTTGACAGTTTAATCCCTGCCATCTTGCTGTTCAGTTGCTGCGTGGCTCAGTATTTAACTTGCTACAGTACACCAGCTCATCCCAGCAGTTCATTCTCTTGAAGTATCCAGGTACAGGACCAGAAACATACATCTTATATGTAACTGATTAAGAGAGGGCAGTCACAGGGTTGCTTTAGACCAAAGTCAATTAGTCCATTATTGTTTTCTTCCACCATGTGATACATACAGGTGCCAAAATGGATGCAAGCTCTAACCAAGTTCCACGCACAAGCAGAGAGAACACACTGAAAGTTGTGCCTGGATCACCCATTTCCATTACAGACAAAGGTATCCAGCACTAGACTGATCTGTGTTGTAAGTTGCATGCTTAGTTTTGGGAGGATTTCTAGCAAACTAAAAACAAAATATTGAGAAGAGGTAGAAGAATGAATGAAAATGGGGATGGCCAGGATGGAAAGGAGGTTTATTGTGACTTCAGGGTACTTACACTCGATTTGTGTTTTAAAAAGCAGGTTTAACCTTTGTTTAACCACAAAGATCTAACCTCTTAAATCAGTCAGTCAAAGCTTTTCTTGACATGCTTAGTGGTAATAGAGAAAGAATCACTAACGGAAGCTCTGTGGGCTTGCAATGCATTACTGTTTTGGCAAGACAGTGTTTTGTGATAAGCCTGATGACAATGGGGAGAACCATGCAAACTGGTTAACAATAGATTAATTAATCACTTATACAGAAGAGTGACTCTAACCATACCATAATTTTGCACAGTTTAAGTGTGTCAGCTTACCTTAAATATACAGCCACTTTCATTTAATGTCACAGAATTGAAGAATCATAGAATGGTTTTAGTTGGAAGGGACCTTAAAGATCATCTAGTTCCAACTCCCCTGCCATGGGCAGGGACACCACTAGGTTGCTCAAAGCTCTGTCCAGACAGGCCTCGAATACTTCCAGAGACAGAGCACTCTGTAAAATACTCTAGGAACATAGCTGATTAGGCATGAAAGAGGAAGTATAGCTTACACAGGTAGAAATGCAAGCAAGAACTCACAATTTTCATCTTGTGCAATGCACTGGAGAGGGATTCCAAAGAAAGATGTGTAGCTGTCATTGTACCACACCAACAGCTCAGTGCCCCTGGGGATATCTATACAAGCCCGGTAGAATATATTTGACCTAATCAAGAGAAAAAGAAAACAATTGCATAATTTAGGAATAGAGCATTCTCCTCTTATGATACAAAGTATTACAGTAGAATTTCATTATTTTGGAAGCATTTCTGCAGACAACTAAATGAATAACTTACTGACTGTTTTAAAACCAAATCTGTCACTAGAGAAGGACTTTGCTCCTGCAGCACAGGCTAACGAAGACCTTACAAGCAATTTGTTCCTAGCATATATTAAACACTAAGGTTTTAGAAGGACCAGGATTCCATGAAAATACAGGTATTTTTTTGCAATGTCTGTTTCAGGGTGATTTTAGAATGGTACATTTTGCCTATATAGTACAGCCATTTAAACAGCTTTGCATTCATCATCTAAGCTCAAGTTAACATATTTTAGTGTGAATAGACAACAGCTCTTTTATGTGAATAAATTCTTCTAGCAAGACATTTGAAGTAGTGTGAAGTGACCTTTCATGACAGTAATATACTGTCAAAAGAGAGATTTTGGATTGTTGAGAAAAACAGACTTTGGCTTATGGGAAATAAAAAATTTGGGTTAATCAGATCATGCAGCCAAAAAATCTTCTCCTGTATGGAACATGAGGGCAATGCCAATGATCCTTTAGTATGTATAATTAGTGTTACTGCAAGTATGATATCACATTGTTCCTGTGAGAAAAGACTGGGTATTTCTAAACCACTGAAGTGGGAATTGAGGCGGGAAAAAAGGGAAAAACCCTAAGTGTCTTTAGAATAAAGACAAGAGCTTTATACTGATCTTGCACTCATGTAAATAGCTTCAGAATGATACTTCTACAGTTAACAGATTTACATGGCAGCAAAAACTGTGCAAGATTAGAATCAGGCACAAGATAAAAGAGAAATGTTATCAGTTTGTAGTGGCTTTTCCCTTATGCTTCATATGGAACAGTAAAACACACTCCTGTGAGATGGATAGAAATTCAATATATACAAGAGGAACAGTCCGTTCTTGCTGAAGGATTACATACCAAAATGATACAGTCAAACTACCAAGAAATGACCATTTTTTATAACAGCTTACATAAGGCAGAAAAACATCTATAGACCAAAAAAAAAAAAAAAGTTAGGCTTCAACCAGTTTTCTGAATGAAGAATTGCTACAAACATTATTCTGAAGTTCAAGATAAAAGTGTTTGGGATGGGTAAGCCTTAAATTTAGACTTTCTATAAAGAATTGGCTGTAGCAATGCAATTTGTTCCTTGTGTAACACTGCAGACATAAGGAGAATCTTCTACCACATTTTTCATGGCAGTGAGATATGCACTTGTCAACATATTTTGTCACCGCAAAGTGGCTCTTGGCAACAGGATCATAAAGATCAATAAAAAAGTGCAGATTCTCAATATTTTACTAGCAGCTGCAAAAATTTCATTTATCTTGTTATTTTCCTCGCTTACTGCCACCCTGTCTCAGGAGGGCACTGCTAGCTAAGCAGAATGGTATTTTAGCCTTCTGTGAATATCTGACAAAAACTCTCCCCTTTGTGTCTCCGCTGCTTCTTCCCTCCTCCTCCTTCTCTTCCTCTTCTCCCTCTCTTTCTTCCCAGAGCTATGCATTTACTTAATTCTTTCCACTGTTACATAAAAATGAAAGTTGGAGCCATGCTATAAATTACCAGCATCTCTTAACTTGAGAAAAATTGAGTCTACTTTGTACTTCACCCTTGTAACATTTCATCTCTCAGTTTGGCTTCCCTTAACATAAACACAGCAGCCCAGCGAATGAATGTGCTAAAACCAAATGACACACTTTGCCGCTGAAAGAGCAGAACTGTTTTTGAGCAATGGGTGGTCTGTGGGGCTTGGAGTAGGCAGGGAAAAAAAGTGTAAGTGTACACCGTCCCTTACAAGTGTGCAGAGCTTCCAAAACTCGCAGAAATCTCTGCATGCTGAAGTACATCAAAGGGATTTTTCCCTTTTTGGATAATATTTCCTTTGCTGACATGTATTTAGTATTGTGGTTGGATGACTCATAAAGATAGCTTCATGGCGTCCCAACGCAGTTGAAGCAGAACACATGCCAACAAACATTATTGTCAGCCTCAAAATAAAAACAAAACGTTCAGCTAAGGGTCAATCAATCAAGAGCACTTTGAAGAAAATTCCATTTAGATATTACAAATCATAACAGAATGAATTTAAACCAGCTGACTTTCTGTGAGGAGGACGTCCATGTACAATAAAAATTAGGCTGGTTTTTCAGTGTCCAACTTTTCTATTTTCTTACACTTGGATGCAGTCACCAGTGATGGATGCCAGTTTTTTAAATTGTGTTTTTGTAGTTCATTTTATAAAGATCTGAAGTAATCGAAAACAGATCAACAGAGGGAACTCTAAGTAAAAACTCCATCATGAAAGGAGAGTTGTAAAATCCACTTAATATTGACAGATGTGTAATGACTTTCTCATGCTCACTTTTCATTTAGGTTTGTCATCTATATATATATATGCATATATATTTTTTTCTTATTTTTATATATGTATGTGCACGCACACATCACCACATTGAGAAATAGTCCACAAGATACCTACAAAAATACTCTTTCATCACAGCAATCTTTATTCATTATCCGAAGTGTTTATTTAAAATCCGATGGTATTTAGCTATAGATAGCAGATATTGAAGTACATAATAAAAGATTTTTAATGTATAAATAGGATTGGTTTTTTTAACTGCAGCATTATTTAGTCAACTGGCTAGAGAATAAAAAAAATTGAAAATGCAATTGAACAATTTTACCATTGTTAAATTGGATCCCTATGGGATAATCAAACTTTATGTATTTCATTTTAGCTTGTTTTTGTATGTTTTACTTTTAATTTTAAAGGTAGTTTAAATAAGTTTAGGATTTTTCCTAAATAAAAGAAACTCTGCTTTCTAAAGCAACCAGCAAAAATCCATGCTTACTGCGACTCGCAAGCCTGGGGCATTCTTTGATGTGCTTCCTAACACGTTTAATAAGGCCAAGCAGTTGCTTCTGATTCTGAGGCAAAAGATTTGTTTATAGCTGAGATCATCTATTTGTGTAATGTGTTGTCTGGGTTTTCTGGATCTGTTTGCAAGTACAAAGTAAAATGCATCATAAGTTCTTTAAATTTTTCTTCACATTTTGACTTTCTCTAGCCAGCAGCATTAGAGGAGCAAGCACTAGCAATCTTGGCTAGCAGGTGCAGTCAACATGAAAGCTCTAGGTGTATACACATCTCATGACTGACCCTCAGGATGCCTCTGGGTGCAAAACTCCTTCTCTGCCACCCTTCCCCTTCCTCTAGCACATGCATCTCTGTTCAGGGTGGAGGACTGCTTGTGTTGGCTTGCTTCTGATGAGACCGTTTGAAAAAGTGCGGAGGGCTCTGTGTGGTGTGGGGGTCACACCAGTGACACAGGGCTGCCCTCACTCCTCACTTCACCCTGCATGTATTGCCCCAAGCGAGCACATCTGCCAAAGCTCCGACATTGTCCTTGCAATCAAGGCAACAGTACTGGTGACGATTACAGTCTGATAAACATTTACATTTTCATGTCATTGAGAGAATCCAAAAAACACTTTACCTGTACTGAACCACTGTTAAGTTCTGCTCCCCACAGTGTCTCGCACATCGGATATACCTCATCCAGCTTGACTTACTGGGTTCTCCACCATCGATAAAGTGCTGCAGTGTCCCATCTTGGTCATATATCTGGGGGAGATGTCACAAGGTCAAGTAGTTAGAACAAATCATCAGCAATCATTTTCACTGCTTTGCTGTCTCCTTGTGGCTTTTCTAGGACTTTATTGCCATGAAGTTTGTCATTTGTGTACTGAAATCTACATGAAAAAGCAGAAAAGTATTCTAGGGGATGCAACTTTATCATGTTTCTTTTATCAAGCCAATCTTTTCATATTAAAAATATTTGTGGTGTCTCAAAGATGTGACCATGTTTCCCAAAGAATATTTAACCTATTTTGACAAGCTGGCCTTAAATAATGAACTGCCAGATAAACAAGAAAATCTGGATATAAAGCGTGCATTGAAATGGCAGGGACATCTGAGCAAGGGGCAGTAGTAATCCCTAAACAAGTATTCCTTCTTTCACATCAGTTGCAGCAAGAGCATATACTTCAGCAACCTCACATGATACGTTAGGGAGTTATAGGATTCATAATATCAAAACAATGAGACTACAAGGAAAAAGGGAGTTGATGATGCCTTTAGGAGCTCCCTTGAGACACATAATTTTTTGAAGTAGTAAATGAGAAATAAGTCCTGAGGGAATGATTGTTTTCCTAAACATGACATTCCTGCTAAGGACATGAGAGCCAGTTACTGTAATTTTAAAAAAAGACAGTATTATGTCTCTATTTGTATGTGGATGCTCCCTCTAAAGTCACGAATAAAGTTGCTCTGGAGGCTCTGAAATGAAAAGATAAATGTTTCATGCATACCCGCCCTTCTGACTGCTTAAAAAATGTTATATACATGGTCTAATCCTAGTAAAAGCATCCAATCTCACAAGATTTTTACTTGTTAAAAAATTACTTTGTCAAACTTCACAAATGCTTATGAACAATTAGGTGCCTATCTGAAGTAAATTTCATCTTCATGTTTTTTGCCACTCCATGAACACCATTTGCTTTAATATCCATACCTTAAAAATATTATCCCTTTTGAAATTGTAGGAGCCTAAATTGATGTCTTCTCAAAACTATTAATTCTGCTATCCAAAGGGGAAGCATATTTATTACATTGAATTGAACATTTCTAGGGCATACAAATTAACAATCTTGAACGTCTATTTCAATATCAAGAGAATCATTTCAGAAATTATGTGACTATATTCAATACTTCTGATTTTTTAAAAGAGTGCTTCTTACAGTTCACACAAAAACATACACAGGAATCAAAATCTAGTTCTTTCCTCCACCAAAGGAGAGTCCCAAATTTAGGAGCCAGCCTTGCTTTTGCTCTTGGCCAAGAGGCACTGTGAGTAATCAGGAGCAATATATCCATTGCAAGATCACGAGAGACATGGAAATCAAGTGTCTATGGCGATCCTTATCATTTGTTCCTGAGTGTCTGTGATGAGGACCAGGTGGAACCTGGCCAAATACTCTTGGGTTGGATAAGCAAGATGCCACCCCAACATGCACTGATTGGAGTAAAGTCGGAGAAATCACAAGGTGTCCTCAGAGGTAAACAAATACACCAGTACCAGGCGTAAGTTTATTTCTTATATATGGTAGCATGCTGATTATGAGCAAGGACCTATTCTTCTGTGAATATCTTAATGAATGCTGAATATATGAGCAAAACATGCTAACCAATAAAAATCTGTAATGACATCAGAAAAGTTTTATAGGAAATCAACCTACAAAAAGGAAGAGAAGGAAAAATTAACGACTAACAGTACTTGGCTGGAGCCATTTTGGCAATATCTATGCAAATAGTCTCAGCAGTGTTTATTATCTATCTACATGCTGCTTATACACATAACAATATAGGGCTTAACATGAGGCAAAACCAATTTCCATAAATAAGGAGCTGAGAGCTTCTTAATCCCCAGATGATACGAAACAGGAAACACAAAGACAGACTGCCATAAACAGGGCTGATGGTCATATCTTGACCCACAGGAACTTTGGTAAATAGAGAGTCATTAACTGATATGAAAAATTAAAATCTGTCATGAAAACATAGGACTGAAGCTTTCCTGGCCTCGGCCTGGAACTGGAAGGACTGTGTTACAAGACTAAATATTTTCAAATGCTTTATTCTTGCAAGTAGTGGTGCATCAAGTGACACTATGGCCTCCTTCCCTAGGGGGATATTACTGACATTGCTGCATAGTCGCAATCCATCCAATAGCATTCTTAGCCCTGTTCTTACAGGACTGTAAACCCACCTGTAAGGAAGCAGAAGCCCTAAGCTTAGAAGGGAAATAACAACACTGCACTGAATCTGTGTGTTTGTCAAATTGCATAATACGGGTAAAAATTTGGAAAAAAACCCTGAAAACCAGACACGGTTGTTATTTTTCATGTTGCCATCATCCAAGAGTTCTTATTCATTTTATAATTACATAAATCAGGCAACCACTATATAACTGCCTGAAGAAACCCTCGTGAAACCCCAGCCTGCCATAACAGAGAAAAAGCAAACCTGCAGTACAGGCTGTGAACCCAGACACTACAATAAACCATGGATATACATATTCACCCACATCTCTATTACGCATGCACATGTACTTAACACTTATAAGTATCTATTAAAGAAAATACTGCAGAAACCCATAATAAACTGATGTTACTGAAAGTCTCTGACTACCTCACTAGACCATTACATCCATCTGCATTGGCGTAACTTTTAACACACTGGAAAGCCTCACAGCAAAATAAAATACCATTTCTCCAAGTCCCTGTTGACATTGCATTTATTTTTTCTACATCTCAGATCAGTCACTGACCTAAGTAGTGGTAACACAATTAGTTATTTCATTTTTCTACTTTGATTATATTTGGAAGTGTTACATAAACGTCTTACTGGAGCTTTTCCTCTTCTGACACAAAGTACTTGATAACTGTTGGGTTTACTGAGTTTTAAGGGCTTGGGTTTTGTTGGGTTTTTTGCTTTGTTTGTTTGTTTTGTGGAATGGAATGAACAAGATTACTGGAAGAGATCAGAATCTCATAAAATAGGACCGCACTCACCTCCTTTGACATGCCTTATGTTCCCCCCTTATCCATTGCCATATAATTAATTAACTTCTTAATATGTTTTAGATAGGCACTGTGATGGGAGAGCGCTGCAACCCTCCCAACAGCGCCCTGGCGTCCAGCGGTGCCTCGGCGTGGTGTGCGATGGTCAGCACACCCAACGCCTTAAGCTGGGAGTAAAAAGTCGGGAACGGCTCTTCTGAGGTTGCAACTTACTTACTGCACCAATCCACGCATCGGGGGAAAAACAGCCAAAGCACACAACCGTGCACAGAGTTTTATACTGAACTAAAGAGGGGCGGAGAGAACACTGGGAACCAATCACATGAAGGTAAAAGGGAGGAGAGAAAGGCGGGACTACAATACATAAACCAATGAGGGTAGGTGAGGGGAGGAGCAGGGGAACAAGGCCAATGGGGCACCGAGGAAGGGAGAACTTTCCAGAACAAAACCATAAATGGATACAGAGATTGACAGTTAGAAGGAACAAACCAAATAGGGGAACATACCATTACCAAGCCTAGATGGGGGAGACCCTCCCTGCCATTACCCTAGGAGGGGAGAGTCTAGACTTTTACACCTCTGTGGCTGGCCCCACCTTCACAGCCTCTTTGGCTGCAGGCCCAAGCACCATATGAATAGGTTCTTGACTGTTTACAGATAGTGTACTTGTATGTTGCAGAACAAGTGACTCAGAATGTGATGCATTTTCTTGCTCTGTGGATTCTACCCTTTGACTTCAGAATACAACAGAAACTGCTTCATTTTCCAACAAGATAAGTCCAAAGCATAGCCATCAGAATAGAAGTCTTGTCTTTTCTGTATTTTTATTCCTCCTCTCCTTGCAAACACCGCTTTATTAAATAATCGAGACATAAACAGAGGTCAGATTCATCTTGTACTGGTATGCAAACAGAAACTGAATATGAAGGACGGCATGTATTACTTGCTGGATTGGTTGCTGATAATTATTTGGAGGACACAGATATTGTTATTTTAATGACAATTATAGCAGCAACGCATAATGGAAATAACAATGCAACTTCTAAAGCACTCTGTATTTCACATAAGTGATGCTCTAAAATCTCTGAACAGCCATAACTAAGTAAAATAAACAAGGATCATATACTATTTAAGCAGTATTAAAAGACAAGGCAGAGTCCTAAAGAGCCTTCTGAGAACCCTCAATTATTTCAGTACTGATATATTTAATATTGCTCACTTGGATCAATGGGGCAAACCTAATTCCAATGCTAAAGACTGTTGCTCCATTTTCTAGTATACATGCCACAGAATTTTAGAATAAAAAAGTTCAAATGTAACATCACAGCCACAAAGTCAAGTCATGAAGCAACTAAAAACAGTTTCACAGAAGAGACAGTGAGAGCGAAAATAGTTAGTTCATTGAAGTTCTTTGCTCTCTATCTCTTGCCTTCCCTTGTTCTCTTTCCATGGTCTACTAAAGGATTATGTCTTTAGAAATTCTGCCTGCATCTTATTTTTCCATTTAGTCAGATAATAAAGGTATTAATAGATGATTAATTGATTGCTCATTTTCATTTCAGGCAGTCAGAGATTAAACTGATCCTGAAAACAGAATTTTTCTTTGCACATACATTTATATTATAAAAGTAGCTATTAGAATATTTTTTTCTTTTTGCAAGACATCAGAAGAGATGTGAGGAAAACCACAAAATATGCAAGAATTAATTTTTACCATTAGTAGAGAATCTCGCATTGTGCTTGCTGTTCACTGCTATTCTCATTGGCATCACACGCGTAAGGTAACAAAATTTTCAAATCACTTAGTATGAGCCTTCTCCTCCCAAAAGAAGTTTTACCCTTGACTTCAATGGGAAGAGTCAAGATAGAAAAGAGTGCTTTTGATGAGTAAATATATTTCATAAATTATCAACTATGCACTTAAAAATTATAGATGTCCTCAAAACTACTGATAATATGATGAAAAAGTTGTAACCAGACTGACATGTCAGATATGGTAGCACCCATACAAGTTATATTCTTTCTATAACAGTGTATGAACTTACAAGTCACAGTTACTCTGAAAGTTTCCTCTTTGCTGGCTTGGACATCAGAACAGCATATTCTCTACATTAGGCAAATCTCACTATTGTGAGGCCTTGTTTTTAATGTAACAACATTGCAACATCTTCTACAGGTGTCTATCCTAAACAGAAGTTGAGAAGTATGCCAGAAAGGGTAGTGGTTAAAGCATTGCTGCTTAGCTGAGAGTCTGTAAAAGGTGTGCATTTGTAGAATCATAGAATCATTTAGATTGCAAAAGACCTTTAAAATTGAGTACAACCCTTAACCCAGCACTGCCAAGACAAGCACTAAACTAAGTTCCTGAGTGCTGCATCTACACTTCTTTTAAATACCTCCAGAGATGGTGGCTCTACTGCTTCCCCAGACAGCTCCAGATGGTGGCTCTACTGCTTCCCTGTTCCAGTGATTGACAATCCTCTTGGTGAAGAAATTTTCCCTAATATCCAATCTAAACATCCCCAGGCACAATTTGAGGCTGTTTAATCTGTTTCTGTCACTTATTACTTGGGAGAAGACACCAACTCCCACGCTGCTACGCCCTCCTTTCAGGTTGTTGTAGAGAGCAATAACGTCCCCACTGAGCCTCCCTTTCTTCAGACTAAACAACCCCAGCTTGCTCAGCTGCTCCTTACAAGACTTGTGCTCCAGACCCTTCACCAGCTCCATTGCCCTTCTCTGAACTCGCTCCAGCACCTCAAAGTCCTTTTCGTAGTGAGAGGCCCAGAACTAGACCCAACACTCAAGGTGTGGCCTCACCAATGCCCAGTACAGGGGGACGGTCACTGCTCTGGTCCTGCTAGCAGCATTATTGCTGATACATGCCAGGATGTCCTTGGCGTTCTTGGACACCTGGGCACACACTGGCTCATATTCAGCTGCTGTCGACCAGCACCCCCAGGTCCTTTCACACCAAGGCAGTTTTCCAGCCACTCTGCCTCCGGTCTGTACCACTGTGCAGAGTTGTTGTGACCGAACTGCAGGATTTGACACTTGCCCTTGTTTGACCTCATAGAATTAATCTCAGCTGAGTGATCCAGCCTGTCCAGATCCCTCTGCAAAGCCTTCTCACCCTCCAGCAGATCAACACTCCTGCCCAATTTAGTGTAATCTGCAAATTGGCAGAGGGTGCACTTGATCCCCTCATCCAGATTATGGGTAAAGATATTTAACAATATTAAACAATTGGCTGTTCCCCAATACTGAACCCTGGTCAACGGCACTTGTGACTGGCCACCAACTGGGTTTAGCACCACTTACCTCCACTCTCCTGGCACAGCCAGCCAGCCAGTATTTTTTACCATCTGAAGACTACAAAATTCTGTGAGAAATGGTGTCAAAGGCTTCACTGAAGACCAGGTAAACAACATGCACAGCCTTTCCCTCACACATTAAGTGCAACACACTTTCACAGGAGACCAGGTCAGTCAAGTAGGACCTGCCTTTCGTAAACCCATAATGACTGTGCTCAATCCTGATTGTCCTGCATGAAGGCACTCAAGATGATTTGCTCTGTGGCCTCTCCTGACACCAAGATCAGGATTACAGGCCTATTGTTCCCTGCATCCTTCTTCTTGCTCCTCTTGTAGATGGGCTTCATGTCTGCTGACTTCCTGTCAACTGGGACCTCCCCAGTGAGCCATGGCCACTTATAAATGATCTAAAGTGGCTTAGTGAGCTCTTCCACCAGCTCCTCAGGACCCTTGTGTGGATCCCATCTGACCCCCTAGACTGTGTATGTCTAAATGGTGTATCAGGTCTCTGAGCATATTTCTCTTGATTACAGGGGTTTCATTCTGCCTCCCATACCTGTCTTACAGCTCAGAGGACTGGATACTCAGAAAAGAACTGGTCTTACTATTAAAGACTGGCAAAGAAGTCATTAAGCTCTTCAGCCTCTTCCTCATCTTTTGTCACTATGTTTCCTCATGCATCCACCATCCTTAGCCCTCCTTTTTTTGCTAATCTATTTATAGAATTTTTTTTTTTCTTTTACAGCAAGTAAGCTCTATTTGGGCTTTAGCCCTTCTAATCTCTTCCCTGCTTAACTTCATGACATCCTTGTAGTCCTCCAGAGTTGCCTGCCCCTCTTTTCCAAAGGTCGCAAACTCTTTTTTTGCCCTAACTTCCAGCCAAAGCTCTCTGTTTGACCAGGCTAATCTTCTTCCCCACCAATTAATCTTTTGGTATATGGGGACTGCCTGCCAAGATTTGCTGCGCCTTTAAGATTTCCTTCTTAAGGCACATCAAGCCTTCCTGGACTCCCTGCCATTCAAGACGGCCTCCCAAGAGACTCTGTCAGCCAGTCCCCTAAACAGGCCAAAGTCTGTCCTCCAGAACTCCAAGGTGACAGTCCTGCTGATCATCCTCCTTACTTCTTTGAGAATTGAAAACTCAATCATTTTGTGATCATTGTGCTCAAGACAGCCTCTGACCACCACATAACCCACAAGTCCTTCTCTGTTCACAAACAGGTCCAGCATGGCACATTCCATAGCTGACTCCTTCACCATCTATGTCAGGAAGTTATCTTCCACACCCTCCAGGAGCATCCTGGACTGTTTCCTCTCTGCTGTGTTGCATTTCCAGCAAAGATCTGGTAAATTGAAGGCTCCCATGAGAACAGGGCACGACAATTGTGAGACTTCTCCCAGCTGCTTACAGAATGTTTCACCTGCCTCTTCATCCTGGCTGGATGGTCTATAACAGACTTCCACCAGAATATCTGCTATACTGGCCTTCCTCTTGGTTCTTACCCATAAACACTCAATCTTGTCATCACCATCATCTTCTTTTGAAGGAAACTGCCATGTCTTCAGTGAATTATATTTTTTTAAATTCGCTTTTCAGCATTTTACTCATCTTCTGGAGTAAACTAGTACTGTAAGTAAAGTTGAATACATGCCTGCTTTCATAGATGGTAGAAGAGTGTTCAGTGGCATTACTGGTAGACGAGAGTTCTATAGCCAACTTAACAAATGACAGGGAAGGTTACTTCTCCCACAAAGCAGAAGAAACAGTAGTCTCTTTCCTGAAAAGCTCTGAGATTCACAAAGCTAACTGAACAGTAAAATTCAGTGATTTGACTTGCCTAAGGCAGTGATTGTTAAGCAAAATGCTGATGAGCTCTAGAGTTTATTATAAGTATACATTACTTATTTTTTAGAGCTTCTAATCATGTCAAACTGAAAGCAAACCGAATTGTATGCATGACTTGATAACTTACTCATTTAGATTGGATTTTGTGTAGTATACTGCTGCCTAGCTGTCTTTGAAATTAACACACTGCCAAAAGACCTCATTACCTAGAAAGCCTGAAATGTTCAGAAGATGCTGCGTGAACTGAAAGAGAGAAGACTACCGACAGAATTCCTTGAATAGATTACATTTAAGGAGCATAGTTTAGGCTGAAAATCAAACTACAGCTGGGTTCATATTGATAGCAACACGTGTTCAAAGAATGAATGTTTTTAGGCTTTAAATGCCTTAATATTAGAAGGTGGGCATCTGCTTCAGGATAGGAGGGCCCTTCTGAATGTATGTCTTCTCCTTGTTACACACAGAATGAGAAAGCTGTGTAGAAAAAATCATGCATGTAACCATCACTTCTTTCTCATTTCTTTCACTATCTTGGTGACCAAGTAAGGATATTCAGCAAGCATTCTAAGAACAAATTTTAGCCTCTCTATACAAAAGAAAAATGAAATAAAATGGAACTCAGAGGCAAATTAAAATGCATGGAAAAGTCTCCAAATACAACTTGACTAAAAAGAAAAACTGATGTTGCTAGATGATAATAGTAACGTTATATAATCACGTCCTTTACAAAGACCACATCTCAAACATTGAAATGCTTTGCAAATGACATACTCTCTTTTAGATTACCTATACAGTGAACAGGCAAATTATTCTCAGCCAGTATAAATAAATTAGTATTCATCACATTGTGATAAATTCAACATTGATGCGTAATAAATATTATTGAATCTGTAATAATCAACTACATGCATAAAACTGGTATGCAAAAACAGTAGTATATGTGTCATCAACGTCATTCTACTATAAGCGGAAATGTTTGGACAGCTTCCCTATTCAATTGCATGGACATTATTTCAGAGAGACATTATAAAATACGTCTCACATATTCCACTGTTGCTTGATAACTGATTTGCTTTACCACTTAAAATATTCCCTCAGATTATTTATGGACAGATAGCAGAATTAAAAATATAAATATGTTACAGATAACATTCAAGCTTGTTGTCTTAGGATGAGATAAGAATACTTTGGTTTATTATTATGTAGAAAATTAAAGTCAGTTACTATGATCTTTATATGTACATGAAATAAATCCATGTCAATAAGTAGTTACTTGCTTTGAAGTGCTCCTATTTTTAAAATTATAAATCATGGTATCTCCTTGACATGTAGGAAATGCAACAGTTAATTCAAAGAGTGATTTTTCTTTTTTGCAATATTTGTATTACATGCAAAACATTGTCATTTTGTTTATACTTAGAATTGTCATCAAGTTTTCCAAAGCATTTTGAACTGCTATAAGCTATTAACAGAAAAGAAATCTGACATAAGTGAGCAAGGAGGAAATATCAGGAGGCCTCACTGGTTAATTTCAACCCAAAATTTTCTCCAACGCTTGTTGGCAATAAACTCCCTGAGATGCAACCCCTTTGCGAAAATGCACAGAAATATATCCTGACAGCCAATGGTCTTCTTTGACTGCTCACACAATTCAAAGCAATTTGCTAAAATTAGCCATATCTGATATGGAGCGTACATCTTGTAATATCTGCTTAATGTTTATCTGCTTAATCTAGCAGGCATCATCTAGCAAATTTTATAAAAGAGAACACTTGCCAAATATTATTAAAAGCTATTTAGTTTTAATGTTTCTCAAAGGATTATAGCATATGAAGCTATAAACATTGGTTTGAACTGTCTGTGCTAGGTGAAACGCTTCATCTCTCACTTAGACCCCAGTCCAGCAAACACTTATGCACATGTTGCAGTCTCATTGATCTCAATGAGACTACTCGTGTGTGAAATCAAGCATCTCTGTAAGCAGCTGGAGGATTGGGGCCTTTTTCCAGAAAGTGTCATGAAAGCAATACCCTGTTGATTATGTGGACTTAATAAAATTACTTTTTTTATAAGTCAGGTCTCAGTGGTTTGTTTTGACATTAGCCCATGGAGGTCCTGGAATAGGAAAGAGTTTCACGTAACACAACAGTGTTACTCAACACCAGGGCAATGAGGGGAAAACACAGAGCAGCAGAAAACCCCATGCATGAAGCTGAAAACTTGCACACGTGTAAACAGGTCTGTAAAGGACCAGTGCTCTTGCAGTATCCACTGACACCACAGGGCCTCCCCTGCATGCGGTTTTGCACTATCCTGACAGGTTCAGGTATTGGACAAAAAAAGCTGTGGTGCCCCAGCCATGAGTAATTCTGTAATGGAGACACTTTTGTTTAACATTATTTCCACCCTTCTCACTACACTGTGTTCCCATGCAGACCTGGTAGCATAAAACCATGTGGAGGCAATAGATTGACATTATTTTCTCCAGTCTTTTCTGTGGGGGACATGGAGCATGAAGAGAAAAAGTGTTGCTAATCTAGGCTCAGTATTCAGAAAGACCAGGAAAAAAAATGTGCTGAAAAGAAAAAAATGGTTTAAAAACAGACAGGCAAATTATCAAAGTTGAAATAACCCAAAAAGAAGACTCTCACAACCATTGACTGGTAGATGCATATCCCAGTAAATGTTTCGGGGAAGGAGTTACAAGAATGGTGTAAGGGCCCAATACCAAAAACTCTCATTCAACTGGAAAGCAACAATGAATTTATTCAGTAATAAAGCTCCCAAAATTACTTTGTGAGCTGGGTAATCAAGACAGTTACAGTGATTCCTTCTTGCTCCCAGTGCCTCTGAAAACAGAGCACTGTTTCCTTTGCAAGGTAATGCAGAGCTTTAGCAATTTTCATGCAGCTTCTCAAACCTTTAGACATTCAAAAGTGAAATTCGAAAGTGTTTGTTTCATATTTTTTCATGCCTTTACACAACTAAATATTCCAGAAGGATTTTGGCAGATTTAATCACTCAACATCAAGCTAGGCAATGCAGCTGAAACAAGTGAGCAGGTACCCACTCTAGGGGTGAGTTACTGATAGCTCAATGGCCTTGGAGAAATCACTCAGGACCAGAAGAAACTCATAAATGGAAATCATTCTAATTTGCCCTGATTCTAATATAGGAGAAGGAATGAGAGCATAGAAGGTCTGTTCTTCAGACTCAGGGCTTACCTTGCTTGTAAGAGGAAGCAGATGGCCCAAGAAGAACACAGCTTTTAATCCTTTGCTCCTGTAATTTCTGTTGAACACATTTTCAAAACGTTGTTCTGAACTGTGTTTTCATAGTTTTGTGCATGAATCACCACTTCAAGAGAGGTAGCAGATCTTAGACTTACAAATCCCAAACTCAATACTTAGGGATATTTTCAGATATATTGAAGTACGGCACATAGAAACCAAGGCACAGTTATCATACTGTAAATAAAACTTGCTAATTATGGTTTTTGTTTGGTTTCACTTTGCAGCACTTGGGGCTTCTCATTCTTTTCTTTACCTTTAGGATTTTTAAAATCTCTGATACCATGTTCCCTTAAGCTTTTTAAGAACTAGATTGTGAAGGTACTTATTTTCTCAAGAACAGAGCTCCTAGAGACTCTGAAGAGATCTGCAGGGAGGGTGTCAAGAGGATGGAGTCAGACTCTTCTCGGTGGTGCCGAGCAATAGAACGAGAGGCAATGGGCAGAAACTGATGCATAGGAAGTTCTTCCTGAATATGAGGAAGAACTTTTTGTGAGGGTGACTGAGCATTGAAACAGGCTGCCCCAAGACATTGCAGAATCTTCTTCCCTGGAGATATTCAAAAACTGTCTGAACACAATCCTGAGTAATGTGCTCTAGGACACCCTCCTTGAACTAGGAGGTTGGACTACATGACTCCAGTGGTCCCATCCAATCTTAAGTATTCTCTGATTCTGTAGAGACACTCTCAGTCCTGTAGTAGAACTGGCAAAAAATCCTTCAGCAAGTTAGATTTAAAACTGCCACTGAAGACAACAGTACTCAAGTTTTGACTCATTTGGACACTTATGAACCATACCTCTGCTTTCTAGGCAGGTAAAAGATTATGTTATTTGCTCTAACTTTCTAAGCAACTCTTCTTGCTTTGAGACAAGGAATTCTTCAATTTCTTTTGCATGTACCATAAGTAGCTATGGTCTCATTTAAGTAGGGCACTTCAGGGAACTGTGAAACCACTGAGGTTGGAAGGAATCTCTGGAGATAGTGATGTCTTCTACTACCTTCACTTTGAAATTTCTACTCGTTTTTCATGGGTATCTAAAAAAAAAAAGAAACTGAAAAAAAATCCCAACCTTAATTCAGAAATGTATTACATGTGAAAAAACCCTCTGAAAAGAAGCCTTTTCCACAGGTAGCCTCACTTTCAAGCAATGTCAAGAACATTACTTTGTTCTGATAAAGTTTTTCTTGCTAATGTAATCCACTGATAAGGGTTTGTTACTGGACTAGGGCACTAATATTAAGTTATGTTCAGGTGTGTAAACTTCAGTTTCCGCTGGTGTTTCTGATGGTTTCGAGTATCCCAGTAAGCCTTCAGTGACTGTTCCAGAAGACAGGCAGTCCTTAAGTTCTGAGCATTACATGTCAGCCCTGTCTGTATGTCTTAGATACTTTCCAGGATTTAAAAGGCCACTAAGCACCTCCATTCAGACACCCAAATTACTCTGCAGATGCCTGGGTTTAGGTCCTGTCCTGAAAATGGTTTGTCACATAGCTTACAGCAAGTGCTTAAAGTCTGTGTCTTGATCCTGTGGCTGTAGAAAACAGAGATTTTGATAACATTTTTTGTGCACCATTTGCTTATCTTCACTCTGAGTTTGTAAGTAAATATGGATAGGGATTGTGTTTACAGTGTATGTGTAGAACATCTATCACAGCAGAGCCCCCTTTTACTACTACAATACAGACTCCACAGAAAATTCTTTCAATCCTTTTTTAAACGTCTAGTTAAGGCTTACCATAAATGAAGAATTTCAGTAAAAATTACATACTTTAGAAAATATACTTAATTCCTTTGTGAGTTTTAAATAAGGAGGCACAGTGATATTTTTAGTTTGGAATATTTTGGAATGTCTGGAATGTCAAGTTCCCCAGATGATGATTAAAAGGTCAAGTAATAAAGTATATGATAAACTATGCATGAGATTCCTCATAAAATAAATGAGTAATGGCTGTACAAACGGTGTCACCATGTTTTTATATCAAAAAATTCCTACACTCTATTTTTCCTTCAAATTTGTTAAATTATAGGATTGTCAGAAAAACAGCACAGTGGTGACTAGTTTGCAGCTTCTTTGGGGCTGAAGTCAGATTCAAGAAGTAAATGAAAATAGTGCATTAAGGAGTAGTGCTGATGTTGTTAGTGGACGTCATAGTGGAGAATGTGAAAAGGGATTTTTCTTTCCAGAGTGCAGGTCTGGTGTTGGTAAGTATCATGTTAAGTTTCTTTAGAAGTGTGTTTGTTTCTGTGAGGATTATAACATTAGATTAGAACATTGCTTGAGACACAATCACAGGAGCCCTCCAGAGCTGTCAAGCATTTGGCATATCTCACTTATCTCTAAGGGTGGCAGGGGCCATCAATACAAAGTGGACCATCAATCAATATAGGATCTTCTTCAGACATTGCCTGTCAGCTGATCAGAGGAAGACTTTAGGGAATCAGCTTTCCATTATCAGGATTTGGTCTGTGATCAGAACAAGCCACTAAACCTTTTACTTTTCACTTGGCAAAAACACACACACTGGAAAAAAGTCCTGACAGTTCATTCATTTTGCTCCATCACTGGAGCCAGATGATGTTTGACTGGGGAGACCCACCCTCTTTGATGTTGTACTCTTTTGAGAGTGCCCTGCTGTGAAAAAAATTTTCTCCTTCCAAATTAAAGAGAAATATTTCTGTGTCCAGCTGTTAAATGTGACGTTTGCCATTTTTCAGTCCATTGGCTTTGTGCCATCCAGCAGGCTGTGTTTCAAGCCTATCTTTTTCCCTTCCCCTTCTCAGCAGCAATATGCACAATGTGTTAGTGTCTCCAGCTTCTACATACATCAACACCAAAAGGGAAAATACAAGTAATACTGCATTTCTCTGAACTACAGCAGCAATATTTACATGTCTCTTCTGATTTTTTAATTAAAACCAGGAATCCTTTATGCAATGAAGGATAAGACTCTTAAATATGATCTATGAAAAGCCGACTTCAGTTTCATTTTGATTACAGTAGGCAAACCATACCAAAGAAAAGCCTAAGTAGAAAACATTTACTGGTTAAATGAGTGTGGATATTACTAAAACTTGTTGCATGTCCACATAAAAAAAATGGCATCCATTCAGCAGCCCTAGCTCTGTTTAAATTAAAACAAACTTCTCATGAAAGCTTGAATAAACATTTAGGTTTATGTAATCAGGAAAATCTGTATCTTCTCATATTTATTAAGTGTAATTTTTAGAGTTATAAAAACCACTGTCAGAAACTGTGTGTACAGTAAATAAAGAGTGAACTCATCATTACAACATTTTGCCTATCCACTGAGGTGGATGAAATGCAACAGGTTCCAACTATTCTCCAGTTCAAGCTCTCCATAATCCTTTTCATTTCCATATTTGCTGATACAGAAAAGGATGAATGTTTGATGGATTTTGGCAAGGTCATTATTACAAACCTATGTCTTGTAATTAATCTCAGACTATGACCAGCAAACCCGAATAACTGCTCATGTACTCATCACATCTTCATGCTGTGAAAATTAAAACTTGACTGAGAGCCTCAATGGATGAGAACAGAAGCACTTAATTTGGAAAACTGCATGAATGATAACAAAAATGAAGCATTTCCCCTTTAGGTTTTCACTTTGCAGATTCATGCCAAGAAAGAGTATATTCAGAAAGATTTGATCTAGAAATCAGCAGTGAAGATGCTCTTAATTTGGACTACATGTAACTCATGAAAACAGTTTTTTAAATTTTAGAACGATACAGGGTTACAAATAAATATAAATTAGCCTCTCTCCAAAAGGCTAGCACAGATCTGAGCTGCATTCTGCAGGGCTTCAGGCAGTTCTCAAAAGCTATCTGGTATCTAACACAGACAGTACTGGGACTGGAGATGTCCAAGCAACATGGAGATGCTGGCTGTAACGGTGTTGGCAATTCAGCAGCAGGCATGTTTACTTGTTCCTGGAATGAACCAATCACAGCCACTCCTAAAATTACATGCAACGCATATATATGCTCTATAAATGGTGCATTTGGATCTCAACATTATGCTGGTTCCATGACTCTTGTTCCAAAGTGGTAACTTTGTTACAAAAATATAATTTATGCTACTATGGTCCTTCTCTATCCTTATTTCTAAATAGTTTAAGAAATATTTTTCTTACCCTTAATTCCAACTTCCTCTCATTTAGCTAACCAACATTATTCAAAATATTCTTTACTTGCCTCTGATCTCCCATCAGCCACTGTTTCATCATGTTCCTTTTTTCTGTCCCTCAATTTCTCAGGCAGCAGAAAAACACTGAAGAATACCTCATTACGGCGAAAATGAAGAACTGATTCCAAAGATTTGTGTTGGTCTTTTTCTATATTATTTTCTGCATTATTCTCTTTCAGCTTTAAGAGTATACAACTTAGCTTTATCCTTCCAGCCTTTCTCAACTCTCCTCTCTGTTCCAAAATAATTTTCTGTAAAAGGGCAATTTTTTTGTCCCAAATAGCTATAAGTGAAAATGTATAGATGGCTTATGCAGGCCAACACAGATGAAGGAGGTATATTTCAGAAATAGTGGAGTAGTTTGAGCAGCAACTGTACCGGCTTCTTTTTTGCAAAAGAACTCAGGGCAGGTGAAATAATTTTAAACCAATAGAATCCGTGATTATAATCCATCTTGAATATTTTAACAATAAAATAATTTTAGTACAAAGGGGAAATTAATCATTTTTCAGCAAGGCTTCATACAAAATTATTTTGCTGGACCTAGCCAAAAGCTCACAATGGTTGTAAAGCAATAGCAATAACAAAATGTTTTGGAGGAAGACTTTTTCTTTTTTTTTTCTCCTTTAATTTGGATTATTTCAAGATTTTATAATCCATAATATAATGTGTCATTGTAAGCATATTGTGCCTTAAAAATGAAAAGAATTTTGAACTAAGAAATACATTTTCTGTTTAGAAAATATAAGAACCTCTTATTTAGATAATTTTGAAATATTTTTCCCTAAGTTTTATTCATGACAAATTTCCATTAAACTGACATTTTTATGCAAACAGTTTTAGTTTCTCAGCACTCTCTTGAAAACAAAATATTGTTTCCTTGGAAAACCCCAACAATTTGTAACTAGTTATCTGTTGTACTCCAGTGATAGGCTATTAAAGACATACATAAAAACAATCATGGCACCTAAGAGCTTGCAATCTAAAAGACACAGATAAGGCTAAATGAATTGAGAGACCCAGAAAATGTGATGAAAGCGTAACCTTTCTCCACTCCTTTCCTGTATCTTTCTCCCTTATTCACAATCACAAAAATTCTCTGTTTTGAATATAAAAGATTAATAGGGAGTATGACTTCACAGTTTTCCAGAGTTAAGCAGGAATTGCCATGCTTCTGCTCTGCCAGAGAAAAAAGCTTTGGTTTCCCAGTGCGGTACAGATCTCTACCAGCTCCCTCCTATTCATGGAGAAAGTAAACTCTGAATGTATCTGCAGGCAGGTTAAAATTTGAGCCCTTTCTTGGCCAGCTGATATGCCCTGACTGCCAGTACATGGGAAGGTAGGCAACTGTAAGTCAGATATATATTAATCTGTACATTTTAGAGCAAAAGGAAGGCATACTAAAGAAAGGGCAGAGAAACTAAACGATGTAGGAAATAGAAGAGTACATTTATATATTTTATGTAAACGGTTCCTCAAGAACCCCTTCCTGATAGCAAGCAAATGAGTCCTTGTTCAGCTTCTTTTTAATGCCTCACAGACTGCATACTTACTGTATGTGGTTGACTTTCCTAACTGATTTGACCACTATACTTGTAAGATGAGAAAATATTAAAAATAACTGTGAGCCAACTCTCAGCCATACACTCATATTAACTGTTTTCAAAGAATTTGATGAAGCTGTAATAAAAATCAATTTATCCACAGAAAGAAGCACTTCTTGTTCTCAAATGGCAGATTTATGATTTCATGCAAGCATGAATATCCTAGAGCTCACCCTTTTTAATAAGGAGTCTTTTAAAAGACATAAAATATTTGTCCTAATGAAGTAATGGTTTCCTAAGGTTTTGCTTCTTTTCTGTACTGCATACAGTTTTATGTCTTTGTTGAAATGTGTCACTTCTTAAATTATGATGTTTTCCTAAGTCTCCTATATTCTTTTTCTAACCCGCACTAAGAAAGCACAATTGTCAGACATTATGTTTTGAGGGTGAACTGACCTCCACCATATTGTGGAGAACGTAAATTTAATATTTTATAGTTATTCTGAAAACATTCCTAAACTCAAAATCCCTGGTTGCTTAGTATCTTTAATGCACTCCACCTAACAACAGTAAACTAAAGAGGCCAATGTTTTCTGCAAAAAATTGAAGTAAAAGGTGAGAGGCAAAGATGAAAAAGTACTGCAATGTTAGGGAGTCACTGCTATTACAGGGTCACGGACAGCTTCAGATAAGACACTGTACTGAGGCAGCCCAAAGAGCTGCTGCAATCCCAGCACTGTCATCTTAGCCTGTTCAAATTTGTCTAAAAATTCTCCAAGAAACTGGGAGTATGGGATGAGTGACACAGGAGAGGTTAATGCACTGTGATTCTAGCCTTGCTGACTCATTCTGTCAAAAAATACTGAGATTCATGCAACAGAATATGAGAGTATGTCACTGTAGTAGATTTTTGTTCTTTTTCTCAAACACTCTTCATTCTCCAGTAGAGAGCAGAGAAGGATCTGAGTTACTCCAGGCTTCAAAAGAAAGACATTTATTTTGTCCAGATAAGTAAATTGTCTAGTAATCCCATGTGGCATCTGGATAGGAAATATATTATACTTACAAGAAAATTGAGCAAATCCTTGGAATCAAGGATGAATAAACAAACTGACTGAGAGGAAAAGACACTTACCAGAGGCTTAATAATGAGGTACATTCAGGAGCATTCCATACTTTAAAGGATAGTTGTGCAGTAAGCATGACTAATGAAGCCTGGTTTTAGGATGGATGTGTCTCCTTTGTCCCCAAAACCTTCAGTGCTGTAATAATCTCCACTTCTACACTGATTCCAGTGTATAACACTGATATGTAAATACTTTTCAGTTATTATGCACTTAACACTGCTGCTGATATCACTGGAAGTTGAGCACACAGAAGATCAAAACATACAGTGCAGTCTGCCACGGCAGCTGCAGGAGGAATGGGGTCCTGGGGTATCGGGCCTTGCAAGGTGTAAGTAGAGAAACGTATAGTGGTGACCAAAATTGCTCACAAAAAAACCCAGTAACTTTTGCTAAACAGTGAGATTTAGGTTGGGTCACTGAGCTTTGCTGACCCCTGATAATAGCCATCTGCATCTTCAATAATCTTCTTAAAAGCATCCCAAAAACATGTAACTACTTTTAGAAGTCACTTTGTGAAATGTGAAGTAGCTAGAAGGTGAAATCTGGAACCATGCAGGACAGAAAAGTCACAGTGCACAGTTTCTACATTCTCAACAAACCTCCTGTGTTCTACCAATTGCACAGGCAATAGGTCCAGATTGCAATTATTGTTTTCCCAAATCTCTGGAAATTTAAACTGATGCATGTTTGGAAAAATACAGTTGTCATGACAATACCGAAAAGAGTGTGCCCTGTATGCTTTTCATATTTGACTTCACTGTATATACAGGATATCCTGTATTATGCAGAATGTCTGGCAGTTCTGAAGGATGAAAACTACATTTCCTGTTTTCTTCTTCTCTTTTTTTTCCTACTTTTTCCACATTTCAGGAGATTTACCTTCTTACCTATTACATCAAATTCACTGAAAATGCAGGAGGGATTACCGTACTACCGCTATAGTCCTGACTGTTAATTAAATTCATTCCAATCACTACAGGTAAATCATTAGCAATAGCACAGTTCAATTATAGATACTTTTCATATTCATCAAGTTTAAATGTCGTGTTTTGTGACATTTTGTCAATTTAAAATGTGTTTTACCTAAAAATGTTCAAAATCAACAGACACTAAAACAAACCCTCCAATTCTAATAGAGTCTTTAGCATTGTAAATACCATCTCAATCAGACCCAAAATTGTACTATCATGAGCTACTCTTAGCACAAAATTGCATGAAAGGTCTACAAACAGTGTCAAAAGTCATCACACTCCACAATGCAGAGCATCTGTATTTCGGTCCTTTAATTACAGTGTAAGTCCTCTAAAAGTCACTACAATAATAACCAGCAGATGCAAATAGCTAGCAGATTTTTAAGTTATTGTGGTGATGGGAGAGAAAGAGTAGGAAGACCTTACTGCACCTATAAAAAATGATTGCAGCACTTTCCACCTGTAATATACAAAGATATGTATTGCAATTCCCATTTTACACCTGATGTAAACCATGCCATTAACTTTGCAACTCTGCTTAAACAGTCTGTCAACTTTGATGTTACATCTACATATACTGTTCATATAAATGAGAAAAAAATCCAAACCTCATCACATATGTCATTCACACACTGTATACAGTCAGTTCCGAGATTTGTATTGATTTAATATCCTTGAGAGCAAAAATAAACAGGACTCAAAAGATCTATCACGATGCAATTATCCAAAGTTTTTCTTTTAAAATGCATCTATGCTTGGTTCCTGACAAAATAATTTTAACTGTAAATTTGCAAATGTCTCAATTATAAAACTGCACACATCTGAAGTATAAGAGTCAAAGATCAACTGTTTTATAAATACATTTTAAATATGGCATTAATATAAAAATCCTATATCATACAACCAAGACAATTTAATATAACTTGCTATGGCAATAACCAGGTCATTTTTTAAAAAAAATAGATAAACACCATCATGTAATTTTGAACTTCTTCTGACCTTCTGATGGCTACGATTGGGAACAAATGTTATCCAGAAAATGCATTGGCAGCTTTTTATTTGCAAAACAGAGGACACAATTTAAGCAGCCTTTGTTTCAGTAGATATATCGGATGCATTGCGTAGGAAAAGATACCAGTCTTTCGTATATATCAATTATAATCAGAGATTAAAAATCTTACTGATTTAGAGCATACCTACTCTGCAATCAAAGTGACTGGGACTGATGCAGACAAGTCTGTTCTCCAGGTGTAAATTAGTTACCTAGGTCACGACAGCAGGGCAATCACAGCAGTATGAGACATACTGTGCTTTACTTAGTGTTTGGTACTCCATGGTAAGCTCAGCTTTGCTGGAGTTCCATTACTTGTAAGACTGAAATAATTGCCTTGATTAAAACTATTTGGTTGGTGTCTGCCTAGAAGTGCAGAAACACTTTTAGTTGCAATGCAATGTGTTTTTAGTGAATTTGTGATAGGAGAACCAGATAATAAATATCGGGGCAATATTGGTGATTTCCTTTGTTCAAATGCAGTATAAAATGAAGCTTATTAGTCACTTGAAGGTAGGATTCATTTCACACAGCACTGACCAACTAAGGTTAAGTATACAACCTAACCCTATTACCCAACGGAGGGAAGCAGGCAACATCGGAGGGCAACACATCATAAGCAAGGTTAACTCCCTTAGATCAGGTACTTACTGATATAGAATGTTAGTGACTGATGCTGCTATAAATTGCCACACCCTAGACGAGGTTTACTGAGACTCAGTACTCAAAGAATTCAGCCGTTTTTTGCATTGCTTTCATACTGGCTGGGTTCTCATGCTCTTGAAGAAAATGGTATAAACAATTTTTATTACCTTAACATTCAAATGTGGCTACTGTAGTATGTTTTTTACCACAAAAACAAAAATACCTTCTCTATATAAATACATTTGTAAGTAAAAATAGAGAATCATATCGGTCTTAAAACACTTAGCCGCCATGATGACTATGAAAGCATACTGTCAACCAGTTAGCAGTTTTGGATTTTTTCATTTTTGTCAGTGTTCTTTCCAAAATATATTTCTCCCTTTTTCTTTTTTTTTTTAATTGAGGATGCAGCAGCAACAGCAGTTTCTAAGAGAGCTGTGGTTTGTAATGCTTCTGAAAGCTGCTTCCCTAAAATGACCTTTCCTACCCAGCAAATGATTGCAGCAGGGCAAAAGGAAAAAAAGCAAAAGGAAAAAAAATCACTTTTTTTGTCATATTCCTCACAAAACTACTATATTGGGGGAGCTTTTCAGACACAGGCTCAAAAGTCCAAAAGCAAAAAGAAAAGTGTGCCCTTTCAATTTCATTTTAATTTCAAGACTGGCTGGGATGTCTCAAGTTATTTTATGGAAGCCTTGAGATAATATGTGGGGGCAAGAATATGAGAGTGTCTGGAGCATGACAAGAATGGGATACCACTGCTTGAACTGCAGCAAAATCTCGATATTACAAATGGCAGCATGAAACAGTAGAGCCTGGTGAGTCTAACTGTTTCAGCCTTACCAAATGAAAGAGAAAAAAGTCTTTACTTAAGACCACAGGCTCTTGTCCTTCCAATGAGAGGAGGGCCAAGGGAAGGCATAGTTTGCACATGGAAGATGCAGTGGCTCCAAATAGTCCATCACTTCATGGCAGAACCACGTTGAACTGGCAGGGCAGTAAAGCAGCTGTGGCTCCCCTGGTTTTTCTCTCCAATGGCACCACACCAGATCACCCAGCAGGCTCTGTATAAACCCGGCCTTGTCCCGTGGTACACACGGCTGTCTTCTGAGCTCTCCAAAGGCAGAGGTCTTTGCAGATGTTTTTTTAGCAAAGGGGATTGCTGTCAAAATTGGGTCTTTGGGACACAAACTATACTATACTAACACCTTGTACAAAATAAAGTACCAACTCTGCCCTCCAGCAAAGTCTAATTAGAAACACTTAATCTGACAGAAAATCATCCTGATGCTTGCATGATATAAACTAACAGGAACTGAAATACAGGAGACAGTACAGCATATCTACACAGGCACTAAGTAAAATGCTTGTGTGAAACTATGTGACAGTGTCATCTAGTGACTCTTGCCATGATCTTATTATCCAGACAGTGCAACCAGCTACAGTTTTTACCCTGTTGAAGTGAGCTGTGTCCATACTCTCTACCGACACTTGGCATTCAGCTGTGACAAGACTTCACAAGCAAACTGAGAGCACGCACACACAAATATGACATTTGCAAACAATTGTCTGGTGAGTGCACAGACATCCTTAACCGTGTGTGCATGGAAATCCTAGTGGAATGCCAGTGCTAGGCATGGTATAGGTGCTGTCTTGTGTCAGGGAGAATATCTGTCAGATGGTGCTGAAATACAGCCCACAATTATACCATCTAGAGAGACTCCTTTGAACTCAGTCCTTTACATACTCTGTAGGACATTTTGCAAGGTCCTGCAGACCACCAGTGAGCCATGGACAGCAGTTTAGTAGCCTATGGTGAAAGCAGGCACAGTTATGAGCAAGCAACTCGGCTGCCTTCTTTTTTCCTTTGTAGCATCTGACACTAACATCACAAAGGATTACCCTGGGAGTGTTCAAGGCCAGGCTGAATGGGGCTGTCCCTGCCCATGGCAGACAGGTTGAAACTAGAGGGTCTTTAAGGTCCCTCCAAACTCAAACTGTTCTATGATTCTATGATTATGTATCAATAAGCAGTAGCTAAATCCCATACCATACTTCCTTATTTCTAAGCACATTCACTGAATGTGAACTAATCTGCCCGTAAGGCTCATGAGAGCCCTTTAGCATGACACTAAAGAGTTGTTTCTTTGGTTCTTTCTTTTTTTCATTATTCTTGCTTGAAAGTCTGCTTCCCACACAAGCGACAATATAATAAAGACCATTAATAAAAATGAAAAATCTTAACTAATATATTGGATTCTTTCCTCTTTAGAATTATGAAGTTCTTCATAAAGTGTAATACTTGCCAAAGAATACAGTTAAAGGCAGGAGCATTTTGTTATATTTCCATTATGATTAATTAAACCATCAGAAACACTGTCCAAAGAGCATTCAGACTGACAAATTGGGAAAAACTGGAAAATATAATGCAAGTGTGGCACTTGTCTATAATTCATGCTCTAGTTTATGGTGGTATAAACCACACTGCAACCTTTATTACCTGTTTATAAATAAAAATAGAACACGAAGCAGTTTAAGAGAATTGGTTTTTTTTGCAGAGACTTTAATTCTCAAATCATATCCACCTCCTTCCATTTCTTTACACTGTACTGCTTAGTGCTTTAAATGATACACCTCAAAACTTAACATAAAACTCTATAAGATTAAGAAAAAGTTTTGTCACTGGTTTGATAATTAGTTTTTCTGATTCTGCTGTGATCTTAGTTCTTGAAATAAATTCTAAAAAATAAAAAAGTTTTTAAAAAGGGTTGTCATCCAGGCTTAGATTTTCGTACTTGAGGTTTACACTTACCATGCAGCTGAAAGGTCTTTGGCATCTAATTAGGCACCATCGTAATAATAGATCAGAACCACAGGCAAATTGGGACACTTTTTTTTTGTCCTAGAAGACTTAAATCTTGTATTCAGTTTAATCACTGAGCTCTGCTCAGACCCATCACTGATTTGGGTGCTTTCAGAATATCAAGTCTTGCTAACCCTGTGAATGCAGCTTAATGTGTCTCACCTAGGCACACTGAAAGGATGCATCCAGGCCAACAATACTGATAACTCACCTGTATTGTGCCATGCAGGGGCAGTAACTCATTCAGAGATAACTCAGCTCAACACCTCATTGTAGAAGGTAGATATACTCTTAGTGACCAAAGGGAACTAACATCTGATGACCAGGACTCCTGTTTTGGTGGTATCAGCTCTGCATTCTCTGGGCAAGCATCTGTACACGGCTATCTCACAACTAGTTCTAAACGGTTCACTGTTGGCAGTCCCAACAGAAAATGAATTAAAAAATGAAAACAGGGGAAGGGGGGGAAAGAGAGATAAAAATGTTTAAAATAATGCTTTTAGACCAAGGTTAAGGCAAGTTGGAGGAATAAAGAGGAAGAGAGAAGGTTCCAGATATGTGGAGTCTCTTTGCTTTCCTTTTGAAACAAAGCTATAGCACTTTTCTTTGCCAGAACAGTCTTAGAAATCTATAACAAAGGAAGAAGGAAAGGAAAAAAGCTAGCAGTATTTCAGCTCAGAAAAGTCCTGAACCTCCTTTCTGTACTATGAATAAAAGATCAGGCTGCTCTGCTTCCTTTCCCAGACCTGATCAAAGGGGCAGCTTACTGAGGGACCCCAGGGCCCAGGAACAAGCTCTCACCAAAGCTGAACCAGCACAGCCTGTTGCCTTTAGGAAGATGAAATCTCAAGATATCATGAGCTGTTCTCAGGTCCCTCTTCTCAAGGGGAACAGGAGGGCCAACACTACCACTTCTTCAGCACAGCACCTCAAGACAGCTCATGTCCAGCTGTCATCTTGTTTCTCCTCTGCAACACTGCTGATCCCTCCTTTCTCACACTGCCTAGATCCATTTCTTCATTCCATCCCTACCCCCTCCCTTTATCCACCCATTCTTTCTTTTTCAGCTTTACGCAGTCTTCTTTCTCAGGCTTTTCATCCCAACTCCACTCTGCATTCTAAATACATATATATATATATATATTTCAGCATTTCTTTCTTGAACATGAAAGCATTTGGATACCTCAACAATTTGTCAACGTGCACACAGCAAACTCAAGAAAAGAGTATTTTTTGTCGCCTTGAAACTCAGCTTCTTTATCTGCCCTCTTCCATGATTTCTTTTATGGCACCCAAACGACCATGAGCTAGCTTTATGCTGGGACATGAATTATATATTTATCAGGCAGGTGACTCCAAGGTGCTGAAAAAAGCAAGCATTATAAATGTGAGATGGAAAGATATTCTTCTACAGTAAGTTGCCTTAGTTCTTAGCCCACTTCATGAGAATAAAATCTAATAACAACACAGTGAAGTTGAGAAAATGCTGTGGAACCCTTCAGTGTATGAGTTTGGGGTCTAATTTCACACAGGTGACACCCTTGATAGAGCCACATTTGGAATTGCAAGGCATATTTGTGAGGATAGCTAGATTGAAATGATTTCGTTTCAGACAGTATTTTTTCTTCATAATTGCAAGGGAAAATCAAACATATATGAATGATGTTCAAAGAAATAAAGTTAAATTTATAAAGCTAATTCTGAGTTAGAATATTTATAGCAAAATAATGCAAGGTTTTGTATGTGCTGCATAGACTCATTAGTTAAAAAAACATATTAAATAAGTGACGAGCCCAAATGAAAAATTTTATGTGGTACTGGATACCCACCCAAGTAGTTAAATCAATTCCCTTCTGTTTAATTTTGCTATTTGTTTTTCTATCTGAGCTGCCAATTTTCTAACATATTAGGGAAGAAGTAGGAAAGTCTTTTTGATTGATAACAAGTTAAGATTTTTGTGTCAGATCAGTAGAGATTTTTTTTTTCAAAGTAAGAATTTTGTATGTTGCTCTTACATTCTTAGACAATTATTCTACAAAAATTATTTAAATGCTCTTTTTTTAGCTGCTTTGACAAGAACACCAAAACAGTTCACATCACCCTTGACCTACAGGGTGTACATCATCTTGTCAACATATAAACAAACACATGATGGGCTGTATTTTAATAGATTCTGTAAATATCAAGATCCAATTCATCAAAAGGTTTGCCAAAGTGACAGCTGCGGGGGTTGCAGTATATGGTTGCATGTCCATTCAGTGTTCTTGCAATAGGATCATTCCAAGAAAACTCGGAGCTGCTGTTGCCATTTCTTCTACATTATTATTTCTCTGGAGCTCTGAGTTAAGTTGCAGTCTGTGTATGCCACTTCATGTGCAAGAGAAATATGTAGACTTCTGTGCAGAGCCACATGGAATGGCTTTTATAATAATCTCTCTCCTCTCTCCCCATCTTTATCAGACAATTCCTCTGATGTGCTGCACTCCGTCATAAAAGGAGGCTGAGAGGAATTTATAAGCACAGAAACTCTTACTTGGGAGAATGAGCAGAGCTCACTTTTGATAAGGTTTATACAGACACAGTAAACTTTTCTCGGTTGGCTTTGTAGCTTTGTGGATTTCAAAGCTAAAAGGGAATGTTACATCATCTGCTCCAGATTATACTTCATGGGCCATTAACTTCTGTACAGGAAAAGACACAGAAAAAAGGGAGAGGACCAGTACATGCTTGAGGACTGAGTGACATGAGTACCTGATGCTCCTATAACTTCAGGGAATGATTAAGGAAGCTAATGTCCTGAGGACCAGAGAAAGGCAGAACAGCCATACCTGAAGCTGTAGAGATCGTGACAAGCCTGCAAGGACAGCGGCAGTAGCCTAGGGTACAAATGTGCTAACTGTGAAACAAAAGACTAACACTGCCGACCCTGACCCAAGTCGCTGTGGTAATTTGTTGCTCCCAAAAAAGCAAAGAGAAAGCAGAATCTACCTGGGCATCTGAGCGAAGAAATGCCCAAAACACCCCACTGAAGATGAGATTGTTATGCAGAGTGCTACAAGGAAGACGCAGACAGTCTTGCTCTCCTCATGCATGGCCTAGGAGGTAAAGGTTTTGGAGTTTCACAGACCACGGAGGCAAAAGCTGAGATCATTGAAGCCAAAGATGCAGAACTTGACACATCTAATGACCCTTTACAAGTCAAAGGTGCCAGTCTCTTTTAGCAAGATATTCTCATGTTTTACTGATACATGTATTTACCTTCCTCTTTTGAGATGCATTTTGTCTAACTTCAGCTTCTAGCCATGGTATTTTGCTTATGACATCTCATCCATTAAATATAAAATCCCTTCTGCCAGGTTGAGTTTTCTTTTACATATGTAAGTGTCCAAACCAAGAAGTCAAATCAACTCCAACCTCTTCTATAATGAAGGCAATATGTCACGCTCCATTAAGAACTGTATTCAAAGGGGTTTTTTTCCAGAAGCTGATCACCTCCACAACCACCTTGTACTCTTTTACCACAGTGCTCTGGTTGTGGTCTCTAGACACAAGGTAACTTTTCAAAGACATTTCAGTCATATGATACTAGTCATGTTATACAATTTATAGCTACCATGACCCTTCTGCTGGAGAGTTAAATGCTGTAATGCTTATGGGCAACTCAAACATAAATTCCAATGCTCATGCACAAAGCCAAGTTCTCTCTCTTCGGCCCCTGGTGCCTTTCCAACAGACTCCTCCAGGATGAAAAGTTTAAGAGACTGATGTATGAACTTAAAATATTTGCCTCTCTTTCAAACTCCTAGCATCTTTAGTTTTGCTTGAATGGAAAGTAACATTGGAGTCTTTTTATACACTAGCAAGTACAAGCACCATGGAACATAGAATGAAAATGCCTAAAAAAATCCTGCAGTCTGACAGCAGGGCAAAGCTCAGAAACCCTGATTCTGGAAGCCATTTCATACTTTCTGTAAGCTCTTCAACAGTGCCAGCTCCCAACAAAGTCGAAAGGAGTAAATGAAAGTTCAGAATTTTGCAGTGACATTGTGATATGAGCTTAAGCTCCCAGGCCTCCATTTGTACCATTTACAGCTGTCATGCGCTCAAGAGAAGAGTCTTCTAGCTCAAGTGATTGTAGCTGGCACAGAAATTGATTTTTGATTTGGTTTGGTTTTGTTTAAGTAATGAAGTTTACTCAGAGTTTTCAAGACCTTAATATGAAATCATTCTACTTTCACCCATACGATTTGTAAGCAGTTTGAGCAAATTTTAGAACTGACTTCAACTGTGTGTATGTGCAAAACTGCCCTAATATAAAGCTTACAATATAAGACCTCCTCTGGCATTTGCAATTGCATCATTTGCTCTTGTTTGACTTGATCCCACTGAGTAACCCAGTCAGTGGTAGTGGTAGGATAAATAACCTGCAGCTGAAAGTGGAAGACTAACTTATCTTTCAGTTTTCAGAAAATCTAGTAAGATGTTGGTCAAATAGTCACAAAATTTTTTCCCAGCAGGCATAGAATAGAGTCATGTCAGAAGGCACAGGGATCCAGCTCACTCTAATCATAATAAACACTGTCTGGGCACAATCTGGTTTCAGCCCGTAAGACGATGACCCTTGCTAGGACTTGCTCCCTTGGGCACGGCACTGTGCTATGAGACACACTCCCATATGGCTTACAGTCCACAGGAAGCTTCTGTCTGGCCAGCTTAAGACCAGAGAGAGAGCAAGCTTGCGCCCAGGTGTGCCTGCCCATGGTCCACCCTTGGTGTGATCCCACATTTCCTAGCTCAGTGCTAGGGACAACACCTTGTCCTAGCACCAAAAGGTCTTTAAGAAAAGCCTTGCATGCTCAAGAATATTCATGAAGCTATCTTTTATACTACTTGCAAGTTTTGAAACCCCGACCTAGATAAAATATTTAAATTCATCAGCACGAGAGTGGGGACAAATCCAGAGCAGAACATGTGGATGAAAATTACTAACTCTGAATGCTATCATTTTCTAAAGTTTTGCCTGTGACCTTCTGTGGTATATCCACAACTTATCATGAGACAGCACCAGCACAAAAACTGAGTAATAGATCAGTAGTGTAATGCTCATGAGACAGGTCTAGCCTGGTTTGTGAGAAAATGGTAAAATTACCTGTAATCTTTGAGAACAAAGAGAAAGAATTACAGTAATCTTCTACAAGACCCTTAGTCTGAGAAAGCTCTAGCTCTTTCTCCAAACTCGTTGACATTACAATGCCTTGCTGTCCCATTCTCCATCTTCTTCAAACACATTGTTTCAGCAGCTTGCATCTGTCTGTTGTCCCAGTTTTCCCTATGATCTAAAAGTCTACTTTTTCAGACTATATAGATTCTTTAATTTGCTGAGAAAAAGATATCTAGCTTTCTGATTTTTATGTTGAGACTTTCAGAGAACATGAAAGAGGGAGAAATTCAGTCAGACTTTCAGTCTGTGGCACTCTGATTTTGGATGCTGAACTACAAAGTCTTTATTATACAGAAATTTCTCAACATTAATTCTGTTAGATATTTACCAGATAAGTCAATATTAAGTTGCAATGAATGGCTGTAGCATTATTTTAATAAAGCAATGGAATTAACTATAGAAATATTAATGTACATCCAGACCAGCTGTGCTTTTGAAAGAGAAAACTTTTTTTCCACGTTTAATGTTGGATGGCAGCTAGACTGGATGCTTTCAATAGGAAGCTTAGTGTTAATTCTTAAAATAAATCTAATCTCCTTCACCACAGAAAAAAATTGCCAAAATGTTTCCTTCACAGGAAGCCCTGAGATAAATGCCCATCCTTTTGCACAAAATTCACAAGAATAGTTTTAATGTCAGATTTTTATGGTAATAAATAATAAAATAAATAAGAATTTAATAAAAATTTAAAATAAAAAAATTATAAATTAATAAAACAAAAGTAGGAAAAGTTAAAAAATAGTAAACCAGACACAATGGTAGTCAGTACTTTCACTAGGTTGGCTCTAACCATAAATTACTGCCAAGACAATTGCCTTGTCTTAACTGTCACTGTAGCCACCGGTTTTCTCTGTAGATGCAGCAGCAATGTTAAATTCTTGATGTCTTTCATCCCTTAAAACAGATGAATGAAAGCCAAATGTGGTAGAGAAAGGAGCGTTTTTCCAAACCTGCCTCCCAACCCCTGGCTGGGTGCACTTACAGGACCAGTGTTCTGCTCAGCCTCAGAGAGGGCGGGAGGCTTTGTGCAAACTTCTTCAGTGGCTGTTCTTGTTATTTCAAATTGTGATTGATAGCATCCTGAGAGGCATTGCTAACTATTTCTGATTATAAATACAACCACTACAACGTGCAGGCCATAGAGTGTGAATGATTAGTGTAAAGTAGAATATGCGGACCTGTGAGATTTCAGAAGAGATAAGTAATAATGTGGAAGAAATATAAACTAAGAATGAAGGATTAAGGAGGTCAAGACTCTACCAAGGCCTTTAAAGTGATCCAAAATGACAGTTACTACATCTTTGAATGAGAGACCATCTGATCTGGCTTGGCAGCAAACTGTAAAATTGCACACGAATTAGCCTTTCAAAAGTAAAAGAAAAATCGATTTCAGACAATGAGGTAAAACTTCTGCAACACTGTTGCCTCTGGGTCACGTCTTTTTTGCATAATTAGGGCATGAAAATTAACGTCTTGTTGAACAAACAAAAACTCACAAAGGTTAAGAAAAGAGACAGACAAATATGGTCTTTGGAGGAAAGGGAGGGTACAGACCTCAGCCTGACCTTCAGCCATCTCTTATTGGTAATGGCAGACCCCAAGGTCAAATAGCTACTCAGCCAGAGTTACAGTCAGAGCCCACCCAGGCTCAGAAACACAGCCTACTCTAATGTGTGGCTCTGCCATATGGTGGGCTACAGACACCCCTGAGCCCAGGTCTTGTGGCTTCTGCTGAAAAGTTCTGCTGGAAATTCACCAAACCCCTATACTGGGGACACATTAGGACCATTCTGGAGACACCAGCAAAAAAGTTAATGTTTCTAAAATACAACCTCTTATTCCAAGTCACTTGAATGTCATCCTGGTTTGGTCAGAATAGAGAATGAAATTCAGATGAGACAACACTGATGCAAAGATTTGGTCATCGATATGATACCCATTTTTTTTCTAGATATTTTCATGATTAGTGTGTGGTCTAAGGAAATGCCAATGTTCATCTTCACTTTACTTCTCTTTGTGATTAAATTTCATCAGAAGTTGAGCTTTCTAAACTCGTTACCTGACTTTTAAATGTGCTGAAAGATGTGGAGCAAATTGAACTCTACAGTGCTGGTCCATGAATAACAAAGAGATTCAGTTGGGTGAAAAGCTTTGGTCCCCACACAGAAACAAGACCTCAAACTTATCAGGAGGAAAAATGCCAGAACCAGGGCATGGTATTTAACAATACACAGGCTTGGGGCCATGGAAAAGAGAACACTGCTGAAAACACAGCTGAGGTCCCAGCGTGGTACACTTCTATAACTGCCCCAAAAGGTTACAGCAGCTTCAAGTGAAATTTCTAAGTCTGTGTAACCTTTTGTGCATTTCTGTTAGAATTTGTTGAAACTAGTCTGCAACTTAAACTTTTGGATGAAAACCACATCTTTTTTAAAATCAACCTTTTTTTTCCAGGAACAGATTAGTTTTGTGTAAGTATTGTGATGATATTTTTGCATCAGTTAAAAACAAACATATTTATGTTCATCAAAAGTTAGTGTTTCTTCCTGAACTTTCTGAATGCATGCCATCTAGGAACCTTGACCAACCAGTACACCAGTCTTCCTGCTCTGAAATGGCAAATGGCCCTCAGTCATGGATGAGAACCAGTTTTTTTATAATTTTTTTTTCCATCAAATGTCAAATCTTCTCAGAATGTTTTCTCTGAAAGAAAGATCATTTTCTTAGTGACAGATAAATGTCACTTTGTTACTGCAGCTATCACTGAAACCTTGGTGGTCACAATAAAATGAATTAACAAAAACCCAGGCTAATACCTACAACTCTCTCTTCACGTCTCCAATTGGAAATTAAGATGTGCTTTATTAGCAAGCGATGGAACAAATGAAAAAATGAGTTCTCCTCATTTTTGTCTAAGTGATTTAACACCTCTTCCATCTCCTTTTACCGGAGCAATGGAAATGGGGACAGCATTCAAGGCAGCTTAAAATAGAAGTAGGAATAGAATTAGAAACAGAAACTGAAAGAGAAAGAGAAAGAAAAATAGAAATAGATAATAAAAATAGAATATAGAAAATAGAACACTTTTAAAAAAACTGCTTTTACTTAAACAGTGAGCTCTTTTTGCAAAATTATGGTCTAAAAATAGTATCAGTCACCAATCCATACTGCTATAAAATTCTTTACAGAGATTGATAAAAAATAATACCCTGCTTTCCACAGTGAATGATGACATGACATCAGAATAAAAGTACTTATAAAATATTTTAAAAGACAAAAATAGTGACCTTTACAGAACTGAAAGATTAGTCTAGGTAAAAATAGTGAAACCTAGATTTCCTTATTTCATAAGTTTTTTAGGTGATGCTTCACTTATTGTTGGATTATTAAGTTAGGACTGTAACAAATACTGACCACTGCTCTATTTCGAAATTCAGGGCTTCATTACACGTGAACAACATGAAGAACAGAGCCTCCATATGGCCTCTCTTTCATAGAAAGTCATGAAAAAACCACTTTTCTTTACTTTTTAGTTCCACAGATGAAATCAAAACATCTTTAGAAATGCCCTCAGGTCAATAAATTTGCTTTCTTATCCATCAATAGGTCTCTAACAGAAGGTATCAGGTTGAATTACTGATAAAATACAGAATTGTTTATGTACATCTTGTTAAATCCAGGCAACAACTCTGCAATGTAGTACAAAGAATAAATTTATGAGCTACAAATATTTTGCAAGATACAAAAAAAATGTTTTTCTTTGATTCTAATGTTTATCTAACTGAACACAATGCACTACTAGACTGTCACTGGCAACTCAAACCTCCCTTTCTTCACAGTAAAATATTATCCTTAGGTCGAATGAATGCATTGATACAAGGGTACCTTTACATTTACCGCAATACTGCTGCTGTATAGACAGCAGCAGACAATATGCAGGTGGTTCTGCCAATTTGAAAGAACAGTTGCCCTACCTTTGAGAAAAAGGATTTAAGAATTGTGATTACAGTGATCCTGTGCAATCCAGTCATGCCTGGAGACCTCATTAAATCAAAGCTCCTAGAGACATTAATGGCTATCTTGTCTGAGCAAGGACTGATTATCTACTACAGGATATTAGTCTTGGACACTCATGATATACATATGATACAAAAGAGTTTGTTGCCAGCTATGACTGGGCCTCATGTACAGTTTACCAAAAAAATTTCCTGAAATCACCTGCATTTTAAGGTTTAGCAGTTTTAAGCTTTTACCATGCAAATTGCTTATTTCCATGCAAATAGAAAGCACTGTGATTTTGTGGTTGGTGGCTAGAATTTTGTGGCTTTATTGTATTTGTTTTAATACAGGAAGACTTGTATATTGTATTTGCTTTGTGACATAATGTCTTGATTGTGTCTTGCAGAAATAATTGACCCAGATGAAGTTACTGTACACTATATCTATTGGTTAATTAGAATTTTAAGATGCAACAAATAAAACACACTATTGACTTTTAAATCTTCAATCAAATAAATATTTACAGCTGTAATTTGCCAAAATTATTTACCTTTCAATAGCAGATCACAAAAAGTATATGCGCTACAGATTCAAGTGAATGCCTTGACTCTCAACGAATGAATTACAAACAGAAGGAAAAATAAGTGTTCTGGTTATCATTACAGGCTATAAATAGCTGATGTGGTTCTACTTTAAAGATGTGTGGTTTTCTACATTAGCAGACTTTTTCAATGCATAATTGACCTTGAAATGGAGAATAACCTCAGAGCAGAGTGGCTTTTCTTTCAGGGAACAATGAGTATAGATATTAGAAGATGTGCCTGTTGTCAATGATCATTGCTGAAATCTGCCTATACCACACTGGGACAATCAATTTTGTAAATGATTGCAATAATCAAGGAAATTGCCTAATTTATAAATCCTGGCATACAGCATTTTAATGGATTTCTACATTTTAATGCTGATGCTTTCAAAGTGAAATGAATTGTTGTCCAAGCTGTCACTACACAAAATGATAAAAACATTTAGTCTTGTGGGTAACTACGTCTCATGGATATTCAGACCATCAGGTACATAATCGCTCATTAGTGAAACCTGTGATAATTTCCAGTCGCAAGCCAATAGCAAAAAAAGCCACAGTTTCCTTATGAAAAAGCCTTCTGGGAAATGAGGACTAAAAATAGTCAAGTATTACTGATATAATACACTGAAAAATTTCCTAGCATTCTTTGTCCGGGTAAGACAGCACACTATTTTACCAACCCCTTTTTTAAATTCCACTGGTAAAAAAAAAAAAGAATAATCTTATTTCTATAACTAAGAGGCTGGCCCAACAACTTTTTGATAATGGATTCTGTCGTCCCAGACATTGTTCAAATGGAAGGAGAACAAAAGCAAGACATGATGCCATGGCTGTAGCTAGTGGGTACTTCTACCTAAACCACCCTCCAGCTCACTCTCCACCCTTAAGCTGGTTCTGCAGATGTAGTCGTACATGGATTGTTATTCTCAGTTAAACCTTAAGCAATTGATTTCAGCCAATAGTGGGCTGGCAGTGCTTTACTTACTGCTCAATCTCACTAACCTGACATTTATGGTGTACTGATTGGCCTGTGTCAGTGGTGGTGGTTGTAAATTCACTTTGAAAAGCTTTGTGTTAACAGCCTTCAACCAGGCTCTGAGACCAGTGTGAGCAGGCAAGCTGACAATTGCTCGACCTCCTGCCCTTATTACAGTGAGTAAATCAGGCTTTGAGCCATTAGGCTGGAGCCCGAGGCCTACACAAAAAGGATTGACATGACTAAAGGTCAGCCTTTGTCACACATGTGTAACAATTTGGATAATGGAATTCTGTAACTTATCTGGAAAAGGTGCCAAATGCGCGGAGGAAAGGTATAGCCTGGGCTGAATTTTCCAGCTTTTATGTTGAGCGATTACTTAAAAGTCTGCACTTTAAAGTCCATGCGCATTTGATGCCAGAGAATCTGGGGGAGCAAAACACATAGAGAAGCGATTTGGGCAGTTCTGCAGAATACTGAAGGTCACCACCACCTGGAAAAGCACATAGCGCTGTTTTGGTTTGTCAAATCTATAACAAATACATCATGTTTTGGACATTTGTACAGGTCATTAAAGTACTGCCTTTATTCACCAATTTTGAATCAAAAGTCAGTAGAAATAAGTAACTGTTGATGGTATCATAAATTCATCATAACTTCAGGCCTTACAAACTAGATTTCATCCAACAATGGAAATTGTTTTACTAATTAATTTTAAAAAATAGTCAAATATTTCCATAACACTGGTGCCTTGTCAGCAATGCAGAAAGGTAGTGGTCAAATAAGGACAGAATTGAGCTTTTATTTGTGTTCCACTTCAGTATTTTTGCATATTACATAATGAAATCTCCAAGGTGAGATTATGTGCCTTGGAAAAACAGAGAGTCCCTGCATGATCTAGCAATTTAGAAAATATTTTTTTTTCTGGGAATAGTGTGTGTCCAGACATGTGCATGTTCCATGTAGTCCATGGAATTATTGTTTTCAGTAACACTGTTAAAATTCTGGGGCTGTATCCAACTCCAAACACCAAAGTTTATTTCAAACTTCACTTTGTTAAATAAGAAGAGAATCTGTTCCCGTGCCAAATTAGATTTCTTTTGTAGCACATGTGCTTAGGCTTATTTATCTGCTCAGCATACAATAGATACCTTGTGTAGATGCAAAGAACATACCAAAGACACGGAGATACAGGAAGACAATGCATGAGAAAGTCTTACAAAAGTCACAGGGCTTCTAAAACAAACATCAAGGCTTTTCTAAGAATGAAAGTTATCAAATATAAAGTACCTTCTATGTTTGGGATCACACTAACTTTTTATTAACCTTAAGAAAGGAATCTTTAAGTTAGAGACATTATCTGGAAAAATGCAATAATAAGTGATCCAGAAATACTAATGATAGCCAGCTTCTTTTTAGAGGCTCAGTGCAATTTTCTTCTAAGGTACACAAATTTCGGAAGCTGTGGTGCTGAATGTCTTCTTACTGAACTTGCAACTTAGCAAGCTACTGACCACAACATTAGGGATGTTTTCAGTAGGAACTATGGGAATTTAAAATCCATGTAGAAATAAAAATTATTGTACTTTTTCAATGGAAAATAAATGCAAGGGTGATACACCACACAAAATCCTCAGAAATAGCTAACCAAGAAAATAACAGAATGGGAGAAGCTGTTGCTCTGAATAACTTAAGATACAATAGTAAAATAACTAAGGACGTTTTTCAAGACAAAACTATTTAAATTTCATGAACATGAGAAATTTGAAACAGAGCTGACAAGCAGTCTGGAATACTAGATGACGGATTGCTGAGAAACATAATTTTCACTTTAATAGAACGATGGCATGCACATAATTCTATCCCCTAGCGCTTTTCTGTAACAGCGAATTTAGTCCAAAACTGCAGCCTTGAGAATTTGAATACAAATCTATCACCATAACTGGAATGAGTGCTTCATTTGAAAAGTAAGGGTTCTCTATGCATATTAATTTGCTCAGAAACGTACGGTATCACTGCATGGGCCCTGGCCAGCATGCATCCCAGCAAAATGCCTGTTCTTTGTCCAGATGAAGTCAAACACAAAGTTTTCTTTTACTTCAGTTGAGACGCAAGAAGGCCAATAAGTACCCAAATGGTACTTTATTAAAATGACATGCACACTTTCTTGTAGTGCAGTTAATTTGAGAGTGGAAAAGGAAGGGGGAAGAAAGGGGGATTTTTTTAGGGGGCAGATTGGTTACACAGGTTTAGCATTTTGTATTTACTAATGAACACCCTGATGGATATATAAATATAAAATTTTCCTCATCCCTGTAAAAAATGTACCACATGATAAAGCATTTCTTCCAAAAAAGCTAAATTTGAATTAAGTAAAGTTAAATGAAGTAAAATAAAATAGTTGACATTCTTAGGCTATTTCAATGAGAAAATAGCTATTTGACCTCCCACAAAAAAAAAAAGTTAGCAAAATCTTGATCAGGCACATGAAGGACAGGAAACTATAAGACTGCATCCTTTGATATGTCTGTCAGTATAAGTTTTTTCGTCTAAGCTGCATCTGCAGGCTAAAAGACCATTTACAAATTAGCTGTTTCCAGAACTCATAGTTTAACATTTGGAGTCTGAAAAACTTTGACTACTAAAACATCTATGCCTTTTAAACTTCTCTCTTTTATTCTAATAGAATTTAAGTGTATATCATAAACATTCCTTAAGTCTAGTCTTATTAAATTTTGATGTTAAACAGAAAGGGGAAACCGTGTGCAACTAGATTAATTTATCTCCAGAGAGTAAGGACACATTAATAATTGAGATAATGTTTTCATATATGTTGGAATCAAGTGTGCCTTTTCACTTCTTTATTAGAAAACACATTAGGGAAAAATTATCTCATTCTCATCAGTAAGACCTAATTGCTAAGAAAGTCTCTGTTTTCTTTGCAATAACAAAAGAATTATTCTCACTACTTCAAAATAAATTTAAAAAAAAGATCAGAAATATTATCAAGCACTGTTGGAATTAATGCTTGTATTACCAAAAAGAGTGTTTACTTAATACACCCAGTCCTGTTTTTGTTTTAAACAAATCAGAGTTTATTGTATTTTTATAAAATACAAGCAAACTCTGGATTGAATAGAAGTGGGCCAAGGGGGGGGGGGGGGAAGCACTACAAATGAAAATGACTAATATTTTTGGCTTTCTGAAAGACTGATCTTTCTGCAAGTTATAAAAAATTATCTTGGCTGATTGTGAGAGAGCTCTATAATTTCCCATGAACACCCATAGGTGTCAAGGCCTGTTGTGAGGTAATGGAATGGTATGTAATTTACTCTGAGTCATTGTACATTATGCTGTATGGATTACATACAAAGCAAACATTAAGTGCATGGTGGGAACACTTGTGCAGACAGGCTGAAGTATATTTCCATAGCGTTGAACTGTACATCAAATGCAGTGCTTCTGATGTTTCCCACAACAAAGAATACCAAAAAAAGCCACCGAAACAGTAACTATGCTTAAAAGTGTTTGAAATAGCCCTTCAATTTGTCTAGTGTATACTGAAAAAAAAGAACTGTAAACTAAAACAAATACCTATCAACTTTACAGTGCTGAGGGAAAAATATTAAAATGTTATTTACTAAGAAACTGAAGTTGTCTCCGTAAGATCCATCAAGACCTGATGCTGAACAGCTGATCAGTAGACAAGCTTGTATTTGCAGCTATCTTGAAAATATTGGTGGAAGAGAATTGACTAAAGCCACAACTTTATAAAGGGACTATGATGAGACATTGCTTTATAATTTACAGTTATTTAATCCACACTCCTATACCGTATAGACTAAATGAATACAGACTATTCAGATACATACTTTCATTTGTTTTTATTTATTTTCATAGATCAGTTTTTTTTAAAATCACACACACTTTTTGATTACTTTCTTTTGCTATATTTTTCTTTATTAAACATTGGTTTTCCCGCAGATAAAACATGCCAAATTGAAAGACATGATAAATGAGAAACAGCAAAACATTTAACTAGAGCTTAGAGTATGTGTTTCTTTGATAGCAGTTTTTGTCATTAACAGAAATAATTCAAGACCATGAGCCGCCCAACAATACAGTGATATTAAATTTAATTCTTATGTTTAAGATAATTCAATTAAAATACATGCACTCATTTTTCTAGCCAACAGGAAATCTGTGTTGTGTGTCAAGAACACAAGAGCAATCCCACACAAAAACTCAGTTGACAACCACTGATGGCCTGATTCTGGCACATACAATAGTACTGGTTTTTATTTTTGCTTAATATCTTTTTGGTTTTTGCTTTTAGTTATTTTTTTTTAAAAGTTTCATTTGTTGCTTTAAAAAAGTTTTTAAGTTAACCTGAAATATGACTAAAAAGTCTTACTTATTTAAAAAATATATTGTCAAGATTTGTGACTTAACTTGCATAAAACTAATTCATAATTTAAAAAATTAAATTCATAATGTAAATATTTACATACAAAATTCTCTGACTCCATTTATTTTACCTAAATTTCGGTATTTTATGTAATTTGTGAATCTGGCAAGCTCACTTTACTACTATATAACCTGTTAATTAGAATAGTCTAAACACAATACCCCTCTTAACAACTAGAATAAAGCCTCCAACATCATTATAGAGTGTCCCATAAAAAAATATTTGATTAATAACATCTTCCAAAATGCTGTCATTATAATCACTGGACTTTGGTAGGAACAGATTTAAATCCAAATTATCAATATCTGCTATACAAGAGAAATTCTGTCTCCACTGAAGGCAGCAACAAAACTCCCAATGGTTGCAAGTCATCCCGTTTTACTGATCACATTCAGGTCTGTTCTGAAACCGATCTTTTTAACGTGAAAATCTCCCTGCCACAATGGCTTTTTTTGGTAAATACCTTGAGACAAAGACCCTGATGTGTTATTTACTATTGTTTGCATGTAGGAAAAGCATAGGAGATCCTATCCACACCTCCAAATAGCCTTCAAAGATCCATTCCCTTTTTTTACTGTACAGGCACTGAAGAAAGCAAAAACACTCATTGCAACTGCATGGACTCCTTATATTCTGAAGATCCAGATTTGGTCTAGATGAGCAAACACCACCTGCAGATCTATGGGCATGTTTCTACTGACTCCCTGCAGCAGTTATTCTCAAGGCAAGCAGAGGTTGCAGCTACAGAGGACTAAGCAGAGCTAAAAAATAACACCTTCGAACTACTTCTAACTTCTAACAACTAACAAATCAAAGAGGAAATGAATGGCAAAAAACTAGGAAGAGAACAAGCTGTATCTGACACACAGGGATTATAGTTGTCCCTAACAATTATCTTTGTTACTCTCTCTAAGACAATGACAAATATTAAAAAAAAAAAAAAAATTAAAAGTCTTGAGGGATTTGAAAGTGGTTTTCACACAGAAGTACTGGAAACATCATTAGGGGAATGCACGGTCGGTACAGGACCAGAGTTGCACTAAACTGACTAAGCACTAACTCCATTGTGCAAAGAGCAGGGCTGTAGATAGGGTCCAGCGCTTATTCCAGCAACTTTCCTGGACTGGCTGTGGGCCACAGCGATGGTGCAGCACTCCATCTCAACCCACAAGTGCTGCTCTAACATGATACAGCTGGTGCTGTGACCTGAGAGTTCCGTCAGCTCCGGTAACTCAGGTCAAAATATAGAAAGCACTGGGTGTTGTAAAAGCTTCAGACTTCTCTGGTCAAGTCTCTCTACTCCACATTACAGCACCTGCAACAATCTGCTCTTCTTCTGCAAACCAATTGGAGCTCTATGGTGTCCACTGATTTTCTGGCTACCTTTAGTGCAGCAAGGCATTTGCTTGCACTGGCTATATTTTCAAACCTGTTTGCTAGGTTTATTTGAACTGTGAGTTTGTTTGCTTATTTTCATGGCTGGTTATGGTGCTAGTACTACATACAATCACACTTCATGTTTACGCCAAAAAGAACAAATTTGAAAAGGAAGGAAAGATGATAACTTACTTCCCAGAGATGCTGAGTGTTCCTGATGGTACCTGCTTGAACCTTCTCTGGCAAGAGCAAGATTCCCTGGAAGGGCCCAATCCAGGTACCCTGCTGGATCCGTTGTGCTGCACAAATGCCATAGGCCAGGCCAGGCACTGTGCTGGTGCACAGACACACTTCCCGGGGCAGGTCCCGGAGCCACTCTGGGATCTCAGGCGGAGGGGCTGCTGCGGCCGCGCTGCTGGTGCCCACCAGCCGGCGCAGGGAGTGGAGGGGCCCGTGCATAGGACACTCACCATTGCGGTTATCAGCACACATGTCACACCCTGAAGGGCAAAGAGGGAAAAAATACTATCAGTATAATGCTTCTGGCCACTACCATCACCACTGCCACAGACCATATCATGCAGATCTCTATGCCTTTCCTGTCATTTCGTGGCAGTCCAGCACTCGTACACTCTGTGCCCTTTCATGTGTTGCTTGGGCTGGTTTTCCAAATCTCACCAAAGCCCTAAATAAGAAATTCCAAAGACTGAGTAGAAATCCTGCAGACAATTTGCAAGCCTGGTGTGTTCACAAAACTGCCAAGACTCATTTATTTTAACAGTGCTCTTTAAGACTAATTTTTTGACTAATATAAATAGCCCATTTAAACCATCCCAGTGTGTTTCAGCGAGACATTTTAAAACACAGTCATAGCGCCTTACAAGCCTCTCTCAATTGCCTTGCCACAGCTCAGGCCCATGGCTTAATTGGAACAAGATTTAATTTAATCCTTATTTTAAATGAACATTCATTCTGTTTTTTACATTAACATGTGTATGCATGCCTGCCTGTTTGGAAAATAAAATAAATAAACCAGAACCTCATGAATGACAAATTGGAGCATGCACGCACATTTACTTTCTTAAAGAGAAATCTAATATTAAAACTGAAATTGTGTAGCAAATGTTATTGATGCTTAACACATATTTGAACTTTTTTTATGGAAAGGGAATGCATGTCCCTTACCTGTTATATATAACTGAAGCTAGGAGAAAACCAAACATATCTGGATTTGTGAGCAACTCCTGTGAAAAAGACCCATTTGTAAAAATGTTAATTTCCCTAATTACCATTAATAACAGAGGATGTGTCTCTATTTCAGGACGATCCTACCATGACTTTTCTGAGTAAAGAAAATTTTGGTTAAATATTTCCACTGCACAGTATTGCACATGCCATAAATGTACCTCTGGCAGGAAAATGTTTTGTGGCCAAAAAATTAATTTCTCTGGAGATATGCTGAGTTAACATGACAATGAATCTCTTGAAATAAGTTACCATCTTCTTCGCATTCCGTTTTTGTAGCACAATAAAGGTTTTCATATGAATTTATTCCAGAAATACAAAGAAAAAAACAATAACTATGCCATAGTAATCATGTAGCAAGTCCTACATGTTTCCTCTAATAATTTTACAGAACTTACATCCCTCCCTACAACAACAGAGCCCAGTATTCACTACAGAAGCAAGAGTTTCTTGGTCTATGCCACAAATTTATACTTGATAGATTGCCTGTAACCAGTTTCAGTTCTCAGGGGACCTGACTCAGGTGTTCTTCTTTCCAAAGTGAATGTACTATGTATTAAGTAGGTCTCTTTCCTACAGATGCTTCAAAGGAAAACCCTCCCCTCATTTCGGTAAAAGCTGCTAAAGGATAATAAAAGATGCATCTTCAAAATAAGGCTTCTATGTGTATTCTCCAGTTTTAGACACACTATCTAAGCACTCTTTCCTGTCCTCCTCTTTCAAACTCTACCATTAAAAAAATGGTGCATTCAGCAACATGAAAATATTTGTAAATTACATGTGGAAGCTAACGTCCTTCAAAATCATTATACCTTTGGGTCTTGCAGGAAATGCATGTGTCTCCGCCTGGTGCTCGTCTGTTCAAGTTCCCTACCCGTAGCAGCGGTTACAGATCTTAGTAGAAAGCAAGAGGGCAAGCCCTGAGTTGTGCATTACTCTGACGGGTGCCCCTACAGAAGTACGGCTGTGTATGAAACTGGGCCCATGCCACCCATCCCTAACAGGTCCGGGTAGGGGGCAAGAGGGACAGGACCGCCGGCACGGACAAAGCCACCTAGTGGGGACCACGCTTAAATCAGCAAAAACATGACTTTTGGCTGGGGGGTGAAATTTCGCCTTGCTTTAACAACATAATCCCTGCCGCAAAACGACTCTTCTGTGGGGCTAAACCGCAACTGCAGAGGGGTTTTGCTCGCTCAGCCACGTCAATTGGAGGTGGCTGGAGGATGAGATTTGCAGGACCCCAGGGGAGGCATTTCTGGCTGGTCCTAAGAGAAGATTATTATGCAACAGATATTCCTACAACTATTCCAAGGCCTGATGAATAAAAGGCAGCTAGTACAAGCTGGGGTAAATTTTTTTTTTTTTTTTGGAAAGTGAGGTATCACCACAGCATCTTTTCTTCCCTTTCCTCTTCAAACCAGTCATCAAGAAACCCTGTGGTTTTGGCATATCCAAAGATGTTAGGGACAGCACTGCAGTTTGGCATTGCAGGTCACATAGGAAAGGATCTAAAGTAGGAAAAGGGAAGAAAAAACCCTAAACAACAAAAAAGCCAAACCCACAATCCCAAGCAGTTTGGCATGTGATACATTCTAAAAAGATTATGGCTGAACTGTGTGATCTACAGTTGGACTTGATGACTTCACAGAATTTTTCCAACCCAAATTATTCTATAATTCTATGAAATCTAGTATCTACCCGTGCAAGGTAGAGAGAAAACACAGGAAAACTGGAGACTTAAAGAAATTATATCTAACCATGATGTCAATTAGCACCCAGGGTAGGCCCTCAAATTTGACATGTTTTCACTGTTTGAACATTTTCTAGATGTGTAACTCTCCTCACAACTACCTGATTACAATGGCTTTCTTAAAGAAGCCATATCTTTGGAGAAATTTACATTAAACAAACCAAGGCATGTTCATGACTGCACTCACACAATTTCAGTGTTAAGTTCCTGCATCCTGTCACCAGATATATGTAACTTTTAACGCACAAAAATTCGAGTACCTGCCTAGAAAAAGAATTTCTTCAGTTTATCCTGACAATATGTCTGCATGAGTATGGGTTAAGCATTCTATTTCTACATTTCCAAGAAAAAGAAACTAAGAAATTGTCGAGGACTATAAACAAACCCTGTGTCACTGTCATTTACCCTTACAGAAAGTCACACATGGTAATATTTATTTTCCACTGTCCAAATACACTGGTAATGTCTTAATGCTTGGCAGTCACAGTATCTGATCTCCTGCTGTGTTCCTTTCCCTTTGTCCTGCCAAAGCCGAAAATTTGGAAAATGAAACATCTTTTGAAACTGTTTTGGCTAATGGTTTGTTGATGAGAAGGGAGGAATCTGTCTTTAATATTAAGCAGTACTGAAAATCTTCTTAGTTGCGTTCTTTATACATTTATCTTTAGTTGTTATGTAATTGTACAAGTAAATTTTTTAAAAATTCTCATAAATTTTACAAGGAATGGAAGCCCTCCTACACATATATTTTACCATGCCTTGCATAAAAAGCTACTGTGCATCTTTTCCTCTTCTGTGACTAACTTTCATGTAATACATGGAAGCATCTGTTTAAAGACCATCACTGTAGGCAGTGAATTCCTTTGCCTCACAGGACAAGTGAAGGATGTCCTTCATATCAGATAGGGGGAAAAAATCAAGAACTCCAAGACATGCACACTACCCTGCTTCACAGCAGGATCAACAGCATCATCTCCATGTATACTGCAAGGTGCAATGTGACACACTGCACCAACTCACTTAATAATACACTTCTATGGAATAGGAGTGGAAGTTTGAGAGGGAGAGTGGTGTGGTCCACTGACATCACTGGAGTCTCCAAACTGGATGGCAGCCATTATGACCCCAGCTGATGTGGGAAGTTCACATGAAAGGGATGCTTGTACAAGTGTGAACTTTCCAGAGGATGGCCACAAAGGGTGACAAGGAGAGACGTACTGTGCCCATCTTCCAGTTTTGGCCTCGGAGGGTGGCTATGTGTGAGTACAGGCCTTCTCCAAGGACAGCTGAAATGGATAATTTCACTGTCTGTAATAGCATCAGTCAAGCCCCAAATCAAGTCAAGAAGCAAGAAATGTGAGAAAATTGAAGGATTTGAAGAAAATGGAAAAATAAAGGAGAACAGCAGCCAGAGCAGAGTATCTCCTGGTAAAATCTAGAGATGTAGAAGGTAAGGTCGGTGGGAATGCTCTGTTGCAGGCCCAGATATGGCCAAACACTCTAGAAGGAGATCAGTTTCTTGCTTTTTATCTTCATATTCCATAGATAGGAGGATTAAGGAAAGGAAGATGCAAGAAAAAAAATTAAAAGGATTTCCTAGTGGAGCTGTTTGGTATGGTTCTTATGGAAGGAGTGCAATATGTTATTGTTTATGTGCCTCCAGAAAAATGAACACAATATAATGCCAGTACTATTACTTCATGTGAGTACACTTTAAAGTACTAAACCTAAGCAGAAGGACATATCATTGCCCCCAAAATGTAATTTTAAACACTCTCCAACCTAAATAATACTACTACTGCACGTTTTAAAGCAAATCTTAAAGGAAAAAGCTTCTGTCAGTGAAAGCTAGGGTTTAACACGGTATTTTTACCAGCAAACCAGCTGTAACAATAAAAGAAATACATTTTTTTCTCAGCAATAATATCCTTCAAAGGTGCAGTTACACTGGATACCTGCAGTTTGCTGGTATTAAAGAAGGGTGGCCTCTGACCCTCTGCTACATAATTCACCACAAGCATGCAGGTATCCAGGGTGAGTGGTCATCATTTCGCGTGGTATTACTCACTTGCACGTATAAATCACTGTGGTTGGCCCTGCGTCCCTGTCGGGGCCGGAGTACCCAGCTAAGTGAAAGGGTGGGCTGGACAAGACAGTACTCTTTCATTTCGTGAGAGCTGGAGCTTTCCAGGGAAGCACGGTCTCCCTTGTACTTCAATTTCCTCAGCGATGAGCTGGTATCAACTTCCTTTTGCGAAATTAATAGCAGTTTCTTGCAGACCGCCTGACTGGAGGCAGACTTTCAGGGGGACGAAACACAGAGGCACCTTCCCATCGGGTGCTCTGTATTTATTTGCTTATTTATTCTAAATATTCTTTGCGGAGAGCAGGACCAAGCTCAGCCTGCTGACCCACGGCCATCACCGGGTCCCGGACGCCCGACCCCCCCTCCCCGGGCTTTTACCCCCTCTGCCTCCCTCGCCGGTCTCTCCGCGGCGCGGGGGAGGCCAGCGGAGCGCCGCCGGCCGCGCGGGCGCTGTTCCCGCACCAACGCAGGAGCTGCCGCGGGGTCCGAGCTTCCCGGTCGGGGGTCAGGCACACCCCGCGCCAGCTTCTCTGGGGAAGATGTTGTGAGAGGGCCCGCCTGGGCCCCTCGGCGTGGGTCAGGGGGCCCGCCCCGCTTGCGGAGTGGCTTTCGGGTTATTTTTAAGAGGCGGGTGGCGTGTGGGTTGAGGGAGGTGGGTTTGATTTTCCCTGCCTTCTGTAGAAGGTATGAACGAATTAAATTTCCGTGTCAGGTATGAGAAGGGTAGGAGGATATTGTGTGTAGATAAACCTTGCCACCCTCTGCCCCTGAGAGACCCCCATATACAATGTAGAGATGATGAATAGGCTCCAGGAGAGGAGATCGAAGTTCAGTCCGCACCGGCTCCACTCTCTCCTACAAAACTATAGGGCAATTAATTGTGGCTTGTCCCCTCATCCTTCATCTCCTGGTGGCACATATCGATGGAGATTACTGCTGATGGACCATTTTATCACCCTAAATAAACAGTCACCACCTTCTCTAACCTCAATCTAATGTATGGCTATCTGCTATGTTTAAGGGTGCTGGGTAACTAATGATGTAAAATAGCTAAATCATACGGGTTACCAGCAGTCTGGAGAAAAAAAAAGTCCAAATATTTTCCACACCGATCCAGCATGTTATATATACACTGTCTCCCCATAAATTGAAGGGGGAAAGGCGTGCAAAGTGCTTTGTCGCGTGACACTTCAGTTTTACACAGCATATTTATTGCAGTGGCAGGTTGGTGCTTTCTGGTGAAGGTAGAGGAGTCTCAGACTTCTCAGCGCGAAAGCGTCTCCCCAGAAGCTAGGGGCAAGCCCCTACGGGAGCAAGCCGGCCCCGCAGCCCCCAGACTCACCCTAGGAGATCTCTTCCAGGCCGTCCGAGCGCCCCTCCCCCAGCGCCCAGAAATACCCTCATCCTTCCAGATTCAAGGCTGGGAAGCAAAGGGTCCCCAGCCGTCTGCCACATTATCGAGGCTTTAACATAATCCCTTTTACTTCCCCTGGGAGTAAAGCCTGCAAGGCCCTAATTAGGGTTTTGTTTCTCGATTGCCTTTTTTATTATTGTTTTTCCCTAGCTAACCCCCTTTCAATTTAGAACAATTACGTACAGACGCTTAACCCACAGCTCCTAGGCGGCCCTCGCCCCCCTCCCTCACCCAAGGCCGTGCCTTATTCACTGATATTTGACGGTCAAGGCGTGTGTCCATGGGGAAACTGCTGCCCATCCGTTTTCCCGCGGCGGCCGCCCGGCGCCGGGCCGGGCCGGGCGCAGAGGAGCGGGGCCAGGCGGGGCGGCGGGCGGCTGGGAGCTCCTCGACCGCCGCTCGGGCTTCCCCCACGGGCCCGGCCGCCGCCCCCTGCCCCGCCGCTGCCCCGGAGAGCGGCCGGCGGCACACGCGAAGTTCGCCGGCGCCTCTCCCTAGCGGGTGGGACCTGCCGGGGAGCGGGACACACGGGGTGCCCCGGAGAAGAAGTGGATGCTAGGGGTGGAAAGAGGGGTAGCATTTGGGAAAGCAGGGGAAACGAGGCACTCGCTCGGTTGGTGGAGGAGGTACAGTTAATATTAGAGCCCGAGAAGCAGACGGAGGCCTGCTGGGCCGAGCAGAGGCGGCGGCCGATGCCCCCACTCCGGGGAGGGGATTGATCCCGGCGGGTGGGTGTCTGTGCCGGGCTGGGGAGAGCCCGCCCGTCTCGGGGTCTCGGTGGGGCTGTCCGGAGACGGAAGTGCCGCAAGCAAGTACAATTAAAACTAAAGTCGACGGCTCCTCATCTCACCCACGGCCCCCCACCTTCTTCCCCTCAAACGGGCAGTGAGGGTAAGAGTGATGCGAAACGGGGCGTGAGGGTGGGAGTCAAGGAGGCTGGAAATCCCGCCTGCCCAGGGACCCCTAGCGTGACCTCAGCGGCACTCGGGGAGCTGCGCAGGGGCAGCCAGGCCCGTGCCCTGCAGCTTGTTCCCTTAATCGTGGAGCGAGTGCGTGGAGTGTGTGGCACGGCACAAGCTGTAGTTGCCGCACTCCTTCTTCACTTATAGTTTACTTTTTTCTTTATTTTTTTTAAGCAAGAGTTGCCCAAAGCAAATGGACTTGGCCCCAGGAGGGGAAAATACTCGCCTTAAAAGTTTCGCTCAGACTAATAACCGCACTGTAAACAAGTAAATGATAAGAATTTTTAGATCTAGCTGAAGAAAAAAAAAAGAAAATAAACGGCGAGACGGCGCCGGCTGCCCCATTCCCGTCCTTCCGACGGCGACGTCTGCCCCGTCCCAGCCGGACGCGGTTCACAAGCGTCCTTTCTGCAATCGACCCGTTTGCTTTCCCGAATCCACTTCTAATATCGCGGTTGGGAAGAAATTATTCAGGCTTCGCCTGCGACTCTGCGGGGTGCTATTATTCCACTCACTCCTTAAAAATGTTCCCCCCCCCCGCTCCCCCCTTAACCACTTTTTAAATCTTCCTTTCTCTTTTAAAACCTTTATCCTTTAGATTTGCAGAGCGGCTTCGAAAAGCAAAACGTATTGTCTGAGCGGTTCAGTTGTCGATTAGAAGTGCATTTAGGATTCCATTTTCTGCATGTAATTTATCAGATCAGGTTTTCTTCACCCGAGAATACAAAATACACCAACAGATTTCACTACAGGGTAAAATTAAGCATGAGGAAGTCGCTCAAAATAAAGTCGACATCCAATATAGAAAGATTTGCAATGTTAAGAAGGCGGGAAAAAATCTCCACCAAACTCCGACTCAGCTTTGCTCTAGCACATATGCACAACGCATAAGACTATGCTAGCATCCACGCAGTTTAATTTATACACAACAGAGTGTCATGGAAACTTTCAAAACGAGCTCCTCATCTGAAATGAAATTAAACAAATCCGCGTCGTGCTTGGGCGTGTGGTTTTGGATTGCTGGTTTGGGGTATCGTTTTTCTGTTCAACAGCCTTCCTTAAATAGACATTTAGGGAGTGGGGGTTGAGAAAGACAACGAAAATAAAGAGTTTTAAGAAAACTTAGGATAAAAGAGAGTGTTTGAAGCAATGCAAGAAAAAGAAAAGTGCATGAGCCGAAGCCATGTGTTTTAACACGGACAGATTCTTGTGCTCTGAATGTTAGTAATAAAACTGATGAACTAATAGGAGTTCATGCATTTCTTTTCACCCCGTGAATTTCCTCGGTTGCATAGTATTGACAGATACAGGAACAAAAGACAGAACCCGTTTCTAAAATTGCAAACCTCTCATTGATACAGATGTTTGGTAATACGGGTGCCCCTTCCCCCCACCAAAAACCCCCCCAACTGTATAATTGGCAACAGCAGTATTAAACGCTTTCTAACCAGCAAGTCCTAAATTAATTATGCACTCAAGCAGACTTTTTCGTCCAGCACATCAGCTTTTGTCTTTGAATGACCGTGTCATGCTTTCGGTAGCGGTGAAAACCAAAACCAAAGAGGTGTTAACGAGGTCTGAAGAGAAAACGATACTCCGAGATGAGAGAGGAAAACTTTGCCCTAGACCATCTGATGAAAACTGCAACTTTTCCCCTGCCCAGCTCGGAGGAGTAATTGATTCCGGGTATTCAGCGAAGCCTGGGCTTTCCATGCAGGAATGGAGTGGGACATAAAAGGCGAGAAAGGACCTACAACTGGTTGCTCTGAACCGTTGCTGAATCCATTTTCCTAAGCAGCCCTCCTAAAGAAATCTAACCTCATCACATCTAACCTCTACCTTTCCGGTAGAGCGTGCCTTCCAGGGAAAGACCTGGGTTTCAGACGAGAAAAACTGCTACAGAGGGGTTGCCGCCTGTCTCCTGAAACCTCTGGTAAACAACGCAAAAACTAAATAGAGGGAAGGGCAAGGAGGACGCTCCTCGTGGAGAGAGAGCGGTGCAGGCACCCACTGCAGTCCCCCAGCTTGGAGCGCCCCCGGGCCGGCCCGGTGCGGGAAGAAGCGGAGGATAAGGGGTCGAGGACTGCGAGAAGGGGCACGATACGTACGGTTGTTGGGGTCGCTGGTGTGCTGGTTCAAGGGGATGATCTCCATGCGCTGCTGCCCGTACAGGTAGTAGTCCAGCTCCTCGACCGTGCAGCGGTACCGAGTGGCACCACGGTCGCTGCATTTGCCGCCTCCGCTGCCGGCTCCGCACAAATCCTTGCCCTGCAGGGGAGCGGATGTTCCCCCGGCCGGGAGCTCCGAGCTCTGCAGCGGGCCGAAGACCGGGAGCTGGGTCACAGGCAGGGAGGTCAGGCCAGCCAGGGAAGCGGCCGCCGCAGCGACGCACGAAGAGGTGGAGGACGAAGACGGAGTGGACGAGGAAGAGGAGGAGGCGGAGGAGAGGGAAGTCGGGCGCTGGCGGAGGCTGTCAGCCGGGGGCTCGGCTCTCTCGGGCGGCTGGAGCTGGGCGAGGGGCCCGCTGCTTTTGAGCTGGCTGCTCTGTGGGAAAAGCTGCTGCCAGTGCTGCAGATAGGCGGGATCCACCTTTAGGAACGCGGATCCGCCGGGGTCGCCGGGCTTCAGCATCGCTCTGCCTGGGGAGCGGGGAAGAAGGGGACAGAAGACGTGAGACCCCCGCCCCGCCCCGGCAGGGCCGCCCCGACCCCGCGGTGCTCTCCACCCTCGGACACGCTGGGCCACGCGTGGGCTCTGCGCCGCGCCTGTGCGGGATCGGCGGTGAGATCGTGCGCCCGCCGCTTCCCCTGCCCGTGCCAGGCGCGTCAGCAGAAAACCTCGTCCCGAAAAGCCCCAGGACTAGAAACGTGATGGCCGGGGCGACAAGGCTGTCCCTCGGTGCCCGTCGCGCAGCACGGGCAGGACGCGGGCGGTGGCGGGCAGCCCCTCACTGCCGGCCGCCCCGCAGGGCACGCAGCGCACCGCGTCCCCAGCGCCCGTACTGTCTTCCTCTTTCACTCCCTTCCCTCTCTCCGCGGAAGCAAACGACTCTCCGCTGACAACAGGGAGGAGGAGGAGGAGGCGGAGGAAAGTTCAGCCACACGCACACACGCGCGGGTCTCTTCTCTCCGGCCGCTCCTGCTTTCCACACAGGCGTTTACAGGCGGAGGACGCGGGCCGGCAGTGCTCTACCCACGGGCGAAGGTGCCCCGCTGTGCCGGGCAAGTCGGAGGGGCCCCGGCCTGGGTCTGCCTTACCTGAACGGGGTGAGCACTGCTGCGCGGGCGGCGTGCGGAGGTGTCGGCTGCCTCGGCAGACTTGAAGCCGGAGAACGGCCGGGAGCGGAGGCTTCTCTGGTCTTTATCCACAGGGGAACGGGGTGATCCTCCTCCAGGTGCCGGGGACCGACGGGCCGGCTAGCTGCGAGCCGCCGGGCTCCTTCTGCCGTGGCTGCGCATCGCAGTCGCGGCCCGGCGCTCGGCTCGGCTCTGGCAGGCTCCGAGAGAGACACGTGGGTTTTACGACAGCGCAAAATACAAGTGTGTGTGGTGTGTACGAGAGGGAGGGGAGGGATCGGGAAGTTACCAGCGAGTCTGGATGCAGAGCTCTTTTTTTGGCAACTTCCCCCACTTTGTTCCTTGCTCAACTTTTAAAGGTGCCCCCTTCTTCCCTTCCCTCCTCCTTCCCTCCCTTCTCCCCTCCCTCCCTCCCTCCCTTCCTCCCTCCCTTTCTCCCCCCAGCCTTCTACCTCTCTCCTTCTCTCCGGTTTCCCTCCCTCCGGTTTCCCTCCCTCCCTCCCTCTCTCTGTCTCTCCGTCTCTCTGCCCCCCCCCCACCCCCTCCGCCCGCCCTCACTTCCGAGGCACAGCGCCCCGGAACGAGCTGGGCTTTTATCTTGACGGGAGGGGATCAATGGCCCGGCGACCTCCCGAGCGGGATCCGCGCCGCTGGGCCGACCCCAGCGCCGAGCTGCGGGAGCTCCCGGCCCCGCCGGCCCAAGCGCCTTGCACCCGGCCACCCTCTCGTTAGCTGTGCTCTTGCCTCATTTGCTTTTTGCCCCTCGGGGGTTAAGGTGGATTTTAGACACCTACCCGACCTGCCTGATACCGTCCCAGCTAATTTACTTAACATGTCCCTGGGATGACATGCTTCCCTTTCCCCTCGGCTACCTGAGACCAGTCTCAACAGAGCTGAGGGAACCCACCGCCCCAGAGTTTCTCCTTCGCCAGACCTTGCACCCTCGAGCACCACTAGCATGCCTCACTCTTGCTCTTCGTACTCGGTTACAGCACGGTGCAAGAAGTATGCCAGAGGGAGATGTAACCTGTGGCGAGAAACTTCTCATCTCTAGCAACTTTTCGTCCCCACTTTGCTTAGAAACTTGTGTTCCCCGCACAGCTCCTGAGCTCACGTATCAGTGAGTATTTAACAGGTTTGGGGTTTTTATTCAGTTTCTGTCCTACACCGTATGAAAAACCAGACGAGAACTATAATCTCTTAGGTATATCGCACGTACACAGTATGCCTTGCATTTAAGACAAAATACACAAACCTAATCTATGTTAGTCTTACCAAAACATCCCTCTAGTGTCAGAAAAGCTCTTGTAGACAGGTGTCACGCTGACACTGAACCCACAATTGCCTACAAACATAACGTGTGAGCGTGGAAAACGTTTTCCCCATTCTCTCCACGCTGTTTCCAGTTTATTTCTTTCCCACCCTTCATTCTCCCACCCTTCATTCAGCCTGGGAAAGCTGCTGCTGTTTAGACTTTGTCTGTGTCTAAGGCAGGACATTTTAACACAAATTTGAACAGGGCTGGGGCAAAAAATGTTTTGACTGGCGTCATTTTGACAAGGTCATCAGTCATCTGCTGTATAGATTGATAACACCTAAATTAAAGGCAAACACGAGTAGGAACACCCCCAACTTCCATTTTCATGGGTTATAAAGTTGGATATAAAGACCTTCTTTAAGTCTTTGATCAATTCCATTGTGCGATATGTAATAATTTTCATCCCTCTCGCTTTCTTAATTCACTTTCTGAAGTTCTGCGGCGCTACCGCTCAGCTGAGGGACAGAGGTGCGGGCTGGGAGCCTGTTTGCACCGTCGCTGGCGGTGTTGGCTACACTGACAGCGGGCGCGTTTTGTTTTCTCTGTTTTCATTGCATTAATACAGTATCTCGTCCCTACCCAGCTCCTTCCTGGTCACGATGTTATTCTGCCCCATATGACTCTTTCAATTTTTTTTTTTTTTTTTAAACTGTGCACATCTGTGTTAAGGTTGTTTTCCTTACTGGACATCTTTTGAAAATACTGAATTGCTTTTAGTGGCAGCAATGTCTAAAAATTCGTTTCGCTCTAGAAAAATGTGATGAAGTAGAGAAAAGGTCCTAACTAATGGACGTAAGTACATTGTCAATACTTGCATTTGCTTTGAGTTGTTAACAGAAGTATTCCATGCGGATTCATATTTAGGAGTACTTTAATCTGTTGGTTTTGGCATCTTTTTAACAGACAGAAAAGTAATGCTTTGAGCGATTAAGGTAGCAGAATAAAATTTATAGACTCCCTTGACACTTCGAGACCCGGCCGAACCGGAGGAAAAAAAGAATGAAGTACAGGGCTCGCCGGTCCTCCGGCCGTGCGGGCGGCAGGGAGGGAGCCGGTCCCCTCAGCAGCCCGGCTCCGAGCCCCTGGCTCTGCCCGCTGGTCCGGACAGCGCCGGCCGCCGCTCCCGGTCGGTCACTCACTTGGGTGGAGGCGGCGGGGGCGCCTTGTCCTTCGCCTCTTTTCCTTAATGACAAGAAACCCCGCTGCACCGGGTCCGCTCGAGCCAGGGTGGGAATGGAGGAGAGCGGGGAAGGTCGGTGAGCAGCGGGTCAGCGCCGGTGCCGAGCGGCGGGCGGGGAGAGCGAGGCTCCCTCGCCGGGCCGGCGGGAAGGGAGCGGCGTCTCACCAGGGCAGAGGACGGCTTCTCTCCCAGCCTCTCCAAAACATCGCCGCTCCCGGCCCCTTCACCACCTCGGGAAGAGCAGAGCAGGCAGATCCGCCAGCAGGGCTCCCAGCCCTGAACCTGCGCCTCCCCGGGATGGCTTTAGCCAACCCTGACCTCTGGTCTCGCTTCCCCAGGAAAAGCGGTTTGTGCGCGTCCCTTCTGTCTCTCTCGAGCTTGTCTATTTGTTACTATTTCCTGGGTTTGCTTTTGTTGTGGTTTCTTTTTTCTTTTAAATTATTTTTTTAAATGATTTTATTTTTTCCTCCTGGATGTAGAGACGCGAGGGAAAAAAAGAAAGGAGGTTTTAACTACTGCCACCTCCTTCTCTTCTCTCCTCTCAGGTTTTTCATTATTTAGAGGACGAGTGCTGAAACAAATCACATTGACCGTTTAGAAGGCGATCAAACCTTTATAAAAATCCATCGTCTACGAATCGATTGGTGAATATTTGCTAGGAATTTGTTCAAAAGAAATAAATAAGGAGAGTAAGTGTATTAAATGCAAAGGGGGAACACGGTGGTGTTTTTCTTCATTGATTAATGACCTCTAAAATAAAACAAGTGGGAAGAGGAGCCAAGATCGATAAATTAACTACCCAAATTCATCATTTTCCCTGCGATTCTTTTTTCCTTTTAGGGTGTTTGGTTGGGAGTTTGTGGCAGGTTTTGGGTTTGTGGTTTTTTGGTTTTTTGGGTTTTTTTTTGTTGATTGGGTTTTGTTTTGTAAATAACACTTATGAGGGATGCCCTTCTCTTTGGAAACTTGAAGGCTTTATTTTAGGCTTTGGTTAGAAAAGGGAGCTAAACCCCTTTCAGAAAGGGATTGAATCGGGGACACCCTATCTGATTTCGTTTGACACACAATTAAAAAGTTTGCCTTTCATATTAATTAATTCTCCTGATCTGGGGAAGACAAATGGTCGGTTACCTCTGACAGGAGTCCAATAAAGGATTCAGCAGCTTTCCTTCTTGCCCTAGGCATCTCCTCATTCCAGTTTTAAGGTCACGAGCAGCCGAGCTAATAATTCATTAATATAGACATTTATTCAGATGGGATTCACGGGGATTCGCGCTCTTCTGTATCTCACCGTTCGGATTCCAGTTCCCCTCAAAGAGAAGAGGGGGAGGAGAAGAGATGGAGGAAGGCTCTGTACAATGGCTCTACATGTACCAATTTCTACACACGTGTTTAAAACGTGGTGCTCCCAACGAGACGCCGCCTGGGCAGCCCAGCGCAGCTCAGGCAGGCGCTGCTCCCCGGGCCCAAGCTGGGGCCGAGGGCAAGGCGGCCTGGCGGCACCCGCCGCCTCCCCAGCGATTCCCGAGCTGAAGCCACGCACTGCACTCCCCCTTCCTCTTCCCCGGAATTAGAAAGCGGCCGAAGACCGGCAAGAGTCGGTGAAATCGACGGAGAAAGCCGCTGGCAGCACGCCTCGGGGCCGGGCACGAGGTGCGGAGCGGAGCCGAGGCCGGAGGTCGCTGCGGGGGTCGCTCCCGGGGTCTCGTCCGGCGGGTCCGTGGGCGGTGCGGAGGCCGGGAGGGGCCCCCGGGGGGCGCCCTGGAGGCCGCCGGCGAGATGGGCGCGGGTCGCTGCCGCCGCCGCCGCTGCGAGACCCCCGGGCCCCGGCATGGCCCTCCGAGCCGCTCGGGACGGGCTCCCGGCCGCGCCGGTGACACGGGCCAGGCCGCCGGCGCCCTGCTGCCCTCCCCGCGCGGTGCTGAGCTGCTGGTCCCTGGGGCTCCCGGGGGATGAAGGGGCTCTTTCAGGAAAGGGAGCCGTGTCCCTTCCTTGGGAGCGGGTAGTAAGAAGCTGGCCGAGGAGGTCTGCTGCGGGGAAGAATGGAAAACACTTGGCCACGTGGAATTGGACAGAAATTGTTAAATCATTTGGCAATGGCCACTAGGCAGATGCCGGCCAGATCCATAATGACTTTCTGCCACTATTGACCTGATACGGATGTGAACTAGCGACCCTGGGGACGAAATGCGCTATAGTCTACTACCAATTCCCCCAGCCACCAAATCCTCCTCACAGACAGATTCAGGTATTTATGTCCGTCAACCAAACAACTCCGCTCTGAGCAAGGCACACTGCAGGTGGGATGAGAAAAGGAATTCTCAGTTGTAAAGACCAAGTAAAAATAAATCAAGTCATGGCATGAAGAAAGTTGCCATGACAAATTTGGGCTAATTTCATTCCTATTTTCACACAGAGCCCATCTGAAAGTATTCTCAATTATTTGAGAATTAAATTAACTATTCGAATATAGGTGTCATCATTAGGCTCTTTTTCTTTTTCCCCCTCCTTTTTAAATCCAACTGTTTAATTTATAACGCAGTACAGTAAGATGTTTTCCCAGATAGGATTCTAGAACTTAAAATCCATTCTCTAGCTGATAACAGGATTAATAGGCAGAATATTTTAATCACCGCTAACATCTTTTGGGATTTTTTTGATTTTTGCATGTCTGACTGCACACTTTTACATGTACTTCATTCAGCAATTTCAAAAAAACTTTAAGGGAGCAGTCTGACAGGCAGGCCTCCTTTAAAATCCCTGATGTCAAGCCTTCCAAAATCAAGTGACTCAACATTTTGAATACAACACTGGGTGGCTACTTCAAGCAGCAAAACATAGTCTAAAGAGTTTTCCTTTACTTTCTCTAAAAATAGGTCTCAGAAATACACAATCTATTAAATATGATTGCTTGCATGTGACATGAGAATGATAAGGTCTGGACAAAACTGTCATAATATTTGCAGAAATAAATGGAAATTATGGGCTTTTTTTCCAATTTTGGTGTAGTATCATAATTGTGACTCAATGTTTTGGAACGGAAAACCCTCACATTTTATGTTTTCCATTTAAATGCTTTTTCACAACTTATGCTTTTTTAACAGGTTTTTCTAGGCCTGAACTCTAATAGTTTGCTTTTGGGTGGGTTTTTTGGGGCAGGGGGAGGGGCTGGGTTTTTTTGTTTGGTTTGGGGTTTTTGTTTTGTTTTGTTGGTTTTTTTCCTTTATAAAATCACCACTGAATCTATTGATGGGGAAAGGAAAAGACTGACAGTCCCAGGGAACAAAAGTTCAAGTCAGCGATTATGTCTTCCTTTGCTTTGTGTACCATGTGGTAATAGGCTGCAGGAACAACTCTGAAATACCTGCTCTGCTAATGTTCATTGCTTCTTACTGGACTATGTCTCATAGATGATCATTTGCTTAAAATAAAAGCAAAGTTGACCATAAAGTTGACCATATGTCAAACTAACTTCAGTAAGTCAAATTCTTGAATACAATTGCTCATTCTGACACCAGTATTCAGGAATAGGCATTTTGGTTGTTACGGTTTAATCCCAGCCAGCAGCCTCTCACTCCTTCCCCACCAGTGGGACCGAGGAGAGAATTGGAAGAGTAAAAGCCAGAAAACTCATGGTTTGAGATAAAGACAGTTTAATAGGGAAAGCAAAAGCCATGCCTACAAGCAAAGCAAAACAAAGAAATCATTCATTGCTTCCCATGGGCAAGCAAGTGTTCAGCCATCTCCAGGAGAGCAGGACACATAATGGTGACTTGGGAAGACAAACGCCATCACTCCAAACATCCACCCTTTCTGCCTTCTTCCCCCCAGTTCATGTACTGAGAATGATGTCACATGGTCTGGAATGTCCCTTTGGTTAGTTTGGGTCACCTGCCCCAGCTGTGTCTCCTCCCAACCTCCCATGCACCCCCAACTTCCTTGCCAGCATGTAAGTATGAAAAACAGAAAAGGCCTTGGCTCTGTGCAAGCCCTGCTCAGCAATAACAAAACCATCTCTGTATTATCAACCCTGTGCTCGGCACAAGTCCAAAACACAGCCCCATACCAGCCACTGTGAAAAAAATGAACTCTACCCCAGCCAAAACCAGAATACTGGTAAACTTTTATGTGCAGAGAAGGAAATGGGGAGAGGGTAACAGTTCTTCTGGAAGAGCTGTTGATGTGTACTATGATGTGTACAAAATGTCTGGTCACAGCTTTAGCATCAAGCAGAAAATTTTAGCTGCTACAACAGTATTGCACCTCATAAGCAATGGAGTTTTCTAGGTAAATGAATAAAACTGAAGATTATATGAACATGAACTTTTAAGGAGGAATATCTAAATTAAGAACTGACACCATTTCACAACAGTTGCTCTAGTTCAGTTTCCAATGCTTCACCAGTTTGTTTCAGTTCTTCATGTGGTTAAGCACTTACCATAAGGTTATCTAGAACTATGGAAGTTCATAGTCCATATAACTAGATCCAGAAATACAGCTGTTCAAAAATAAAAGACATGGATAAAACATTTGGCTTTTCAATAGAGAGCAAGCATACTAAAGTTGGCAATTTTCTGCAGCAAGGCATTCTATAGTATGAATTATTCAAAACAAGGGAGCCAAAACCAAAACAGCTGATATTTGGAAATATACGGAATGACCACTGACTTTAGGCTAGAAACCTGCCCAAGCACCCCATTGTGAAATTCTACACTCTTCCCTTGTGACTAACAAGAATCAGTTTTTCTAGATTCCTGTTTGCCTTCTGACAACCAGACTGGCCTTATTATTTCACCTTGTGCATCTGTACTAAATCTATACTGGGAGCTAACCTCCTTGTTTGAAAAAAACAAGTAGGCTTTCTGTAGCCTGTCACAGGTACTTAGCCTCCATCCAGCTGAACTGATACTAAAAAAATAGACAACTCTAAAAGGCAAAGCTCTAGAGACACATGATTTTGTGAGCTATTCCACATTTTGGCTGGAATAGGTTAGGTGTTCTGCTACACTGGCAGTGGAAGTACAGATTTTAGGTATAGAAAGAAGAGAGAGAAAGCACAGACTGAAAAGAAACACTTGGGTCACTGAGTTCAGTACATTGACATTGCAGGCAACTGTGGAATAGGTGTTAAATCCTAAAAAGTTAAAAAATAAATTATTTCTTTCTACTGTATGCTGTAACAGTAACAGTAACCCTCTCCTTCTTCCCCTGAAAATACCCAATAACAATCTTGAGGCTTCCAGTAGAAAAAAACCCACCGTAAAACTCCAGAATACAATGCGCCATAGGTAGAGAAATGGAAAGACAAGTGATGCTATGGACCTCTGCACTGAGAAAAGAGTTGGTTAAGTGAAAACGCCCGAGGGACCTTAGAAAGTGAATACCCCACACAGAATAGAGGAAATAAAAATGTCTAGTGGAAATATTCCACTAGACCAAACCATAATGGTCAGGTTTATTTTATATACATAAAAAAACTTAGCAGTTAAAAAGCTAAAGCAGTAAAAAAGCAGTTAAAACCGTAACCCCCCCCAAGACCTTAAGCACATCAGTGCACTTTTAGCAATTCCCAATATTTGAAAGAAAGACAAGTACAAATAGTTTATCAGAACATGATTTTGCATCAAAAAAATAGGAAAAAATCTGATGCCAACCACCTCATTATGGTATATAAAGATCCAATGAAAGGACAAAGGAGGTGGGAGCCAGCCTATAGCAGCTGGGATCAGGTAACACCTGTGCTGGTATTTTGGGGAATGAGGAAAATGAAGGGCTAAGAATCAAACAAATAGCTATAAAACTCCCTCTAAGTTCTTGACAACAAACTATGCAGGAAAGCATCAGAGACTTAGGCAGTGGTTACCTGCACCCCTGCGGTGCACACTGTCTGTGGAACAGCTAGTGGCCAGGAGGGCAGGAGGAACTTGACCAGAATGTGAGAACTCAGATGACATGCTGCTCCATGTGGAGCCTGGGTGAAGCAGCATGGACAAAAGTTTCAGCTTCTGCCTGACAACCACTGTAGACAAATCTCACTTATCAGAGTCACTGGCTAAACCATGTTCCCTTGCAAGAACATGATACATCCCTTGCAACCATTGCTGTGATCACAAGACTTCAGTTCCACCCTAATGCCAAGAGCTAACCTGGGAATGCTGCTCCTCCCACACTCCATTTCTGGCATGCAAACAGTTCCTCTAGGAACATGTACAGGATATCTCCTTTGACTTAATCCCAAAAAGATCACCACTGCTTCTTTTGTTCAGTGAAAGAAACCCACTACAGAGAACTACAGATACATTATCCTGACCTTCACAAAAGCAGAGACTGAAGGGCTCAGAGTTTGCAAACTATGAAATTTTTTTTCTGACCTTTTTTACTGTTGGTTATTTAATTTAAAGTATAAGAAAGTGCACTTTAAAACAGGTTCAACAGTTATTACAGGACATTTATAGGACATCACATGAGTAGTAAGGTACAGGTGTTCCATATTTTGGCAACCTAACCAAAGTATTATAGTTCCATTTTGAAATTTGTTCTTAGAGCATAAAAGGCTATTGTCCTGAAATAACTTATCACATTTCTTCTAGAGCTTACAATCTTCAGACAGCATTATGAGAAGGAATCACATCCTTATTCAGTCCATATCAGCCAGACTAATGCAAAATACCCTCAGAGGCAGGTTAATGTCAGTCTTGCACTGAATGGAAGGGACCTCCCACACTGTTCTGCTGATTGAACATGTTGTAATTTTTAGCTGTCAGGTAAAAAAAATAAATGGTAGTTGGTAAATTCTTCTCAGCTATGTGAAAAAAAGCCTCTGTGTATGGTCTTTATGTGACACTGAAGGCTATGAGAACTTGCAAAATGAATTCTAGTGCTATACAGTAAAGAATTTGGGATAAATTTAAGATTTCCTTCTCTACCAAATGGTCTACTGAAGAGAATGTGCTTAGTGTTATACTTGAAAATTTGTTTACTGTTACCATATATTTGGCTAATTAGTCATATAAATGCATTTATTCTTTTATTGTAAAGTTCCTAGTAGGACTATTGTTTCCACTAGAGCCCTTATAAATTTTGGATTTTCCAAAAGTTAATAATTTCAACCTATTACATTTATATTTCCAGGGAATATCAAAATGGTTGAAGTCATGCTGTCAATATAATGTATGATTAGGAACTTAAAGGACAAGCAGTATACACAGAGTTCTCACACAAGTAATTACTTCTGTGGCCTCTTTTCAGACATACAAAACCAAATTACACTTCTTAAATATGAATGGATTACTGGGCTATTTATTCGAAATAGATTTATAAAATTCTGGAATGTTACCACTACTTTTGACATGAAACAACCCATTTCTCTGGTAGAACAGACTTACAGTGCAGGCCAGGCAAGTTAATTGACCTAGTGTCCTCTGACACTCAAAAACTTCTATATTTCAGAATAATTTCCTGTCTATTCTGCACCTGCATTGATTATTAAAACACTTCACACAATTCAATACAATGGCACTACTTAAGAAAAAATGCCCTAAAACCCACTGATAATATAAAAATATTAAGCTTTAGCTTACAGTAGTTGTACTATACTATATTTACACTAATACTACATCACTTAGCATACAAGTGGTCTTCATTATAGAGAAGAAACAAATGAAGTCATCACACAAATCCAAGCTAATCTAAACCATGACATGTCCTAGACATCTCAATTAAACCTGCAGTATTTTGAAAGCTCAGACTGGTTCTAGCAAGAAATTAATTTTACATTCTCTGTTGCCAGATTGCTGTGATTTCTGTTCCTGAACAGCAGATTTACTTACATACTCTTCTGCTGTGTTAAACTTCACATTGCCTGAGCAACCCTGGCATATACCTTCCCAAGTGTATTCTTCCTGCCATTTTGACTGTTATTTTGGTTGTCCATCATGTAGTCTTGCTCTTCACGGAACTTCCAGAGAATTCTTCAGATTTGCAAAAATATTAGAGAAGAGCAGAGGCAGGAAAGCTGAGTAGCTAGCAAGAGAGCCCAGAGACACTTCTTTCAGAAATCAGCATCAGGAAATGTAAAGATACGGAAGTAGCACACAGAAAAAAAATAGAAAAAAAATACACATGATGTTTTTCTGAGTACCTCCTAGTTCTTTCAGGCTCTAAAGCCTCAAAATAAAGGCTTAACAAAGAACTGCAACATTAGACTCCCTTCAGTGACTACAGAACAATGTAAGTAGTACAGACAGAAAAAAATGTTGTACTAAAGTATTCCTTTTATGATTATATTAATAATTCCAAAGCAAAAAATAATAGGACTGGAAGGGAGGAAGTACATTAAGCAAAGACAAAACACGCATTTCAAGAAGCTCTCTTATATACTATATATAATTTATTTTTTTTCATTTAAGTTTTCAGTAATCAGGTGTAAAGAGTAAAAAGAATGGGCAAATTTTGATGCCATCAGTGCATCCCAAGTCTCACTGATTTCAGCAGGACAAGCGCTATAATAAACGCTATCAGGCACTCAGAGTACAAAACTTCCATTTTTAAATCAAGCACTCATTGTCCATCTCATTCCTAGAAAAGGCTGAAGATTTGCAAGATGTGGCTTTGGTCACATGCTGCAGACAAAAGAAGTAAGGATCATTTTAATATAGATTTATGCCATAGCTAAAGATAGCAGTAATTCTCTTGAATAGTCATTTGGACAGAAAATTATTTCTCAGCTAAAACCACATGACCTGAAGAAATTACAGAATCATTATTACTTCTTTTGAAATTTGCCTTATCATGTACAAAGGGAGACAACTTTCACAGAATAATTCAGAATAACCTAAGAACCTCTTTCAGGTCCAGCACGAGTACTGGGTCTTTCCACAAAGTCTGTTTAGTCTTTGAATGAGACAACCTTCAAAGACGCATTGTTCAGACATCTTCATGTATCTTCCATGTTCAATGGCTATTTTCTGCAATAACTTTTATAAAAGAGAGTTTTCCAGAATGGCGAATGGTATGCTGATGTGTGTGTAGGCAATACAGCATGCCCTGAGTACAATTTGAACTTGAGTCACAAAACATTTATCTCCATTCATTTCTGTTAAAATCTGTACATACAGACAGATATAGAACTCTGAAAATTAATCGGACAGCTATGTAATATGTTACCTTTGTATCCTAAGAAGTAGATTGCAAATCAATAGGGGTTCAGTCAAAAAGAATAGACTCTGCATAAAACAGAGTATGATACTGGATTTATTTGATCCGGTTTAGTATCCTGTAGAAATCTTGGAACATATTTTCACTTGCCAAATGACCAAAGTATATACTTATACCTATATATATACACAAAGTATATAAAAGTATATGAAGTATACACAGAAAACTAGTTTGTTATATGCAGTCATCTACTAGCTTGAATAGACATGGTGAAGTTACCATTTCAAAGAAAATTATTAGTCTTAAGTGTACTTAATTTCAGCTTATTTAATGGGAACTTGACACTGTGCTGAAAGCTGTTCCTACGCCTTTTGCACTGAGATTGGTACAATTGTATCTGTTTAAAATCAAAATGTGGCTGTGGTCAGCAAAGTGACTATATAAAAATGGCCTCTTCCAAAAGCCTTACTCCCAGGCTTCATTGAGTCAGAGCTGCTTTTCCTTCTTCTATTTTTCTGTGATTAAAATATATTTTCCCCCACTTTTAATTTCTGGTAATTGTGTAGAATCAACACAGTGATGGGAGAATGATATAGACAGTTTCCATTTCTACGAGACAAGCAGATTTATTAGCTAACCTCTGATTCTTTAATCTTTATTATCTGTGATACAGTGTGATCTGAAAAAAAAGCAGCTTTGGTTTTCAAATCCAGGTTGGATTTTCAGGAATACCTGCATTAAACAATTTTAAATTTCTCAAAATAAAAAATGCATTTTAGAAAATCTAAGAGACAATGAAAACCACAACCTTCAGTATAATTACAGTCATTTAAAAGGCATATTTTAAGCATTTTCCCACATAAAGCCTGTTTTAAAAAATCACCAGTATTGGATACCCGGGATGTTCTCTTACTGGACTCATCTAAAACCTATTTTTTAATAAATATATCTATAATATTTCAAATAGTCTTACAAATCATGGAAACAATGATCCAAGAAGAATTGAATTAAGTTTTCCTCTTTCTAACAATTTAAGATTTCATTTTCTACTTGAAGCAAGTGAGATTACTTCCTAAATATCCCAGATACTTTCAAAACAATCTGGAGAAGAGATACTGAAATTAAGAGGACCTGACTATATAAAACATTTAAAATAATGTAATATATAAAGAGAAATGGACCAGCATTTTGGTAGCCTTTTTGAGAAACACAACAAATACCAAGTGTAACTTAAAAAAAAAAAAAGGGCTGAGACTAATACTTATTAGTTGTCTATAAGATAAGAACTAGTAAAATATGGCATTTGATCTACAAGGCAGGAATACCTTGAGTATCAATAAAGAATGCAATCAAGGCAAGGAGGTGCAATTCCTTTCTGGAGCCTGTGACCAGTGATTTCGCTTTAGGTGTCCTTGTTTCAGACCTCCAGAAAAGCTGAGAAAAAGACCAGTGCTAATAGACACTGTGTTGCAAAAAGAAGTGATCTGAAGGCCTAAGCAGATCTGCCAGGCTGTATAGAATTAAATTATATCTGGGCAAATGGATACCAAATTGACAGTGCTGTCTACATAAAATGGCATGAAAACTAACAAAATGACACACAAGATTTGCACTGAGACATAGAGACTGAAAAAACCAGGACCTAAGCCTGTTTATATCCTGAATTGTGTGCACAAAACTGTGTCAAATAAATAGGTTGAGACAGGATGGCTGAAAAACCATGAGAGTTCTGTAATGATATCCCTTTCTTCATGATCCTGTATGCTAAGAGCTTGGTTTCTGTACCCAGGCTAACTACTTTCCCCAATGATGTAATAGGCAAACCTTCCTGTCTGCAACAATGTCTCTACAGAGATATTAGTTCTTAATGATTTGTAAAAAGCTTTCATATCTTCTAGTGAAAAATGGTGTACATGCTAGTTATTTCATCTACTAATAGAATGACAGTGAATGAACAGACACATTGGCCAGGAGAGTTGGTTATTAACCATCAGACCACTTTTTCTTGCCTGTTTTGTGCTGCAGTGTGTGTAAAATACTCCAGAGTGTGTGTGCCTGTGAATACATGCATGAGAGAGAGAGACAGAAAGAGACAGGCAGAATGACTATGTGCATAAAAGATTTCAATGAAAACTAGAACAAGATCAATCTGAGTTGCCAAGAGACCTAATGTTCTATTATGATCAAAATAATGTCAAAGGAAATCAAGAGGTCAAGCAGCAGCAGCAAAAATTCATCACCAGTCAGGGTACAAAAATCAAAAATTAACTCTTCAGAATATTGTTTACCAGTGCAGACGATGGGGTCCAGCCTGAGATGAAGCCAAGAGACATTCTTTGAAAGATACTGCCACATTTGCAGTGTGTTACAATAACAAAAAAAATAAAGAAGAAAAAAAGATGATTGAATATTACATGGCAACATGCTGGATCTTCTATTGGTAGCAGATTTTTTTTCTTAAAACTGGACTGATAATTGTTTTACTTTGTGTCATTATTAAGACATTCCCCACCATCAAAGAAAGATTAACAATGTGAGAACCCAGTGGGATTAGAGAATCAAGAAAAACTGTAACTGTTTAGACCAAAGATCTGGCAAAACATAATAGTGCCCTGAGGTGTTGGAGCATAAAATGCCAAAAGAATTTGTAGCTTGAGAATTTTGACAGGCTCAAGATTTGGAATTACAGAATTGTTAGTGTTGGCGGCTTTGTTAGAGGGCAACTAACTCACAATGATCCTAATTTTATTCTCAAAGTGGGATGTGAATAGTTCACAAAGTTCTGTTGATGGAGGAAGAGCCAGATTAGTCAGCTTCCCTGCAATAAAAATTTACAAGAAAGTAGGGCAGTCTGCCCGTTCAGCAATTAAGTTGGAATAATAAGCAGATCTGGCTTGTTTCAAAATATCTCTGTACACATTTATACAGTACAAACTTGTAAGTGTACATGTAGTCAAGAAGTCCTCAAACAGCATTTAACTTACAGCTCAGAACATTCACATTTGAGTACATCTTCCAAAAGAAGTGTACAGAAGAGGTACACCCTTTAGGACGTTATGAGGATGGTTCAGCTATCATATATTTAAGAAAAGATCTGGAACATCCTGAAGCAATCAGTAGTATAAAAGGAAGCTGCTTTGATCTGGCAGACAACTACATTCAGTTAAAAATTAGTATAAAGCTAAGCTATCCCAAACGTTATTTAAGTTTTACTAAGGTTTTATTCTATTAAGTGGTTGAGGGGTAGGAGTGTTGTTTATTTGGGGGTTGTTTTTTCTCGTGTCAGTGTGCATGGGTTTTGTTGGTTTTTGTTTGTTTGTGGTTTTTTTTTTTTAATTTGTCCAAGAATTAATGGTAGAAATAAATGAAAACAAAATAGTGGCAATTAGCACCTCCTTCAGAATTTTTAGTGATACTGACAAAGCCTCCTGTCAGTATCACTAACAGCAGATGGCTATCCTCCAGATGAAAAAACTGTCAGTGAAAAAAACAGATCTTGATCTTGCATGGATTAAGTATGGCTTTAGACTTCACACATAAAAATATATTCTTTGAAACCAATGGAGTAAGTGTCATGTGAACAGCCAAAGATTCTGAGGAAAGTGATCCAGAAGTGAACACATTTCCTTTGCCTCTGCGCTTAAATTTGATGAATACAGCCTTTGGTAAAGCTACTGAAAGTTCTATTCGTGGCAGATAGAACACAGAGTACAATGTTGTTCTTGGAGCTAAGTCTGAGAACGGGACATTTAAGATTTGGGGTTTAGCTATATAGTACAAAATCTTTCCTAAATTGCCTTCACATTTGTTATAGGTTTTGCCTTGTTTCTCTTACATTTTTTCCGTATTAATTACCGAAAGAGAATTCTTCACTCACTTCAGCATGATGAAGCAGATAACATGTTGCTGTTTGTTCTATTTTAGGAAACTGAGCAATTTGCTTCACCCTTGATGCCTTCAGTGTTTATTTTGGTAAGATTAAAAAGAGAGTGCATGTGGCAGTAATTCTGGTACTCCTTCTTGTGGATGAATCATACAGAACAATCAGACATATTGGGAAATCATATTACTGTGTAATTTATTATCAGAAAGGGTCATAAGAACTGAGTGATAGAAGTTCAAACTCTCAGTAAAAGCAGGAGATTATATAGTATCATGGAACAGATATGATGGAGGTCATCAGGTGCAAGCACCTGTTCAAGTAGGGACACCTACAGGCAGTTGCCAAGGACTGTGGCCCATCAGGTTTTTAATATCTCCAAGGATGGAGACTCCACTACCATCCTGGGCTACCTGTGCCAGTGCTCAGTTGCCCCCACAGTGACAAAGTGTTTCCAGGTGTTTAGAGGAAGCCTTCTGTATTTCAGCATGTACCCATTGCTTCTGGTCCTGTCCCTGGATACCACTGAAAAGAACCTGGCTCTCTTTGCACTGTCCTTTCAGGTATGTATATACATCGGTGAGATCCTCCTGAGCTTTCTCTTCTCCAGGATGAACAGTCTTTCAGCCTTTCTTCATAGGAGAGATGCTCCAATCCCTTTATCATGTTCATGGCTGGACTGTCTCTATTATGTACATATCTCATTTACTGGTGAGTCCTAAACTGGGGTCCAATCACTTTTAAAAATAAAATCATGCCAAATAGTACCTGGTTTTCCTGATTTGGTGTGTTAATTAATAGAAATTGATAATGGAACTTTAAGTAATGTTACAGTGAAGAGTTCTGAGGAAAAAAAAGAGACCAGCAAGATCAAGGATTGTGCATGTGTGAGCACAGCTGCATGCTTTAGCTCAACTACCTGAATGTTTTGATCAAACCAAACCCAACGGCATCATTTACCACCTAGACAAGTCTTAACCTTTCAGTCTTTCTGCTTAGTTGTGTGAGAAAGAGGAATTAAAGCCCACTGCAGCCAGCCCCATTTTGTAGGTCTAACTAGACACTAGAAGCAGTACATAAGCAGAAAAAGGAAGATGGCAACAGCCAGTGCTACGTGGTCAAGTCAACACCAGAATCTACAACAAATCCTGAACTGTGTTGTTGAATCAGCCAGTTGTTTTTCTGATGCAAAAGCATTTGTGTAGCTGTTGAGTGGAAAGGAAATGGGTACAGAAGGGTCAAATAGACTATGAGATCCTAGAACTGAGCCTGTCCGAGGGAGTTACTTGCTATTTTTTAGGTGCATCTACATGTTCTGTTATAATCTTACATAACATATAATCTTACATCTCTCACTAAACCAGTTTTCCACTCTCTTTCACAAATGTAAATCTGGATCTGTTAATTATGAGGCTTTCGAGTGACGTGTTTTGGTTCACTGATCCACCAAATAACTCGTCCACAAAAAAGAAGGGTACATTCTCTATCAGATCAGCAGGTTTACCTGACTTGCTGCATAGCTGTATTAATATTATTTCATATGACATAAAGGACCAGATAGAGTTTGTCACTTGTGATACACAGAAAGAGGGAAGGAAGAATGGGATTACCTCTTTTGGCAATTGCCCATAATTTCAGATTAGGTACAACATAAAAGGGCATCCTCAAAATAAATGTGTAATAAATGTTTCTGATTCTGGCTTGTCCTGTTGCACCCATACAGACTCCCAGCAGTTTGGCTTTTTTATACCATGTGACAGATTTTGCTTCCCCCAGGTGGATTTATCACTGATGGTTCCATGTTATGGGCTATGTATTATTCCCTGCACCACCTCTTATTCTAACACATGTATCAGTTACTTTGTTCAATGACTGGGGAAAATGCCTTGAAGAAAAACCCAACAGATTAAGGAGTGCAGACTATGAAACAACAAAAAATAATGTGTAGATGCAGTTACAGATAAAGAGGATAATCTCATCAACGTTATTAATTGCCTGTCCTTCAATAACCTACAGCAACATGCAGAGACACAATGTAAAATGGGGGCCTAGTATTATCATTAGTGAGCAAGTTACTCAGATTTGTCACCTTTTCCTCTCCAATTTAACTACTGAAGAGATCATCTGTCGAAAAGTTCTGAGCAATTATGAGTAAACACAAAAGGTGTTGATCTTGCAATGCTCATTTCCCTTCCTCTGAAATTCAGTAGGAAACACTCCTTTATGATCTTTGGATGTAATGCTATAATGATAGCCTCATACCTGCAGCTGTGCTAAAGTTACCTGTTGGGCTGGTGAAACCATGAAAACTTTTGGGAACCCTCATCTTGCTGAACAATCATGGTTCTTGGCCACTAGACATTACACTCAGGAATGAAAAAACGGGTCAGTAAAAGCAGCTGAAATCTGTATCTGCAATGCTCATCTCTCAGGCTCCTGTTGTGCCATGCTGAGAGAAGAGGAAGACAGCTCTGCCATTAGGTTTTAGATGTGTCTTGACCGGCGACTTCTGAAACACCTACTTCAGTCCTTCTGAAATATCCTTTGGTATCCAAAGAGGGTTCCAGTCTAATCAAAGCAACTTCTCCCTATATCTCTACATTTTACTCAAGGTCTAATTGTGCTACTCCTGTTTCCTATGTGGTTGAACCAAGGTAGGAAAATGGAATAAATAAAACTTAACATAATGTAATTAAGCAATCTACAACAACATTCCCCAAAAAATGTTATGCCTCCATGATTCATACCAGCAATTCTTGAGCATATTAACCTGTGAAACTGTATGAGCCTGTTTTTCCTAAAACAAAGTACCCCACCTGTATTTTATCAACTAGAATTTTAGTAAAGACTGTATTTTATGTCATCCCTTCTGATACTTACTCCTTTCAGAGTCAATGGTAGTAGCCACTAGGGCTATGTGTTGTAACTGAGAAACTTTAAAAACACTTTTCTTTCATATTCAAGAAAATATGGAAATAGAAGGTGAGGCTGAAAATACGTATTTCTTAGTGTATTTTGGCCTTGTTCTTATTACTTCCATCAGACCTTTTCTTTTTGTGCTGTTGATATTTCTTAGGGGAAAAAAGGCATACAAAATAAACATGAACTACATGTCTTTTCACTGAGTCTTCTCTTCACATTTTTGCCTTATTTCCAGGATAAACAAGAGTAAGTCTGTTCTCCAAGTCCTAGTGAATTTACCACACTGATCATGATACAGCGACAGAAGTGTTGTTAAGTCTCTAAGTACCCAAGATTTGATGTATATGATTATCACCTTTAATGGTAATGTGGTGGTACGTGTCTGAACTAGGTCACCATGCAGCTCTTGACACCAGACTTTTATTCCTGATTCAAGGCTTTCTAAAGTCAGCTTTGCATGAAGGCAGCTTTGATGACACCTGAAGTCAAGCCAGGCATTCATGACTTCTGTTAGCTCATTCCCTCTACTCCCACAGGCATCTCCTGCCTACATTTTTTACACAATTTCTTTCAGAATTTCTTGCAGCACTTTCTAGGCTGATATATAACATTCCAAGTCTGTTTTGAAAGGCAAATCCTCGAAATACCAAACTCCTTTTTCAGCTGCCAATATTTTTTATGAGAGAAATGGAACTGCCACTGCAACTTCTGAGCTTTTGTAAGTCGTTGAGTCTGGGTCAGAGATGGATGTGACAGTGTGCAAAGCCTTTTTCCTGCTCCTCAGCCTAAGAGTCCTCTTACATGAATTATTGTAATTTCTGTTGCTCCAGGGCTGGCAGCTGCCAACAACTAAGGTCTGGAGCTCTTTAAAGTTTGTAGAGATAATGTTCATGCTAAAACAGCAAACAGGTCATGATCTGTAGCTATCTATGATCATTTCTCCTGCGAAGGAACCTGTAGCTGCATTCTTTAAAAGACATCTTCTCCTCTACCCAAGGCAATTTTGAAAAACACTTCCTTGGGAAGCCCAGAGTTCAATTAACAAACAATTCCATTATTCTGAAATACCTGAAATTCTAAAAAATGCCTTCCAAACACCTCTATTCTTCAGAAAGCAGAATGCAGATAATTTGCAATGGTTAGTAGACTAAAATTTTAGAATCACACCAGTAATTTAACTGAATTCAACTACTTGCTCAGAATACTGAGCATGTGCTCAGTTTTATAACCATTACCTGCATAATATTGCTTACAGCAAGTGATATTACCCAGAGCAGCCAGGATTGCTCATGCCAGAAGTTTGGTTTATTTTGTTGTTTCCCCCTGCTTTCCCTCACAAGGCATCACTTTAGCTTCTGTAACTTTGAATGCCTGTGAAGACCCTTTGAAAATGTATTTTCTATTAAATTTCCTTGTCTTGCTGACACTACTGCTATCACATTAGCAGGTGATAGAAGTAGGAGTTTAGGGAAGGACAACTACTTTCTACCTCATTCCACTCAGACAATTCATGACTTTGAAGATGATTCTGTTGAAAAAGAAGATGCAAGACTGGATAGGAACTCAGTGACTGATGGTCTCCTCAAAGCTCCAGCCAGTCAGCTTCAACTGAAGCAGCCGAGCTTGCTCAAGATCTCAGCAAAATTCACTGTTTGCTTTATCAGGTCTCCTTGCCCAGCAGGGAGAGGCAAAGTTTCCAGGCAAGAAAAATGTTAAATAAAGCAGTTGCAGATACTGATGCTATCTGGATCCGATCTCATACAGGATGCCAAGGCTTCACTGAGTGACACAGACCTCTGTATACTGCTGCAAACAGTAACTCAGACAGGTAGTCAAAGCATCATCTCACAGCACAATTTTGACCTTACTGTGATTCAGGATGAGCTAGTTGCACTTGATTTCTTGTCAGCATCCTGATGTCTTAATAGAGGAGGCAATAGCAACCACTGGAAGACAGAGACACAGTCGTCATTGTACTGCTGGAAGCTGCTTCAGAGGAGACTCACCATTTTCTCTCCTAGCTTCTGAAAAAGACAGATGGGGTCTGAAACTGAGCCACTAATGTGTGTAGCAATGAGGTAGACAGATGAGCTAAATTTTTTTGTAAATCTCTGAAAAAGTCAGTGGGAAAAGAAGAGAAGGGAAGGAAAGGGAATGTGAAGTCCTAACTTCATGATTATTCCAGCTTGCCACAGTATGAACTTGTGTCTGTCTTCTTAGCTGTTCTTCACAGATGGCTGCTCTTGTTCCAGCTTTCACAGAGGAATTCTTTCTAATTATTTGCTCTGAAAGCCATGGTAATCTTATTTTCCTCCAGAAATCAGGGTTGGGACACCTCACAATTTTTCTTATTTAGTTCATGGCTAAAATACAACTTGTGATAGTATCTGTAGTCATGCAGTCCTGTTCTAGTCTGAAGGAAGAAGCATGAACCACACCTCTATCTTTGAACTGGTAGGACAGACATAACTATGGATAAGCTTCATATAATCAGATTATACCTGTGTAATGTCTCTTCGACCACTCATATCTTCTGGCAGAAAAGACCACATGTGGACACTGTAAGTCTCACTAGAAAACATCGTTAGCCAAGTTGATTCTTAAAGCCTGCCAAAAATATAAATCTTACACTAGCAAATGTAAAAATCCTACTCAGACAGAAAACGCAATTAATGGGGAAGCATCACAGACAGAAGACAGAGAGAAGAGAAGGTCAGCCAACAAGGACACCCCTGCTGGAATGCTTCACCAGTGTGCTGTTCCTGTGCTCTGGGGTATCCTGCTCTGACAGAGGCAAACACTGCTTTGTTAGAACTGAGTTTACACTGATGCTAAGGAGGCAGAATAAAGATCCAAATTCTAATTTTGCAGTGAACTCATTTCACTTTTGTAAATAGTTTGAATTTAATTTTTTAATGACAGTATAATTTATGAACCATGACATTAAAAGACAACACTTTCGCTGTGGATGACATTGTTTATCCTTTAGGGGAACATATGCTGCATTAGACATAATATTCATAGCCAATGTGTTTACGAAACAAGTACTAACTTTGTCTTCATGTTCAGGAAGATCTACTGGTTCAAATTCACAGATTGGTGTCCTAAGTGTGAAAACAGTAGTTTGCATGTCACATGATATATTCATCTGCTTTTATAGCCACGAATAAGCCAAGAGTTGTGAATATACTCCAGATTTAGGACACTGCTGAGGTCTTCTACAAAGACATACATATAAAGCCGTCACTTCCTTGACTACGTCTGAAGTTTGAGAATTTTGACGCAGAACATTGCTAAATCTAAAAAAGTCACGGCTTTTCTGTCAATGGGGAGAGACACACAGCCCCAAATAGGAAAAAGATTTCCTGGAACTGTATTTTAAGTATTCATTGTAATCCCTTGTCTTAAGCAGCAGCTACAACTGGCAGTCTTAGGGCTGACTTTTTCCTTGCTTGTCAGGTTGATGGAAGGAAAGATGTGAAGGAAGAGATCTGTAAAAAGTGAGTTTCCTAGAAGCCTGCAATGCCAATGAAATCATAAGAATGCTAATGTTTAAAGAAACCTGAACATTTTGGAACAAAGCAGTACATGGACTTTATCAATCTGATGTTTTAATGAGAACAAAAATGCCACCAGTAGTTTGCCAAGCCAAAATTTCTCTATTTCTAAGAATACCATTGACATACCCTTAGATACAATCAGAGAAACATCTGCTTTGTTTCTACTGTGATGCTGCTTCTGCTAGAAACCACAGCTGTATTTTAAGATATGTAAAAACTGACAAAAAAATAAGTCAGCTTCCAGGTAGCTTTTGTGGGATTACATTTAAATCCACCAAGGTCTATTTTGAGCTGAAAACTAGTGTAAGTGTAAGGCTTTCAGACCTCTAATGAAGATTATCTAAAATTTAATGAATTAAGTAAGTGGGACTCTCCAATCTGTTTCACCATCCAAATCATTAGTTTGGCCACCAAATCTATGTGGGATGTGCCATCCAAAACCTGATGATATTAATGTATGCTTCCAGACACAGAGAAAATACGGCATCCAGCAAAGTATAAGTAATCTAAAGACTGAAGGAAAAACAATGTTTTCAGTGGTGTTAACAATTACACTAAGTATGTCGGCACATAAAACACAATGTGAAGTTATATTTCTGATAGCATTTCCCAGTAAAACGCTATTAATATATCTGATCCTTGAGCTATTTATCCCAGGTTCCTCTGCTTGCAGTCACAAATTTGATCATTTTTCATAGAATCATAGAATAGTCTGGGTTGGAAGGGGGCTTCAAAGGTTAGCTATTCCAACCCCCTGCCACAAGCAGAGACATCTTCAACTAGACCAGGTTGCTCAAAGACCTGCTCTGTTTACTCAGACCAATTAAAATTTCCCAGACTGTTCCCACTTTTTTTCTGATATCTTACAGTCCTTCTTATCAATGGGTGACAAAACCAAAATCCAGTAAAACATTTAATGACAATATATTAAGAAAAAATACTTACACTTAAGGCTTAGCAGTCTTGCTTCATAGGAAATACAGAGAACACAAGTGGCAAGTGGTAAACATACCATCAGCGTCAGTTTCCGATGAATTAAATATTGAGAAGTGACAGCAGTATCAGCAAATTTTCATTCCAGACAATTGCATTTCCATGCATTATGCATGTTCTATGTATTCTGTAAGAAATTCTTGTTTTGAAATGCTTTGTGCAGTCTTCAGGGCTTAGGAGGTTGCTGACACTTAAAAAAACATCATTAAAACACTAGTCTTTTTCACTAGCTTAATTGTAAAGTCTAAAAACAATACTGAAAAGTTCCGCTATAGCTGAAAGCTCCTTTCCCAAAAGTGAACAAGGTGTTTAAGATTCCCAGCTTTTCCTGTCAGACCTCCTGGTTCCTCTGTCGATACCGAGAATTCAGTGCTGAGATGCTTCATGTACCTGTGAACACCAGAACTGTGAATATAGAAGTGTATCGGGTCTGGCTGGGAGGTTCCTTACCTCACAGCAGCCCTCAGCTTGCTGTGCTGTGCATGGGTGGCTGGAGAGGTGCTGGTAATACAGTGATGCTTTGGCTACTGCTGAGCACCCTGGCACAGCATCCTCACTGTCTCCTCAACATTCTGCCTCCTCTCTCATCCCCAGCAACTGGTAGATCTACTGAAGCTCTAATTCCTGGGAAGTGGCTGGATATCACCTGCAGATGGGAAGTAGACAATAAGTCTTTTGCTTTCCTTTCGTTCCATGCACAACCTTTGATTTTGTTTTATTAAACTGCCTTTTTCTTAGCCCATGGGTGTTTTCTCCATCTTATTTTCCACCCCCTCATCCTGCTGAGGAGGGGAGTGATAGAGTGGCTTGGCGGACATCTTGTATCCAGCCAAGGCCAGCCCACCACAAAAAAGTCCTCCTGCCATCAGTGCAGCTCTCCAAAACTGTAAATCAGAATTATTTCCAAATTATCTAGAACTCCTTTCTCAAAAATAACACACTCACACTACCATTCATTACAAGCACTACAATGATGAAATGTAAAGGTGACTGTTGTATTAAGCTACTGGGCACAAAACGTAGAATTTACAAAGCACTTGAGAGTAGGATTTTTATAGAAAAGATCACTTAGAAAAGAGAGAATCAACTTAGCATAGACAATGATAAGAGAAAGAAGAGTAGTTTCAATACTGTTTATTTGAACATACACAACAAACACCACTAAAATGTCAATACATGCAGAGTTATTGTATCATGCTTGTCAGAATATCACTTTTTATTTCAAGTGCAAAAAATCATTACATTTTCCTAGATACTGTGACTTGGAAATTCTTAATGAGGATTGGTGTAAAGAATTTTACCTGTGACTGACTGTAACACTGTTCAAAAAAAAATATACTAAGTAAAAACACCAACTATATGTATTTGCTAACGGCTGACTAGTTAATGCTCATCTTGTAAGCAGGACTCTTGTCCTTTCCTAGATCCTTACATAATTCTGGCAGAGTTCCTCTAGCTATTGCACAGGTTTAATGTACAAAAATTTATACAAAATTATTTCATATAGACAAAGGATCACGGTAGGTATTTCTCAGAAATTTGATCTCTGATTGGCAAGATGTCTGAGAAGAATATTATAGCTCTAATAAAATACTTTGCTTACTTCAGTGTATATTTTTATAAAGACCTGAAATGTGCAACAAATAGGGTGGTATCTAAGTCAAGTGTATGCAGTTACCTGTATTTGCATAGGAGTAAAATCCTAATCAAAGTTAAAATAAATATAGAGGTGAAGAACTAGACACGAATCTTTCTGTGCAGCTGTCCTGGGTTAGTCATATATTCTATTACCACCTACAAAAGCTGGATAAATGTCATAATTACACACCTGAGACTCCTTATCTCAACTGAGATAAGCACCCCGGCTGACAGCAAGCACCACCCATCCTGGTTATATGATCTCAGCTAATGGCCCATTAGCACCACCAGCCTGACTAATAGCCTGACCCTGGATCATCCAAGCTCATTACCAAAGCAACCAATAGAATATTGGGAAGATTCTCCTCCATTGTGAAAGTCCCCGCCCCTGGGGGAGGTGCCAGCCAAGAAGCACAGCATAAAACAAGGGTTTAGGATGGGAGAAAGTACACTCGACTCAACAGGAGTCTGCTCTCGGGACTTTTAACTTGATGGGACTTTTGACTCGACTGGACTCCACTCCTCAGAATTAGACTCAGCTAGCTACTCCACTCCTTGGAATTGGACTCAGCCACTTCCACTCCACTACCGGGACTGGACTACCATGCCTTTCTGCAGGACCAGTGCCTAACTGGACTACACAGCTACCACCCTGGTCAACAGGGTGTCAGGTTGTACCGTGACTCCGCCGGTTTGTTTAAGCCCGTGTTTCTGTATTACTACATTTATTTTAACCTTTTTTATTAAAATTGTAATTTTGACCTAAAATCTCCTGAAGTATTTTGTGTGGGGTTAATTTCCCCTGCTGGTTTACAGTCAAACCAGCACAGCAGCTTAAGATATCTTTTTTCCACATAGTGTAATCTGTCAGATAGCAAATTAATACATCTTTCCAAAAACACTGCATTTTACTGAATAGAAATTAGAAAGAAACTAGATAGATGAGGTCCTTGATCAGACACTACTTTTAACATGGTAATAACAATGCAGAACTTCAGGGACACTGGAATTACATGTATATTTTTTTCCCTGTATCTTTTAACCCATATTTCCTGTACTAATGAGTCTAGCTTTGTATTTCTGTCAGCACAGCCGGCTCCTGAGTTGGAGAGAGAAATATCATGTATCCTCACCTTTCACTCATCTTGAAACAAACCACCAACATATTTTACTCCATTTAAAACCATCCTGGCAGCAGCTTTCTCCCTTGTTCTAGGCACTCAGGTATTTTCTAAAATTATCAGTTTTCATATAAAATCTCTAAATATTTGATGCTTTCCTTATGATTTGTGACGGAAAAAGTCTTGTATTTGTCATTGTCAGTCTCCTTTTGAACAGCTGCAAGTTTAATTTCCCCTCTTGATTACTACAGCCTAATCTGGTATCTGGAAGGTGAAGACCAAACCCATTCACATGCCGTAGCAATGCTGAGTATGTTCATTGTCTTCTGAATGTTACTCCTGGGTTGCCATTTACCTCCTAGACAATTAATGAGATTTCACCATTTCACTCTTCCTATTTCTTTCTTTCCCTACTTTTCCCTTTCTCCACTCCTCCACCAAGAACAACTATAATAATAATTGAAAATCTCACATGAAAAGAATAAATCTATATCTATTCTTCACCATAGTCATGTGATGGAATGCTACTTTTTCAGTTTCCTATTTGCATATTTAAGGAAAGAATTCTCTTTTTTTCTTAAGAGGCTAGAAACATAAGCTATGTATTCTGTCCGATTTGCACCTCTGGGCATTATTGGGCTGGAAGTATAGATTACTGGAACTTAAATTTATTGACAAAGACATACTTTTCAAACACCTATGTACCTACCTTTAGGGGTATGTAGTTCCATGGAAGAGAGACCACAGCCATAATTAAGGGATATGCAATAGTGTTTGGAGAACTGGAATCAAAAACTTACTGGAATTGTAAGTAATAATTGGAGAAAGAAAAAAAAAGTTTTACGATGCTATGCAGTTTTAGCCTTTTTTCTTACTCCTAAGTTTTAGCTATTTTGCCATGAGAACAAAGAAATCTTACTGTATGCTTCCTTACAGCCAGGTTTTACTGCAAATCTTTCAGTTTTCCCCTAAGGGAACTTATGCAACCACAGATGCTATGAAATCCAGAATTTAAATGAATGACTATGTGCTAAATGAGATGTGCAATTACAGATAGCTGTGATATTCTGTAAACATATATGCTCAAAATGGTTCTGGCTCCAGCTGCATTATTTTGAAAACACATTGCTGGTATCACCTAAATAAATGCTTTGACCATTAGAGTGGAAAGGGTGACACTTCAAATCGTGTTTGGATACAAAATTTAAAAAGCTTAAAACTATTCACCAGAAGGAAGACACTTATCCGGAGCATAGGACACATTTATTTTGCATAAGTGCACCAGATGACAGGAGCGGTCTAGGCCATTTTGCAAGTGGTTTAATAGAAGAGACAGCACATACGATACACTCCATCTTTCTGAAGTCACATAAAGGAAAAGACAAAAAAACACAAACAAAACTTGCCATAAACCTCTTTCTTCATTATTCATGAGGGCCATATACAGTGACTTACAATTTGCAGACCTTAAGTTGTTTTTTTTTTTTTTTTAACGGTGGTATCTTAGAATCATATGTCAGGTCACAATGGCTCTGATATTTTATCGCTTTTAACCATTTTATAATTCAGCTGGTATATAAGATGTAGTGGGGCATTTCTTAGTCTTTATGGGATTAAAGTTTGGCTTTAAACCTATGGTTTTATTCTGCCAGTGATACATTAAATAAACAAGACAAGTAACACGATGGCAATGTGAAACTTTATGGACAAAGATCAGTCCTGGGAGGGATGACATGCTTTCAGTGATTCAGTCTTGAGAATCAAAAACCCATTTCAAAGTGAGAAAATAAAAATAAAACCTCAGTTACAGCAGTCTTATAGGACACAGTGCTTACGCCAAGTTTTATCCTGGCAGCTGTCAAGCTGTTAACATCCATGAAAGTGCCTACAGAACCATAAAGCATTATTACATGAATCAGGGCCAGAATTCTTTTACCTTTATAACATGATATACTAGAGCAATTTGATATGAAATATTTCAATATCACTACAATAAATCATAGCTGATATCATGCCATAGTGCTGAAGGGAAGTGCTAGAATTACTACCAATGCTAGTATGACTAGAAATCAAAATCTGTCAGATTCTATATGCCCATAGCTCTCTCTTCTGTACTTGTTTTAAATTGTAAAGAGTCCATAAGAACCAATGAAACATCTTATTATGGACAGTATTACTTAAATTGAAGGCTGTCAAACAGTAACAAATTATTCTTTTAAAAGGTTGGTGACTTCAAGAGACAACAAGCACCAAAATAACACGTCTGCTAGCTGCAAAATGCCACATGTCCTGTGCACCATATTACAAACACAAGACAGCCTAAACATATTCTTTGAATGGGCTACATAATTTTTGTCACAATAGCCTTATGTCACTTGAACAACTTAAAAAAAAAAGGAAAAAAGCAAGAATTGAAAAAATGTGCTTATCTGTCGCTTCAACTCACATGTAAGGACAAAGGTAATATTTCAACTAAAAACTATACATCCAGATGACGCCTGCTCTAGTATTTGACCCATGTGGAAAGATTGAAGGAATTGGGGTTGTTTAGTCTACAGAAAAGAAAACTGAGGGAAGAAATGATAACAGTTTTCAAATCAGCTTCACTGAAGAGGTGAACAAATTGTTCATGGCTAGGGAAGATGGAACAGGAGAGAATGGTTTTCTGTTGTAGACCTTCTCCTGATTTTGCCCCCCTTCTCAGCACTCTGTATCCAGTTGGTGTAAAGAGTTTGCAAAGACCTCCAAATTCTTCAAGATAGCTATGAATAATTAAAGCAGAAAAATAAAGACTTCATAACAGGTTTTTAAATATTGTTCTCTAGTTTCATGGCAAGGATTTCTTTCTTTTCACAGCTAACACAAAGTTTACTGTTTGTCTGGCTTTTGTGTACTCTGAGTTTGATAGTCATGACATCAAATTCCTACAAAAAGAACATGTACTTCTTTTAGCATCAGGAAGAGATTTTCTGTGTAAAATTGAGTTTTCACTGAACATATTAAGTTTCTGCCTCTTTTCAAGATTTCCTCTTTAAACATTGTTTTATCTTCTTCCAAAAATTATTTAGCAGCATCATCAGTGTGCATAAACTTTCCAAGATAATGTAAACCAGATCCTGTCTCATCGTCTCATCTTACTGTTTTTAAATATCTTCAGCGCTATCAACCACTCCTTTCATTCTTCCTGCCTCATACTGCCATCTTGTACATGGATGAAACACATTTACACTTCAATAAACAGGGAAGTCATCCTTGCAAACACCAACATTTTTATTGAGAGAGTGAAAGGGAACACTTGGGAGTACTGTGGCTAGATATTGCTGTTCAGCTTACCTAACACTGTATACCTGAATTCAGCATACTAGTACCTTCATCTGTATTAATACACTCTGTATAAAGGAGTATTAAATTAAGGAGCCTCTCAGCCAGATCTTTTTTGTGTCTTCCCAGCTCCTTGCTCACTCTTCTGCACCTTCCGGTTTGAATCAGTGTACTACTTTAACTGAATTGCTCTGACACAATACAGTCTCATCAGCCAGCCTTGGTCTGCTTTCAAATTCAAAACTTGGAATTAGCTTTGGGTCCACCTTTTCCCTTATTTCTTTTTACATTCACCTAGTGACCCACATGCATTTGAAGTTCTGTCCCGTGCATGCCAAATATAAAAATACTTCAAATTCAAAGACTAAAAGATTTAGATTAGATACTAGGAAGAAATTCTTTATGGTGGGGGTGGTGAGGCACTGGAACAGGCTGCCCAGAGAATCTGTGGTTGCCCCATCCCTAGAAGTGTTCAAGGCCAGGTTGGATGGGCTCTGAGCAACCTGGTCTAGTGGAAGGTGTCTCTGCCCGTGGCAGGTGTGGTTGGAACTAGATGGTCTTTAAGGTTCCTTCCGCCTCAAACCATTCTATGATTCTCTAAAAAGAGATGGAAATGGTAAGTTTACATCTGGACTTTAACTATTGAGACTTACGTAATTAGGTACATACGTGGACTGCAAAAGGTTTCTGTCAGTATTTAGGTAAAATCCTTAACTATTGTCTAAAGTATTTGTACAATACAGACCCTTTAAAGTTTATATCCAACTACTGCAACAAATCAGTAAATCTTCAGACTTTGTTATATTTCTGCAGTAAATCTTAATGTCAGAGTTAGTCAAGCACCATTGTTATGTGCTTGCACTGCAAGGAAGGCAGCTAAATCATAATATTAAATTCTCAGTACCTTATCAAACTGGCAGAGAATATAAAGACATACTCAGTTTACTCTGAGTAAACTCTCATACATACCTGCCAAAAGTGCACTGACATATCAAAGAATCTAGCATAAGAGACATGTTATGTTTTGGGCCTGCTTTGGTATTTAAAGAAGAATGTGAATATGACTGTGAAATATCATGCTCACTAGCAATGGGATCAGAGAAGTGCTTTAACCACCTATACACACATGAACTAGTTTTGATTTACTAAAATGAACAAATCTAAATAGCTGCAGGATAAATGCCTTGACCCATGTCCCAAAGCCCCATATCCTCCCGTGCTGACTGCAGTCCCCACAGGCAGGGCTTTGGTAAAGCCCTGAGTTTTACAAAATGCCAGCACATAGGTTAGATGCCAAAGTTAAGTCCTAGATTAGTCCAGATGGCTCTTTGATTCAGGAGCTACTCTATATTTTACACTTCTTGAAGAAAGAGGATCTATTTGTGTCGGTTATCAATTAAGCAAGATGATAATTTGGTGTTTCTGCTCATGTGCTATGTAATGCGGAATCAGTAACCATCCCTCACTGCTGTGCCAGTGAAATTAATTTTTACTGCAGTCACATGATGAGAAATCTCATTACAATCAGATACATTAGTGTAGGCAGCAAGTGGGGCGGAATGGAAAAGAGAAGTGACATCCGCTACAAAAAACAGTCTGTGACCATCCCATATAGTCAAAAGAGAGCATTAGGTATGTCTATGGTATGTTTTAGATCAGATGAGGAATGACTTTTGAAGTGGATCTTTCCAATGAACCAACCTACTGTGTTTTGGGTCTTAATGCAGAGAGGTCTTGCCATACAGAAGAGATTCCTGTCAAATGAAAGAATGTGTTCCACACGCATGCCTGCACTCTTCAACAGTTCTAGGCATTTGGTCAGCTGGACACACCACCTGAAAAGCACAGAGAGAAGACATTGTCAGTTCATGGACAGGTGCTTTCTTTGCTGCACAAAACCAGCTGGATGGCCAGGCTCAGAGAGTGGAGGTGACTGGAGTTACAACCAGCTCATGGCCAGTCACAAGTGCTGTTCCCCAGGGCTCAGTGTTGAGGACAGCCCTGCACAAAACCTTTACCCATGATCTGGATGCAGGCATCAAGTACACCCTCTTTCAGTTTGCAGATGACACTAAGTTGGGCAGGAGTGTTGATCTGCTGGAAGGTAGGAAGGCTGGTAGGAGGAAGGTAGAAATCTCAACAGGCTGGATTGATGGGCTGAAGCCAAGTGGATGACGTTCAACAGGGGAAGTGCTGGGTCGTGTGCAACAACCCAGACAGCACTACAGGCTGGGGACAGAGTGGCTGGAAAGTGGCCCAGCGGAAAAGGACGTGGGGGTGCTGGTCAACAGAGGCTGAACATGAGCCAGGTTGTGCCCAGGCCCAGAAGGCCAAGGGCGTCCTGGCCTGTATCAAAAATGGTGTGGCCAGCAGGACCAAGAAAGAGATTGTCCCTTGGTACTGGACATGGGTGAGGCCACACCTCAAGTCCTGTGTCCAGGTCTGGGCCCCTCAGTTCAGGAAGGACATTGAGGTGCTGGAGCGTGTTCAGAGAAGGGCAATGAAGGTGAGGAACAGTCTGATGTACAAGTCTGATGAGGAGCGGCTTAGGGAACCACGGGTGTTCAGCCTGGAGAAAATGATGCTCAGGGGGGACCTTATCACTCTTTACAACTACCTAAAAGGAGGTTGTAGCCAGGTGGGGGGTCAGCCTCTTCTCCCAAGTAACAAGCCATGGGACAAGAGGAAATATCCTCAAACTGTGCCAGGGGAGGCTGAAGTTGGATATTATGAAAAAATCCTTCATGGAAAGGGTTGTTAAGCACTTGAACTGGCTGTCCAGGGAAGTGGCAGTCACCACCTCTGGAGGTGTTTAAAGGAAATCTGGATGTGGCACTCAGGGACAAGGTTTAGTGCTGGGCTTGGCAGTGCTGGTTGGACTCAATGACCTCAAAGGTCTTTTCCCACCTAAACAATTTTGTGATTCTATGACTATTGTCTCTACTACTTGCCAGATGAGGCAGAGTCTCAAGTTGCGAAGTTCGGTCCCTGTCGGTTCTTCAGCTCCCGTTTGGCGAGACTGAGCCCCGGCAAGGGTACACGGCTTCCCACCGCCCATAAAAAACGTGCACCACGACGCCCCAGCACTCGCACCCGCCCCAAATCCAGCCAGGGGCTCGGGCCCGTCCCGGCAGCCCCCGCATCCGGGCAGCGGCGAGGCGGGAGCTCAGCAGGGCCCGCGCCGGCCGTCCCCGGGCGGGTCACCGCTCCTGCCGGGAAGGGTGACGGCTTCCCCAGAATGGGTGACCTTTCCCCCGGGACGGATGACCTCTCCTCGGGATGGGTGACCGCTCCCCGAGATGGGTGACCTTTCCCCTGGGATAGGTAACCGCCCCCCCCGGCATGGGTGACAGCTCCCCGGGGCCCGCCCGCCACACGCCGCGAAAGGAGCCGCCCTTCCCCAGCGCAGGCGCCGCAGCGCTCGCCCAGCGCCATGGCCCGCGGGGCGCTGCTCGGCGCCGTGGCTTGTCTGTGCTTCCTGGCCCCGGCGGCCGAGACCTTCAGAAGGAGGGGACCCAGCGTGACAGCCAAGGTGACTCTCGCTCGCGGCCGGGGCGGGCAGCCTCGGCATCGGCCGGCCGGGCTCCGCGGCGGGGGCGTCCCCGCGGCTGTACCGGCGGTGCCGGGGTAGGCGGCCGCCCTCTGCCGCTGCCCCGCTTCTACAGCCGCTCCCGCGCCGTGTCCCGGGCAGAGACAGCTGGGGGGGGGGGGGGGTGGGGGGGTTGGGCAAACGCCAGAACTCTACCGTTTTATAAGGGTTTTTTGTTGGTTAGTTGGTTTTTAACGCGTAGGGCATGCCGCCTTCCTGTAGGCGCCGGCACAGCGCAGAATTCGGGCCAGCAAAGCCTCCTTCTGGCTTGTAGAAGTGGAAACTCTTAAATTCCTCAGCCTTCCAGCGCTGCTGCGGCCTCTGCTGCTGCCAGGGGCAGTTTGGGGCTGCTGGTGCTGCCAGGCTTCCCCAAGCAGGAGGGGTTTAACTACACTGGGTTTCGTCTGTGCATGGGTTTTTTCCGCCCCCTCCTCCCTCCCGCTCTCTTTGCTGAAACTCCTGGAGCGGGTCCAGCGGACGGCTACAGAATTGGTTAAGGGGGTGGAGCATCTCTCTTACCAGGAAAAGCTGGGGAAGCTAGGCCTCTTCAGCCTGGAGAAGGAACGACCGAGAAAGGACGTCGTCAATGTCTATGAGTATCCGAAGGGAGGGTGTCAAGAGGATGGAGCCAGGCTCTGCTCGGTGATGCCGAGCTGATGCACGGGAAGTTCCACCTGAATATGAGAAAGAACTTCTTTACTGTGCAGGTGACCAAGCACTGGAACAGATTGTCCAGAGAGGTTGTGGAGTCTCCCTCACTGGAGATATTCGAGAACCATCTGGACACAATCCTGTGCCGTGTGCCTTGCTTGAGCAGGGCGGTTGGGCTGGATGTCCCGCTGTGTCGTTTCCAGTCTCACCCATTCTGTGATCGAGTGAAACTCTCGGTATTGAGAGCTGTCACTGGGTTGCCCCCTTGTTTGCTCCTGCCTTGTCATTCCCGCCCGCGGCGGGCTGGGAGACGCGGGACCTGCGGGGCGCTGCCAGCGGAGCCGCGGGCTGGGGTCCGGCGGGGCTGCAGGGCTCCTTGGCAGGCACGAGGGATGGGCTGTGCGCCGGCAGCACGTGTGGCCACTGCAGATGGCATTGCACAAGAGATGGACTTGCGGGCTGTGGTGCCTGATGGCAGGATGGGGATACACCTCGCTACTGCAGCACGCCAGCATCTCTTTCTAAAAAGTGTTCGCTTGGTGCAGGAGGTGGGATGTTTAGTCCGACTTTGGATAAAGCAGGGATTACATGTTTCAGCCCCCAAGTGTCTTTCCACCTGCACTCAAAAGAGAGTGTGTCCATGCTCCCAAAGACACCTACACTCATGAAAGTGGCCTCAGCATCCTAAGCCACGGAGTGTGCCTTTGTCCCTGAACTTCATTGCCACTGTTACCTGCAACTGCTTACAGTTTCATTGCCATGGAGGATCTTCTAGACCACAGATTTGATTTTTTGGGGGGGTAAATTTCATGCACTTTGACCTCCAAATTATCTTCTGGCAATATAGTCGTGTTTAATTATGCATGAAGTACTTTCCTTCTTCATTCTTTCTGGCTGGGATATAATTTTTTGCCCTTTTCTGATTGTCATGGCACATAAAGAATTGCAGTGTTCATTTTCCATGTCCTAGGCAGTGGTAGCTTTATGAAGCTCATCAAATCACACCAGTTTTCTCTCTTCCAGCTTAAGTAGTTTTCTTTAATCTTTCTTCATATAAAAGTATTGCATATCTGTGGGGCATTTGTTCTGCCCATTTTTCTGCATTTTTTTTAGGTTGGTTTTATCATTCTGCGATAGAGAAGCCAGAATTATATGCAGCACCTCAGAGTGTGAACTCACAGTACAGATATAACTATGGTGTAATTATGCCCATCTCTTTTCTGTACCCATTTTAATTATGTCTAATGTCTGTTTTCCTTCTCTGACCTTCAGAAGCCCAAAGCCAAACTTTTCACTAAACCGCTCAGGATGACTCCAGATGTATTTTTTGAGCGGTAGCTGATTTTGGCCCCCTTGTTGTGGCTCTACACCATATAAAGTATTTTTGTATTTAGGAGGTTATTACATTATCCGGTCTCTAAGAATCAGGAGATCTTCCTTTCACAGTCAGCTGCTGTTTCCCTAAAAAATTGAATGTTCTCGTCCCTTTTTGTCAATTAGATGTACACCATCTTATGTAAATTATATATGAATATGTTTATGAGAACCAGCCACTCTTACTGGTTCGTTCTTTTTTCCTTTCAGTCTTGAAATACTTAACTTTAAATTGTAAATAAGATATAAATATTTATATAAGTATTAATAAGACTGAAAATTTATTTATTTTCTTTCAGGGTTTTGGTGAAGAATTTGGCCAGATGTTCTTTGAGATGTGAAAGTGCTGTGTTGACCAGCTCACTAGTGTCTAGATGCTTATTGAATTTCCAGAGAACCTGAGGAACTACACCCATGAGAACGTGGCTTTTCTATGCAGAAATAGCGTCTAGGGCTACCAAATATTCTGTACTTGATTTTGTGGCCAAAAATGTGCACAGACACATTTTTGAAGCAGTGGGTTTGCTGCTTAGGTGAGCAGCAATGCCACGTATGAAGCCTTGTGGTTGGGCTAGGTTTACAGCGTATGATGAACTTGTCTCCATGTACTCTGTCAAAGTGTTTGATGTTAATGCTCTGTGGGGTGATTGTTTGGTAGCCTTGGTTGTGTTACTTAAATATGCTTATATATTTCAGGCTGTCCTACTAGAACAACATTTCCAGACAAAATAGACAATGGGTTTAGAAAATGTAGGAAGGCAATACCCCTTACCTAGATAACCCTGGCGGCACAATTTAGAGAAGTTTGTTTATAAAACTGTTAAAAAGCTAGTGAAAGTGTGCTTGTTAATACTTTGGGAGCTGTTAATACTTTGGGAGCCACACATCTAAGAAGCATGTTATTCAGTGCCAAGTGCCAAGGAAATGAATGAGGTGTATCAAAAGGAATTTTATTTCCTTTATAGCGCTTTTATAGCGTTAGCCAAGAGTTCAACAGTCGAAACCACATGGAAGATCAAGAAACGGTAGAAATGTTTAGTAGGAGAGCGTGAAAGAGGCATTCACGTTGGAGAGACTGGTCATTTATTATCATTATTGGACTAATTTCTTAGCATTACAGACAAGCAATGCTTGGTCGAGTGCCATAAGGAACAGCAAATACCACATCATAGGAATACACATTGCTGTTTCCTAGAAGTTGTAATAGCCTTTATGTAACTTTTTCAGAACTTCAAAATGCCTCATTTCCTGACAGCTGTTCCTATTTTCAGTAATTATTGGAATGTTTTTGCACATTCAAATATGCATTCATAGATTCTGAACTATATTAAAATGCCTTATAACTCATTTGCCTTTTTGAAGTTGCTTTTCAGCAACATATACATTGAAGCTTTTAGGCAATCAGCTGAGAAATTTGACCTGGTTATTTCTCTGTTGGGTTTGAATTCATATTTAGGAAAGTGACTGCTTGCTTCAGCTGTAGGATTTTCTTCCCACTCTTGGTCAATTTAATGCAATTTAGCCTTTTGACTATACTTACTCACAGACATACTGATGCCTAGAACAGTGAAGATTATGAGTGGATAGCAAACTATTGTTTGTGGGGAGTGTCAGTACTATAGTTCCTTGTTATTTTTCACCACATGGGAATAGCATTGTTGTTCTTCCATACTTTCATATTTCAGCTTTTACATTCAGCTTTAAAGACATACATGTCTGGGAAAAATCTTGTCAAAGTCTTCAAACTTGAGATACAGCAGTCCCACGGAGCCCTTAAAAGCAATAAGAATCAAAATGTATAGTCACCAGTTCTTAAACAGTTTTCTGCATAACGTGATTTTGGTGGCTCTGAAAGGATTTTTCTGAAACAGCACGCTTAGAAATTGGAGGATACTATTAATACAGACCAGCCAGAAGCAATTTCTTACCAACCTACTCTTTGAAAAGCTTAGCCATTTGTTGCACTCACATCTGTATCACTTTTGTTCCCTTCACAAAAATATTCAGGTATTCTTTGATGTGAAGATTGGAGACAAAGATGTTGGCAGAATTGTAATTGGATTGTTTGGAAAAGTTGTCCCAAAGACCGTGGAGAACTTCATTGCATTGGCAACTGGAGAAGTACGTTTGCGGTTTTCTTCCACTGTGTACTCAAGTTTGGTTTGGGAAGTCAATACTTGTTTAATGCTGTTTCAGTTGTGAACTGTTGATCTTAATTCACTGGAGCCTGTGCAAAAGTGCCATCCCCAAGGCTGTGCACTGCTGTGTGTCTTCTCAGGTCCCTGGTTCACAAGAGGACATTACGAGATGCTGGGTATCACCACCTCAATCTGTCCCTGCCTTGCAGATCTAGCATGTAGAGTTACTGCGGTCAGATACCAGTCAAATAAAGACAATGGCTTTGATCACCTGAATAATACCTTCTTTGTGGCAGTGCAGTCCAGCTGTGTTTACTTGCACTTCAGTTTAATGTGTTTCTTGACAGTATTCTATCTTGTGGTGGTATATTCTGTGAAATCTAGCCATTCACAACTTGTATATTTCTGTATGTTTGTACAGAACTGGATGTTATATTCATTTAAAGAATTATTTCATTTTCTTAGAGAGGATATGGATATAAAGGAAGTAAATTTCATCGTGTGATCAAAGACTTCATGATTCAAGGAGGAGACTTTACAGCTGGAGATGGATCAGGAGGTAACATGCTTAGTATCTTTCAGGTTCCTTTTCTTTGTTCAAATGTCTGTGGAAAACATGGGCAAAGCAGCATATTCCTTCGTTTTTTCTGCTCACATAAATGAAAAAAAAACCAAATCAGCCCACATTTGTTTTAGAGCATCTAGTGCTTTTCCAAGCATCTTGTAGTGCAAGCTGCAGCTATTTGGATTTTCTGATTTATAAGTATGTGTAGCTCTTCCTTTGTCCTCAATTTTTGCAGATAGCTCTTTTCTGTCTGTGACTTGTCCCCATTCAAGAAGCATGGCTTTGCGTGCTGGGCTGGAGCCACGTGACCAGCTGAGCTGCTTCTACAACCTGCCGTCTCCAAAAGATGGATGTCTCCACCCTTGCCCTGCTCTGGCTTTGTGACAGCGCTCCTTCCCTGAGGCACTCACTGATTGCATGTATAGGTGAACTTACTCAAGTCCAGCAGAAATCTAATCTGTGATGAAACAGTGAAAGTGTGTAGAGGGAAGGCAGACAGGGAAGGAGGAGGCTGTCCTCTCTGCCCTCAGCTCAGCCCATTCTGAGGAACCTCTGAAATGCGCTGTGAGAGGGAATTTCATAACAGGGCGAGAGAAATTACAAGGTGAGGGTCATGCTCTCTCCCCCTTTTTCTCTTACTAAAATTGAAACCATAAACTTGCTGGTCCTGTGAGTCCTGGCTGTGTGTATCACTTCTCCCTCCTGGAAGAACAGGTCAGTCCACTCAGGAGGGCAATCCCAGCGCAGCATCTCTTGCACTGCACTCACTCTGGCTGCAGATTTCTTCTCTTCATTTACACACACAGTGTTCACATGCTACGATTTGAACTCTCTGCATGAAATGTTAGTGATTTCCCTGCTGGGATACAATGGAAAACACACATTCCTTTTCCTAGCAGTGAACAATGGGGAAGACTACAATACCAAAGACATAGTTTTAGCGTTAAAGGTAGGCAGAATTTATTTGCCTGCCGATACTCTTTATTGGGATAGCATCTGGTGTTGGGAGCAGGGTCCCCAGTGTGCTAGGCACTGCACAAGTAAAGGAGGAGACAGACAGCCTTCTCTTTTCAGAGTGATGATGGTTTAAATATGACTGATGTGTTTTCTCTTCTGAACTGTTATCAAAGTCTTTTATGTCATGGTGGTACAAATCCACACCAAGTATTTTAGTCTAACTTCCATTTGGTCTTCATATGTTTCTAAACATGTCTAAAGCAATTTCTTAGTATGAAGGAAAGATTTAAATACTGAAATTGTCACAAAACATGGCAGCCTTATTGTTAGTGGCCATAAGTATGTACTGTAACTTTGTCGAACAGGATGAAGTATGCTGTTGTTCAGTGGTGTCTGTAAACTGGACCTTTGAAGGAAATTCAAAGGATAAAGCATCATCAGCTTTCACTATTATCTCCTTATATGTGGTGGTTTAGCCTTTCTTTACACACAAAATTATTTTAGTTATAGAATTGCTGATGATTGAACAGTGATGTTGCTGCGTTTACTCAAACAATGAATCTTCAAGTCCTGAATTCATACTTTGTTTTTCCCATTTTTGAACAAAAAGGGGCTTTTGTTTGATGTTGGTTTCTTATTGTTTTTGCCATAGGAAGAAGCATCTATGGAGAAAGGTTTCCAGATGAGAACTTCAAGCTCAAACACTATGGAATTGGATGGGTTAGCATGGCTAATTCTGGCCCAGACACCAACGGATCCCAGTTCTTCATCAGTGTGACAAAGCCTTCCTGGTTAGATGGAAAACATGTAGTATTTGGCAAAGTCCTTGATGGAATGGTAAGTTTAAAGTAGTGGTTGATCTGGACAAATTGTGCCACATTATATCCCTGTTACCATGGTTCAGAAAGTGGTGAGTGTTCATCTAACATGTACATAGTAGAAAAAGATTGTGAAGAACTCCACCTGGACAATTTAGAACTGAAATAGCAGAAATGGAAACTTGTATGATATTTTTGGCTTTCACAGCCCTTATTTCAGATGACTAACCATTGACATCAACACACCTTTGCAGATTACAAATGGACGAAGTTCAGCTCCTCCTTTCACTAATGCTGTTAGCCATGGAATAGTTCTATTTCTACAGGTTAAAACCAAATTTTGTAGTGCATGCTAGTTACAGGTAACACTTTCATTGTTAGTGTTTTTAGAAGCATGCGAATGTAAAGCATACAAACACATACTGATCAAAGGCCAAATAGAATTTTAAGTGTAAAATTATATTTTCAACTGATTATTCTTTCATTAGTCTGGTTTTCCTTATAAATGATTCCTTTTTAATCTGTGTTTTGAAATTAATGGGGAAAACATGAGCGGCTGGATGGACCAGTTCTTCAAGAAGTTTGAGAACCTCATCAGAACGCTTGCTCCTTGCTCCCACATTCAGATTGAATTCCATTTTCATGACCTACAGTAGCAGCTGAAAATTTTTGAGAACAGATTTTGACTAAGTTTTAGTTTATTCAGATTAATGGACAAATATCCAAAACCACGTAGTCAATATACCTAACTGAATTTTGTCCTTTAGAAATCCTGGTGGCATGGTACCACACTGAAAATCTTGTATGTGTGTTAACATTCTAAAGGTAAAAGGAGTAACCAGATTTCTGGGAGCACAGTTGTGCTGTACAAGTAGAAAAATAATAATGCTTGTCCTTCCTGATCTCTGGGTTCACTTTCTGCTCATAGGCCACAGATAGAATCCTGTACATGCCAGGTGGATCAGTTGAATGTACATTTTCAGTTGCCCCTTCATAATTTTTTTGTTGGCTGAAAGTTTTTCTAGGAGGGCAGACAGCCTTCTCTCTGCTTCTGTCAATTGTGTGTGAGTTACAGGTTGGCATAACTGCTCATATGGAAAAGAAAGGATGTGGGAAGTCAACAGGGTAAAGGTTTTTGTTCACAAGTTGGTTAACAAACAGTGATGTTAGGAGAAGTTCGTTGTTTCTGTGGCACCAGACTTCAGCCACTGGAGTTTCTTTGGCTAAACTGAACCTTTCTGTTCGTTTTTTTTTGTTTAACAGTCTGTGGTGCACTCAATAGAACTCCAGCAGACAGATGAACATGACCGGCCCCTTCAAGACTGTCTGATTGTGAACAGTGGCAAAATAGCTGTAAAGGAACCATTTGTTGTTGAAGTTGGTGACTGGTGAGACCAACAGACAGAATGAAAAGTAAAACTTAATCACTTATCTTTAATGCCTATTTTTGACTGATCTCAACTATCCATTGAGTGTTCTTCTCAAAACATACGAGGCTATATTTAGGCAATACTTAAAATTTGCCAAACACATAAAAGATACAACCATTTCTATAGCAACTTGATGGAGCTGTTGCTCCTTGAAATTGAAGATATATCCCACTAAATTCTAGATCTTGCAGAAAAAGTCTTTAATGAAAAATTATAGCAGTAATTCTGTTTTTTCAAGGTTTAAACCACAGTCTTTTTGTTCTCTTTGGAAATTTTAGCAATACTTGTTTTTGTCTTTTCAACTGGAAGTATTTACTGTAATGGTACCAGCATTTTTCAAAATTAAGAAAAAAATACAAAAGTGTTTTGAATAAATAAACTTTCATTTCAAATAAATACTTGAGAGCATTTTTCACTCCACCCCTCAAGGTGCTTTTACTCACCTCAGCTGATTGTACAAAATATGCAGGGGGTTCTGCTTTTCAGGAACTAAGGTTGTAAGGTTAGAGCAGAGATGGTAAATTTTCCTAATCTTAACATGTCAGATAAAGTCCCTGTATCTTTCAAAGAACCACAGTATCCAGATACCATCCTCTGATCAAGAAAGAGCAGCTTTTCGGTCTATTACTGAATAAGACAGTCAGTTAGAAACTGATTAAAACAGAAGAATCCTTGTTTTACAGCACAGTGAATTTTGTAACACCTAACTAACATCATTTATTGTAAAGCTGAAATGCTGCTTCTTTAAGTTATGCTGTACATCTGAGAACTTTAGGTTCATTATTTTTGTGATGCTTTGTAACTCTTAGGCTGACAACATGGTAGCTTTCAAAGGTGGTCAGTGTAGGGTAACACTTAAGAGACACCTGTGTTAAGTTCTTACAGTACTCTGCAGGGAAGAGATGTGGATTTTTTCCTTTTGAGTTGACAGTGTTTCAGGACTGAAGACAGCAGACCCAATGCCAAGATCTCATGAAGGATTCATCCACCTGTACAGCAGGCAGCACACCACTCCTCTTTGTAGTGACTAGTTTCCTGAAGGATGTCCTGGAGCCCATGTGAGGTATCCAGAGCTGAAGTGTAGGATGCAGAGTAGGAGAGGCTGCAATAGCACAGAGCTTGTAGGTACCTACTGGCATTCCACTCACAAGGAAACAGGAAGATGCTGTGGGTAGGGATTTACCCCAGGTTCTCCTGACATGTCATTTGCATTTACAGGATGCTCCTGCTCATTCTTCATACACAGCACCGGGGCCTCTCCTGAGGGTAAATACTGACACTTCTTTTCAGAGACCTGTGGAAGGATTACTGTCCTCTTTAAATAGAACTGGAAGAGAACTTGGTTGGTGAGGACCTCTAAATTTACCTGCTGCTAGGCAATCAGGTTTCCATTCCCTGGTCATTTTTCTTTCTACTAGCTGTTTCAAGTAAAATTCTGTGAAAAACACCACTTAGAAGCAGGGTTAGCAAGTAGGAGGGCGTGAGAATGCATTAGACTCCTTGCCAAACCACTTTTCTGCTAGTAGCTGAAAGCTTTCGTGGAGGCTGATCCTGCAGACCTCATGAAGTTCTGCTACCTGAACAAGTGCTGTAGTCACAGGACTATTTTTTCCAAGTCCCAGCTTTCCACTCTCCCCAAACAGCTTCCAAACACATTCAGTAGTTAGAGCAGGCAACCCCATTTGTCTCCAGGATCAGACTTCGCTTTGTGCCTAGCTTTGCCATTGCTGCTTTTGTTCAACCCTCCCTTCTGCTGATGAGCCCAGTGACTTACTGGCTGTTCAATTACCCTGAATTGTTTTTACCAAGACATACACTTTCGTGAGCCTCGCACTTTCAGATAGCATGGTGCTAAGAGCTTTAAATGAGCAGACACACAGGTATTTTCCCATACTTCATGGGGAGACATCTGTGAGACCCACCTCTGATGACAGAATCTCAGAAAAATGTCTTGCTTCAATAGAAAAGCACAAAAAAACCACTGAAGCAGTACTTTCATGTCCTAGTAATTTATTTTGTAATGTACAGTAGCACACATACAAATTTCCAGTTAAATCTGAATATATATATTTGTTTCAGTTTTAGTTTGATCATAATCTTAATAATGTTCTTGCTTTAGTTTACCACAGAGTTTTATGTTCTGTGACTTATAAAATGTTAATATATGGAATACAGTCAGCAAGTTGATGTAGAGAGTAAACAAACACATAGGTCAGATGTCATAACTGAATGGAAATACATAAATGCCACATAAAAGCTCTTGGTAAGTAAAATAATTTTCAAATCAGATCTAGAAAATGTCCTCAGAGAGTGCTGTATGTTTCAGAACATGAAAGCCATGTTTTCCAATTCTGCACACACTCTCTTCAGCACTTTTAATCCATCCAGTACCAGCAACGGGTAATATGCTGGGAAAAGTCCTGATGCAAAAAGGTTTAGTGTTTGCTTTAATAGAAATTATAGAAATAATTAGTAACACTTTTCTCGTCAAAGGTTAGCATAATTCAGTGTATGACTCAGAACATTTAGTGTTAAATAGTTAGAGCATGTCAATATATAGAAGGTATAAATAACTTCAATACTGTTGTTTCCGTATCTTTTTTTAAAAGCAGCAACTGTAATGACAGTGATTTTATTTAAAAAGACATAATGCTTGAACTTAATCTGAGGTTGTGCCTCTTTCTTCTGAGCATAATTTTCACATCACAGAATTTTATTCCTGTTAATTCTATTAAAGATGACTCAGAGACTTGCTTCAGGTTCTTCTCACCATGCATCACTTCTACCTGGGCAGTAAATGAGGATAAAATATTCCATGTAGAATGCCATCTATAACTACGTTTGGAAAGTCATCTGAAAAAAAAAAGAAGGAAGAAAAAAAGAAAGAAACTTACTTTCTTATCCATGTCAGTACAATCTAAATGTTTTTGTGAAACTTAACTAGGTAAGGCCTTGTGTACTTCGGGCTACTGCATCACTCAACTGTTATCCATGTTGGGGATATGCTATTAGTAATGCTGTTTCAGCATTAAAGCCACTTTAGGGTAGCACTGGGCATTGCATGAATGCACTGCCAGATTTGTAGCTAATTGATTTAAAGGGATGTTTTAATACTCAATGCTGCTAGGCTCCAGCTCTTTATCTGAATCTTCTCTCACAAGGAAGATGGATTACACTGGCAGTTCAATTTCTAACAAAATCTCAATATACTTGAAGAAATTTCAAGATAGCTACTGGGAATACTTCAAAGCTGCTTTTTGTATTGTGGTTTACAGCGATGTTTAGACTGAGAAGACTTGAGGGATGCCTGTATGAAGATGATTATTTGAGGCAAGAAATCTTCAGGTTGTCCAATCAACATAAAATGTCACATGTTACAAAAAGTCATCCTACAATATTTGAAGGAAAAAAACCCACTACTTTGTTATCATAGATGTAGAGGAAACTGCCAGTTAATTTTCATGTTCAATTTGGCATGAAAGAATTACCTGATAGAACATAGTAATAGATCCAGGATGTACATTGTTGAATTGAAGATTTTTGAAATGCACCAACACCTGAGGTTTTAATGAAGGGTTTATTTAAATCACCAGGCATTAAAAGTAAGAATTTCTGATCACATCTTACAATCTTAAAATTGCTAATATACTAGAAATGGATTTGCCTTAAAGAACAGACAATTTCTGATACAGAACTTCCCAGACTAATCAAACCTTCAACTATCAGCCTACAGGATATTCACAAAGGGGAAATCCAACTCTTATAAGAATCATTATTACATGATAAATTAGATCACCTGATGTGGGTGGGAATTAGGTTTTGCCCCTAATTCTTTCACAGAAATAATTTCGGAAGTAAAAATATTGAGCAAAAGTAGATTTGGACTCTATAAAAAAATCCTTATTGTCTTGTGTTATTCTAATTAATGAAGTGATTTCAGAATATTAAAGATGTTACAAAAAGATATTTTAGGATATTTTAATGAACTGTAACCTCCACTGTAAACAATATATGCATAATTCTACCCAGCTTCTCATAGTAAGTCATAATTATAAATGACTTGCTCATATTTTGAATCCGATAATGTTTCCTCAAATCCTGTAAGCTCATCTGTCCCAAATTACCCTGGTAGAATAACTATGACAACTATGCAGTTGTCATTAATGTTATCAAAAATACACTTCTAAAGGCAATCTGATGCTTTCCTTCTAAATTAAATGCTGCAGTTCCAGAAACGGAAAGTTTTTATTGGTTCTTTTAACATATAGTATATACAGGAAAACAAGGATTGATTTAAAAAATGATACAACTTTACAATATTAGATTTACTCTGAGCCTTTTCTGCTTAAAAAAATCAAACACATCAATTTAAGTTACATGTAGATACACAACAAAGCACAGTCTTGCAGATCTGTGATATTTGCATGGCTTAAAGAACTATCAGAACAATTTTCAGACCTAAGATTCCATTTTTTTTAGCTTCCAAGGTATCATCTTCAATTTGAAGCATATTAGGTTTTTCCTTTATTTTTCCTGAGAACATTACCTTTTTTTTCTTCTCCCCACACCCTTACACAAACAGTGATGTGTGCTTGGGCACTCAGACTCTTAGGTACATCATGAAAAAGCGAATCTGAAAATCAATGAGGTTTGTAACTGTGAATCTTATTTTTGGAAAACTGTCTTGCAACTCAACAGTGCTTAAAGCCCAGTCATTGGAATAATGGCAAGATTATAAAGACAAGTAACAGTGCAATGACAGGGTAAAAATATTCTTTGAGTATTGTGTTTCAGAAATACTTATTTTTGTAGTTTCAAACTCACACTATTTCCTATTTTATGGAAATATGTTAACAGAGGCATTCCTGTATCCAGGTGTCAAGGGGTTAGCCTGAAGGCAGGCTCCAGACTCCCATGCTATATTCTTCAGAGGATGTGAGACGGCAAAAACGGGCTGCAAGCTTGAAAAGTTATTAAATAATTTTATTCACTAACTACTACTAAGAATAGAAAGAATTAAAAAAAAAAAAAATTAAGGCATAATGTACAAATATCATTTTCCTCCCAATACATCCCAATCTTCCTCACTGATCACGCAAAGGACATAAACATGAGATTCTGATCTTTTGATTAAGAGTTCTTACTGCCACTTTATGGGATAAAGAGTTCTTTCTGTCGTGCAGTGGGATCCATCCCACAGAAGATAGCTCCCTACAGAGTGTCTTCAGCATGGTACCAAACCTTCAGGACAACACCACAGCCCACCCAGGTGTTGCAGTGGTGTATCCTCTCTCCCACAATACTCTTGGCAGTTTGTGGGTCACAAGAAAAGTCTGATGGGGTTAAGCATTTAAGAATAACTCATCCCAGCCTAAAGGCACTAAATAATACAGTCTCCTGCTTTTACTCATAATCTCTAAAGGCTGCAATTTCATCTGCTCACGACATAAAATGTTCTTATCTTAGGCTGATGAATTTCAAATTCCCCCATGTGTCATATTTTGTGAGTTACAGAGAAACTAGGTTGGCTCTATTACAAATCAGTCCACAGCTTACAGAAAGAAACAAACTAGGTTCTCCTCTGGCATTTCCTGCTTCTCTTCCATCTCCCTTGGCATATGCTGGCAGCCATATTTAGCTTCTTCACATGAGCTGCTTTGCTTTCTCTATGGCTTAGAGAAGAGGTTAATATTTGCAGAAAATGCCTACAGAAGTATTTGTAACAATTTATGTGCTCCCATCAGATAATTCAGCTGTACTGCTTCATCTCTAGGCTGTATCAGAGTCTCTTCCTGGGCCCAAAGCTTTCCCCCCGAACTGCGTCTCTACGCTGGCAGCTACCCAATTTTGCAACAGTCTTATTAGCTGCTAATTAATTCACTGCAATTTGCCTTATCTGCAGCAGCAAGGTCACCCCTTTGATCTCACCCATCCACCTCTGAAAAGGGGGTTTTTTTCTCCCGCAAATCTCGGCTTTCTCTTAGCTTCTCTCGGCTTTTCTGCTTGGCCTCAGTCGAAATGGCAGTAGACCAGCTCCTCTCAGGTCCAAACGTGGGACCAATGCGGGTGAGGCCGGTCCTCACCTGGGTGGGGAGGGGGCCTCTGCCGCTCATGGGTGCGGCAGGAGCAAGTGAGCAAGTCAGAGTTACTTCCTGGATGTTTTTTTTATAACATTCTTCCCACAGAGGCGTGTTCTGAAATCAAAATTGCATAATCAGTTGCTTATGCAACTGTCCATCACCTGTTTTAAGCGATCAGATTTGTTTCACACCAGGTCAAACCATGACACTCCTCGACTCTGTGGGAAGATGTTTTAAAAAATCATAAACATTTAACATACAATATTCACTCACAGCAAACCAGAACTAAAAGAAGAACAAAATTACATCTCCACCCCTAGGATTTTTCACCAGAACTACAAAGCAAATTGTTATGTACTTAATACATGTTTTTGCCATCTTTTCTCCTCAGCTTCTCACCTCAAATTAATAATTTCTATTCCACTCTAGGGGTGGAGTGGATACAGCACTGCAACACCTGGGCGGGCTGTGGTGTTTTCCTGAAGGTTTGGGACCACGCTGAAGGCACTCTGTAGGGAGCTATCTTTGTGGGATGGATCCCACTACACGACAGAAAGAACTCTTTATCCCCATAAAGTGGCAATAAGAACTCTTAATCAAAAGATCAGAATCTCATGTTTATGTCCTTTGCATGATCAGTGAGGAAGACTGGGATGTACTGGGAGGAGAATGATATTTGTACATTATGCCTTATTTTTTTTTTTATTCTTTCTATTCTTAGTAGTAGTTAGTGAATAAAATTATTTAATAATTTTTCAAGCTTGCAGCCTGTTTTTGCCATCTCACATCCTCTGAAGAATATAGCATGGGAGTCTGGAGCCTGCCTTCAGGCTAACCCTTGTCACCAGGAAAGACGTCTGATTGAAACAAGTGTTCAACTTCTTCAAAGAAAACATACAACAAATAGTAATTTGTTAATGGACACTTACTTTCAGTCATAGGTTGAACAACCTTGGCTGTTTTTACAAAGGAATCAGAGTCTATCAAAGTAAGAATTGATCTGAGAGGGAAAATTTTAGAATGCTCATCTATATTTTCTCTGTGCTGCAAACTAAAAACAAAGAATAAGAATTAAAAGCAATGGTAGTTGTATAAAAACTTTGTTTCTGACTAGACTTGAGTCAACTAGTAGAGTCTCTAGACTTAGGACTTGGTTTTCTTCCTTTTTTAAACCCCAACTCACATTAGAATTTGTTTTAATTCATTAAGTTAAAGAATAATTTGCAATTAATTTGATGTTTTAGGGTTTTCAAATACAAAGAATATTCACCTGCCATATAAAATTCTAAATACTGTGGGTCAAGACCAGAAAATGTCCTTTGGTTCAGATGTCATTAATGAGGCTTACTCAATATTTAAACATCTTACGCATTAGAAGAGGCCTTTATCTTAATCCAAAAAAGCATTACTTAAAAGAATAGTTACAAAATTCATTACAAAGTTCCTAATGATTTCAGAAAAAGGAAGCTTAGCATTACTCAGAGCACACGTTATGGAAAGGAGATAAATACATCACAGAACTGCAAAGTCTTGAAGTCTTACAGCAAAACATTACATGTGGGCTAGAAATATTAAGCACCATCTCAATTTTTTGGGATAACTGTATATGAAATCCATTTTCTCTCTTCAGAATGGTATGGAATTAAATGATGTTCATAATTTATACCCTGCTTTTGAGGAATCAAGTATGTGATTAGGAGAAGCATCAAACAGCAAGAGTGAGCAATGCGGCTCACTCTGAATATTAGTATAGGCAGCATCTGGACCAGCTTTTAAACAGAGGTAACTCTGTGGGTGATTCTTCACTACTGTTATCACTTGGGTCAGACAACAGTGCAGTGACCTGTGAAGACCCTGTGCAGTGACCCCCCTCCCCCTATCATGCTTTGGTTCATTGATTTTGTGATTTGCACTCCAGCCTCAAATGAACATTCAGTCCGTGGGACCAGACTGGTGCTAAGTCAAAGTAAAAACTGAACCTTGTAATGTGTCTTCTACTGTGGACCTGGGTCTCACAGGACCTCTGTTGTCTGTGTTTTACTTTAGTTGCACCTTTGAGTTCAGTAAGACTTCATAGGGTCAATAGTGTTTGACCACACTACTAGCTAGAGTGGACACTGCCTGTAAGAGACACTACTTAACCCTCTCAAAATACATAAGGCTTGTCCCTGTGGTTTTGATAGACAGCTTGAAAAAACAACAGAATCACAGAATGGTTGCAGCTGGAAGAGATGCCTGGAGGTGATCTGGTCCAACCCCCTCTTCAAGCAGGGGCACCTGCAGGCCCAGGACCATGGACAGGCAGCTTCCAAGTGTCTCCTGAAATGGAGACTCCCCACCAGTCTGGGCAGGCTGTGTATAGGCTTGGGGAACTGTTCCTGATGTTCCTGATGTTCTAGTCCTGTCAGTGGGCAGCACTGAAAAGAGATTGGCTTTGTCTTCCTTATGCCGTCCCCTCACGTATTTATATACATCTTCAGAAAATCTCAAGGAAGTACACTCCATTGGCTAAGAAACTACAAGCAAAAAGGGTTCTTTCCTAAGTTTATTCTTAAAAATTTAATGATTTTCAAGGCAGTGTGAGAATCCGACTACTGATTTCTACACAATATTTTGTAGTAATGCCACATTAAAAAAGAATCTTCATGTGCAGCTCAGGGAGAAAATTCTCTCTTGAAAGCATATTACGTTTTAATAAAAAATTTAGTAGAAATAACAAGTTCAAACAAGTAAAATGACAAAACCAGGAGGAACACTCTCTGAAAATGCTAGTTTTTTTCCCCTGCACACATTTAATTTGAGACAGAGTACGTTCTCTGAATTATTAATTCAAAGAACTTTTTATATTAAAAAAAAGACTCTATAACAAGCTATTTCAAACACTCTTTTGAACCACATATTATGAGATGAAGTCTAATGTAAATGTCCTGTGAAATACATCAGTGACACTTAAAGTACACTTTTTTTTTCCCCGTAAAGAGCTCCAGAGGTTATAAATGATAAGAAATAATAATAATCCAAGTGGAAATACAAACATGCTTCAGTAGATCGACTGGTGTTTAGGGAAAAAGCACTTACAAAGGACTGGGCCTCCAAGTTCAAATCCTTCAGGCAAAACAGCCAAAGGGTCAACAACAAGAAAAGAAAAGCAGTGTTCCTTCATCTTTTGATTTGAATTCTCAATAGGTTTGTCTGAGAGAACAAGTGGGGGAGAAAATTCCATCCTTTTACAAATCACCCACCCCACTTACTGTTTTAATGTTTCTTACACAAGAACTATCGTTTTATTGGCAGGTTATTAGATTTTTGACCAGTGTCGTTTGACTAGGCTGGTATTAATAATAATGTGGTTTATGCAGTGCAGGGTCAGATCAGTGAAGTGCTGTTAACAGATGACAGGTTTGATTACCGTTGGCTTTAGGCAAGACATATGGATCCCTTAGGAACAGCAGCACAGGCTGGTGGGACAGTTTGCTGGAAAGGTCAAGAACAGGGATGTCAGTATCAAGGGACAGCAAACAGAATATTCTACAAACTAGCTTTGATAAAGCAAGGTGGTCCAGCTGTGCAGGAGCCATGCAGTGCAGTTCCGCATACCAGCGCTGCCCAAAGGGCAGGCTCCATCTCCTGGAAACAAAGCTTGCTGCTCCTCAGCCACACAGTGAAACCCTCAATGTGAAGTTGGAGTGAAGGGGCTGCATCCAGCAGGTGTGGCTTGCAGCTGGCTCTGAGACCTGTGATCCTGCTCTGCTCCCCAGCACGTGGTGTCATGCAACCTACAAGACCATCTACAACCATGTTCATAGGCTCTCCAGGCCACCAAGTAGACTCAAAATGTTCTTACAGCCCTCAAAATGGTTGCTGTACCCCTCACCCATGGAGAAAAAGTCCTTGGAAGCCCCTCAGGCCTGACTCCCACCCTGGGTCATGGCATGGACAGCCTTTCCCAGCACTCTCCTCTCTGCTCTGTACATATACATTCCAAATAGTGCAATCAGATGCAGACAAAGCTGTATCAAATGCATAGGGAAGAACCCAAACCTCTATTTTTTTCCTGCTAAATCTTCTTGCTACAAAAAATACATTCCCCGATATATTTCAGAGCTGGTAGTATTCTCGCAGTTTTGTAAGGAATTTCTCAACACTACCATAAGGATGTTCAATTCACATTATAAATGGACAGATATAGCACAGCTGATGGTAATATTTAACAAATACATCTAATTTTAATGCTAAACTACTGCTAATTTGTTAACTGCAAGTAACAAATACAGTAAACACCAATAATTTAAGTAGTTTATTAATCAGGTGTCCTAGAAAGAGTAGAAATCAAGCTCACCTTGATTCTTCAGATTCTGTTTCATCAAAAGAGCTGCAAGTAAAGTGAGAGGAAACTTTGGTTACAACAAAATTAATTTTACAATTAAAACCCCCCAATCCTTTAAGAAACACCAAAAGGAGCAATCTTTTTCTGATCAGGTGCCATATAATGAAATGAATGTGGGAGAACGTATCATTTTATAACCACCCCTACTTGAAAATGACAGCATCCATTTTGTCCCAGATTCACAAGCATTTCCATCTATCTATCTATGAAGTGTTGGGCTACAGTCCTACTGAGGATACTGGCTGATGGCATTAACTGCAAGTGAAAACTACAAGTCTGCTGGCTTCTGAATCACTCTGGACGCTGCCCTGGGCCATAGATACCTCCAAGTCTAAGAGCGTCTCAAAATTATCCTCAAGTCAACTTGACTTCTCGCCACCACAGATCCAAACAGTCCCCTCCAAAGTGGAAAAGGGCCATGTGGCTTTCTGACAAGCAAGTTCTGGTCATGCTTGTGGACTATCAACCACATCAGCTTACACAGCAAAACCTATTCTCCCTACAAAGCTTTGTAGGGAGATGGTGACAGAGCTCCTGTCACCAGGCAGATGGTAACAGCTTCCAGCTACACTGTTTTGGTATTTCTGTAGTCGTTACACTCATCATACAAAGATTCCCTTCTGCCACTCTGATTAAGAACCCTTTCCAGGGGATGGGAAATTAGGTCATTGGGGTAATGTCATCAGAAAGGTGAAAGACCTCATTTTCGAACACACAGAGGGAGATCATAAAATGATCACAGAATGAACTTCTATTTTGTGCAGATACTATGACCATAAAACACATGCAGAGGCTTTCTATGCAATCTTAGTAAGTGTTTATGAGTATCTTACATTTCAGTAGATAGTTCAAGATCTACAAGAAAATCATATTTCTCTCATCTAAGCTCTCCTTTGGTTTCCAAGAATATTACATTAAACTTCCCTTCTGTCTTTGAACAGGCTGGATTTATTTTATGACCTTTTGGGGATATATAAACATACTTAACATGAACCTAATGCCCATTTATTTTACAGTGTTAGAGTTGGCAGCAAGACCATTTTAAGTCAATGGAATTGCATCAGCACTGAGTGGATATGGGCCTTTTGGCCTGCATGTATTTTTCAGTAAATGAGAGCTTACCCACAGCTTTCTGCTTTTGGCAGGGTAGGTACATGGCGAACATTCAGAAAATCAAGAAATATTTTAGGGAGCTCTTCATTTTCTAAAATGACTGTCTGTAAAAAAAAGAAAAGGAACAATAGAAACCCATGTTTTAAAAATATTTTAGACATTGCACACTTCCATTCAAGCTACCAAAACATTTCTCTCTTGCAACACTTTTCAATTCTCCATTTTTTTACTCCATTTTGGAATGCCTCATTTCAATAGGAAAACCACAGTTCTTGATGAATCATTTAAAAATACATTCAGCTTATGCTACTACATTCTTTTTCACCTGCCATTGCTGGTGCCAAGTTATATGCCTCTCAAGCGGAGATGTCTGATTCTGGAACTAAGTTACTGGCATGCTCATTTCTGAATAAAATTCTGTTTATTTAAAATATAAAATAAAACAGCCTCAGCTCAGTGATTTCACATTCACCTCACAGAAGATTCCCATCTGGCATGTGAATGGAAGACGGAAGTCTCCACTTTGTGCAGTTTTATTAATGCACATCTTGGTAAATTATAAAAAGGGAAACTCTTTGCTTGGCTTGACAGGTCAGCTTACAGTATACTCTCATCTGCACTACAGGTCCTAATGACAAAGCTCTGACCAAGTAGCTCCTGGCTAGACCCACTACAGTCTTTAATGATACAATGGCCACATAATGGCCAGACTACATCCTCTGTTTTTTCCATTGACGAGATGATTTACAATTTTCATAAATTCAATCAATGTCTGAAAGATTAAGCCCCTATTTTTTTACCATTCATAATATCACACATTCTGAAAACTCATATACTTCACAAGAAAATGGAAGCCACAAGCTCTTCCTAAAAGAGATTTCCTCCAAAGGACCTGATCTGAAGTAAATGTATGTTTTGAAGAAACTTCACTGGACTTATAAATAAATGTACTCCTAGAAGAAAAGCTATCCATGTTCATCCTGTTCACTTTCACGCTCTACGTTAGAAGAAATAAATATAGAGAAGAAACAAGTCTGGTGATGGAAAGAAACGTTATTCTTACATTCAGGAGGTAACTTACTCCTGCATGTGTATTCCTTTACCTTGTGATATCACAAGGGAGACACAATGGTATATAGAGGATAGCAGGATCACAAAAAAAAAAAAAAAGGTTGGAAGAGATATCTAAAGGTCATCTAGATTTTATAGCAGGTTTTATAGCAAATGGTTTGGTTATTTGAGTAAGGAAAACCTGCTTAGTGTTAAAATTACATAAAATGTGAATGGACTTAAAGAGAGAAAAGCATTCAAAACCAAAGATATTTGAGAACTGGATCTTTTTTCTGTTACACCTGCAAGTCTGAATTCAGAGTCTACACTTTCTTAACCGCTGAGGCCATCACTAAAATGTTTGAAAAAAAGAACAGGGAAAAATGCAGCTTTTGAACTTTTCTGTTCCAGATTTTAATGGATGTAACAAACAAGGAGGTCTAAGTTGCTGGCAAGTGTTAAGCCTTTCAGTCCACCTGTATATGAAGATGCTGCATTAAAAAATGCCATTGTTTGCATTCTGCAAAATCAGCACTTTGCTGCTGCAAAATTTATCCTGTTCTGCATTCAGGTTATGCACAAAAGGAGGCATGGAGGTGGATGCATATTCAGAGGGCACGTGAATTGCATAGAAATGCATATGATTGCCTCAAATAAAACCATCTTACTAATTACATGCAATGAGGAACTGCAAAATGTTGTATAAAGATGTTTATGGGCATCCAGGGCTTATAGGCAACCTCATACTTACACCTCTTGACATCTTTTTCCAAAAGTTGAGCTGCCTGCTGAGGCTGCCGAATGGAACAGGGAAGAAGAGAAGGATACACCATCTTATAAAAGAAAAACTCCTCACAGCTCTTACAAACCTATTAGCTTCTACTTCCACTCATTCAAGATTAATATATCATTCTATTTATTTTTTTTTCCACAACATATATCAAGTCAACTCAAGCCCTGCTAATCCTGGCCTGAGCAAATACATTTCACAAAAAGATGTAAGCAAATAGTATCCATGTTAGTGTGTTAAGCCATACAGTTTGTTAGCTGTCAATATGTGCTTTAGTGATCACTAAACTTGAAAATTTAGAATTTGCAGAGAAACAAAGGCAATTTTGCATTGCACTGTATTTGTACACTGTGTGTATGATTGGGAATTTTGTCATTTCCAGAATTTTATGAAAGAAAGAATGACTGCATTGAACAAAGGACTTTTCAACTGATGTAATGTAATGTGACATGGATTTTTAAACATGAAAGATAAAAATATGAAGGTACAGTTAATTATACTAATAAGGAGGCAAATTATCTTCTGGCTTGACTTCATTGGCTTTGATCCAACAAGGGGCGAGCACATAATCTTGCCATTTAAAAGACATGGCGGAAACCAAAGGAAAAGAGAAAAAAAAAGCCTGGTAACAACAACAGCAGAACTAAACCAAACCAAACCAAACCAAACCCCACACAAACCCAAAACCAACCAACCAAAAACCAAAAAACCCCACCAACCAGCCATGCTGGATTAGGTATGTCTGTCTAAATACATTTCCTATCTCTGGTGGTGGCCCAAAGTGGATGTCTAGGAAAAAAGCGTTCTCAGCTTCCTATTTAAAGTATTAAAAAATAGTCTTAAATCAGAAATAATTGTTATTATAATTGGCTTAATTTACCTGGCACAACTCATAAGACAGCAGCTTTTTTACTTCTGTCTGGAAACTTGTAGGAAACCCATATTTTGCGAACCTGATGATCTTTAAATGATAGCTGAGAAGAAAAGGAACCAGAAGGTAAAGCTTCTCAACCACTTTCTATAACTTGTGATGCTCAACTGTAGCATTTGTTCAAGTGAATATACGACATTGGCTTGTAAGCATGACTGCTACCTTGTTTGCTCTGTTGTCAGAAACTCAAATATTTTCAAAGAAATAAAACCTCACAGTTTGTTTGTAATGTGAATTTCTATTACATCCAAATTCTATCAAGATCATAGCAATGAGTTTCAAACATAGGCTTCAGAGTACTTAGTAGACTAATTTAAGAAAAAAACCCCAGCATGTGTATTTCCTTTGTAAAGTAAATAAAACCTCCTTTTCCCCCCAAAGTAAAACACCTAATGCAACCTCTAGCATGTGATTTGGGAAGTGACTCCAGAAATACATTCTTCAACTCATTGATTTCAGCTGAACTAAAAGTGCCATATGTTCTTTGAAAATTGTAAAGGGTGTTTATCTGTTACTGTCACATTTTAATGAGCTAATCTGTGCTTCAGGAAAAAAAAACCACAACAAAACACAAGGGAAAGTCTGATGTTTACATCAGCAGAAATGTCTTTTTCATTGGAAGGGTGCAATTATTATTATGTAACACAAACCATAAAACCCCCAATTTTTCTACCTTATCAATTTCATAAAATCATGTTCCTTAAGGATGTCATTGATTAGTTGCACATGTTCTTTTAGTGACATCTGAAATACTTAATTGTCGGTCATCTTTTCTCCTTCAGTAAGTAAAATATAGTCACAAAATTGCAAAGGGACTTGTTCTGCCTTAACCTCAGCTAGATGCCATCATGCAGTGGAAAACACTGCTAAAATATCACAGGATAATGCTCTCCAACAAGGGAGACATATAAACAGCATAATGATTTCCCACGAGTTTCCTTTTTAGAAAATTGTCACTAAAGCGAGGGTAAATGCTGACATATCTTCACAAAGGACACTATGAAATCGAACACTGGCATTCTAGTTAGGCCCAAACCTACTCATCAGCCAATTATAACAGTAACTGAACATCTTGCTGAAAACCTGAACAAGACCACTTCGCTAACCTTCAGAGATCATGCCACAGGAATGCATCATTTTCACATTTTTTAAAATAATAATAATAATAATAATAATAATAATAATAATAATAATAATAATAATAATAATTACTACTACTACTATTATTATTATTGTTGTTGTTGTTGCTGTTTTTAATGAAAGAAGATTTAAAAATCAATTTCTTACAGTCATCTATCATACTTTCTTGAGGTTGCTGGAACAGCTGTTGGAAAGGGAGAAAAGAGAGTGGGGAGCTGAGTTACAGGGTTTTTACAGACCTTTCCATTCAATCGGGTTTAGTTTGAAATGCTGTACTGTTAGGGTGAAAAAGTTCATGACAGTTTTTCCTATCTTCACAGAGAAAGATGCTTCACAATACCTAATTCAGTGGTGCAGCTAAAATGGGGGAAAAGAAAATCAATACATTCCAGCTACAGTAAGTAGGCTGGAGTGTCAGTCTCCACTGGGACCAAAATCCCCATCTTTTAGAACATTTTAGAGTCTATATTCTTCTATTAACCTGCTTTTCCTGAACTGCTTTACACAGTCCCATGAAATGATAAAAAGGTTATCAAAAAAACACATTAGCTAAAAAGCAAGTAGACAAAGGAACCAGACTTCTAAGAGTAAGCTTTTTTTTTTTTAAAGTAATAGCAGATACAATCATGTTTTATATTATCCATTGTGATGAACTATGAAGAAACTCACTCCCTTCTTCAGTGCGGATGTCGTTATAGGTTATTAACTAGGATTAATTCTAAAAGGATTTTCCACTTTTCATTACTGCCAGAAGCATTCACATTTGTAAGAACAGGAAGAGATTATCAAACATGCTTAAAAACCTGTATAAAGATACAAGAAACATGCAAACACACATGCAACAACACAGGAGCGATGCTCCATATGAAGTACCAGCTAGTTAACACTCCCACACTGTGTATCAAAGGGAAGTCAACAGTAAGAGTGACATCCATACAGTGGAGCTTGAAAGGGAACAAATATTGACTATTGGTATTATAAGACAAAACAGATCCAACAAAGATCCAAAAGTTCCAAATGACCTATCTGAAAGATAATTTAAAGCCACAAGAGTTAAAAAAAAAAAAAGGACAGAGGGGAATTGCACCTCTGAACCTCAAGACTGGAGAATACTTCCTGTAAGCCTAAAACTCCCCCAGTATCTCATGAGTGGCAAATCTATGTATCATAGTAATCTCAAGCTGTGCAAAGGATGATGAACTAGACGAAAGGGAAGCCCAACAGGCTGAACGACTACTGGATCATCACTGAAAATGTGTATGCAGCAATTCATGACAGTGTCTATAGCTTACGCTGTAAAGCAGTTTACTCATTTTGATTAAAAATACTATCACAAAGGTCTTAAGGTAGAAAGCACTTCAGTTAGAAAGCTAGTTAAAAACTCAGTTACAGTTCCAACTAATATTTACTAAGTGACTTGCAGCTAAGTCTACAAATATACCCCATTCGATGTGAAAAATAGAATATTGAATTATTTTTTGGAAAACTGGGAATATAATTCAGTGGTAGTAAACAGTGAATCTCTCTTCAGTAAAATAGGAGACTAGCCCTTGAAAGATTAGAAACAAAGTGCAAGAACAGTTCCTTTGAAAAATAAAAATGAAAGGAAGCAGTCAATATAATTTCCTGAGACACTGCTCAAAGGATTGGAGGTTAAGACAAAGCTGGATGAGAAATGAAAAAATCAACAGAGCAAAAGGAAAAGAAGCAGAAGGGCAGGACAAGTTAATGATATTATAAAAACTTAGTAGGAACAAGAAAGGCTTTTAAAAATAAGTAACAGGAAAAAGTAATACATAGAGTGAGTAGATCCTTTACTAACAGACACACAAATAGATGCTGATTTAAAAATGTCTTATTTTAAATATTTTTCGAAGTCAATGGACCACTAAGACCATGGAAAATTAAGAAGTAATTACACGCATGTCAACAGTGGTGGTGAGAACAAACAGGTGCAGGAATACCTTAGATAATAATATGTATCAATCAGTAGATCCAGAAAATACACATTCTAGGAAGGTAGTTAGGTTTGAAAAAGTCTTCTCAAGGGGAAGAAGGCTCACAAAAAAGCAACCACATTTACAATCACAATACACAGTAGGTTGCAGTACTGTTTTCTGAAAGCTTAAAAGAACTAAATACAAATATGTTATAGTAGAAAAAACCCAAACATTCAGGGGAAGCAAGGTGCCTCATTGACCCAATCGTGTGCCAGTCCCTTTCCAATGGAAAGCTCCAACAAGCAGTGCCATGGAGTACCACTATGCTCAACTGAGACAGGCACCATCTGAGTCCTCTGACACAACCCCTCAGACCAACACAGCCACTGGTAAATGCCAGAATTTCCTCATAAAACACTGTAAGAACAAACCAGTCATGAGAACTGCACGCAGCAGAATTTACGTCACCAGAAACTCATGTACTTTGCTGTCCACTACCAGAGCTTTGTGAGACACTGTTCTGGAGCGATTTATTATGATAATTTATTCCACGAGCCTCTGCTTATGCCCAAAAAATTGTTATTGTTTCTCATTCTGCATACTCTTTTTCCTCCCTTTCCCCGCTTGGGAGTATCACATGACCCCAGCCAAGATACTTCGGGGTTCAGGGGGACCCAAATGGTGCTCGCTCCCTTCCGCTGTGGGGGACTGGGAGGTCAGTGGCACTTTTTCCAGGTTGGGGAAGGCTGTGAGTTTACTGCTGCTCTTCCGGACTGGGAGGCAGCAAGTCCCGCCTCTTTTTTCTCCAGTTCTGGGGTCAGTTTTTCATCGGAGCTGTGCTGGAGAGAGGAGCAGAGCTGTTTGGTGTTCTGCCAGACTCTGCGGTGCCCCTGCTGTGCTCTGCCGCAGCGGCTGCTGCCCGAGAGTTGGACTGGGGCAGCCCCCGCTGAGTCCTGCGCTGCTGCGTGGTTTTTTCTCCCATGGCACTGAGTCACGTGGTTTTCTCTGTTCAGCTGACTTAGGTTTTGGCCCAGACAGAACCTTTTTTTTTTCCTTCTTCCCCCAGTCAAAGAAGCTGGAGCAGTGTTTTCTTTGACTGCTGGGAACTGGACTGAACAGATCGCTTCTCCAGAACTGGTGGAAGAGAGATTTGCCGACAGGGGAGCGGCTGCGCCCAGTCCCAAGCCGCCGGGAGCCGAGTCAGGGAGAGAAGACATATTGGAGAACTCCAACCCAGCTGTTTTTCTTTTGTTTTCGCCTGCTGTAATTGCCCTTGGGAGGAAGGAAATCAACATCAGGTAGCCACTGGAAGTTTTTCTCTGCTACAGGACTGCTCCGTGGGGGCGGGGGGTCTTCTACCTCCTCCACATGGAAGGCCGCCATCTTTGGAGCACGTGTTGGAAGAGGAGTATTTCTCTTGCACTACTTCCACACTCTGGACATTTTTTTTGGGGGGGGGGGGTTGTTTCTGTGTGTGTGCGGGGAAGTGGGTTCTGACAGTTTAGTGTTTAACAGGTTTTGCCTTGCCTTGTGGCTGGGTATTTTGTTTGTTAATAAACTTTATTTTTCACTTTCGTCTATTGGTGTTCATTTCCTATTGGTGCAGAAGGGGTTTCTGGAAGCCTTTTAAGAGAAAGACTCAGTCCATGGGGTCTCTCTCCTGAATGTGTCTCAAAACTGAGAGAGACACCAGTTATCTATAAATTACATTTTGAGAAACATTAAGGAAAGAGACTTCTAAGACAAATTAAAGAAAAAGAAAAGGAAGAAGAAGTGGAAGAAATGTAATTGCAAATTACAACATCTGGAAAGCTTCGAATTTGATAGGTTTTTGTTTTGTGAGGTGCTGCCCTCCTTCTATGCTGATCCTTGTGCACTGGGGAGAAGGTTGCATGGGAAAAAGCAGCAAAACCCTTCAGGATCTGATCACGTAATTAAATACTATCATAATCTACTTTAAGGTGGAAATGTCAGTTCTAGATTTTCCAAATTTGCAAGTCCTAACCTTCTTCCTCTAAATATTAGGGTTTAGTGTATGTTCTCAGTGTGTGACAACCCTTTCTTAAAATTGTAGAATCATTTAGGTGGGAAAATGCCTTTAAGATCAGCCCTTAACCTAGCACCGCTAAATCTATCACTCAAGCAAGTCCCCAAGTGCCACATCTACATGTCTTTTAAATACCTCCAGGGGTGGTGACTCAACTACTTCCCTGGACAGCGTGTTCCAATGCTTGACAACCTGTTCCTTGAAGGAATTTTCCCTCAAATCTAATCTAAACCTCCCCTGGCCCAACCAGAACCCATTTCCCCTCATCCTGTCACTTCTTACCGGAGAGAAGACACTGACCCCCTGTCAAAGGTTAGCCTGAGGGTAGACCCCAGACCTCCATGCTATATTCTTCAGAGGATGTGAGACGGCAAAAACAGGCTGCAAGCTTGAAAAATGATTAAATAATTTTATTCACTAACTACTACTAAGAATAGAAAGAATAAGAAATTAATAAAAACATTAAGGCATAATATACAAATATCATTCTCCTCCCAATACATCCCAATCTTCCTTACTGATCATGCAAAGGACATAAACATGAGATTCTGATCTTTTAATTAAGAGTTCTTACTGCCACTTTATGGGGATAAAGAGTTCTTTCTGTCGTGTAGTGAGATCCATCCCACGGAAGATAGCTCCCTATAGAGTGTCTTCAGCGAGGTCCCAAACCTTCAGGAAAACACCACAGCCTGCCCAGGTGTTGCAGTGGTGTATCCTCTCTCCCACAATACTCTTGGCAGTTTGTGGGTCACAAGAAAAGTCTGATGGGGTTAAGCATTTAAGAATAACTCATCCCAGCCTAAAGGCACCAAAAGTACAGTCTCCTGCTTTTACTCATAATCTCTAAAGGCTGCAATTTCATCTGCTCACGACATAAAGTGTTCTTATCTTAGGCTGATGAATTTCAAATTCCCCCATGTGTCATATTTTGTGAGTTACAGAGAAACTTAGTTTGGCACTGTTCCAGACCACACAGCTCACAGAAAGGTGATAATCCCGATGCTGGTAAAGATGGCTCCTCCTCTGGCACTTCCTGTTTCACTTCCGTCTTCTTGCTTGGTAGTCTGCTGGTCTCCATATTTAGCTCCTTCACGTGACTGCTTTCCTTTCTCTCTGGCTTAGAGAAGAGGTTAATATTTGCAGAAAATGCCTACAGAAGTATTTGTAACAACTTACATGCTCCCATCAGATAATTCAGCTGTACTGCTGCATCTCCAGTCTGTATCAGACTCTCTTCTCTTCCCCCTCACCGAACTTCGTTTCTGCGCTGGCAGCTACCCAATTTTGCAACAGTCTTATTAGCTGCTAATTAATTCACTGCAATTTGCCTTATCTGCAGCAGCAAGGTCACCCTTTGATCTCACCCATCCACCTCCGAAGGGGGTTTTTTTTCTTCCGCAAATCTTGGCTTCTCTCAGCTTCTGCTTGGCTTGGCTGCTTTTCTGCTTGGCCTCAGTCCAGATGGCAGTAGACCAGCTCCTCTCGGGTACAAACGGTGCGGGACTGGTGGAGGGGAGGCCGGGGCCTCCCGCCGGACCCCCTGGGCTGTGGGCCCCTGGCCCGGGGGGAGGGGTGGGAAGAGGGGGGCCACTGCTGCTCGTGGATACAGCAGAGAGCAAGTGAGAATCACTTCCTGGATGGTTTTTTATAACATTCTTTCCACAGAGGCGTGTTCTGAAATCAAGTGGCTTATACAACTGTCCGTCACCTGTTTTAACCAATCAGATTTGTTTCACACCAGGTCTAACCAGCACACCCTCACTCTCCTACAACCTCCTTTCATGTAGTTGTACAGAGTGATATGGTCTCCCTTGAGATTAATTTTCTCCAGGCTAATCAGCCCCAGATCCCTTAGCTGCTCCTCACAGGACTTGTGCTCCTAACCTTTCACCAGCTCCTTCGCCCTTCTCAGGATGTGCTCCAGTCAGTGTCCTTCCTGAATTGAGGGGCCCAGATCTGAATGCAGGATTTGAGGTGCAACCTCACCAGTGCCCAGTACAGGGAGGAACAACCATTGCCCTGGTCCGGCTGGCCACACTATTGCTGATACAGGTCAGGATGCCATTGGCCTTCTTGGCCCCCTAGGCACACACACTGGCTGATGCTGTTGACCAGCAGCCCCAGGCCTTTTGTACTGTGCAACTTTCCAGCCACTCTGCTCCCAGCCGGTAGCGCAGCAGGGGGCTGTTGTAAACAAAGGGCATAACTCAGCACTTCACCTTATTGAACCTCATCCAGTTGGCCTCAGCCCACTCATTGTGCCTGTCCAGATCCCTCTGTAAAGCCTTCCCACCCTCAGCAGATCAACGTTCCCATGCAACTTAATGTCATCTGCAAACTGACAGAGGGTCCGCTTGATCCCCTATCCAGATCATGGATTAAGATTTTAAACAGGGCTGTCCCCAACACTGAGCCTTGAGGAACAGAAATTTTGACTGGCCATGAGCTGGATGTAATTCAAGTCACCTCCATTCTCCAGCAAAGCGTATGTCCGTCCAAGACATGAGCAGCCATTATGAAACCATCAGCATTCATCACTGTCAGATTTAAACTCTGAAATCTCAGCATATATTTCCATTTTTCCTTTTTATTCCTTTTTTTTTAATCCTCATCAGAGCATTTCTCTCATTGAGGTCATAAAACACAGAGAAATGTATTTGTTTGTTACTGTAACAAGTCAGCAGGATCACAGTATTTCTTCAAAGGGCCTAAGAGAACTCAACTGAATAATTTTCTAAATTAACAATGGTGTATAACATTTTGTTTAGGCTGCTTTTGAACCAAAGAACCAATAATAATTATAATGATTATGATGATAACAACAACAACAATAATTGTGATGATGATGGTAGAGTACTATGAAAGAACTGGGTATTAACGAACTGATATGCCTGTACTAGGGAAGTTAGGAACTACAAGAAGGAGTTGAATTATTGGACACAAGGATACGTATATCACAGGGCTGCTGTGATTGAAACTGAGAGACTTTTGTTAGATGGTTACTGATTAGATATTACAACAGAGGAGAGAGACTCTGTTTCAAAACTTACTGCAACCCCGAAAAGGATAGAGCCTACTTTCATTTCCAAAAAGCTTTTGACAAAACCCCGCAGCAACAGTCTCAAGGCAAAGTCAGCAGTCACAATCCTTGCAAAAATAAATAAGTTGTTACAAGAGAGGTTAGGAGAATGCAGCTCTAGGTGATGCATATTGGAAAAAAACATAACAAAACAATGATGGACTTTAGAATGACCATTAGTCATTGGAAGAGTGAGTTGCTGAAGGCTGTAATAGCATTTTCACTTCTTTTTAGCTTCATAAGAAATCTCCCACAGCTCTAACTCATTTTGCTGGCTTTGCTGAGAACAAGGAAAGAGCCAGCTGTTTGGTAAGGTCTGAGGAACTTATCTATGAAAACAAGTCTTGCTTTCCACAAGAATGACAATTTCATGCAAACGTCAAACCAAAAATTTAGAAATCATCTCGGTATGATTTCCTCATCTGCACTGTTTCCACAAGATACTGTAACAAAAATGCTGTTCAACTCTACAATAACTTCTTATTTTGTCTCTCTGATATTTTCTTGTCAGATGTTTTGGGTCAGAGTAAACTCTTGAGAAATGACTAGGCATTCCCTTTGAAACTAATTAGACTAAGCATCAGGTACCACTCCAAAGTCCAAACAAGAGAATGTAGAAAGCACAGGGAATTCACTGCACCTGGGGTTAATGAACTCAATTGTGTAATTTTGGCAGAGGTAAAGCGGGGGTAACGTAGCTGATGGAATATATTTAGATATGGTGGTGTTTTTTGGGTTTTATTTGTTAGTTTTGAGTGTTGGTAGCCCTTTCAGCAGAAAATACAATGTTGAATAAGTACTCTAAGCTATTTTGTAGTGTTGGAAGAATAGCTGCAAGGAAATCGGCAAGCTTTGTTTTAAAAACTCTGAAGATTGCTTAAATTTTAGTCAGCTTAACAAGAAAATACATGTGGTCTTTGCAAGACATTTACTTACCTTTATCAGCAAAAGAAAGGTAAAAATCTGTGTGTGAGACTGTTTTTTTTTTTTTGGTTGTTTCTTTTTTTTCGCCCTGAATTGTTAATATACTAAAAATTTACTCAGATATCCTAATCCTGCACTTGATGAGGTGGTTGCTTAAACAGTGGCAAAGAAGCACAAAGGAAGTTTTGACCACTGACAAACTCAGAAATGAAGAAAAATAAGAAAACTGGGGTCAGTCCTAGCAGTATAGATAGATACCCCAGGTATAGAACAAGAATATGAATGTATTTGTTTAAGTTTGTAAAGCAAAGGGCTTTCTCATAGCAAGAGAAAACAAAACCTTGGTTTAAAACATGCACTTATCTATGTTCCATTATATTAACTTCTGCTTGTAAACATTCTTATGTTTAAAACATTTCCTTAGCCCCACAGGAGAGCAAGACCAAATCAACTTGGAACAATGCGATAAATGCTGACAGCATTAGCCATTGATTAAAAAGCAGCTGTTGTCTGAACAAATCACCAAGGTTCACTTTGAAAAACACTCATAAGAAATCTCCACTCTGTATTGGAACCAACAGGTTAAACTCCAAGATTCAGACAATCTCTTCTTGCCTGCTTATGCTATAGAAGCAGCATAACGAATGGTCAAGATGAAGTGACACCTAAACATATGGATATTAAAAAAGCTTAGCATTTCATAAATTACACAAGCAAGTTGAAATCAATGTCAGAGAAGAAAAATTTGAATAGATGAAGTATGACATTTTTTAACAGATACTCATATGTATGTTTAAATTAAATTCTTGATAAATAACTAGCTACTAACTATGTTGTGACAATGTTTTGCCAGGTGTCATAACTTTCATTAAAAAGAAACACAATATAAAGGACATGGAGGACCAGTAGGTCACTGCAGAACAGTCAGGTGGGCAAGAAAGTGTTGTCAGGACACTTAACTGATCCAGTTTTGCCATCGAGAGTCTGAATTTGTTAACTCTCGTACTACAACACTTGTGGACCTTGACAGATGGATTATTTCTACGTTAGAACAGACTGATCAAGGACTGTAGCCTTCTCCTCAGTACCACCCACCAAACTACTAGAAATAAAACTTTAAATTAACTAAAATGTTTTTTTGTCTTAGAACAAACATGCCTATACTCTATTTGCTGAAACCCTCTTCTATCATATATCTGCATTTCATTAAAATCTGCCAAAGAATTAAAAATCTTGTTCATGCCAAAATTCTGCACTAAATATTCTTCCACATAGACTTTCTGAGAAAGCTTTGTCATGTATGCATGTCCCCCATTACAGGAGAGATCCATCAGCAAATTATTAAATTCTGTATTCTTCAGTGAAATGAAGTTTGCAGAATCAAGCCCAGCCTATTGCAGTATGATTTTGTCTTGCTAATGAATCAAGAGCCTTTAAACAAGTAGAACAAAACATGTATAAATCAAAAAAACATAGCAGCTAAGATTTGTGGTATGGAGCTTGTGACACTAAATTCTGGCTATTTTAAAAATCCAAAGTATTGGGATATCCATGCTTGCTCATGGATTCAATATGCATCAGGAATTAATGTCACCAGAAGTACTAGAAATGGACAAAGTAACTCCCTTTCTCTGCAAACACAGAGATCCTGCTTTTTGTTCACACAGGGCTGCAAGATTTCTCATGTTTTTTCTTGCAAAAACCCCACAACCTCAAACTAATCCTCCAAATCCCGCATCCTTCCGTTTTCACTCCTGCCACCCTGGCAAAAAACCTCACCTCTCTTTCAGAGAAATGAGCATGCCTTGTTACATGCTGCTCTGTAACTATAGGAGCAAATCAATAGCAGCTGAATGCCATCTGCTTCGGGCAGCAGAACAGCACCAAAAGTGTGAGCAATGCATCTTCCCTTATTGAAAGGTTATTTTATGCAAGTAAACAATTCATCGTCTTCTTGCACGCTTGATGCTCATTTACCACTTTTGATCAATAAAATATGCAAAACAACAAAAAAATTGAATCCTAAGAGTAGTTCTGATGCCAGTGTGATAGGTAATCAATACCAGGTCTCTGTTCAGTAAGGCAGCCAGTAGGATAGCTCCGTTATTGTATGAACCCAGGAGAAAGTGGAAATGTGTCTTGTTACCTATAAAATGCAATAAGAGAGTGACAAACAGAACTTCTATCCTGTAAATTAAAAAACAAAAAAAGGAACTATGCCAAGATTTACTAATGTCAACTTGCTTGATCATTTGTTGCAAAGAATCTGCTGTTATGCTGTTGATAGAGCTTCACTATCGTTAACATAGATATTTGGTTAAATTGTAGTCATTACAAGACATACTTTGGACAACAACCCCACTTCCTTCTGAAGCCGCTCTACCTTATTAAGCCTCAGTTTTCAATGTATTTATGGTTTAGGTGAACTCAGTTTTTCTGTTAAAAACAAACTGCTATGGGAATTTCTTTTGCACGGTGTTTCTTTGAGTCAGACCACAAACTGCCTTATTACATTAAGCCTCCTGACAATTGATTCAAGTTGAGTACTTCTCTCCCAACAAAGAAAACAACATAATTTTTACAGATACTGCAGAACAAAATTTCCAATTTAAACGATTTCCTAAAATAACACAAAATACTCGAAATAACAGTTGCTATCCACAAAGGCTCTCTACTCCAGTATACCATATATCCTAATATTAAAAAAACCATAAATTACTACTCTCTCATTTGAACAGAAATTTTGCAGATTGTATCACAAAGGCATAAATGAAGCTGCACACTGTATATTCTGATCGGCAGCACTTAATACTGAATTTTCTTCAATCTTCTTTCCTGCTTGTTTCTAGAAACACAGTTATTTGGGTATGTGGCCTTTACATACTTTTGGTTATTTGAGCTGCAAAACAGCTTGATATTCATCTGTAGAAGACTATCTTATGCAGGGCTTCCATTTAAGAGAATAATCAGTACAAGATTAAAAAAAAACCCAAAACCCAAACCCCAAACCCCCTAGGTTTTTTTTATATTTGCAATGCAAAGACATTTTCCAATTCACTGGTCATAGACTTTGAGAAAAGTTTTATTAAAGTGAAACTAAGCAATACTGAATAAAACCCAATTTCACTATAAGAATATAGCCAAACAGTAACTTGCAGTCAAGCAGCAGCACTCCTATACAGGAAAGGCACAAAAAAGCTCTTCTTAGCAGCTCAGTTCTCATAATTTTTGCAAAAACAAGACAACTGGAAGAACATATCTATAGATCAACTAATTTAGAATTTTTATGGTAATTAATGGTAATTAAAAAAGAACATATTTGCACATGTGGAAAAAAGTCCTTCTGACCAATCAATGAAACTTATTGAATGTAAGATAGCCTTGGGTTTGGGGTTTATCTAAATCTGTGAATTAGAGGCAGATTTGTAAGCAACAGTTCAAAATTTTTCTTGTATAACGTTGTAAGACCCCAAACATTCGTAGTTCTAACAGGCAGCTGCTCCTTCTACATAATGTAGCTTGGATCATGATCCTCCTGCATCCTTTCTTCAAAAATGCTTATGAGTTTATATGAACTCCAATATATATGGCTTGAACACATTTATAGAAGCCAAAACAATTTTGATCAAATTAATAATACAGAACATAGTAGTGAAAGTGCAGTAGCTTGGAGTCAATGACCCAACTAGCAGCAAGGGTATAATTTAAAGTCAGAAATTTCCAGTGCATGCACCGTTAGCCACAGTGAACCTGTTACTGCTCTAAAGGGAATTGTTTGCCTCTTATTAGATTTTCTACAGCACAGCCATAAGTGATAAATGTACTGCTGTACTCACTGTCAAGTTAATCAATGCTGCCAAAGTTTTGTTGACCTAACAGTAATCCATAAAGTGAGCGGCATTTTCTCTATCCTTATGACATCTCGGTCCTCAGTGGAGATACAAATCTTACAACAGCTCCTCAAAAAAAAAAAAAAGGAGGAAAAAAAAAGAAAAAAGAAAAAACAAAGCAAAGCAGGGAGAAAAAAGATATTTTCAAAATTCTGTCTTTAAATTAGCAGACTGTGAGAATGCCTTGCTTCTCTGACAAATTGCTTAAAAATGAAGGCCACACAATGGAATCAATTTGATGGCTAAAATTCTAGTAAATGGATAACTTCACGGAGGATGAAGCCTTGCCTACTAAAAAGAAGGTAAAAAACAGCTCCAGGATCCTTTCAGGGAAACAGCTGTGTACACGATTTACATGTAACTATAGATTAGTGCAGTGGTTGAAACAGAACACATTGCAGCAATTCTGAAGACAGTAATGTGAAAACAATAATAAAAAATCACCACCAATAGAACTTGTCTATTGCTGTGTCTAGCTGTGATTCACAGTCCATGAGAGGCATCACCACTGAAAAGAAGAAAAAGTCGGGAAACAATCCCTGGTAGAACAAGCTGCTCTATAAACAAACTGCTGCCATGCTCTCACAAGCAATTATAGACATATGAAATATGAATTGCCATTGATTTTTCTTCTAGAGGTCACTCTGCTCCATGTTTTACGCAGTCTAGGCATTTATTTGGGTGGCAAACTGACAACTTTTTACAGAATTAACAGAGCAATGTAATCCTTACTCAATCGCAGGTACTTCATTATGGTTCTGTTCCTTGACACTTGTCCCTCCCAAAACTCACTAGTAAGGGAGTCCTTGATAAAGGTGAGGAGTGATGCAATTACTTGTGAAAAGAGACCATCCTAACTTGGTCAGTGAAAGCTTTTTTACCTTTTCTGTGCTGATGGCAGACAAGCAGCATCAGCTGGAAGGCTGCATTTGTCACACCATAGCAATTCTGTGGACAGTGTTCTGATTCCGAAAAAGCCCTTTGCGTTCTTGTTATTGAAAGAGGGATGACTTCCCCAAAACGGAGAAACAAGGTGGCAATTTAGCCTGCTAACAGAAGCAGAAGACCTATCTGTATTCCTGTTAAAAATTATAACATTAGAATGCTGCCAGAATGCCAAGATGCTATCTATAAATCTCATAATTTTGATGTTATATTCACACTTAGCAATTACTTGATGTTCCTCACTCAACAACTAGAGAACTACTTAAGTGTGGTCAGTAAACTCCATAAATAAGGTTGAAATTGAGTATCACAGATTAATGAATCATATATTCTGGCATTTTTAGACAGCGATCCTCTTTACTTTTTATTATTCACTTTGGCACAAATATTTGGCCTCCATGTTTCCCATGCAAGAAAAATTTGTTAAAAGGCTGTGTTGCACCTCTTCTTTCCAGTGGTTATGTTTTTTCTGAAGGCTCTGGTTTATCTTACAAGAAAGCTTTACCATCTGAACCTAAGGTTAAATTGTTATTTAAGTCACATTTCCTGGTGCTTCAATGAAAAGGCAAAACAGTACTATATACTGTGGTACAGAGAGCTTAATCAGACTCTAAACTCCATGATGAGCAAATAAAAGTGAGTCTGCCATTAGTGCAAGTACATCTGGAGACGGGGTACCCCAAATTCAAAGCAGATGTAGATATAAGGATTCAGAAAGGATTTATAGTAGAACTGAAGTCTACAAAAAACCTTGCATTGTCTGTTGACTGGCCACAGAGATGACCTTCTGTACATGATCATCAGGAGACAATACTATAACTGATACGTAGATTGAATAAACCAGTCAAAGGGAGAAGATGAAATTTCAGGGGAAAAAACAAAACAAGAAAAGGTTGGAAGAAGGAGAGCTGAAAGAATCTGAAGTTGAAAGAATCTGCTATTCTATACAGATATAAAAAGGATAGTATGGTGTTTTTAACTTGTAAATATATTACAGGAAAATAATTTACATGTCTCCATACAGACAATAATACACTCAGCTTCTCCACGTCTTGTCTGATGATAGACTTCCCTCTGACTTCCCTGGTGAACATCACTGCTTTGTAAAATTGGGCAAAAATAATTGACCAAACTAGAGAAATTTGGATTCTTTTTGGGATCTTTTTTGCCACATTAAATTTGGGTTGAGATGTCAAGCCTGGCTGCTGGACCTCTTCACTGAAATGCTGTCTCTACTTTTACATTAATAATACAGTTCCTGAGTATCTGCACTGGACCACAGTTAACAAGAGCCTCCTACATCATTAGAGGGCAAATTCAACATAAAACCCACTAATCTTTATTTCCAGTACTACAAAAAGACCCCAATATCTTGTGGTAACTTACTCTTGCAGTACATGTCCTTGTGACTCCAGTGTTTAAATTAATTCAGGTCACATAATTAAAACTTGCTTGAATTTGATTAATTAAAAAAAAAACCACCTGTAAACCAGGTAAGCACTATTGCATGGCATTTAAATACAATATCATTCCAGAAACAGAAAGTGCTTCTTAATTGTGAAGTTACACAATTGCTGCTGTTCAAAACTATTTGCACATATCACTGCGTGACCTTGACTGAGTCCAAATTCACAGAGAAACATCTGATGGGATAATGTGGAGACAGCTGCTTAAATGCTGCTGGCTGCAACACTGTAGACTCTGAATCCTGTGCATCCTTTGTTCCGCCATAATCTCCTGTGGCCCTACAAGTGCTTTTGAAATCTTACATTAGGAACCTTCCCCACTGAATTAGGTGTGAGAGCTGGATCCCACACTGAAAAGCGCACTTGAAGATCTGGATGCCTTGACATCTGAAGAAATTAGGAGAGGTTTCACTTGTCTATCTTCCTCATGATTTCTTGGAGATATTCTGAATATTTTTCAGAAGCCAACATTATGGGGAAGCTGCTCAGAAAACCATAGTTACTCAGAATACAGCTGTGATCTAATGACTAGCCAGCAAGGATACAAAGAAAAATACTTTAAATTTCCTGTGTTCACAGTGCTATGTCTGTAAAAGCATTTTTGTTACCATCAGTTCATAAGCTGATATAACACCATACTACTACAGTTATGAATGCCAAATTTCTCTAATGATGATGATATTCCAGAACGAAAAAAAATAGGAAGCTCAAAAAATGGAGGATGAACTCCCCCAGTCAGATACACCTAACTGGAATGACATTTTCTCAGAAGGTTTTATTGGGAAAGTTATCACTGACCTTTTCATTTTCCTAGAACAGACGTACCCAGTGGGTTGCAACAGCATAAGAAATAAGATTTTTATCCAACCATTTTAAGACTGTAATTTTGCAAAAGCAGACTCCAGCCACATTGCTGCTGTAAAGGCCAGAGATGCACCACACAAACTGCCGCTGTAAGAGAGCAGTTTTAAAAGTTGTGGCAGCTGCTATATTTGTGCTGTCAATTTATGCGAATGATACCACCACACAGAGCAGCAATATAACTTACCTAGCCAAGGCAGTTCTGTAAAAACTGACTTAGAAATTAGTGTGTTTCATGTGTCTTTTTCTTGATGGAGTACATTACTCCAAAGCAGAATATACACAACAAATATCAAAAGCTGAACCAACATATAATACTTTTTTTGAGCATACTAATACTCAGAGCCTATAAGTTTATTTCAATATCTAGGGTGACAGAGAGGCTTTCTCCTCATGCTGATGTGTGTATTGGCAAAAGGCAAAAGGCTGGCACTTAAGGAGAGCATCCAGGTGGTTTTTCTAAGTTTTATCATTAAGAGAAATATCCAGAGGACCCACATGCAGAATAACGTTTACACCATGTGGACCAATGCAGTTTGGCATGCACAGGCAGCTGGAAGAAAGGAACACCCATCCAAAAGATCTAGATATATAAGAACACATACCTGTATTAAAGGGGAATCAAAATTCAGGGCATAGGCTGTCTCTACCAAACACAGGGACTACTGATTATTAACATAAGCAAAACACACTCTGAGATTACTATGTCTACAAACACAAATGTTGTAGTATATGCACGGCTTTCTTATGCTTTAGATACAATTGGAGTAAATCTTGTGATTGGTTCTGAATTACAGGATCTGTGATTTTCCCAAGATTTTTATTTCAGAAGTGGCTTAGTGGCTACTCTCAACTCTGTTTTGTTGCATCAGTGCTTCTTACTGCTTTATGTAAAATTTGCATTCATTGATGATGTTGGTTCACTCTGTTATACTGAGCTTTGAACTAATTGCTCTCAATTAATCTGTTCCACTCTTTGATAGCTTATTTATCAGATTGGGAAAGGTAGATTTAATGATGCTTTCTGGAAACAAGTTCTTTAATTGGAAATACCTGAGTGCTTAGCTCACTTCGTGCTCTAGCAATTAAGGACAATTTGGAAAAGCGTTTTTCCCCCACTATTGTCTCCTTGATTAGATATCCAAATAAGCAGACAAAACAAATGACACCACCACCTAGCAATATTGGTTCAAATAAAAGCCCAGCAGCCAGATTACTTACTATGAGAAATTTGAACCATCCCCATCAATTCCAATGCTGTGTTACATTCATTTTGCTGTATCTTTACCTCCCAAGTACGTAAATGGCAAAATTTCTTTCAAAATGCATAGGTCTATGCCTGCCTCTGTACAATTATCCCTTTCCACAAATAAGCCAAATCAACAGAAGAAATTATTTTTCTTGATTAAGCTCCCACATTTCTCTTGGGACGAAACAAAACGAACAATTAATCTTTCCTTATTTGTTCTCAGAAGAACCTGCATCCCTTAAATGTACAATAACCAGGGTACCTGTGGCAGGCAGTCGGCAGCAATTAGGCTTGTGCTGAAAACGAATGGACTAGAGTCAGAATGCCTAATCTGCTGAGAGTTTCTACAGGAGGGCAAGGTTAGACCAGGAAAATTCCCTTGCTGTGGAAATACTGTTAAAAATTACCACCTGACTTCAGCATAATTAACAAGGTTTGGGAATTTATATGAACTGAGTAATTGAAAAGAATTAGCAAGAGATATATACATTAATCTTCACCAGTTACAACATGCCTAATGAAATTAAAGGTTCTGCTTCTGTTTCACGCTTTGTTTCCGCAAACTTTTTTCATCTACAGAAGAAAAAGTATATTAGATAAAGACAATGATAATTATGAGAAATTAAAAAGAAGAAACGATACCACAAACCTCAACTTTTACATCCATACTTCTTGAAGGTTTTCTTATATATAATTCACAGTATTTATCATAAGCAACCCTGGAAGTTTTTTATTTTAATGTCCATATTTTCAAAGTCAAGAGGAAAAATCCACATCAGAGTTACCTATTCAGGTATCATTCAGTAACGTACATTTGTTTGCAAATGTACCTGCACAGAAATTCAAGCCTGTCTCAGTCAAAAAATTTTACAATGAACGGGCTTAGTGTAAAATGAGCTTTTTTACACTTCACTAAATCCATATTATATTCAGACAACAAAGACAATAAGCAGGTGAAAAAAAGATAAAAACAATCAATAGTGATGTAGGTAGAGACAGACAATGTTAGAAAAGATAACAAGATAACATTTGTTATTCTCCTAAGCTACCCATGACCACAGGACCTTCCCCCCTTAGTTCACTCTGAAATCCTTCAACATATCTTTCAGAAAGGAGTCATGTAAGACTGCATAAATGCCAAGAAAAGGCAGCACACACACACACACACACACACACACACACACACACACACGAATTGTATCTAATGCAGGGGAGTCCAATTTACTACAGAACCAAAGGAGAAGGCTCACTGGCCACCTTCCCACAACCTATCTGAGGAAGACTTGTTTCCTCCTCTGCTCAGCTCTCTTAGCTACTGATAGACTAGCTCTCACTTCTTGCTTAGCAGTTCTTCTTGCAAAGAATTTTTCTGTTCCTATGCTCCTTCCTTTCAACATTTAAAGCAGAAGGTGAAGAATTACTGCTTATTTATGTGAGTATCTTTCTGGTAGACCCCTGTGATTAGTTTCACAGCTTGGTGGTTTTTGTTTGTTTCAAGGTTTTTTTCCGAATGGTCTATGCTAAATGATACAAACAATGTTAGACAATAAAGTTATTATGGCACACTAGAATCAAGCTTTAATTCAGCCTCCTTACGTGTAAGGATTAATTTAATATTGCTTACATATGTAGCATGATCATATACTACTTTTTCCCCCCAGAATGAGTTCTTCATCCAAAGCATATAATAGATGGTTCAGTTATTCAGCATATGTTCCACATTTTGTTTTCTTCCTCTGGCCCCCAAACACAGCCTGTGCCTTATGTGCAGATTCAAATCCTGCTGTAAAGAAAGAATGATTCCTTCATGAGCATTTCTCCCCTGCCCTCATGTGCAATTGATAAATATGTAAAGAATATAAACGGTAGGTCTTCACTTACACAAAGTGTACGTAGAAGAACACTACCAGATTGCATAAAGTCAATGCAATCTAAGTCTAAACTACATGGTAATTTAGCGCTGTATACAGCTGAACAACCTTAACAACATAGTGTGTTACACTACACATGCAGTAATAAAATACTCCTTCAGTAGAAAATAAGTTTATCCCTTCATTAGCAATTCATTAAGTGACTTTACAGATTAATTTTGAAGAAAAAGCCCTTAAGATTTAACTTGCTTTGAAAGTCCAATTTAAAAAAGCAATAGTCATTTGTACACCAAAATATACAAATTACCTTATGTAAAACAACACAGAATAGGAATTGAAAATGTGTTTAAAATGCTATGGATTGATTAAAGAGATGGGGGAAACCTAAGTCTTTCTACCACACTTCAGGTGGTGATAGTAAGACTCTGCAGGTACTACTGCTCCCTCCTCCTTCCTTCTTTACTATAATGGACAAAAATTTTTTTACTCCCCTCTCGCTTCCCCAAAGAGCTCAATAAATTAAATATTTATTAAGGAGAAAGAAAATTTATTGCCTACATGTCAAATGTGGACCTGCATTCAGAATAAGAAAGGTGACCACATTTTCTTTCATCATGGCTAAACAAAATACATATCTCGCACTTTGTATGGCTTTAGAAGGAACCATGGCTATTAGAACAATTGGTCATCATCAGACTACAACAGTGTACCAGCACTCGAGTTTTAATATCCCTAGTTCTGCTTTAATAGGTTGTGACTCAGACAGAAAACTTAATTTCTTTCTCTCTCCTCTCAAAATATTTTACAGTTATTCTGAGCATACGTAGTCATGACAGAGACCATATTTCACTGTACAGAAATGCACAATTAGTACAGTTTGATGTTCATCTTAACTTCGGCAAAAGTATGTGATACAACATCATTATGATACACAGTATAATGAAAAGAGAACAAGCACTTAGACATGGTTTCTAAACTTGTCATGACTTCTAATGTAAATTCTGTGTTTAACTGAGTAAAATTTATTTTGATCACCTCTAACATGCGGGAGTAAAATGAGAGAGAAGTTAATGCAGCACAATTCTATACAGCAAACCCAAACAGATTATTGAAGATGAAGGAAAAGAAATATTAATCATAAATCACAACACAGAACCAGTTGAAAAGCAAAAAATTTAACTCCTAAAACACAAAATGAGCATGCTTGAATAATGCTTTGAATAATTCTTCATAGATCTTTGCAGACAGGCACTCTTAATAAATGGCTCTTCTTTAAATTATCTCCAGAATTACTTTTCTTTCCTGTTTTCTTCTGCTTTCTGCTTCCTCCTAACAAATATGCAATCCTGCATGTGTCAGGCACACTTCTTTAAAATCCACAGCCATCTAAACCCAGCTATGTATCTTTACCACCAAAGAAACAGGTATGCACAACAGAATTTTAAAAAAGCTGGTCACAGAAATGATGGATTTAAGTTATTAAATGATCAGAAAAAGATGGATGGTGGTCTGCTTTTCTTAATCTACATCATCATCTAGATCTATTTAAGGATATGTGGTACACTAACAAACTTAGTTAAGGTTTCGATAAAATCAGTAGAATAATCTGCCCTGTTACATTGAGACTGTATCGATCAATAAAATCACTTGTACTAGGAAAGTACTGTTAAGTACTGACAATCCCAGCCATTAATATTATTTAACACTCTGCTCACAATTTTTAATGAGGACAAAGAACATTTTGTCTTTTTATACTTATTACACCATTGCTTTTAGAACTCCTTACAGGAGGTGTTCAACCTTGATTACTGCACACAAAATGGAGTTAGAGAAGGAAAACACTGAATAATTTTGGATAATGGAGAGAATTTTCAATGTGATTAATAGATGTGGGTGATTCAACAGACTTTCCAGCAAAACATCAGTTAAATCTTATTTCACTGAATCCAACTTTTTTTGCAACTTTCTAATGCTAGACTCTTTCTTCTCAACATATTCACCTGCATTTAAAACAAAACTGGTTTCCAGAAATAGCAATCAGGAAGATAAGCATCTGTTCTGGACTTGATGGGAATTTTTTTTTCTGCAAATAAGCCAATTTGGTCTTAAATTAGTTAGAAATAGATCCTAACAGTGAATGTGTACATAGGACAAAGGGAAGGACTGCCTCTGCAGAAACCTTTGTGGTGCCTAATGAATGATACAAGGAAGTCAAAGTGATTTCTATCCAGCTCCTGCTCTCAGATATGGGGAATGGTTAAACAGAAGCCTAGTGGGGAAAAAAACACAGGTCGGGCATACACAGAATAAGGTGGAGAAGAAAAAAAATAGGCCCACATTTTGCACAAAACTTTTATAGCCTAAAATTTCAACCTCTGAATTCAGCTTTTAAGTATATAATCAATTACCTCCCATGTGTAAAGCATTTGGTCTGAAAAGGCATTAGTCTTTCCAAGTGGCTTTGCACAGTCATCTGTGACCTGTATATCTCTTCATCTATCTATCTATCTATCTATCTATCTATCCTATCTCTACAGATGTATCTCAATGATTCAAACACATCTCAACCATACGATTAACTCTTTGTTCTTTTAAGATAGTGTTCATGATACATACAGGGCTCAGTTCTTGAAAACTCATTAATGTTTAGACAAATCTAATAACAAGCTGAACACAAGCATGTCACTAATTACTTTCAGGATTATATAAGGAAGGTCATTGCTTCAAACCAAAGATCCAGTTAGCACTGTATCTTATATCCCAAAATGACTATAAATGATACCAAGGAAGAGTATAAATGAGCAAGATTAACATATGAGAAATTTTTCTTCAAATCTCTAGAAGCCTCCAAAGTTACTTCCAACTAGAGGACCTTCTATGCTTGACATTAGCTGCCCTTTCACACACCTTTCCAGTCTTCCAATTGAACCAACTCAAAATTTTGCATGCCCAACACCCTTTGGCAAAGGTACACAGGTATATGGGAGTAACTAAACGCTTGATACAGAACGGATTTCTGGGAATATAAAGGAAGAACAACTGTAGTGAATATTAACATCGACAGGATGGATAAATGTGATGAGTGTGAACTGCATAGAAATAAAATTTAAATAGTTGAAGGATCATTGAATAGTTCTAGGATCATTTTGCCATTACATTTCCAGAATTAAATAGTAACCAACTTGATTCATTTTTATTTGGCAAAAACAATCAAATGTCTGATAAAAGCACACATATCACACACAGAGATCTCAATATTTCTAAATAGCTTCAGCAGCACCACTTCAAAAACTACTACCTCTACACACATTACATATAAAACATCAAAAACTGTTATGCTTAGAAAGCACTTACAGATTACTTCTGATCCTAGAGAGCTATGTCAGCTTCAAACAAGCCACAAATCCCTGTCTTTATACGAACTCCTAGTTTTTGTTCTGCCTAGCAGAGCTCAGATAACTTTTACATACTACCATGGGACATTTTTTTCCTCTACTTTACAAAGAGAAGAGAAAACAGTGAAAAACCACATACATCACCAAGGATTTCTTTTCCCCAAATAAATTCATTTTCTTTTCTGATCCTACTCCAGACAAGAGAGTTCAGAAGCAGGATTTCAGCTACAGTTACAGGAGTATTTGGCTACTGAAAGGCAAAGCTCTAGCAAACACATGATGTGGAGTACTTGCAAACTTGTATCAGGAGCCTAGTTGGCTCTTCTTAGAGCAGAGACCTCTCCAGTCTTCTTGACAATGGACAAGGTTATAAATGGCTGAGTTTGCATTCCTTCTTGTTAGAATAGCAAGAGGTCAACAGAAATTGAATCAGTTAAGCGGTGATGAACTAACGAAACTTCCCACAAGGTGACAGAAAACTCTTTTTCTTCACAATTAGATAAAAAATCCTGAGAAATCACATTAACTCAGACCCCAGAATGATAGTGAAGAGGCAATGACTGAAGCTCGAAGAAAGCATGCTTCAGAGAAAGCAATCCCCAGTTGCAATATAAAATGCTGCATTAGGTCTGAAATGCTCTGCAACAGAGTTTTCAAATCAATGAAAAGAACCTTTCAGTATTTTTTTAACTGAATCTAAAGCTTTTATGAAGCAACATCACAAAACTAGATCAACTTAAAAGAAAATAATACAAAAACTTTGTTCATACCCATTGTCAGGACCACAAGGAGTTTTGTATCAGTGCTTACTGAAGTAATTAAAGAAAATCATAGTGGCCTATGAAGACATGATACCTTGAGCCAAATCCTTCTGCAGTCACTAACTACAGAAACAGCTCATTTGTCTTCATTTTTTTGCAGTTGTTGTTGAACTGTTCCCCCAAAAAGAGTAAAAAAATGCAATATAATAATCTGTGCTTTTCTTTATATTTCTGATGAGCTTACTCATAAAGTAACTACACATTAGTCACTACTCCATCCCCTGTTTTCCTAACTCCACCCAGCTGGAAACTAAGACAGCTAAGGAGTATAGGATTGGATTTTAATTTCTTAAGAGCAAAATCATAACAGATATGGTTTTATCTTATCTTTTTCAGGAAGAATTGGTAGTTAAAATATTTTTAAAGAGAATTGCATTTTGAAGAATACTGAAATATAGGTCAAAGTGCTTCTCAGATATCCAGATTATTTCCTTAAATGGAAAACAAATCTCTAGTCCAGTTTCATAAATGCCATAATTCATTTTTAAGATTTGGATTCCTGAAACTGCTGGAATGTTGAAGTTCATCAAGTCTTCATGTCTCACAGCCAGGCAGCACTTTAATCAATCTTATCTCCAGGAATCAGGACTGTTCTCTTTGTAAAAAGTTCAAGAATAAATAAAAGGCAAGTACATTTTCTTGACCTCAGCCAAGAGAGAAATATTAGCTCTACATATTAACTCTGGTTAGAGACATATATACATACAGACCCTACAACTATACAGAGCACTTCAGAAGGTCTACAACACCCTGTTTTATATTAGAGCCTTGCCAGTCACAAGAAGAATTTCTTCAGGTCACCCAGACCACATGAAATGAGTTAGTAGTACCCTGAAACTAATAAAAAATAAAGGCCTCCTTCAAAATCTCTCCCTATAAGCAAATAATTTTAGTAAAGACTAGCAGCAGCTACAGTCTCATGCTGAGGTGTGGGTGCCACTTCACAGTGAATTCTGTTAACGATGCTTGTTATCTTGTTGGACTGATGATATCAGCAAATGATGAGATTTCTTCTGCTCAAGCGGGTTAGAAAATATCTATTCCATTGAACTTTAAAAGGCAGACCTGTCAAAGGGCAAGTCCCTGGGGCAGACAGACTGGATGGCAATAACATCCAGTGTCAGCTTACTGGGACAAGGATATGACCTAACTCCAAATGAGCAGGTGGCTAGATCAAATTCTTCCCCATTACCAATTCACGGAAAATAAGCTCTGTAAAAACCGCACCTCCAATAGATCATATAAAATGTATTTGTAACAAGTACTGATCTGATTGACAACCCAGCTGCAGCAGCTTCGATAGCCAGTTAGATAAGGTCCCTCCAGTGCCACTCTTAGGAATCTCAACCAAGTCTTCAATGTCCAAAATAAGACTCCAACTACCTGTTCACTTGGTCCAACTACAAGATGACTTATTGAACTCAAAAACAGTAAAAAGTGTGGAAGAGGGAGCTTTTCAAGTGATTTATATCTCCTTTAAGTGTACATATGAACCAAATTATATTTCTGTATTGCTTTGTCATAACAGTCAGTCCAAGACTGGACAGTGGATGAAAAAAAAACAACTAACGAAACAAACACCATCCAGAATCTACAATGCTGATTATCAGCCTGCTCCATCATCTTCCACATTTACCTTCACCTTCTGGTACTTTCAAGCAAACACATTTCTCCATGCTCACTTCTATGAGGTGTCATACATTTTCAGTGCAAGTCCTTTTCGCAGCCCTTCTCAAATGGTAAGCACCTTACACAACTAGCTACTTAAAATCATTTTCTTCTACACTTCTGAACACCAAACTCTTCAGGAAACCCATCAAGAGAAGATATTTCTAACCATAAATAAATACTGTATAAATTCAAATCTTGCTGCAGTCTAAAACGACTATCAAGAGAGGTTTTTGCCAGCAATAGCATAACCCAGTGATTTATTTTACAAATTTTAAATCAAAACCACATGGATTCTTATCTCTGCTGTATTGCAAGCTACAAGCTTAGATATATAAGTAAGTAACCATAAAGTTACCTAGTCAATAGCCACCGCAAGGTAATTAAACCAGGTTTAGCGCTCTGGTTACCGGCAGTAACAGGCATTTCGAGATTTAGAGAAGACTGAGGGGAGACCTCATTGTGGTCTTCAACATCTTCACAAGGGGAAGTGGAGGAACAGGTACTGATCTCTTCTGTGTGGTGATCAACCACAGGACCCGAGGGAATGGTCTGAAGCTGAGTCAGGGGAGGTTTAAGCTGGATATCAGGAAAAGGTTCTTCACCCAGAGAGTGGCTGGGCACTGGAACAGGCTCCCCAGGGAAGTGGTCACAGCACCAGACTGACAGAGTTCAAGAAGCATTTGGACGATACCCTTGGGCACATGGTGTGACTCTTGGAGTGTCCTGGGCAGGGTCAGGAGCTGGACTTGAGGCACCTTGTGGGTACCTTCCAATTCAGTATATTCTATGATTGTATGATTTTCTTACTTAGCGAAGACTAAATCTGCTCAGCTTAAGCCCTTTGTGCTGTAGGTTAAGATCATGCACAGAGACATTTACCATGATTACCAGAGGAGCAATAGGTTATTTCTTCATAGTAATTTGCTTGAATGTTTGGGGCCATACACTGTCATTCACTTATCTTTGCATCTGTTTCCTCATTTATAAATTAAACATAATCCTTCTTTCCTCTTGTCAGTCAGTTGATTGTTCTCAGTATTCACAAGGATTCTGTAAATATTATTATACATGCAGTTGAATTACTAAGCATATTAGTTCTTCTGGTCAATTGTTTCACAGTATTAAAAACAAAAGTTGTAAATTCCAGTCAAACTTGTAAAATACGAAAGTCACTTAAGAATAGTATAAGATAAATAATTCTTTCAAAATTGCATGAATATTGGCCTATTATAACAAGAAAAAGTCCTGACTCAACCTTTCAAAATCAAGGAAAATAAGCAATCTAATGTTAGCTGGCAGTGGCTACATTTAAGAAAATTACTCTTTGTAGCTCACGGTTTAATAGTATTTGATTTATTAATAATTTTGCTACTCTTCAGAAAGATATAATGAAATGTTTCTGAGCTTCTGTCCATCCACTCCAGGAAACGACCAACCTGTGCTGAAAGGATTTGAAAGGGCGGTTTCATCATGAAAAGGTCACAAAGAAGTAACAAGGTCCTGGCAACTGCAGCACCTTCTGTCTTAGATGGGGGAATGCATTGCTTTCTTTACTACTTAATAGAGACCGATTCTACTATTCTCATTTAATGTCAATATTTTAATCTGCATTTAACTATAGAAGACTACTTAACTAAAAATATATTAAGAACCCAACAAGATTAGACCATGTCACGTACAGGTCTGTATTTCATGGTCATCTGCACGGCATGCTAAAACAAATTCATTGACCATAACATCTGTGTAATTGCTCAATCTTCACATAAGATTCTGGCTGGTTTTATAAAAAACAATTAATGACTGCAACAATTTCATAAGAGTTTGTCAGCTGCACAAATGGCTGGCTACCAGCACCAGAACTGACTAGTGACAGTAGTAGCCAAACTGCTCCTACAGATGAACTGCCAGTAGTACCTGAAAATACAAATACAATATTTTACATACACGGTGTTAAATAAGAAATTGATCATGTCTTCTGAAACTGTAGCACATTCCTACACTGTATGTTGGTAAATGCTTGGCACTAATAAAAAACTGAAGTGCCTTAATATGAACTTTTCATTGTCTAGAACCAGGCTCTAATTATTTTAAAACTTAAAATTTCACTGATCATTAATTCTGCTTTCTATTAGCAGAAATAGAAATTAATGACTTTGACAAAAATATTAATGACTTTTCTTCTTATTTAAATTAGTATGCACATTAGTATGGATATAACTTAGAGGCTTGTCATGTTTTAAACAGATGATGTCCAGCAGTCCCTTCCAACCTAAGCCTTTGCGTGTTTCTATGACAGCCCATGGCGATAGAAGAAAGGATGAGTTAATTAAATGTGCAAGACTGCAAAAGAACAAGAGTTGACTAACTCTTCCAGTAGAGGGAGATATTCTTTTACAGTTTATCAGCAATTAAAAGTAATAACCAAATTACCTCTGTATCTTTTTAACAAAATCAACTGCTTAAGACAAATTGGTACATGAACCTCGGTAGTGATTATGTCCAAGAGAAAGTTGTATGGAAATCAGAAAAAAAAAATTAAAAATTCACTGCAAATGGCTGATGTGAAACTGGAAGACTGTTATTATTACCTTCCACCCAAAACAATTATGTTTTGACACAGATAATTTCTATGATCCCCTTCAGTAAAACAGCACTTGCATTAGTGCAGCTGAAGGTGCAGTGAAGTGGGAACATGTTTAGAGTAACACCTTCATCTGGCTTTGCCACCAGAGACACAGCTGTGAAACTATACTAGAGGGTATTTTTTAAAGCAATCATGGTCACAATAGAAATTCCATTTATTAAAAATGGATGGAATTTATTCCTGATATATTTAGATGTCTATATGACTGAGTCTTTCCTGAAGACTCCTTTTATTGCCTTTATCAAAATCATGACCCATCTAGGTAGAATCTAAGACTTAAAATGCAAATGTCCAAATCAACTGAGATTAACATGAGATGACAGGTACCTATTCCAACTAGATGAACAATTCATATACAGGCATGCACAGCAGAGGGATATGAATTTGACGAGCTAATTCTTCCCTAGTCTGTCTAAATAGAGGTAAGATAAATAAAGCCTCCTTATATCTTTCCTGCAACACTTTTGATTGGTACAATCAGAACAACTTTGGAAAGAATAACATCACTTTCCCCATCTTAGGCAGAGGAAAATGAAGTTTCACCAAAATCAATCAGCAGCTTTTGCAAGAATCAGGAAAAAAATGCAAAACAGTCTGGGTTTCTAGCTGATAGTCCTGCTAAATGAACAGAAATCATCACTGCTGATAACCAGTTACTTATCCCACCTCTAAAGTTGTCTATCAGTAACACACTGCACTTCATACCTTCCAATGCTCTGGAAATGACTGCTGCTTTTACTTCTACAGGGCTGCAAGGAGACTCACCTGCAAGTACAACTCCAAGCCTTGTCGTCGCTGCTCCAGGACCTTGGGGACCCAGTTTCTCACATGCTTTGAAGGGATCTCTGGAGTTCTTATGAACTTTTTGAGCTGCAAACAAAAAGAAACACAGATAGAAACAATGTATAATAGTGTCCCTTTAAAATAAACACCTTTATGTTAGAGATGACGCAGCACAGGTAAAAACTCCATGCATAAAGGACAGGAACATGAAATTCAAGTTACTAACAATCATCTCCCTGAAATAACATCAGATGTCATACCTACAGAGTGCAGTTAAAAATCTCCACATCCAACTGCCCTGGACAGTGAAGAGGAACCCTACTAACAATTTTTTGTGATTAACAGCCTGAAAACAAAATGGCAACCACTACATGAGAATACTTGTAATTTGAGTTTCCCATTAGTCAGGCTGGGACGATACCTCACAACATCACCACGACATAACGAGATATTACCTTGCTAAGTGCAGTGAAAACACACCACGATGACTTCTAACTCCAGTTTTAGGCAACTATGAACAGGTGTAAGAAGTACAGAGAAGAGTGCTAAGCATTTCTCTGGAGAGTTGGCAATCAAGAGAGGAAAATATCAATGCTCTCAAATTGTACCTACAGATTGACAGATTGTGTTTAATACCCTACGCAGAGAAATAGGAAGATTGTCAATGAATATATTTTGAAGAGAACTCCATAACTATTTCTCAAAAGATTCCCACAGGAAAGCTTATACATATATCTATATACATCTATACACACACACACATACATACATATATATATTTATATAAATATATATATATTTTTATATATATATGACTGTATATAGATAGACGTACAACCTGGCAACACTAAGAATCCTCTTGCTGAAGCAACATATTTTTTCAAAACCAAAAAATATTAAAGTTTTCCTCAAAACTACAGAGCAAAAATAATAACTGTTAACTGAAATAGATTCCATTGTATTTTAATAGAAGGTGGCATTCTTTCTGTTGAATATTACCTCTGAGTAAATCTGAGGCAAAGAACGCAAGGAAAGAAACTCAAAATTGACTTTGACATGCATACCCATGGGAGACTGAGAATTTACATTTCATCTTTGAGCTTGCTGAGATGTCACTATAGGAAAAAGCAGTGGCAACATACCAACGTCTCCACAATCACAAGTATCAAAGCTGCAGCCAGAAAACCTCAATTGCTCTGGAAACATTTTGCAACTTCCTTGTTTCTTAACAGTGCTAAATTGCAATTAAATGTGAAGTGAGAAGAACAACACTCCAAAACTCCAAACCCATGTATGTTTACGGACTGCACTTAAAGACAGAATATAAACCCCCATATTTCCCTCTAAATTGATGAGGGATGTTGAAGGAACTATGGTTGCCGCTGTTGCAAACTAGGACAGCACCTGCAAGTGAGCAACAAATGAGGAGAACATTGGACATGAGCGGACACAAATCTGAAACTATACTACCGTCCACCAAGAGCTAGCTGCTTACAAGGTAAACTCTCTGTCTTAACTCTGTTAACTCAGCTGACGATTAACAATCCTTTTGTGCTCTGTGGCCCTGTTATATGTAAAACATCCAAAACACAATTACTTAATGTGAAAGCATAGGTACTGGTTGTAGGTATAAAGCCAATATTATACAGATGTACAAAGAACATACTAAAAGCCCACTTTCTTATGCTTACAATAATCCAATCATATATATTGCTACAAATAAGTATTACAATGTCAAGGAATATTAAGCAAAACTACATATGCATTAGCTGTATTGCTTCAGGCTTGTCCCAATATGTATTTATCTGAGGACAATTACTGCCTATAATACCTTCCTGTCTGTAACACTTTACCTAATGCCTATCTACATACTGAAAGACTAAAAGATGGCCTAAATTATCAAGTAAAGAATTATTTGTCCAACTGTGAAAAGACAATATGATTTAGAATGTACATGAGTTATTCTAAAATTATAGACAACTTGCAAAATAAGATATGTAAAACTTCAGATTTTTGCGGATTTCACTGCAGTAGTTGTAACACTGTCACCTTCTAGCATTATTGTACTTAACTACCAATATTTAATAATGTATATAAAAAGAGATATAAAAAGATATTTGGGAATAATATCTTGGGAATATGAACAAATGGTTATATTTTTAACTATGTTATACACCTGGAAATAACTATTTCTAGAAAAACTTTCCACTTGAGTATAATAACACTTTTGTTCAGACTTAAGTGGTGAATGGTGCATAGCCTGACAGGCAAGGTTTGCTGTTCATAATCAGGGCAAAGTATAATGGCCTATGCAAACTATTTCATAGAAATAAGAGAATAAATTGTCAAGAGAATAAATTGTACTCATAGTACAGCATGGTAGTCTTGAAAAGGGGTGGCTGCCAGGACCCCCACCAGCAGCAGTGGAGGAGGTGGCCTCTGCTGCTGCATTGCACAGCCACACATGCACTCTGCTGCATGAATGTCCCAAGTGGGGCTTTACTCTTTTACACAACTGGAATCTATGAAAGATTGAACCCAAGAAGGAGGGAAACCCAGACATATTCTTGGAAACTGCTTTGTTTAAAAAATATAATTAATCAAAACACTGATTGGCATTCTGATGAATGAATAATGTCTTCCTGTAAGCAACAGAGTCCTTCTTCCTCCACACAATGCCAGTGAAGCATGCTCTTCTCCAGCAAAAGGCATGGTCTCTGCATCAGCCTCTGTGTCCATTTTCTACCACAGTTGTTCCTCACAGAAGCTTTGTTTCTCGTACTCACTACGGACATCTCCAACACTAAGGGCACCTTGAATATGCAGCAGGTCTAAAGAGACGTCTCCAATTGCCATGTACTCAACAGCAATTTAGAATGAAACTTACATTTTAAATTAAAGGGGAAGAGAGGAACGAAAGATAAATACCGTATTGGCATGATGATTGCATGATGCATTAATAGCAAACTGATGCAAATACTTTCTCTAGAATTTCTGTAACACTGAAAGCACTAAAAGAGGTTCAGCATGTGAGCTGTTCAACTAGACTTAGCGAAATTTTACAACTTCAAAAAGTAAGATTTAATAAAAAGGTATATTGTTGCCAAAATATGCTATATGTTTTGCATCTGTGCAGAGAACAAAGAAGAAAAAGTCTCTATCCATTTGAGGAGTAATATAAACAGACAGCAAGTGAATGAGATAATGAAACAAACGGAAGAGTGGTGCAAAGTGCCTAGTTAGAATACTTCTTTTTCAGGTTTGTTTATTATGCTGCTATTTCTGGAGAGAGAGAAAGGGAGCATCATTTATGTTTTTTCTGGTGTTCTAAGAAGAAATCCCTGCAAAGGGAGTTGCTGCAGTGAAAGGGGTGTACAGGAAGACAAATCTGAGAGTAAGACTGCAGTAATTAATGACTGTTATGTGGAGTAATTGTGCAACTCCTGAAATTGCAGTGAAGTTAGACAACTGCTGTCCCATCTGTCTGGACAGCTGGGAGAAGGCCAGTTATGTGATGCAGTGCCTCCACCAGTTCTGCTACCTTTCCATCCTGTGATGGGCTGAGAAGAAGCCCGAGTACCACCTCTGCAAGAGGATGATAGTGTCAGTCTTGGAATTGTTGCAGGCCAATGACGATGACGACTATGTGGAGCATGTCATCACACCCCCTGTGACATCAGTCATCCACCAGGTGGGAGTGGCTCCAAGACATCCAGCTGCCCACAACCTCTGTCATCCTGGAGCACTGCAAAGGTAGGCTTCAACAAGGAGTGCTCAGGGGTCCTGTGGGTGGCATCAAGCCTCCAAGCTGGACGAATCACTTCCAGAACCATGCAATGCTTCTCCAGACACTGCAATCCTGGATCCATCAGGAGATGGACATGTTTGGCAACACTGTTGGAAGAGCCATGGTGGAAGACATCACAACCATCCCAACCAAACACAGGATGGATGCAGAGCTGCTGTGCTGGATGCTGGGAGTGTGCCTCCAAAACTGCACAGTGACATTCATGCAGCAGTGTGCATGTGTGGCTGTGCAATGCAGCAGCAGAGGCCACCTCCTCCACTGCTGCTGGTGGGGATCCTGGCAGCCACCCCTCGGCTCCCACTGCCATTCCTACAGACCAAGAACAGCCCCTGATGGAGCCAGGTAAGGCTGTGTGCAGGGCCTTCACCTCCAAATGGTGCAGTAAACGCTCCCCTGAAGGGTCACAGCAACTCCTGAAGAGAAGGGAAAGAGACCTCCAAGGCCTCTCCAGCAAAACAAGAGGTTAGCACCACATCAGTGATTTTGGTAGGTGCCTTCGGACATAGCTAAACCAGGACTGGGCCATCAGCTCAGGCATGCACCAGCTCTCAAAAGCTCGCAGCCCCAAGTATCCAAATAAAATAAATGCACAAAAACTACAGGAAAACTCTCACTGTTACTAAGATTTCAGGTTCTATCCTCACCCTTTTTCGCTTTTTTGCTGGGTAGGCTGGAACGTTTATGCTGGTGGGTCCTCCTACTTGTGCCAGACGCTGTTTCATTGTTCCCCTAAAGGTAAGTACTGCCCAGCTCCAGGCCTGCATCTCTGCAGCTGGTCCTGGGACAGGTGTTTCCAGCCCAGGCTCTCCAGGACCAGCCCGTGACCCACTGCTCATCACTTGAGGCCTCGCCTCCTCCTCACTGCACCTTCTGCCCCACATATCTGTCCTCTGCTCTCCTACCAGCCTGCACTGCCTGCTTCAGCCTTCCTATGGTGGTGCCCAAATCCCTCCTTCTGCCTGCAGTCACAATTTGGTGCTGCTCTCTACATCACCCCAGAGTCATACCCTGGCATGGCAGGAGCCCCAAGAAAGGGAAGTGCAAAGTCCTGCCCCTGGGAAGGGACAACTGCACATGCAGCAGCTGCCCAGATGGTGAGCAGCCTGGGAAAGGCTTCTGCCCATAACCACAGGCTTTCTTCTCCTTCTTCCAGATCCAGCCTTGGTGCTGGCATTTCTTCTCTGCTTTTAAAGGACCCATCTTTGGCAGGTGCTCAGCAGATACATGCCAAGTGGCTGGTGACACTAAAATTGCTTAGTTTGGAGAAAAGGATGCTGAGGGGTGACCTCACTGCTCTACAGCTTCCAGAGGAGGGGAAGCGGAGCAGGAGGTGCTGAGCATTTCTCCTTGGGATGCAGTGACAGAACATGTGGGAATGGTTCAAAGCTGTGCCACGGGAGGTTCAGAGTGAACATCAGGAAGCATTTCTTTACCAAGAGGGTGATCAAACACTGGAAGTCAGGGACATTTGAACAATGCCCTTAATACAATGCTGTAACTTTCGGTCATGCCTGCATTGCTTAGGCAGTTGGACTAGATAATTGTTATAGGTCTTTTCCAACTGAAAATATTCAATTGTATTTCTAATTCTAATTCTATACTACACTGCATTATACAATACTACACTATTCTAACAATAGGAGACTGTCTACTTGGGTAGGGTGCATTTTATGCATATAAATCCTGATTTTTCCCTGTTAATGTTTCCTAGCATATTTCATTGTATAAACTCTATTCATCTGCTTTACTTTCAATTGCAGAATTACTCTCATCTGTAAAATAAAGCACACATATATTGCCAAGCTTGGTGGTGGGTGACTGAGTTATTTTACTGTTTCTGACACTGTTGCTTATGTAGTTTCATATTCAATGTGAACACAAGGGAGACAACATCTGAGACATATTTGTATTAAAACAATAAACAAGGAAATGAGTATTAATAACTGGCAGATGATACCACTACTGGGGCAAGAAGAAAATAGGCAAGAAGCACTAGCACATCTTAGTTATGGTGCAGTAAAGCAGAATGTTCTTGTCTTTGGACTTCTGATGGCCAACACACACATGGGTCAATAGCTGCCTTTTGCTCAGACAAGTTTACTTATACCTGTACACCTTACAAAGCTAGCAAAATCATCCTCTCCAGACCAGTCAAAGTAGTTGATTTTGCCCATACTCCACTATGACTCAGATCTACAAACCAAGCAAGTAGTTGAGCCAGATGCTAGGACTGAAGGACTGAAGCTCTTCATTGTAGCCCCACTGCTGGTAACAGGCTGCAGTGCTCCTCCACAATTTTCCCTCACAATACTTGGCCTCCATAAGGCAGAAAAATTGTAAAGCTTGCCTTTCAGTTGCACAACCACACAACAGCATCCATTTCAGCTTTTTCTTTAACATTGGTCAAAGCAATTTAAAGGAGAATTAGTGGACAATCAGCCTTGAAAGTACCGAGTTCCCTTCTATATGTTACTAAGATGATTCAGTAGACAAGCTTAGAAGATATTTTATATTATATTAATTGAGATGGTTTTCTCAGTCATTTTCGTGTCTGGTTTCCTCATGTACAAAAGTTGTTTCCTCAGCTTTACATATGGCAGGTTAGGAACACAATTTCTAGAACTAACAAATTATTTGCCTAATTGCAATAAAAAACCCCATTGTATTTATTTGTGGTTGGAATGTGTCTTATTTTGTGACTTTACAAGAAGACAAAAACATACTACAGACAGCATTTTAGCCATACAGCATGTAAACAATAATGAAAAAGAAAAGGAGACTTAGTAACATGTGAAACGTTATCATTCCCCTCTACAAAACAGAGAAGAAACTGAGTTAGTTAGGAATTAATTTCCAAAGGCACGAATCACAAGATGTATTTAAGATAAACCATGTATAGTAACAATTACAAGAGAGAGGAAACTATCACTGAGGCAAAACAAAGTTACATCTTATAAAGAAAAAGATCAGTACCTTTTTATGAAGTGCATGGAATTCACTATACCTCTTCTCCACAAAATGTTTCCTTCCACTCATCAACACTTCTATTTTAAAGACCTGAAAATTATAAATAATAAAAAAGAGGGTAATGTTACTTGCACAAACAGTTTGGTGACATGGCTGTGACTGCACATTTTACCAGTCATTCTAGCAAGTGGTCCCAAAAAACCCAAGGTGGGTCATAAGTGGCAGAAGTACAACAGTGATTAATGGTAAATATGTCTGAATCTTCTGTTAATAAGTTTGTTCAACAAACATATAAAAAGACAGCTGAAGCCTGGACTGTATGCTTTACATTAAATACTAAGCATTAAAATATTTCTTTTCAGAAAGATGTAACACACTTTGAAGTAATTAAAAAAAAAAAAGAATGGTAGGAACAGAAAAAAAACCAAAGGAGAAAAGAAATAGTTTAATTCTTTCCCCCTTCTTGCAATACAGCATACTAACACATCCACACATGTTCAGTAAGAACTGGATAATATATCCATTATGTTATGCATGGAAATGGAAAAATAAATGCAAACAATATATTGCAGGTTAATTTCCTGCTAATCCACAAATTAATCTCTAGTCTCAATTGAACTTGTGCTATCTACACTCTAGGAGAAAACAAAACAAAACAAAACACAAACATGGCAAATGCTTGTTTTCTTTGTATGATACATATGACAGCTTTTGTTGCTGCCTCTGGGAGGTTGAAAGGCCAGGATAAGCAGCTCTCTGGATCCACTAATTAGTAGTCACTAACATGACATTTTCTTGATTCTCAGGTCACCAGTTCAGTTCTGAGGGCAAGCGATGAGAAATATTTTGAGGTACTCAAGAAAACATGGTCTATTAAACGAAGACAAAATCAGCAGAGAAGTAATACAGAAAAGGTGCCTGGTCTATCTAGGAATTCTTTGTTTTCTGTTTTGCTCAGAAAATGCTGGAAATAATTATTTTCAGGACGATGAGAAACAATGTTCAGCACAGATGACCACATCAGATCCAAAACTTAGCCAAATAAAATGTTCTTTGAAACAAATTTGCAAACAGTGTTTATGCCTGAATGCAGAAAAAAGGGATTTCTGTCACAACATGCCCAGCTAGCATTGATCAGAGCAAACACAGAGAAACCATACTGGATAAACACTTTTTGTTGTCCACTAGAACCTTCCTTTCAAACAGGTCAAAATGCTATGATTTTCACTGGCTAGCCAAACATTAAAAACAGACAGCATTTTATTTTATCCAGACTGAAATGCTTTTACCTTTTTTTGAATGCAGTATGGATAGCACCACAGTCATTTCACACCAATGTTTAAATTACCAAAAGTCGTTTGAATAACTGTAATAACTTGTGGTAGATTCTACATCTTTGAATAGGACTACTTCTGTGTCCTAACACTACAAGCACATAACCTTATTTGGGTGCATTGATTTTCTTCCCCCCTTCTATCTGTTTGGACTACTCCAGAAGAACAGCTAGTGGCTCTTAGACAATTTTCCTCTACACCAAGGCACCCCTAGGAATATTTTATAAGTTCATAGTTCTAAAGAGAATCATATGCAAAGCAAAATCAGTGTAGACTTTTTTCTTTAGTTAAGACTTAACATCCTAATTAGATAAGAGTAAAACATTATTTACATCTCATAGTCTACACGCTATATGAAAGAAACAGTTCTGCAAGGAACAATATGTTTTGGATTGCACAGGAATGAAGGAGTTTTAAGGAAAACTTATTAGGAAGAACGGATAACAGAACATGAAACTAGTTAACTGAAAAGTGGCCATGGGTGTCTAGCTAAGGCGTTGCAACAGTTTTGAATTTACTTGATATTAAATCTCCAGGAATTACGAGCAACTTGTAACACCCACTTACACCTCAGTCAGCTAAAAGCCACTCACTACTTGAAGTTTAGCACTTCTGTTGGCTACAGGGTTTCCCAAGCAATTTGCAGAAGTCTAAGGGGCTCCTGCCCCAGCTATAAGCACTCCCTTGACAGGTAACTTTCTTGAGAATCACAGTTTGGCATGTGCAATCTCATTTTGATTTTATTCATATGTGCGACTTCAGAGAAATATATGTCCCTATGAAATCTAAAAACCCATCTTTTCATAAAGGAGAATAGTTGGAGTATGTGAAAGGCAATATAAATGTGTGGACCTTCTTTTCTTTTCAAAGCATGTATCTATTTTTTTTCGGTGCTTCATCATTGGTTAAGGAACCACAGAAATTGTTTCAGAACACCAAAAACTATGCTGCATTTATTCTTCCTCCTTTTTAATCTTAGCAAAGTTTTAATTACTGTTTCATAATTTTTGCTTACATTATGATATTGAACAACATATTCAACAGCTACTTTTGCAGAAGACCCAAGAAGAGAGAAGCAGACCTTCGCAGGCAAAGTAATGTTATTTCAAAATACAGAAGTTGCTACCCTTGCACCCTCAGCTCCTTGTACTAGTATAGAGGCTTTAACTTTGCTCCTTACTATCCAGAGGTCTCAGATTCAGCTTTAGGAGCCATCTAAAATTTACAAAACTCTTCTATGCTTGAAGATGAATATTACTGTTTGAAAACAAAACCCTGCAAATAATGTTTCTAATCTACTCACTGTCGCACCTACACTTCAGAAATATAAAGCAATTTGTGATAAGTGGACAATCCAGAAATGTTTTTGTTTCATTTAAATCTAAATAGTCAACTGATTTACAATGTAACTTATAAAGTAGAAATGCAAGTAACTCAAATAACACAATTGTGTTTATGAACTTTGTATTATTAAATGACTTCATTTAGACTGCATAAAATCAAGGTTTGGCTCCTCACTATTTACCAGATCACAATTCACAGGAGCAAACTAAAAGCATAGAAATGAGTGTGCCACTATTTCATATAACGATAAGGCTTTGTGTGAAAGACAAAAAGATACATTAGGTTGAGAGAGAGAGATAGGATCTCTTCATGGATACAAAATAGCTATCAACAAATCTCACACAAATTTAACTGAGGAATTGCAGGCCCTGACAGAAAAACAATGTAAGGAAACTGGTGAACCTAGATGTAAGTGCCAAAATAAAGACAGAAGAACTATAGGGGGAAAAAATGCAACCCTGCTAGGAAATTACTTTTCTTGTAAAAATGTTCATGTTCTTTGAACAGATAACTCTGAAAAGACATATGACTTTTTATAAGTGGCAGATAGTTAAATGAAAAATGCAAGGATTAATCTTTAAATAAGACAAGCAAAATACTTTTCCCATACTGAAATACCAGAAATTACACTGCACTGAAAGACTTGCAGTTCATCTTCACTAGGACACAAGAGACACAGATTTGAAGACAGCAATTAGAAAACTCTAAGAGTACTCTGAAACTAGAAACATCTCACTGTTCTTGATTGCTGCCACAATAGTTATCTGCAATGTCTGCACATAGCTAGAAGATCATTATCCATTAAATGCATTCTTCCAACAGACTTTAACCCACATAAATGATGTATGGGGCAAAAAACTCTGGATTGGCTATCAGTATGAATAATGCCGATCTTTTAACTAGCAGAACTGCAGAGCTGCCACTGCAATTCATAACCATCAAACTTGTGAAAAAAACTTCAAAAAAGAATTCCTAAGGTTTTTCTTAATAAAATAGTAAAAACCTTCAGGTCTTAGTACAAAACAGATTGACATATAATTTTTTTTCCCTCTCCATTTTGCTCCAATTATATGGATTATATTCAGATTGTGGAAACCATTTTCTTAATTTATTATTGTTAGGAAGTATGCCTAATTTTGCCATTTTCCTGAATTTATCTGTTCTGATCATTTGAATTTGAATGATCCTTTTTCAACATTTTCAAGAAGAATACACACTTTTCTCTTCTTGTTGCTGAAACTGGACAGTACTACATAGTAACTGAACTGGATTATATATGTGCAAACCACTGATACTGTATCACTGAATTTCGAAGACAGAAAGCACAAACGGAAGAAAACAGGAACTAATAAGATGTACAAGCACTGCCGATGGTGCCCACAAATGCATATCATGAACTGTAACTAACACTGACACCACCCCCCTTCAGTTCTTACCTATGTCATGTGTGTACACTGGATACAAAAGGACATCTTTTATCTGATAATCTGATGCAAAAATATGCAGCTCCAGTAACTTAGTCTCAAAAAATCCTAGAATGATCAATTTAACAAAAAAACTGCAGACAAGAATTACAAATATGACCATGAGTAGGGATGAAAACTAATATGTATAGTAACATCTCAGCTTCATTTTTATTACATAAGAAATACACAGATGACTCTTACATTCAGTCATGGAAATCTACAGTTTGTAATCATGGTAAGTTATCATATATTATATCAATATGATCATATTGTGTATATTTATACATGGAAAAGTGAATTGCGAGACTTTTGAAAAATTACAGTTGAAAACGAGATTTGGAGCAGCCTCATTTAGAAAAAGGAGATACAAAAAACCGAAGCAGAAGAAGAGAAATTTACAAAACCCAGATACATTCGTCTAACATTCACCAGGAAAGAAAACCCCACAAAATTCGAGCATCACGTTTTTATCTCCCAAGACCAAGCTTACTGACCCTAATTCTATTTAATATATTACTTACAGAAATAAATACATCCCTTCAGATGCTTACTATACTTGACAGACTTTTGTCTGAGGAACAGCTAATGCATTCAAAGTGTCAAGAAAACTCAACCTTAAACCTTTGTCATGGCCATATGGAACGAATTCCAGAGCAAATGAAATGACAGCTACGGTCCATGAAACACTAATAGGATTTCCACATGTTTAGTGTTTCATTATTGCTCAGACAATGGCACATTTTCTGTCTCAGTTGTACTACAACTAGAACAAGATTGCAGAAAATAGCAGAGATCAAAAGATAACTTTAAGCCTATTTCCGTCCTACTGTTTCAGTGGAAAACAACATTATACACAATCAGTAAGAGTACCTGGGTGGTGGTGGAAACCAGAGCTGCATGTAGCTGCAGCAGCAAGTCGGCATCTTAGGAGTGTAAGTGCCTCATGGCAATGCTCCATACTTCTAATGCCCTCCACAGCAGAGGTGGAGACAAGGACATTATTCAGAGCCAACTCAAACTTCAGAGAAGCCTTGATAAAAGTGAATCTCACTATCCCCCGAATGAAAACACATTAACTTATTCTGACTTCATCCCTTGGAAAGCAGAGCAGCAAAACTCAGTTTTGCAGTGGGCACAGGGCAGCTCAAGGGCATAGAGGCTGACATGAGTCACAGAGGCATAAGGCAAGTGAAATTTCCCTTTTGCTCTCCAACCATATTCCCCCCAGTTCTAGTTCTCCTTTGTCTAGCACCTGGTGTTTACTTGGGGTTATCCCCACTGTGTCAAGTTACTGGGACTTAAGACCTTCTATTCCTTAAGTAGGTTGCTTATAGTCACAACTTTTAACTCCTCTCTTTAGAAATTGTTCTTCCCACGCTACACAAGCAGCCCTTACATGAGCTCTTGCATAGTCTGCCCATAAGGAAATGGCCCCCTTTCTGCTGCAGAACTGGGAAAGACTTGGAGCACAGTAAAGAAGGAAGCAGTACAGCCCTGAAGAGAGAAGTTTGCTCCATCTGGTTTTGCTTGGGGCCCTAAGGAGAGATGAGAGCATCTGCAAGAGGCAGTAAAGGAAAAGAAGTGAATGCCTGAGAGAAATCAGAGTTCGGGAGGAAGCATGAACAGGGACAGAGCTAAGAGTCATCCACCCCTCCTGGCACCACCTTCACAAACACTGAAATTTCTTCCTGATGGCCTTGAGAGCAGGCAGAAAGCCAGAGGTCCAGCTAGGCAGCTCAGCTGGTGCAGACGTTTGTGCACCGGTCCTCCCAGCTTCTTTCATCTCCCTGCTCACCTGGGGCAGGTGCTCCTTTGTGCCTGCGCTTGACCCTCCAACAGTACAGCTCTGCTCAACACATGTGTTTCACTTCTACTGAGGAGCCCCAAAGAGATTCAGATCCACTGCATTATTACTTACAAGATTTGCTTATCTCACCTAAAGTCAGCTCAAAAGCTGGGTCAGACCCACAAACAGCCCCTTCCCTCCACCTCAAGTACTGTCATGTCTGTTATATGAAATCAGAGTGTTTCACTTAGTCCCAAGTACAATGTACAACATTAAGTTACAGCACAAGGAAAAAAGTACATAGTTTCATGGACTATGAAAATGAAAGCTTGGTATTTTGTAATTATGACATTGCTTTGTCCAGAGCTTGTGAGGGAGAAAAACCATGACAGTCAAATGTTCTCTGCAGTATTTCCAGGGTATTCCCAACAGCTCCAGCTTGTGTGAAGCAGTTACCTGACCCATTCTGGCCCAGGAAAGCAGTATTACTGTTTTTAAAATACAAAAAGTAGATTTTCTACTGTGATATAAGAGGACAAGTCTGTTGTTTCACTGACTCCTTCTGTTAAATCTCATGTTACTACAATCTAACTTGGGCTTTCATTGCTAAAAAAATTAATTAAGTAAAAAGATGTGTATGTAAGAAAAATCACAAGCACTTGTTCTTATAAATGTGACTCCTAATTCAAATGACTCCTTACTAATTTATACAACCTTCAGCTATTTGTTTACTGAAAAAGTTTTTTCTTTCCTTACAGTTACCAGGGTTAGTGGTACCAGTATCTACCTATATCAGACTAGAGTCTCTTCAAGAACCTTCCAGCGTGCCGTTTGTATTTTCCACCAATAATACAAAATAATTAACGATGTTCCCTCTCCTGCACTCTTCTGCAGTATGGGGCTCTCCCAGTCATAAAATGGCACAGTGTTAGTAGGAATAACATACAAAAGGCATGCACAGGATTCAGTGATACTCTTTGTGAAGATGGCCTTTTAAAAGTGTATGTCATATTTCTTAGGGTTTAGAGGAAGAGACAGTAAAACAATTTATACTGCAATCCAGTCAGGCAGTTTTGTAATTCTTATAACATGGGAAGCTCAAGGGAGGCTTCTACGGAGCTGTCACTGTTGAATGAAAGAGTAGCTGACATGTAAGAGTAAGTAGTTTTCCGATTTTTTCAACTCTCTTTAAACCAATCTTTTCCAAACATATGGTTCATAAAATCCCATAGGAACCCCTCTGTCATTTCCCGAAAAATAACTTACTTGGCTTTCCAAGCTAAAAAAACTCTCCCTTGCCAATGATAAAACTGGCTATGGAAATTTAATTTTGTAGCAAAACAAGATGCTACAAGATCTGACTTGTTTTTGGTATTTTTCTTTACTGGCCTTGCACAGGACAACAGTTGAAGAGATGACACTCTTTTAAAATCTCACTGGTCACTGTGGTCACCTATTTGGCTAACTTCCTGACAATCAGACTTAAGGGAAAATGTGTTTACTGAAAAAGGAAAAAGTTTATAACCCACGCTAAAGCCTATAGTTACACAGCCTAAAAATAAAATTAGCCTAATCTCCTCTATTTGTTCATCTGGATCATCTCAATGTCTCTTATCATAAATGTTCTACTAACAGAAAAACTATGAGCCTTTCTATTGAAGAGATTAGCTTTCCAATAGAAACAGTAAACTGGGAAATAGTTGAATACTGCAAAAAATAACCGATGCCGGAAGTATATTTACAAGAAACAGATTAAAACTAAGTCGGATAAAATATAAGGAATCTTCTATTTTGTCACAAAATCCTTTGCTATTTTCTCTGGAGAGTCGGTAACAAGTTCTCTCCCTTCCCAAGGCAGGATGCAATTCCTAGCCACAATGAAAGTGCCCTCATATTGCCCCAACTAGCTGCAAGAAGCTCCTTTTTGTGAGAGGTTAGACACGACACTAAGATTTTTTCTAGAAACTTTTAAGTCTGTGTTACTCTGCACTTGAATTTGCTGTCTGGAGAACACCCGGGTGACCTAAGGCCTCCAAAGCATGGATGTCTTGTTTAGGGAAAAAAATGTAAATGGTGTCAAAGAACACGTAAAAAGGTATACAAGCAGCAGGGTGATAAGCATTTCAAAGGAACTGAATTTCTACTGTCTCATTTTCCATAATATGTCTTTTTAGTCTTTTTCTCTGCTGATGACTAACAAAACACACATGAATATGAAACACAAGAGGATTTAGTCAAGACACCATATACACAAGTTACTAAAATCAGCTTCATATTCATAATGGTGATTAAATACCAGGGGAAAGAAATAATGTATATCCATTTCACATTATTTCTTATTAGAGTCTCTGCAGTAATCCGAGAAGTCTCTCCTCCTCTTTACCACTTAAGTAGTTCCTCCAAATAAATTTTTAAGAGCAGTAGTCAAAGGAGGTTGCTTTTCTAAATGTCTGTGCAACTTAGCAAAGATCCTTCATATACTACATTTAAATACTGTAATTAGCCTATCTTCAGCCCCAAAACAGAGGATTCAAATGCTATTCTGTTAATAAGAAGATGAGCAGTCAGGATCCATGTAACATTTTCAAGCACTTTCCTTTCAAGGAGTTAAATCATCCAAACTTTCACTAAATTGGCATTGGTCTGCCTTCCAAAACGGAAACCTCATAACCTCTGCGATTGCCTGCCATCTGTGTTACTCTTACATGCAACTGACAACACTATTTCAAACATCAGCACTCATTCCTGGAAAGAAGAGTCACTGCATCAATTTATCAAGGAATGTCATCCTGCTCACCAAAGGTTTTCCTTGCCAGGTCAATCTCTTTGGAATTCAAAGTGGGACAAATAACTAAGCTTAAATAGATATAAGGCAGTTTCATTTCTTACTGGACTAAGCCTGCTGTGACTGAGACAAGACCTGAAACAGGTTACCAGGATGTGGTTATTGATGTATCCAGCTGCAGAAAATCAAATGCTTCTTCATGTGCAAGGAAGATGAAGAAAATGGAAGTGACAAACTCTGCACAACTACTGAAGAAAATGCAACAGCAGCTACCACAAACAGTGCTCAAAAATAATAAAATATTGTGCCCAAATTAAGATTTAAATTTTTTAGCTTCCAAATTTACCTGCTGTGACTAACAGAGTATTTATATAGTCGGCTTGTTGGCCACAGTGAATGCAAATATTCTTGAGCCAGATTTAAACTAGCTCAGGTACTGGTGACAGCATTAACAGAAGCCGTGGCATGGGCAGCACACGCTGCAAAACTCATCATAAAGTTTGGACAAAACTCAGTGCCAAGAAGGTCAGCCTGACTCTATCCCAGGTATGTCTGCGGGAACTGCAGTCAGCAAGGCGCAGGCATCCCACAAAAGGGAGCAGGTGAGCATGAAGTTCGGAGCAGGGTTTGGATTTGACTTGAACGTAAAGGAATAACACAGGGAGGAGAGACAAATCTATCCTAACTTGCTTTCCTTACAACAGAAAACACAGCAAGTAGGTAAATCATGAATACTTCAGGCAGAGAACTGTATTTACATTAGTGGAAGAGCTGAGGCAGCACAGAATTTGTTTCAAAAAGCCATGTCCGAGAAAAGGCAACATCATTTATGGAGATTACTCCCAGTACAATAATGTCAACAGATTCTTTACCTTCAAAGGCAGTTGAAATACTAATTCAAACTAATATCTAATATAATATATATAATTAAAGTATCCTATTAGTAATTTTGTGGTACAAGATTGAATAACCTATCAGAGAACACTGGTCATATAGCCATATATTTATCATTTCAAAGACATGAAAACTGATTTAGTGAATATTATGTTATTTTGCAACTGGTCTCTCAATCACTTGGAAGATGGCGAGGCAAACATCAAGTTTGCCTGCACATGTATTCAGCCAGATAAGGTTTTATGTATCCAGCACTTTTCAGAGAGGTTTTAAATGAGTTATAAATTGAGTCTGATGCTGGAAATGAGGAAATGGAAGCATGCATGCTGCAAACAAAACAATAGGATGTGGATGATTGAAAATTGTCCTAAATGTTTTAACTGCTGTCTGTTGCTTGAACTGATGATAACACCATGTGCCAACCTCCTCAAATGTTAACTTGAAGCATCCAACAGTACTATTCACAGGTCTAAAAATCTGCGACTGCCTTTTCCCCAGTGAAGAAAAAAATTAAAGATGCACCCAAGCACAGACTACCAAGGAACTAACCTGACTGGAACACTTCAGTAACAAAAGCTAGTAGCTTCCTAAGCACAGCACTATGAGGAAACAGAACCCATGTACTCATTTTAGCTGAAATTTGAGTTACACTTCATGTCGTGGGTTCTCGGGTGTGAAAGAAGTCTTCAGTCATTGTACTAGAAAACTTGATGTTCATCACCTGCACGTACCAACCAAGTCTTCTATTTAAATACATACAGACTTAAACCTCTAAATTCAGTTGGACAAAAATACTATCAAGAAAATAATTATAGATACCAGTAAGAAGTCTTACAGGTACAATATGATACTGCCTCAGATATCACTCCTTCCCTCATTCCCAGGTTTCACATTTTCTTTTGCTTTATTATGAACTTAGTGAAGTTTTCACTCCGCTATGCGAACCTCTTTGAATCTTGCCATTTTCCTGGTTCTCATCTTTTGTACTGAATAAAAAAACTTTGCCATTTCTGTTGACACAAAACACTGCCATAAATAACTTTTTCCAATACTTTTTTTGTTACAAAGGTTCTATTATCGTGAAACTGCAGTGCCTCCCTGCAGAAGTAATGCATATGCCTAGTTTAGTCTTAGTTGCAACAAAAGTTGATTCTTCTACATATTTATAGAAAGTGTCACTTCTCTATTTACAGGGCAGAAAAAATGCAACTTACTCTATCCTACATGTGACTGAGAAGTTATCTCCAACTGCCTCAGCAAGCAACTGCTCATCTTTCTGTATAGCCTCTGTGCCTTTGTTTCACCCACATGTTTTTCATAGGTAAGAAATCTAAACAGGTAATGAAACGGGACATTCATCTTGCATCAACTAATTCCTCACTTTCCTATTTCATGCTGCAGCTCAGACACACTACTGATATTTTTTATTACCATCTCAATAACATTTGAAGAGGACCTGCGACAGAAGTAATTTAATAAAATGCATTATAGAATTCAATGGCAGAGCCAGGAGCAACTAGAATAATCTAATATTTTCCATTACAAGACAGTTCTCAGTTACTTATAGTTTTGCCAACCTTTAATTTTTGGGCTTAGATTTTCTATATCAGGTATGTGATTCAGACAGAAAATATTTTTAGAAAGTTACAGCTGAGACAGTCCAAACACATACTTCAAGAAAAATATATTTTATGTTACCCATGCCAAAAAGCCCAGTCAAAAACCCAAAGCCCAATCGAAAACAAAACCCAAACTCAAATTCTCCCAAGATGCGGACAAGACCAGGAAGACATCTGGGAGGCAAATTTGGCCAACTCATAAACTTCTGGAAAACTGCCTAACTCCTAACAAATGTTTGCACAGAGTATGTTCATAATGTAGGTTTTCCAATAGGATAGGCACTGCTGGTGCTATGTTATTTCACAGCGTGTCCGATCTGACTGAAAGTTCATGGCATCTCCACAAAGTTAGGGTAAATTTCAGGATTACAGAACACTTCTCTCTTCAGAAGCAGCTATAATGTTAGGGAGTATAAAGATGACTGGAGGACATTTTAAAGTTTTTATAAGAGATGCTGGACAGAAATCTATGCTATGGCACAGGGGAACAACACCTGAGAAGACCATACTGCATTACCATTAAAATAAGTTGGCCAAGGAAGAGCAGGAGAAGGGGCTTTTAGTCTGAAATACTCCTACTCCTGTAATCTTAAAGAGAATGCACAATTTCATTGTGTATGAGTCAGAAACATTTGTCACTGCATTTACTTGCTGTGAAAACCCACTGGTAACACACAGTATCCCTCTCCCTCTCTTCCCGGCTGGTGGGGCAGCTGGATGACGAGAACTCAAGCGTCTCTTAGTCAAGAGGTCTGTATTAGGAATCTCAAAGGTCCATGTCCACCGGAGGGGACTGTCTGGGGCAGTACCTATACAAATTCCCTTCCGTTAATTCCCAGTCATCTGCTCAGCAGTAAAAGAAGAAAAAGGGGAAACTTTAGAAACAATGGTTGTGAGTTTAAATGCTCACTGTGTCATTTAAGCTTTTCACACAATGCAACCCACATCTCTGCACATCCCTTCTTGCAGCAGTCACACACTCCTTTTCCCCACTGAGTGTCCACTTAGCTCAGCATGCAGGACTGACAGTGTTGTGGGAACAAATGAGCAAAGGACTATGTCTTTAGGGGCTCCTTCCACATAAGAACTAAAAAAACACTTAAAAAGGCAGGAAAACCATACATACAGGAAAGTATGGCAAATAGTAACATCACGGTTACTTTGGAAACTTTAGATCTAAAATCCAAGTGCTTCTGCAATGCTGAACAACTTATTTCATGTTTTTTCCTAGAAAAATTGATTTAGAGCACCCAGATTAGGCACAATTCAGAGGCTTGAGGTTTAAAGTCCAAGCTCTATTCCCATATCTCTTTATTATATTATAATATTCTATTATAATTCTATTGCCATATCTTTCTTTCCACTGAAGACATTTTCTATCAAATCTTCTATCCGTTATTTTAAAAAAACCAATGAAAAATTACTGCATGCACAGATCACTCAATTTTTCTAGAAAAATAAGACTATCACCAGAGCTAGTGCCAAATCTGGCCTATTTAATAGTTTCATCAGAAATTGTATATTAAACAAACACTGGAGCTGGGGCCCAGAGAGGTAGTGGAGAAAGCCAAAACATGATAGGACACGACCCTGTGGAATCTGATCTACGTTGGCCCTGTTTGGAGCAGGGGTGGTGATGGGGGATATGCCTGGACCTCCAACAGCCCATGCCAACCTAAATGAGCCTATGATTCTATGAAAGCTCCTTCCAAGGCAGGAGCAAAAGTAAAAGATGAAAAAAATTGCTTCTTTTTCTATGCTCATTTTTTGGAAGACGGTTAGAAGACCCAGTTATACAGCCATGACTGTCACAAATTTTATAGTTTTTAGGGGTTTTTTGTTATCAAGCAGCAATTTGCCCTTCAGGTTTGTGGAGTTTCTGGGAAGATCCTGTTGCAATATGCTGAAGAAGGTGAGTGGGATGGAAGATGATAGATATTCCCATTAGCTTCACACTATTTCTCTTTTTAAGAGCCTTTCATCTTTCCCACCAGGTACAGGAAAAAAACCCTTAGGTCCAAAAGTTACTATCCAAACAGCAATTTATTTGCAATTGAAAAATTCCTCCCTGAATTACAAAGAATGCTGGTTTGTTCATATGGAAATTCCAGTGACTCAGGAAGGAATCTCAAGCATGCCTCACCTTTCTGGTTCTTTCCATTTCCTCTGTGACTTTGGAAGTGCTTTCTTGTACATTTATTATTTCGATTCCAAACAAGGAAAATTTTAGCTTTAATGGGTTCTACAAACAAGAGTGAAATGTCTCAGATTGCTGGTGATCTAACAGTGTCTTCATTGCTGTTATCACTGCACAATATAGTACACTGCTTGTAACACTAGCAACAACTGGAGCTTTCTGTGTGTCATAAAAGTCACTGAATTAGTGAAGAAGTTTATCAGATTACCAACAATTACTATTCATGACCTTAAAATTACATACTGATTAATACATGTATATAACACAATGAAAGTTACTATTTAATCCTATGTTATGTGATTAGGATTTAAAGTGAAGTTTCTAGCTGGAGAAGCCTTTTCTATGTTGAGAAACCTTCAAACATTCAACCTATGTTCAATGAAACATACTAAAAATTGAAAGTTCACCAACATTCTGCAGTAAAATGAATTTAATATCCAATAAATAAACTGCATAAATTTACATAACCAAAACTCTCCTTTTCCATGTTTATCAAAATTGGTCCATGGTGTAATAAAAATTACAAGATCTATGCTCCACTAACACACACCAATCCAAATCATACTGACTCATTCAAAATGTGCCAAATTCTGTGTATGCATCCTAAAAAGCAGCAGAAGAAAGCATTATGCTGTCAAAGCAAACTATTATTAAACGTGCAGGATGTAAGAGGAACTACTGCTCAAAAATAAGGGTCTCCAAAAATGCTGAAGATGCCAAAATAACCTGTGTTAGGTCCAGTGTCTGTTTAGCAGATAATTGAAGCAAAGACCAATCTCAAAACACTACAAAAGACCCAAAGATACCTAAATGATCTCTACCTACAAAAACCAGCTCAATTACTAGATGAAAAAGGAAAGCATGTGAGAGACAGAACAGTAAAACAAACCTCGTTTAAAAAACAAATCTTGTAAGCGCAAGCTTTTATATCCAACTAACAACACACAACTGTGAAATGACCTATTTACACTGCCAGATCTATATATATTTCAAAATTGTTTATGTTTTCTTTTTTTTTTTCATTTTGAGGTACCACAAAATATCTAGTAATTAATGAACACATTGAACTTAATACATAAATTAATCAATCAATCAATCAATCAATCAATTAATCCACTGCCTGTTTGTAATAAGAGGCATTTAAAATATTCAACATATCAGGAATAGAAGCCTGAAAATAGTTTTCATGTTTTTCCTTGCTCTTAAAATGGGAATTCAAATGCCTTGAATTTTTGGTGAAAAGTCCCACTCATGACTAAACAATAACACAATCTCTTCTACCCACTTCATACAAGCTGACTCACAGTGCTGACATACCAGCCTCAACAAATATTCTTCCACAGATTATGGTCCCAGCTAAAATAAGAAATTAAAACATGTTTCCTCTTTCCCCACCTTGCATTTAAGATATTTTAATCAGTAAAAATTTAGCACTTTCTAGACTTCTGTTAAAGTGAAGAAAAAGGTTCTTTGACTAAAAAAAACCTCAGGTGACTTGCTTCCAAATCAGACTTCTACTGTCCCCTCTTAAGACACCTATTTACATGAAATCTCTTATAGTTTCTCTGCCTGTATAAAATGCAGATGCCACTGCACATCAGGCCTGTGTTTGCCTCTTTGCACAGACAGTCCAAAACAGTTTTCCTGATCTGTTTCAACTTGAAATGTTGTCAATATATGGATTGTCTTGCTTTCTAATTCAGTGAAAAATCTAGTTTTCCATTAGTCTCTGCCTTTCTAATTTTCGATACAGCTTTACTAAATGTAATTATTAAAGGCACATTCAAGAAAGCAATTACTGAGCTACTGGTTTGTATCTCTGAAGTCTTAATAAGGAACAAGAAGGTGAAGTGACAGAAACACTGCAAAATCTGTAAATTAAAAAAAAAAAAAGCCAAACCAAAACAAACCAGGCTTTGTGCTTACTTAATTATGTACAATACAGCAGAGAGAAAAAAAGAATAGTATGGAAAATCACTATATGTTTGGGGCAACCACACAATCATCTGTTACCACAAATAAGTTTTAATATTTTTATCACTGGGCAGTGTATTAGAATTGGAAGCATACTTCAAAACCATTGCAGAAATAGATCTAGAAAGAATCTTATGAATATAGGTCCAGAATGGGATTGCGAACACTGGAAAGTGGCATTTTCCCCTCTTTTAGGGGGGATTTTCAATGTATTCTGGAGGTTACAGTATTTAGAGATGTTGTACTGGGCTATGAGACATCTAATCTCACTTACCACTATAAGAAACTAAGTACTCAAAGTAAAATATAGCTCATTTTGTAAAAAAAAAAAAAAAAGTAGACAATATATATTACATGAGTCTAAACCTATAAAGTATCCTAAAGCACAAGCACGCTCTAAGTTGAAGCAGACCCCTCTTGCTAGCTTCTAGAGATTTTGAATAATTCTCAAGATTTGAGTCCAGACATACAAGACTGCATATAGAATACTCTTCTGCTGTGTAATGACCTCCTCCACCCCACAAGTCAATCACCTCCCTTTCTACCCCACAAAAAAGTGAATAAAATCCTGGTCACAATGAATTCCAGCTTAACAACTACACCTTGACAACACTCTTTTTGTTACAATTATTGTATGCACACTAATATTGTTTGATCATTTTTTGTATTAGAAAAAGTGACATTTTTTATTTGCAAGACAGCAATACTGAGTGACATAATAAGGCACACTAGAAATCAACTCAAAATACTTTTAGTTAAAATAAGCATCAGTCTACACACAGATTTCCAGCAGCCTCCCTTTCACAATAGTAGTTCATAATACTTCATAATTCACAGTAAATTAACAGAAATATGCTAGTAGAGTAACAATTAATGACTTAGTGTCACTTACTTTATGTTCCATTGTACTCATTACAAATTTATAATGGCAGATGAGCACCTGGTCATTCCCTGTATACAACACAAAGCAACAAATAGAAAAGGTAGAGGTATAATCTGATGTGTGAGAAAACAGGGAATGCATGTAATTTAGAGTGGTTATGCTCGGCTATTCTTAACCAAGTTTCATGCCAGCCTCAAGAAATCTGTTCTCAGTGTTCCAGATCAGAACAACTATTGTCTGAAAGCCCTGTAGAAAAGCCCTGTAGAAAACCCCTTAGAGACAGAGGTGATGGCAACCTGAGAACCCAAACTGAGAACTCCAGAAGTCAATGGGAATCATGACATCTGCTCTGAATCCAGGCCTCTTAGCTGAGACATCCCGGTGTACATGAGCAGTATGGACAGTGATTGGTGAAGACCCAATCTCTAATACATAAGCATTGACCTCAAGGCACATGCCCAAAACTTGACACAGCAGAAGCACAGTGTTGAATCTCAGGGCTCTTGGGCTTTTCTTCATACAAATTATGCTTCAGTGTAGTAGATAAGAACACTAAAGTATGATAACATTATTAAGGCAGCAAAGACTGAATCAGATCTTGAAGAATCACAGAAGGGTTTGGGTTAGAAAGCACCATAAAGATCACATAGTTTTAACTCTCCTGCCATGGACAGGGACACCTTCCACTAGACCAGACTGCTTGGGGCCCCATTCAACCTGGCCTTGAACACTTCCAGGGATGGGGCATTCATAGCTTCTCTGGACAACCTGTTCCAGTACCTTACCACGCTCACAAGAAAGAATTTCTTTCTTATCTCTGATTTAAATTACTCTTTTTTAGTTTAATTCAATTCAACTTGTTTTATCACTACACACCCTTGTTAAAAGTCCCTTTTCAGCTTTCTTCTAGGCTCCCCTTAGGTACTGACATGTTGCTGTAAGGTCACCCCAGAGCCTTCTCTTCTCTAGGCTGAACAGTTTCCAATTTTCTCAGCCTTTCCTCATAGAAGCAGTGCTCCATCCCTCTAATCATTCTATTTCCTCTGGATTTGCTCCCACAGGCCAGTGTCCGTCCTGTGCTGGGCACCCCAGAGCTGGATGCAGCACAGCAGGTGGGGTCTCACTGGAGTGGAGTAGAAGGGCAGATAGGGAACTCCATTATACACCTGTATGCACGTGCACACACCTTCTTACAGAGAGATGACACTCCTACCTTCTCAGCAGTTTTGCCAGTGGCCAGGAGAGCCAGGTGGAGTGCAACCTGGTATCAGTGGCATTGCTGTTACAAGTAGGCTAGAGTTCAGAGCTCTCTGTTAACACATCAGCAGGTATTACTTTAAATTACAAAAGCCATGGATTTTTTTAGAAACAGATTTAATTTTACCAATGTATTTAGCTTCTCTTCAAAATTAAGACTTCCATACTTTGCTTCTTATATGGCAGCAAATATGGTAAAGACATGTATATATATATACTGCATGTTTATCTACCCTCAACCATCTACTACAGAAACTTCCTCCCCTCACAGAAAACTCTGTTCTGGAACTCTGTTGTAAATTCCTTATGGTAAGATAGGAGCAAGTATGCTCCACAGCGTAAGACCTGTAATAAAGCAACTATAAATGAAACACTGAACAATACTAAACTCTCTCCTCTTTGTTCTAAGCCCTGGCAGTTGATCTTCACTGGAATCATGAAGTGTATCAAAAAGAATTCAAATTAAAAAAAAAACCCGCACATTTCAGCTACAATTCCCCGCTATGGAATGTAACTATTTTCATAGTTAGTCCTCTATTGTCATTTTTGAAAGTTTTCTTAAGCTTCTTAACAACTGAAAAACAACACAATCAACCAAAACATCTCCATTTTTTGATTCTGTAGTGAAATATTCAAGTGAGTTCTCTAATGCTTTGAAAGAGTATGCTAGCACAAATAGTTATCTTACTCATTGCATGCTGCCTAGGAGAACACTTCTAACATTTATTTAATCTTCCTTCATCTTAACATTAAGAAGGACCCAAGATTTAGTACCAAAAGAGAAGAATAATTATAAAGGTAACCTTTAAGTGGACCATTCTGTTCAGTGCTGCCTTGTAACATAAAAATCCTTTTTATTCTCTTTGGTCTTTTTGAATGATTTGACTTGTACAAGCCAAAGTCATTTTGTTGCACGCTTATGGAAAATGAAAAATCTTGTCTGTAGCAATATCAAATCATTTATACACAGCAGACATCAGCTGTCATTTCTGTCTATCCCAGCAGTACACCCCCTCCCATGCTTCTCTCTTTAGTCTAGGTGAGCTGTCAAGTTTCTAGTTTCTGATGTGTATTTACAGCATTCAATGACATCTGACAGTAGTGAAAGGCCACAGAAAACTGCTTATTGATCAGAGCAAAACTAGTTGACGGAACAGATGAGGTTGTATCACAGAAATGCAGCCACACTCAGGTGATGACATTTTGCTCCCTTGTATACAAGTGCTTAATGGAATACAACTTCATTATATCATGCCACTAGTGTTTAAAGAATTGCACAGTTCTCATGAGTGTTTTGTCTATGCGGTGATGAGGACAATCTATTTGTACTGGTACCAATGTATTACTAACCTGTTTTGTTCATGAACACTTGCAAACCACCAGCCAATGTGTCCTGATGAATATAATAAGAGACACTGAAGACTCAATCTTGCCAAAATCTAATTGAGTTGACCTTTTAAAAAAAGGATGGAATTACCATTTAGGGAGCCAGATCTACTTGAGATTTAGTTCTGCAGAATTCTGTGCTGCTTAGTAAAGACATTTTAAATGACCACTTTTATGCTTGGGACCGGTACAGTTTCCCAGTGGAAGTGATAACTCATCATTAGTATTTCAGAGGTTATTATATCAACTTGTATGAGAGTCTTTCAAACTGTATTGATTTAAAAGCTGAAGAGTTCATGGGCAGAAGCTCTCCATACAAAATGTCCTGTAGCTAAAATTTAATTTTCTTATTTTCATTACTTCTTTTGCTATTTTGAACAGAAAACTCATTTTCCACAGAGTAACGTGTCAGGATATAATTACAGTATACAACCATTTCCTACAGAATCTATGTCTGCATTAGCAGTCCAACTGGAAAATTCAGGGCAGTTTTAGCACAGAGTAAACTGCAGTGATTCAGCCAGCATGTTACAAGTAGTACCTGAAGAGCTTAAAATCATGAAACTTCTAGGGGTACAGCACAGACATCAGAAGAACTTGCTTTCCATTTCACATCTTACAGAAGACAGTAGCAATAGGTTTTTGTTTCCAAGAAAAAGAAGGAGAAAAGATGCCAAAGGTCTAAAAGTTGCTCTTCACAACGGGTAAGTGATGCTCAGCCTATCTAAATTAAGCCCTGCATTCAGGCTAACTGCTTATAAATGAACACAGTCTTCCAATTCAAAACAAAACCATTTTCCACCTCAGACACTCAGAAAATTATTTCCAGTTCAAGGGGAAAGAGCTAAAACTCAATTCTCAGAGAAGGCATTTCCTATACCTTGACTTAGGCAAGCAGCATGAAACCAGAAGTTGACTAAATTCAAATCCCACACAACTAGAGAAATCCAAGTGAATCCAAATGAATTTAAAAGTAACAGAGTAACATGTGAATAATGTCTTAAACAAGCAGAATACATCTTCTTTCTAACAACAAAGGAAAAAGGTGACAGCAGTCTCGCTATCTTCAGTTCAGTTGTATCACTCAAACTTCTTTCAGACAAAACCAATAACTGTTAGAAGTGTCTTGTTCTTTTCTTGGTGTTCTAGTAATGCACTTCCTGCAAAAAATCTAGAAGAATTTTGCTTTCACACTCCAAAAACTTGAGGTAAACTGAGATTTTCAGAGGTCATCTGGCTAAGGCTGAATCTAGCTACAGGTAGAGAGCACTTACATTTCCCACTCTAATAAAACTTTCCAATTTCTACTCCAAAGATAGGGGGGAAAAAAGGCAACACAACAGTTACAAGACTGAAATTATTTTACTAACCCTGGCAAAACAACTTCTTCACTTCTTGGAGTTTTTTGGGGGTTTTTTTTCCTTCTCAGAAGCAGATGAATTAACTCACTGAAACTTAAGAATGTCAATGTGTACTAATTATTTGTGATGGAAAATTTCAGCCCAGAAACCAATATTTACAATGATTCACAAAAATGAAACCAAGAACTCATTCATAGCAAACAGCTTTCAAATACACCTTCAACATTTTTCACAGCTAGCTCAGTATGCACCTAACAGAAACTGTCATCTCAGATGCTATGGTTAGCTGTCAGCATTTGTTTGCACATACACAAATCCACGCATTTTTGATATGTACAGATCTAAGGGGAAAATAGAAGATAAAGAAACAGTCACAATTCAATGTATATGATGTCAACCATCTGAAAAGCAAACTGCCTGTAATCCTCTTGAAGTTAGTGGGAACAGAAGAGGAAGTACTCCAGACAATGGACAAGTATAGAGAGGGTGCTGTTTTATGTATATTCAAGAAACTTATTTTAGCCCTGAGGTTTTCTTAAACAAAGAAAACAAAGACAAAGAAGTGTTCTGCATTCTGCTGTAAAATCTTTTACTGCATAAGTTTTTATTCCCAAGAACTCAAAATTATTGAGAACAGTATCTTCAGACAAGAAGTTGAAGACAAATTACATTTTGTTCCTTCCAAGTCTGGCTCCTGTACTTCGTGCTTATACAGAAAACAGGAAATTCTCTTCATCTCAGTTGTCTGATGCATAAATATCTGGGCTGAAAGCCTTGAAACTGATACTGATGATGGCAGCAATTCATAACCAATTATGAAAAAAACAAAAAAACACTGCATCTAAAACTCTTTTATTTGAAATTTAAAGTATCTGTCCAAAGCACAAGAAACATTTATCTTCACTCAGGGAAGTCACCCTGAAAATTAAGGATACACTATTCAGTATTAATAATTCCCAAGTTGTGCTAATACCTTGGACTCAGTTCTCTCTCTTTGTATATGGCTATACAAAACCATACATTTCCACTCTGTTGGAATAGGAGCCAAGAGAAATGGAAACAGAGACTGTACGACAGGCTGCTGACATAAGGATGCATAGAGGATGTGCAGAATTTGAAAATGAATTACATTGAACACACTTTACTCTTTCAGTCTTTAGACAATGTAAAACAACTTTACATCTGATAATGTTACTATTTAATTCCTTTTAGATTCAGCTTTTATTTTTCTACAGCAGATCCTAACTGTAGCATGCAATAATCCAAATTGCTAATATTTAGGGTAACATTTTAATATTCCTTTATTTCATTACACAAAAACATACAGCAAAGGCATTTTGTTTTTGTTTTAGATGACACAGAAGACCTTTTATGCCGTGTGAATAATTCACAGAAAGCCTACATCACTTCAAAAGAACAGAAACTGAATCTTTATGACAGGGATATATGAACTGGGTAAATGCCCAAGCCATTGCTCAAAGCATGCCTGTAGCAGTATCATCACTTCTTCCTAGACAGGCACACTTAGCTGAAGCAATGACTTTTCTGTTTTCTTAGTTAAACTCAATGGAGCTAAAGTCAAAGTCAAAAGAAAAAAACTAATACTTCGATTCATTATGCATTAGAGGCATCTTTCTTTGTTAGTGAATAAGTATAGATTTTAGTGCAATAGACTGTTGTCTTGTAAAAAGTTGATAATACTCCAAGAACCTAACATTTCTGAAAGGAATCCTGAGAGACTAAAGAAAACAAATGCATGTAGTCATAAACATTACAATATTTATTATTTTGCAGTAATTTACAGTTCTCTCTATAATTTGGAATCCCAAAGCATGAGAACTACAACCTGCATCAATCATATAACCACATCTTTCCATTGGAAAACATCACTTAGGAGAGCTCCCTTAAGCAGGGATTCATCTTTGCACTGAAGGCACACAACTCAAAAGGGTTCCACACCGAGGATCTATGACAAGTTCAGCAGCGCACTTTCATGCCACTTTTTGATGCCCTCTCCAGGATCAGACTTCTTACTCTGCTCCTTGACAAAATTACCAATTTTTGTTCTGTACAAAGTTCAGTGTACAAGAAGTAACTTCCAAAACCTGTATGGCATTTACTGCTGTATGATGTAACATGTCTTTTCGCCCTGCTTAGGTGGCTTCACTGAAAAATTCTCAGTTACACTACCACTTCGGCCTTTGAAATATTTTTCTTTTTTAAAGTTTGTTTTACTATTTTTTACCTTTTTTAAAGTTATGTTTTAAGCTTTTTATATTAAGTACAAGTACACCTGAATATGAGATTGAGTTTAAAAAAAGTAAATTCATACATCTGTGATTTAAGAAAAGCCTAAATAAAATCAAAATTTATAATGTGTCTACAGAAAAGCAGTAGACAGACAAAAAAGGAATCACACATTTATTTTAAACCACAGAAATACTGTTTCAGTCAATGAAGTGACAAAATATTTTTATCTTCTCAGATCTTAGAACCTGTTCCCTTTATCTGGTGATTTTGTCAACATTCTTTAAAAAACATTTTTTTGGATATATTTTGAAGAGAGTCCATCTTTTCCCTATGGATGAAGAAACAAAGGAATTGTTTGGAGGTTTTTTTCTGCTACCTCGTTCACCAAGTTGCTGTTTGGAAGTATAGTTCCGTATGCTGATATTTATCATATTCCTAACTCATATCAAACTCCGGAACTCTCCAAGACTTATTTCAGTCTGACTCAGAATAGATAGCTTTTTTGAAGAAAAAGGTGCAAAAATTAATACAAGTAATCACTGATAAAACAACCATTTGCTGTAACGAAATACTTACTTAAAAAAAACCAACAACCAACACCCCCTCCCCCCGAAAAACCTGTAATCTCCCAATTATCACCACTCATTTATCATTAACTATCAAAATAAATCATCCATGCGTCATGTTAAGTAATGTTCTATGGGAAGTATTAGCATTACCTAAATGAAGCCAATAATTTCCTTCGCCACCATGTTAGCAACAATACTGTAAAGCTACTGCAAAATTCTGCTACACACATCAACTGAAGAGGTAGAAATACTCACATGTTCAATCTTGTAAAGTTATGGTAAACATAATAAAATATAATAAGGTATTTGAAATTAATTTGAAATTAATTTTGGTGGGGATCTGAAGTTAGACAAGCAGCCACGTTGTGGGCCGAAAGAACTGGGCTTGATCCCCACCACCATCTTTAGAACCCTCAGCACAAGAGAGACATGAAGTTCCTGGGCTGGGTTCAGCGGAGGGCTTCAAAGGTGATTAGGGGACTGGAGAATCTCTCTTAGAAGGAAGGCTGAGGGAGCTGGGCCTGTTTAGCCTTCAGAAGAGATGACTGAGAGAAGATCTCACCAATGTCTACGAGTGTCTTATGGGAGGGTGCCAAGAAGATGGACCAGGCTCTTGTCAGTGGTGCCAAGCAATAGGACAAGAGGCAACGGTCAGAAACTGATGTACAGGAAGTTCCACCTGAACCTGTGGAAGAACTTCTTCACTGTGAGAGTGACTGAGCACTAGAACCAATCGCCCAGAGAGGGTGTGGAGTCTCCCTCTGCAAATATTCAAAAGCCATCTGGACACAGTCCTAAGTGACATAATCTAAGGGACCCTCCTTAAACAGAGAGGTGGGACAAGGTAACCTGCAGTGGTCCCTTCTAACCTTAAACATTCTTTGATTCTGTGAAAAGGAGAGCAACCTTTTCTTTCAAAGCTCAATTTTGAAGAAATGAGAGCTATGTATAAAAGCATTAGAATACATTAGGCTTAGATGACCAGAACAACCAGTATACCTGGGGGCAGAGAGAATAAAGAAAAGCTATGATTTATTTAAGCCATAATGACTTCACTGGAAATGCAGAGAAAAAATATTGCAAGAAGGAAGAACAAGTAGTGTCACTAAAAAACCACACTAAAGTTGAATTAATTTTGTGAATTCAAGTAACATTTACTGAAGAGATGCCCATAGTTTTTATGTTACAGGATTACAAAATTTGTTATTCTATTCCAATCAAAAATGCAGCACAGTCATTTAGAGACATTTCTCTCCTTGTAAGATATCAATTTTTAGATTACTTAAAGAAAAAAAGCATCAATTTTATGAATGAAGAAAACAAGGAAAATACTCTTCTTATCACTTCTTTGTTCACCATTCCCTTTCTTCCCTGCTATACACTTCTTAGTAAAGAGACAACAGTTATGGAAATGAAGAAACAGAGATACTCCTTACTGTAATGAAAAATTACCAATGTAAAGAGAATTTCAACCATTTCACTGAAAAAAGGGGCACAGACACACACACTTGTGCAGATCTTTGGTTCTCTTGTCAAAGTGCAATGTGTGCAAATGTGATCCTGGACAAGTTTTCAGATACTGTCATCAATCAAATTAGGCAAATCTCAGCAGGCACATTAAAACAACCAAATGCTTGTCCTCACTACCCTACTATTGCTTTTTTCTGCTCCCATCTGCTCTTGGGCCAGTATTTCTGAAATTAATCACTTTATTCTTCCAGGTAGCCTCTGAAGCAAAGACCATTACTCTCTATCTGTTTCACTTGACTCCAAGTGGTTATCAATGCTTTTCTGAAGCAAACTACCAGACCACTGTGACTTGCCTGAATTGGAAACTGAATCTCAGGTCCTGGATCTCACCTAAGGCACCAGATTGGGGTGATTTTTGCTGGAAAACTGGGCTTTCTCCACAGACCGCTTACATTGAAGATTCTCCATGGCTTCCAACTCTTTTGAAATAAGACTTGAGATCCATATGTGACCTCCAGTGCACAACTGTGGCACAGAATAACACATGGACATAAAGTACGGCAATTAGTGTGGAAGAGGAGATCACGGGAAGGATAAGACTATAAACAGCATAGCTAGTTCCATCTCATTACGTGCAATGCATCCCTCATTAAGAAATCCTAGTAAAGAAAGTATTACAAACTACAAATCTCAGTCTTCCATTCGAAACTGGATAAATGTCCTTTAAATTTAAGAAGGGATTATGTTCTTTCATAAGCATTAAGATGCGTATGTCTTTTCATCTTTCTTCAATCTTATATGGAAAACATTTTAAATTTTCAGATACAGATTTTAGAGGAGAGCAGGAAGGAAAGACATATTTCACAACATTGCCACTACAGAAAAACTGGAAACAGATGGATCTTATATACTGGTTTGAAATGATCATCAACTTGTTGCACAAATAACTGCCTGACTTGGAAGACCAGTATATCATCATTCATCTATTTCATTTAACAGATGCACACATGCTTGATTTCTTTCTGCTAGGTTTTTAAAAATGGCCTTAAAATTTGATTTTGAGAGAAATGGAACAATACATTATTGAAGCATTTATGTGGCACATTGACATGCCTCACCAGACTTTCCAGCCTCCTTAATGAGTTAGGGCATGGAAGTATGGTAACCCCAACCGCAATCACTTCCTTTTCAGCACACTCTATTTTTCAGCAAGCTGTGAAGACTCTCAAAGACTGTCCTGAAACTGTTATCATTAGATATCCAGTCTGTGACATAGCCATGCTTCATAGTTAGCTTATAAAAGTTTAACTATTGTGCATGCTTTGTACAGATACTCCCAACTTAAAGAAAAAACAATAATTTAATAAACAATGGGTAGAATTCTTCTTTACGATTTCCTCTTTTCAAGTCTGCTAGTATATGCAATTAAGAAAAGTAATTAAAATTACCTATGTATTTCCTAAATTCAATGCATAGAGTGACCCCTACTGGTCTGTTAGGCACCCCAGCAAAGATACAAACCGACAAGAGCCATCATTCCAAGGACTGAACCTGATGTAACCTACATGGATAACCCTCAGACTGAGCATGCATACCTTATTGAAGTTACAGAATGACTAATAATAATAGCTTAGTAGAGGCAAAAATACTCCAGTGCTTCCTGTGGACTTTTAAATATTAATTCCTCTTGTTATTATAAACACCCAAAATTATCAAGTAGATGCCTTGTAAAGAACACCCTCTATATACCAGTATCTATAGCTGAAAACCATATATGATGAAGAATTGAAATTAAAAAAAAAAAGCTACTTAAAAAACACCCAGAAGCAACAAACTTTTGTCTACTAGAGGTTTCTAAATGAAAAAAATGTATACTTCCTGTATATTCTCAATTGAACATGAATAGGAATTACAACAAGCTCCTATGCTTCAGATTTTGCTTGCTACTCTTTTATTTTATACATGAAAAGCAAGTCACAAAAGTGTCTAATTATTTTTCTAAATACTGTCTGCTTTAATACATAACTAATTAGCAAGGTAATCAATAACGTGCTTTGTAAGACACACAACTTATCACATAATACACAATTTTATTAATTTAATGCTGTAGGAGAATCTGTTCAAGATCTTAGCGCTAATATGAGTAAATTAACAGGAAAAGAAAAGAGGGGTATGGCTGGTTTTTTTGAAGTGCTGAATGTTCTCTCATTTTTATAAATATATGCATTAGACACACATGCACGTGGATCAGAACCCACCTAGAATCAACAACCAGAAAACAGCAGAGCTTATGTTAAGTGTGAATTCTAAATCCATTTCTTTGACCATTGGAGTTTTCAGTAACAAGCACAGGATTACAATATAAAGTGGAAGAGGCGGAAAAAACAAAACAAACATTTGCCTCCGACTTCACTTCAGCTAAGAGTAATCCCAAGAATGTAGTAAGAGAAAGCAGTGCTAATTCCCACTTTTGGGGAAAACCTTTGCTTAAAAAGCTTAAGCAATTTATCTGCTTCAAAATTTCTGCTAACTAAAAAGGAATATTCTGTAGTGACTGCAAGCTTCCACTGCATCTAAACCAAATCACCCCAGTGTTGCCCAATATGTGTTCATACTGGGAGCTTACACAAAAGGCTGTTCAGGAGTAGCTGAGTTAGCCTCTGGGTTCTGGAGGCAAAACCTGGACCTTGGAGTGTTTCAGTGGCCACCAGCAGGTTGACCTGCACCTTGGCTCTTACTTCTGACCACTAGTCAAGTTGTTGAAGCAAATAGTTACAGTCACAAGCTATTTTTAAAATGCATTCAACCGGTTCTAACTTAGCACACCAAATCCCTAGAGTCTTCAATAGGAGCTCAGCATTTGAGAGAGATTTTATTTTTGGGAGCCATATTTAAATATTTACAATGTTACACAAAGGAGAATAAAAAGAAAAAAAATAAACCAACAGTGACATGCTATAAAACATTTAAGAAGCCTGTAACTCAGCTATTTTTTCCCCCAAACTATACAGTGAACTTTTCTATTGTTTTCACTGAAATACTGAGTACTACAACATCCACTGTAAAAGTATAAATTTAGACATTATTCTGTCAAAAGAAATACAACAGAAAACCACTGAGGTTAAAAGTCAAGCACTCCAAAGTCACAGAATTCAAGAAATAATCTTGTCCATGTACAACTTAATCAATCCCTTTGGGCCTGCCTCAAGGGATAATTAAAAACTTACTCCTCAAGATCTTTACACTATTCATCAAGCAAGCGTTCTAGCATTGTTGTGGTTGGTCTTCCCCATGTTTGATCTCAGGCCTTTTAAGTGCCATCTTAACACAAAACTGAACCAAACATCAAGGTGAGTGGTCCAGTTCATTCACTGAAGAGAACGGATGTTATCCAGAGGGACCTTGACAGGCTTGATGAGTGAGCCCATGTGAACTTCATGAAATTCAACAAGGCCAAGAGCAAATGGGGTTGGGTAATCCCCAGTATCAACACAGCCTGGAGTATGAATAAGTTGAGAGCAGCCCTGCAGAAAAGGATTTGGGTTACTTGACCCAGCAATGCACACTCACAGCCCAGAACGCCAATTGCATCCTGGGCTGCATCAAAAGCAGCGTGGCCAGCAGGGAGAGGGAGGAGATTCTCCCTCTCTGCTCCGACAAGATTCCACCTGAAGTGCTGCATCCAGCTTTTGGGGCCCCAGGGACATGAATAATATGGACCTGTTGGAGCGAGTCCAGAGAAGGGCCACAGAAATGACCAGAGATGAAACATCCCTGCTGTGAAGAGTTGTGGAAGAAAAGACTTGTGGTTGTTCAGCCCAAGATGAGAAAGCTCCAGGGAGATAATTTTGTGGCATTTCAGTATATAAAGAGGGCTTATAAGGAAGATGGAGACTAATTTTTACCAAGGTCTGTAGTGACACAAGGGGCAACGTAAACTCTTGAACTAAAAGAGTGTAGATTTAGATTGGAAACAAGCAAGAATTTTTTTAAGGTGAGGGTGGTGAGACACTGGAACAGGTTGCCTACAGAAGCTGTGGATATGCCACCACTGGGAGTGCTAAAGGTCAGGCTGAACCTAATCAGCAACGCGATCTAGGGAAAGGTGTCCCTGCCCATAGTAAAGGGTTGGATTAGATGATTTTTAAAGGTCCCTTTCAATCCAAACCATTTTGTGGTTCTACACAAGAACACATTTTACATTTCCAAGCTGTCTGCAACAGGAAAAGGACCCTAAGTCTATTGGAAACCCTGATTCCCTCTCTGTGGTAGTAGAGAGTAGCATAATGCCAAAGCTATTGCCAAGCCATCTTCAGTACCAGACATACTACAACAACAGAAGGCTGCCTGATGAAACCACAGCTTTTAACCCGTTTTAGTTTCAAACCCCTGATCTCTGTACAGCAGTGCAAAGCCATGGTTTGACTGCATGGGTACACGAACAAATTCAGCTGACTTGGGGATTTCCCTCCTCAGCTCTTTTTCAGAGTATGCTCTCATGGCACCTTGTCTCATCTGCCCTCCACTAACCGCTAAGCAGTCCATGCATGCACAGAGCTCTCAGGTTAAAAACACCCAGGAGGAGGTTAGTCAGTAATCAAATTTAAATCTTGTGTCTCCGGTGCTTGCATGATCCAGTGTTGGGGCCTCTGAAGGGGTGACAGTCAATGTATGTCAGGCATAAGATAGCTTACCTGGCTACTAACTTGCATTTCCTCGGGAATGATAAATTAGTACTCAATGCTCTTCTGCAAGTCTGAATTTTAAATGGAATAATGTTTTACTCTCTACAAAGAAGAAAATTAAAACTGTTGTAATGCAGGAGGAAAAAATTGGTTTATAACTGGGGACTGAGTAAATGTTGCTTGTGTTGCTTACTTACCATGCTGCCCAGCATAACCTCACCCTGCTACCTTGAGAAATATAGAAATTGCCTACCTGAGCTATGAGGAGTAAAAAATTTTCACTGTAATCATATTCCTTGGCAGTGATCACAATTCTTGCATACTAGGGATATTTAAATCAGTTAGCATCAAACATCCTACTGATGCAAAAGACAGCAGCGAAATATGAGAGGTTTTTAGTTAGTGTTCAGGGCAGTAGCACATCACCATACTGCTGTGTATCCAATATTTTCAACCAAGCCTTCTGTTTTAAGGTATTGCTTTTGCTGAAGCTGCAGAAGATTTTTTTATGATTTCCATGGTGTGAAGGGTAAAAAGCTACATCTTAACATCAGCAATAAATGGATTACGTATGTCAAAAATTAAGTGAAGCTGAACTATCTATGAATGTCCCTAGGTAGGAGTAGTAAGAGAGGACTAGAGTGGCAGGTGGCAGAGCACTATTCTATTGCATGGCTCTGTCTGCGACTTCTGGCAAGGCACATGGTCTGCATAGCAATGGATCACATCAGTGCCTAACAGGAAGCACATGGGAAGAAGCAAACAAGAACTTAAATACTGAGAGTCATCTCATAATGCCTCCTGCAGCAGGGCAGAGACAAGGTCTTCATTACCAGCGAACATGCAAGAAACATTTGGAAATGGAGACAACACTGATATCTGAGCACACACTAACAAGCAGCAACTCTTCCCACAAAATTAAAAATATGTGCCTAATTCATTAGTCAAATGCAAGACTAGGTGATACCTACAGCAAGTTCTGCAGATAAGGTATATAACCCAGCAAAAAAACTGTTGCCCTACAAACCCCTCTGAAAAAACACCCCTCTTTTAAAAACACAATTTTTTCATCAGCTCCTGACAATACTTGGGAGTAAGTGGCACAAATTGCTCAGTCTTCAGTTATTTCTGTCATGTGGTGAACCTGAAGAGCCTTGTAACTTGTACAGTCTGCCTTCACGCCTCTTCAGATGAAAAAGGATTCAGATGGAACATATCTGTGAGCAGGACTGCAATTGGAGACCCAGACCTCTGACAGGAGTCCTAACACTCCTGTCCCTGCACTGCTTTCTGCTTCACAGCTAAACCACCAATCTAGTCAACTCTTAAAAAGCTACACATCTAGCAATTTAAATGCTTAAAAAGCTTTCATTTCATGGCCAATATTATACACAGGAAGAGGCACATTGACTGAAGTAACAGTAGCTTATAGAGGGAGATGTTGTCCCTGATGTTCTGCACCTCCCTTCATTGCTATGTATATTTACAGTTGTGGAGCAAGATAAATGCACTCCAGTTCTGAAGTACTAAACAGGATACATACCAAGCACCAATGTTCTACTGAATAATATTAGCTGTGTCTAAAAACTGGGGGGGGGGGGGGGGGAATTTGAATTTTTACCCCCCAGGAAGACATTGAAAAAGGCTTACCCGGGCAACTAACAAATTATGTTTTTCTCTTGCATGAAGAAACAGATGGAGAAGTTCATGATAGTTTCAATGACTGTTCCACTGAGATGCCTCTACATTTCCCAGGGGAAGAGAAAGAACTACTCTGTGTGGACTCTTTAAAGAGTTTTAGAAAGCCACAGAATTTATAAGTGCTAAAAGATTAGGGGATGGATATAAACAAATTTTTTTAAATAATGCAAAGGATGACTGCCAAGTGTCAAGGGAAGCTCACAAAAAGAAGCTTGAGGAAGACGTTGATGGGAGATGGCCAGCTGGGCTTCAGAACATCCACACAATTTGTTTACATAAGTTTTATGAATATTACCTCCCAGTACTGAAAGACATCAGGTCTATTCTGGCTCTATATTTCTAGGAGTCTGCTGTCTCTAGGCAGGACCAACCACACTTTTTGCTCTTGACAGAAACTTCAAGCCTCCTACAAACAAAGTTTCCATGCCCTGCTCCTGAAGAGTGTTCTGGTGCTGTAATATCTTTATTATTCAGCACCATTTCATAATTAGCCTCATACTTCTGGTGGATAGGACAGATAACTGCAGAGCACAGGACCACAACACTGCCGACCCGCAGACCAACTGCCTCCTTTTTTCAACATCTTTTTGTTGCTGGGGATTGTCATGCAGTTCCTACTCAGTGTTTTATTTTCAATCTAAAGAGCTCCTGCTGTATTTCATTCTTCGCATTGATCAGAGATCCAGAAAACAATGTAACTTGTGTGCCCTCCCACATTGCCTTCTTTTGTCTACACTTTTCCCCATACACTCACATGTTTTAGAATGCAGTACCTAAAACTGGACACGGTACTCCATGCTTAGTATACACTCCCCATCATTGACCTTTCATTACATTTATCTTTTGAAACCCCAACATGCATTTGCCTTGTGACATCGCCAGCTTGTGATGCACGATAACCCCCAGATCCTTTCTGGAATATCTGTTACCTAATCTGTTGGGTCTTACTCCATGTTACCGATTATTTTTTGACAAATCCAACACTTGGCACCAGTTCCTATTGAGTTAGCACCCCATTTTCCTTCCTTAAATAAACTTCCCAATTCATCAAAATTATTTTAAACTCTTCTCTTGCTCTCCAGTATGTTCACAGTCACTTCCACCTTGGTGTTGATAGTAAATTTACATAAGGACATTCTTATTCCATCATCCACATGACTAAAACATCAAGTCATACTGGAAGTCAAACAGACCCTTCAGCAATACAACCCAATAAAACCTTTCAAAGCTGACATATGCATGTGCTTTTGTGTATCTGTGCCCAGAAACACCTGTGTGTGCATCCACATCTATGTTCTGCCCTGTCAGAATATAAGAATATTATACTGATCACAGTACTTCCTTGGTTTGATGTTTGTATAGTGTAGTGGCAACCGATTTAGGTTGCCTTCTGTACAAACAAAACCTGTGTCAAGAGCAGGCTCACTGGATTTATGTAACTTGTACTCTCCACAACCAAACTCTAGGAAATCAGGCAGACTTGCTTTACTGATGCACAAGTAACGTATACAAAGGCTAGCACACTGTAAAAATCTACATTGTTTTAAGAACTCATCCAACAAAAAACTTTACCAAGAAATAAAAGCAAAATATGCTTTCAAAAGCTAACATCAAGCTTAAAAAGAAACTTCTTTCTTCTTATGTGCAATACTGAACAGTGAGTTCTGATCATAACACAGTATTTCTCTGAGGAATTATATAAAACAACACTATTTTTCTGAACATATTTAGAACAAAAAAGGAAAAAAATGCAGGCGCATTTAAAAAACGTGCTTAGCTATGCAAAACTGCTAAGCAAATGTGGAAGCTACAGCAGGAAAGAAAGTGGCAGACTTGCACAGACTTGCTAGCGGGGTGCTCAGAGTTACACTGCTGTTAAAAATTCCCTAGGTAAACATAAAAAGAAATAGTTTGTACTGAAGCATTTTTATAAATTCCTCAGAGGTACCTTAAATATTAATAAGAACATATTTTAAAACAGTCTTTTAAATATTAAGGCATGTGCGTGTATGCTATATTAATGTACAATTGAATCAAATCTGTTCTTCCCACAAGAGTCACTTCCTTTTTTTTTTAAATTTGTTTTGGTTTTTTTTTTGGCTCTCCAGAGAAATCCTTGTTAATCCAAACTAACATGTTCAAAATAACAAAATTCAATGATCTGGCAGTTTTTAAGAACAGATTACTGACATGGTTTTGAATGTTTCTTAGATGAAATCACTAACTAACACCTTCACATTAATCGATTGGTGTCAGCAGAATTCTGGAGAGCTATGCTGCAGGCTCCAACACCAAAGTAGTAATCAATTAAGGAAGTCAGCTGAAAAAAATGATGCAAAGATCAGAGTTGTCAATGGCAAAACAATCTCATCTCAGTGGCGTCAAAGGAAGAGTAAAAAAATGCCACATACTTACTTCATAGTATAAGGAAACAATTCCAAACAAAGATTTAGTAATCTAATCATTGTCAAATAAATATACCAATTAAAATCGATGAAAAAATTCTTCACAAATCTATCTTCTAGGCCATATTTATGTAATTTTATAAAAGATACATGTTAGTATAAATTGCACAAGCCTTTTTAAAATTTTTTTTTCTCAGAAAAGTAGATAACATACAGAAAGTAAATAACATACTTTCTAAAGAGCCCAGGGATTTTTATTTAGAGAGTACTAATACTTCAAACAAATAATAAAAATGTAAACACCAAGACAAACATATATCCAGTTTAGCTCTTGGCAACTAATTAACATTTTTACACATCTTACACACTTTTCAAATAGGAACAAAAAAGCCACTGTCTTTGTGCTATATCTTTCATCCATAAACAACTCTGAAGCACAAATAACACTGCTTTGGTCAGCTGCTAAGTTCTTGAACCTGCTGAGTTAGCAAGGATGTCCAGAAGGGCAGTGTTAAATATCATTCAAAACAGGGTTCTCATTTCTCCATATTCTTTGTTTGGCTATCACCATCATGAGGGCCTCCACCACGCTACATGCCATAGAAAGCTACCTGACACAATCTGTAGTGCATTCTTTACCTTCCACAAGCAAACCATCAGAATCTATTAAAATTACTTTACGCCGATAGCACTAGAGACATGACAAATCACAGGCCAAGAGTCAGATACCAAAGAATGTGTCTCAGGGCGTTGAGGCCAGGCCCATTTGCAAGCAAATGATATTGTGCGAAGGTGGCATGCTCAGTGCATGACAAACTGATGCAATTTCAGTGCTGTCGTAGAAGCTGGGTGAGATTTCTCTGATGTTGGCTATGGCTAGTGTATAGAATTGTGCAGAGTTCCCAGATTTGAATCACTTGGGGCCTGAAAGGGCTTCACTTGACAAGCCACAAATAATTACACTACACTCTTTCTATTGTACTCTATTACTTTGTCTCTTATCTCTAGGCTTTGAGCACTCATGAACAAGCAAGGTCGCTTCTATTTTGACCATGATGCAACAAAACATTGTTCTTTTGTGATATGATAAATAAAACACAGCCCTGCAGACTAAACATTTTTATCAGGTCCATTTTACACTTTTATAAGCAACAACAACTTTGGGAGCATGTTAGAAGAGTGGAGGTTGGAAATAACCATGCAGGCAAGCTTATGAGCTTTTCACTTAGGAGCATGATATAGCTATCTCGTTATTGTAAAAACTCATTCGACGAATAGGGCATTAAGTTCTTAGCCCGTAACAGATAACAGTTGTATCTGTGATTACTTTAAGCAGGTTTTTACCCCCTTTCAAATCAGCAATTTTTGACAATTTAGGAGCAAAAAATAGTTTTGAATGTGCAGCATGTTACCAGTTCTTTCCTAGACACCAAATACACTTCAAAACTAACATTTTCTGTATCAGTTCACAAATCTATTATTTATACACTTAGTCAGTTAGGAAAGTTTTGTGTTAGTGGTATTATACTGGCCACTGAATTCAAAAAAAAGTAATGAAATTCATAACATTCACACTTGGCAAAAAAAAAAAAAAAAGGCAAAAGAAAAAAGCAGTGGCTTTCATGGTTTAAGTAACTAACTTCCAGTCATCTTTTCTCAGTTTACAGAACAATTTATTTCCGAAGAAATTTCCTTCTTTCTCCCACTGGTTAGACCAAAAAAAAAAAAAAAAATCACTCTTTTAATTTAGAGTTCCATACTGTAAACCAGATGGTACCAGGTTTTTTTCACCCTTAAAACTATATTTAGAGGTTTTCTAAAGCTGCAATTAGATACAAACCAGGAAAGGAAAAATTCAAATATGAAGACTAAATGCATGTAGAGAAAAAATGATTCTACCAAGAATCTTAAAACTGTTTCTGATCCCAATTATCATATTCTCCTTATGTTTATTTTCCAGATAAATATATAGTAGCAAGTAGGTACCAAAAGATAAAATGGTAAAACACTTCTTAGCTGCACCTGCTGAACTTTATACAGAGTATATTCTCCTACTTTGCCTCTAATTCAGGCCAACATAAGGACTATCTAATTTGAGAGAAGAAAATTACTATACTTAGTAACACTCTCAACAAGTTCTTACTGAATTGTTTTAACACATACATAAAAATATTATTTCCCTCTTCCCGATGGCATTAAGAATTTACAGCAAAACCTGGATGTCTGATATTGAAACATTTCTGACAAGAGAAGGTAAAACCAAAATTAGCAACCGATTTTTCTACAGATGACAAATATGAAAAGGCAATTTAAAAAACTCCCCAAACCAAAACAAAAACAACAACAAAACCCACAAAAACCAACACAACAAAAGCCAAACCAATCATCCAAACCAACCAACAAAAAACCCCACCCCAAATTCAGCCATACTTCAGAATCTACTTGAGCTTTCTAGTCATTGTGTCAACCAGAGGAAATAGTGTAAAGAACAGTCTTTACTTCCTACCAATCACACAATCACATCCACATTCTGACCACTCAGCAAAAGGAAAGGCCTTTGGTAAGTTCTATTCAACACCAAAAATAGATGACTTTTTATGCTCCCTTGCTAGAACATAAAACCTGAAGGGAGGTCTTCGGCTTTTACCATGAATCTCTAATTAGAAACCAGCTTTTAAATGTTCTCAAACTTGATTGTAAGAATGAAGCGTTTTGAAGTTTTACAGGGAGTATGTCATCACAGGAGATAATTTTTTTCTCAGAATTTGGAACAAATCATAAAAATAATAGGCTAATATATTTTCTGATTCTATAATGGCATAACTTTCAAATCCAAAGTTGATTTGCATTTTTTTCCTGAATATCCATTTCTTCACATATTTAAAGCAAAGCAAATATTTTTATAACATTTCCCAACATTACTATAAATTTAGTAGTCCATTAATTTATTATTAAACTGAAGACACATTCCTTTTTTTTTTTCCCCCATGTCTTAAAGGAACAAGAAAGTTTTATTGTATTTACCATCACAGCTCAGCTGCAAGGAAGAGACATGATCAGGGAGTCCTATTCCTGGAAAGAGCTTGATGACTGAATAAAGAGAGGAGAAGGGAATCTATACACAAAGAAAGAGTTCTGTGCAAAACCAGAAGTAGAGGCAGTTAGCTGAAGTACGTATTTCTCAACACATATGGTTCTTTTTCATAAAAGCAGTGCATTGTAATCATTGCAGACTTGCTGCTGAACAACTGATTGTTTCACTACCTAATCAAGACTCTTTGTTTGTCTTTTTTATAAAAGATTATAAGGAAAGCTTTAGATTTCATTATTTTCCAATCTGAAGATACTGCAGCACTTGAATACCTTCTGCTGTGATACAAAAAGGGAATCCATTTTTAAAAAGTGAATCAATTACAGGCGAGACAAGAAATATGAAAAATAAAATAGTGAAGATTGGTGATTCTTAACTTAAAATTTTCAAGGTGACCTAGTGGGAGAGAAGGCTTTCACAAAAGTTTTATACTGTTTTCACTCTGTTAAAGAATTAAGTACTCAAACAGTAATAATATCATTCTGGATATATAGTGCTTTTCAAGCATAGGCCACTGCTTTCAAGGGTGATTTTTGAAACATCATTCCAGAACTGTCACATAGAGGCCCTGGACTTAACTGGGACCCACAAACACTGTGACATATACATAAATATGTCACATACATAAATAATATACTAGATGGAAGTTGCAGTGGAGGTCTGGCTGTCACTTCTCATAAATTACTTACTGTAGTAAGTACCCTACACTGAGGGCAAATTCAACATCACAAATCTTCTCAGATTTCCTATTTATACACCCTTAGAACTGAAGGTTTTTTTGAACGAGAGGTGGAGCTCTCACTGCACCAACAGAGGAGGAATGAGAGGAAAGATACTTTGTTTTGAACCTGGCATGGTGATCGTGCTCCTTTCTCATGGTATGCTCCTTCTGTCTCATCTTAGTTCAAGGCCTGAAAGTATCCAGTCCTTACTGTTGTGCCCCACATACTTTATTTTTAAAAAAAAACAACCCTACAACATTTATTGGTTTATGAAATGTGAAATTTATAACACCATATATAGGTTGAACTAATAATAAAAAAATATTGTTTGCAAAAAGAGAGTATTCATGTTCTAGCTGCAAGACTTTTACCATTAGGACATCTAAGAATTAATAAGCTTATTAACAGACTGCATACACTTCTCCTTTCATTTCCCATTAAAAATAAAATGCCACTTTCAAAGGGAATGACAACACTTCTGTTTTGTCACCAAAATCCCCTTGCACAATGCTCTCCAAAATGCTATTTTAGTCTTCCCTAAGACACAAAAAGTTTAGGCTTATAAAAAACTGAAAATGAAAGCTTGATACAAGTCCTCACACAAGTCTTGTAAACACAAAAAATAATGGTTACTGACAATAGGAGTACTCAGAATATGGTAGCAGGAAGGCCTCCATTAGCAAACTTCCATTGTGCATCCTTAAAGTAAGTATTTCCACTGCACTCAAATGCAGCACTGAAGTTATACCATCAAGCATTTGGCCACAGAAGCATTTCTTAGCGATTATATACTGAAATTCCAAGATAACTTCATAAATTCCATAACAACGGTGAATAATTATCAATTAAACCTGGAATGAATTACTTCATGTGCTAAAAAATTCGAAGACCAATTAAAATTGCGTTGCAGTAAGAAAAAGGGAGAAATCTATTACATCTTCCCTCATGTTGCATTTTAAAGCCTGGTGTGTTCTCACTCCTGGCAAGTGAAGAACACACATATGTTTAACACCATCTTTCTTTGTGGTGGGGCATTCTCCACAAGTTGCCATGGCTGGCACGGTGGACCCCGCCTCCGATGCTGATCCCTCCTTCTCGGAGGAGGAGTTGGAGGGCGGGACTGGTGTCCAGGCCATGCCCCTGCCCCTGCCCCTGCCCCTCCCTCTCTCCCTCGTTCTCTCCCTGGGGCGAGCAAGCCCAGGGCTGTCAGTTATGTTTTCAGTTACACCCTTTGTTCTGGAAACTTCGGTGACATTCGACATATTATTGGTTCTTGTACTCTGTACCCTCCTCTTGATTGTTACTATTGGTTATTGGACCCTCAGATCCTCCCCCTATCCCTTCCCTCACTGGCTGTGTACCCCTGCTCCTCCCCATTTCCCCCTCCCTTTTAAACTGGTGCTCCCCTGAGCTCGGGGTGATTTCTGCCACAGAGGTTTGGGGGGCGGGGTGGTGGTTCTCCTCCAATAAAGGCGAGCTTGCGGAGACCCCGCTCCCAACCCTTTGTCTCCTGCTGGTTCCTGCTATCTGTGGCTGGTCAGTGTCTCCCCTGGGGCAGACACATTCGGGGCCATGCACCGGTCCATTGCCTGGAGAGGCACCAAGCCCTCAGACGTGGGTGCCTGGCGTCTGGGTGGAGCACAACCAGCACCGGGGACCCTACTACTACGTTTGTTGAGAAGATTTTACAATTATCATGACTTGATGCTATCTGGAAACATCACCAGGATCAATTAAGCATGAATCCTCTGATGAAATAACTGATAGTATCAAATTATTAACAAAATTTTGTCACCAATACCTCTCAAAGATACAATGGAATTCAAATATATCTTTATTGTGATGCATGTCTGAATGTCCTGCTACCCCCAATTTTTCTGAAAATGTAACTTCCTCATTAAAACCACAAACCAGGATATATTGGGAGAGAAATGGATAATGGATGCTTTACAGTTGTGGTTTACTGACAGAATGTGCCAACTTCTGGCCTTTCAAATGGAAAATTGATAGAGGTAATCATGCTGCTGCTTCTATATCCAACGGTTGACCCTCTCATCACGAATAAAGCAAAAGGTATTTCCTGCTTAGAGAAATCTTACCTGGCTCTTTCCAACACGATTGCATGACTGTCGGGGTCTTTGAGCTATTGCACAACAATTAGAGATCACCAGAGCTATGTCTCTGTCTAATCTGTCCCCACTCCAAAACAGATTAAACACACAAAAAAAGAAACAGCTTTAACCGAGTGCTATGTACAAATTCAGTCACTTCTCACTTTGGTTTTACCTTTTCCTAGTTTCTGCCTTAGTTGCCATCATGCACACTGCAAAATTCTTCGTGTCTTACTTTATACTCTTCAAGTTCCCACTGCATACCAAGTGGTCAGTTTCATTTCACTGGCAAAGTCTGTCAAACAGGAAAACTGACTGGAGAAAAGAAATTTAATCATCACTGGTGACAAATGTACAAGTTGCCAAAAAAAACCAATCTATTTTTAGTAACAGCAGTCTGGCTTAGATTATCAAGTCTTATTTCCTCCACTAACACATACACCTTCATTGGAACTTCAACCAAAAACAACGATCAAAATAGCATTTTTCTGACATTAGAGAATCACTGACATCTGTCAAATTATCTTTTATTGTCTTCACCGTCCCTGTAGGAGAGAAACGCATCTGTACAGACTTAGTCCAGCTCCCTGCAGAGTAATCAGGACATTTGAAACTCCTCTATGAAGACACTAAAGACTGTAAAAATCTCTAATTAGATCTAATACTTCCGTTGAACTTCTTGAACTTGGAGTAACTGGTGTGTCACTGATTTCAATAGGACTTGTGCCACAAGGTTAATACATGGTGAGCTTATACAAGCCAGATTGGTAAGCAAGTAATTTTTACACTGGCAGATTTCATACTCAAAGTGCTCAAAGCCTGTTCAGATTTTTTAAAACTATCAAGTTTACACACAGTCCAGAAAAGTGAAAGGGTTAGAATAGTAATACCTTGAAATGTTTTTACATAAACTCATAATTACTCCCTCCATGCTTTGTAACTACAATACTTACATATATTTCCTCTTAATAACTTGCTATTGTGGCTTATTCTAAGGCTTCATGGAAGAACAACTAAAAACTTCCCTTTTTGACTCTATGGACATTTATGTTAACAGCAAAGAATGCTAAAATATATGAACTATACCAAACTTTAGATCTTTGTGGATTTATACTTTCATAAACAGAAATATAGCCTAGTAATGAAACTGCTGCTTCTATGGAGGTAAAGTCTATGGACTTTCAAAAAGGCCACGTTAGTTCAGGATCGTACATGCCAGATCTTACTTCTACATTTGCAACTCCAGGAACAATTTGAGGAGTAGTATTGGAAGTGTTAATTAAAAACACAGTAAGCACTTGTGTCAGTCAAGTATGCCCTCTGCTCTACAACACATTTAAATTATGTCACCTTGACCTGCAATATACCACTGTAAAATTTTTTTGGTCAATATAAATCAGATGTACACTAATTTATTCAGTAAGTTTCCTGGGATCTGAATCAACATTAGAAATCTAACTAGTATTTATTATTCTGTTATTGACAAAGGAAGCATATTTAAATGACAACAAGAACACGTGGGTGTCATTTTGAAGTTGAATTGTTCTCTAGGGACATCCTTAGTAAGCGTCTACATTTAAAGGTCATTCACAGCCAAATTATGAACAACTGTTGCATTTATTAGCACAGGCTCAATAGTTTAGAAGCTAGTGTCATCAATTTAAACTGACAATGAAATTTAATTGTCCACTAGGAAAACTGACATTTTCTATATTTTGTGTTTTATCATTTTATGTATACCCCAAATAGAACTGGACCAAGTGCAAATTTACTCTGGGGATTTTGTTTGGGTTTTTTGGGGGGGAGGAGGGAAGTGGGGGGAAAAAAGACTTTCAAGATTTTATATCACAGGAATAGTGCTTTAGTAAAGCTGAGCTCCTGAAACAGAGACTTTTGAAAGAACTATGTTTCCCATTTACTTTGTTGACAGAACCCAATCTCAAGTATTGCATAATAAGATTTTCCCCTAATTTTTCCTTCTAATCTTTTGTTTGCCTAATATTTGATCTCCCCAGTCAAGACCTCCCCTTTCTATTTCTTAATTGTACTGTAGTTTTCTCTCTGAAAATAGAGAGAAGTTTCCATTTTCTATGGCAAGTCATTTCCACCCTCTCCCCAGAACTGATGGATCTCTGCCCATTCCACTTTCTGAGTACTGCCCAGCCATATCAGGGAGAACAAGAAAACAACCTGAAACAAGAGGTTTCAAGAAAGCCAAAAACAAATCAGTAAGTTGATAAGAAAGTCCCTCAAGGAAAAGGACAAGTATCCCTTTTTGTCTTTTCTTTCCAGGAAGTAGCAGCCTGAATCCAGGGGAACTGGATTCTGTTCTGCTAAAAGTAAGAAACCAGAAACAAGGAGATGTCAGGAAAGCGTGTTACGGTTGCAATGCAGAGCCACCACAGAGAGGAACAACTCTCCCTTCAGTCTCTCAGAGAAGCACTGCTTCTCTGCAATGGCCCTGGCAGCCACAGTGCAGAAGTCACCCTCTGTAACCCATTAGCGTGTGACTGGGCTGGTGGGCAGTCAGCATATCGGCAACCTTCTATCTGCTTCCATCATCCTTTTCTGCTACTAAATACATAATCTCTGATAGTTCCTTGTTCCAGCTACTCCAGTCCAAGAAAACATTTTTATTTTGAGCAAGTTAGCACTTGTGGGAAAGAGAATAGTAAAAAGATCAATGGTGTAAAGTGGTACTCCTCTCATCACAGAATTACATGACAGTTTGGGTTGGAAGGGACTTTTAAAAGTCATCTAATCCACCCCCCTTGCAATGAGCAGGGACATCTTCATCTAGATTAGGTTGCTGAGAGCCACATCCAAACTGGCCTTGAATGTTTCCAGGGAAGGGCCATCTGATACCTATATGGGCAACCTGTGCAGTGTTTCACCACCCTCATTGTAAAAACTGTGTTCCTTATGTCTGCTCTGAATCTACCCTCTTATAGTTTAAAAGTACCACTGCAGTACTGCAGTAAAAGTTCTACTGCAGTAAGACTTACTAAAAAGCTTGTCCCCATCTTTATTAAAAGCCCTGTTTATATACTGAAAGACTGCAAAAATGGAGCCATGGCGCCTTTCTTCTCCAGGCTGGACACACCAACTTTCTCAGCCTTTCCTCATTGAAAGAGGAGAGCAGAGGTGCTCCATCCCTCTGATCCATTTTTTGTGGCCCTTCTCTGGACTCATTCCAACATGCCATGTCTTTCCCCTGTTGGGGACCCCAGAGCTGAATGCAGCAGACCCCTTCCAGGTGGGATCTCACCACAGAGCAGAGGCGGAAAATCCCCTCCCTCACTCTGCTGCCCACATTGCTTTGGATGCAACCCAGGACACATTTGGCTTTCTGGGCTGTGAGTCCACATGGCCAGGTCAAGTCTAGCCTCTCATCCACCAAAACCCACAAGTCCTTCTCTGGGGGCTGCTCTTGATCCCTTCATCTCCTAGCCTGGATTGATACCAGGGGTTGCCTTGACCCAGGTGCAGCACCTTGTACTTGGCCTTTTTGAATCTCATGATGTTCCCATGGACCCATTTCTGGAGTTTGTCCACTGGATGGCATCCTGTCCTTCAGGAGTGTCACTGCACCACTCAGCCTGGTGTCATCTGCAAATCTGCTGAGGGTGCACTTAATCCCTCTATGTCATTAATGAAGATATTAAATAACACTGGTGTCAATACAGACTCCAGAGGGCATCACTTGTCACTGATGTCCACCGGGACTCTGAGCCATTGACCACCACCCTCCAGATCTGACCACCCAACCAAATCCTCATCCATCTAACAGTTCACCCATAGAATCTATATTTCTCCAATTTAGAGAAAATGATGTTGTGTGGGATGAAGTCAAAGACTTCACAGAAGTCCAGACAAACGACATCTGTAGCTATTCCCTTACCACTGAGGTAGTCACTCCACCATAAAAGGTTACCAGGTTGGTCAGGCAGGACTCACCCTTGGTGAAGCTGTGTTGGCTGTCTCGAATCACCTCCCGGTCCTCCATGAGCCTTAGCAGAGCTTCTAGGAGGATCTGTTCCGTGATCTTCCCAGGCATGGAGGTGAGGCTGACAGGTCAGGAATTCCCAGGATCCTCCTTTCTACACTCTTTAAAGATGGGTACAATGTTCCCCATTTTTTCCAGTCACCTAGGATTTCACGTGACTCTTCAAATATCATGCAGAGTGGCTTGGCAACTACATCAGCCAATTCCCTCAGGAGTCTGGCACGTATCTCCTCAGGATCCACAGACTTAGGTATGTTCAGGTTCCTCACAAACCTGATAATCTCTTACAGCAGAGAAGCAATTTACTCCCCCATTCCCTGCCTTGCAGTCCACCCACTTGAGAAGTGTGGGAAAAGAGACTGCAAGTGAAGACTGAAGCAAAAACAGTTAAGTAGCTCAGCCTTTTCTTGTCCATTGTTACCAGTTTGCCAGTTGTGTTCATTGGGAGAACACATTCTTTGACCTTTATCACCAAACTGTTTTAAATGTTAATACCGTAAAGCTGATGATGAAGATGAACTTGAGCTGAATTGCCTATATAATCGCATAGAAAAAACTCAACTTTACTCAGCTGTACTGTACTTGTCCAGGATTGCACCCATCCTCTTTAATTGAAGGTTCCATTTCAAAGAGATACTACTTTGTGCTCTGTGACTTCACAGTGTCACTTAGCCACTTAACTTTTCTCATTCATCAGGTATAGACAGCACAGAACTGGTGAAACATCTACTTAATCATAAAGACTTCATTGCCCTGCAATCCCCAAATCCACACCCCCTGATTGTTAACCCCCACAAGGATGAGAGCTGATGTGGTATGCACACAGGAACACTCACAAGCACCAACGATACAAGTGAAATCACCTTGTTGCTCAAAGCAAAATAATTTCATTGTAAATATGTATGGTAAATATATCTGTCTACACAGTATCTTCCTAGCTAGTACAGAGCAATGGTAAGCTTTCAGTTTTGCTGGAAGGAGGGCATACAGTGTAGCCCTTTGAACTTCTGTACTTGGAACAATACTTACGCAAATTATTTAGCAATATAACAAATTGACAATTACATTGGCATAAGCCTTCCTCATGCATAGTCCATAAGCTCTTTAAAAAATAAATGAACGACACAATGTTATTATCTGAACAGTTTTCCACGTCCTTTCCTACAAGCATGCACGACCCAGACAAACTTTAGCTACAATTTCTAGTACAGTTTCATGGTCAGCATAAAGCACGATAATTTTTATATGGGTTTCCGTCATCTGACTGAAATGGCAAAATAATCATGCAGGAACAACTACCAAAATCTACTGAGCTACAGCAGCTTTCAGATCCATGAGACTGACTCATCATCAGTAAATGACCGGAGAGGAAAAGTGGTGTAACAATCAACAGTGTTGTAATAGAACATGTTCACTCTCAGGATCATTTTCTTGAAAGGCTTCTAGAAAGATAGGGTTTCATTTCTGATTTCTTTGAAGCTTACACCGCCTAACATTTCTAAAATTAAAAAAAAATTAAATCCTCTAGTGAGCAGGATTCACTGACAGAACTATTTTTAAAGAAATTAAAACACTAAAAAAGATACTAAAAATAAACATTATTATGAAAAATCCTATTTGTGTAGTATAATATGCACATCTTAGAAATCACTGTCACTTCAACTAATCTGCTTAACCAGGACATCGTGGGATCAGTCTGTGCTATTGTAATCACACTTGGTTGAAATGTTTTAAAGCCAATTTCACTAAATCACACAGGTGTAGGGAGTCACTTACATTTAAGTTCACCCAAGAGGCAGAAATATTAATGCTGTTACACTCACACATTAAAGCATCTAAAATGCTTTTTGTTTTGCAAGGCTTACAAACACTTGCTAGTAGTGAGGACCAAATGATATATAGCATTAAACATCAGGACGATGAACTTGCTTGATGGAACTATGCCTACGTGGATTAATCTTCTAGAAATTCTACAGGATTCAAATTTTTTCCTGGTATTTCTTAACAGGTCTGAGCTAGTGAATGAGTATATTTAATAAAAGAAGCAAGCTTTGAATATCCACTTTCAGATAAATGCCTTGGATTTTGGTCCACTTAATCCCCACCCAGCAACATGTGGAAGTGTTACAGTCCAACAGTTTTGTGGGATGAGAAAACTACTGGGAACAAAAAGGAATTCTAAAAACTGTGCAGACTAACTTGCCTGTTCAAGGAGGGTCAACTACACAGCAGGCTGCCCGGGATGGTGTTCTGGCAGGTTTTGAGAGCCCGCAAGGATGGAGACTTCACAGTCCTCTGGACAACCTATGCCAGTGCTTGACCACCATCCTGATAATAAACCAGTCTTGTGTTACATTTAAAGGGTGTTCCCTGCGTTCTGACGTTTGCCCACTGCCACCTGTCCTGTCACTGGGCACCAACAAGAAGAGTCTAGCCCCCTCATTCTCTCACTTCAGATAATTTGTGCATATTGATGAGATACCCCTGTCCCTTCTCTTCTCTGGGACGAGTAGTCCCAGCTCTCTCACTCTTTCCACACGCAAGAGATACCCCAGTGCCTTCACCGTATTTGGCCCTGCACTGGACTCACTCCAGCTTCTGTTCTGGGGAGCCTAGACCTGTACCCAGAATGTGTCTCTCCCAGCAGGGCCGAGTGGCAAGCGAGCAGCTGCCTCTCCCCACTTGCTGGTCACGCTGCACCAGCGGCTGTGACCCCTGCCCCGCAGAACAGAGCTCGTGTGGGGCAGCAGGTGCCTGACGGGCTGAGACCGCCCTTCCCGCGCCGAGTGGGGCAGGGCTGGGCAGGGCAGGGCAGGGATGGGGAGAGCAGAGCTGGGACGGGCTGGTCAGGGCAGGGCTGGTCAGGGAAAGGCTGGCCTGGAGAGGGAGGGCAGGGATGGGATGTACAGGGCAGGGCTGGGATGCACAGGGCAGGGCTGGGATGCACAGGGCAGGGCTGGGATGCACAGAGCAGGGCTGGGATGCACAGAGCAGGGCTAGTCAGGGCAAAGCTGGGCGGGGCAGAGCGGAGCAGGGCAGGGATAAGGAGAGCAGGGCAGAGATGGGGAGAGCAGAGCAAGGCTGGGCAGAGCTGGACAGGGCTGTTAGGGCAGGGACGGGCTGCAATGGACAGGGCAAGACTGGACAGGGCAAGGCTGGACAGGCCAGGTCAGGGCTAGCCTGGCAGGGAGGGCAGGACGGCCCCGGCACGCTGATGTCTGCCCGGCCCCCCAGTGCAGCCCCCACTCGCCGCCGCCACACGGCTGTCTCGAGGCGCGGGGGTGCCCCGCCTCGGCGCACCTCACCGTGTATCCCCGCTCCAGCTCGCTCTCCTCGTATCGGAAGGACGGGATGAACACCTCCATGCCGGGTCCCCTCAGCGGCGCAGCGCCGCCGCCATATGCACGCCGGTCACGTGAAGCCAAATCACGTGACAGGGGCGGGGGAGAGCCAGGCTCGGCCCCGCCCTCCACGTTCCCTCTCGCGACCAGGGAAGAGGCGGGAGCAGCTTCCCCTGGGAAAACCGTGGTTTAAAAAAAGATGTTTGACAGCATCGGCTTTGGGTCCGGCCAGAGCTGCAGCGCTGCTTCGGTGCACAGAAAAAACGGGAGGGGGAAAAAGTTAACTTCCAGAGGGATTAATTTATCCAGTCCTAAGTTCACACCGCAGCTCAAAACAGAATCACAGAATTGCGGGGGTGGAAATGGACCTCTGGAGATCATCCAGACCAACCACATATCAAGGCAGGATCACTCGCCTGGAACTGGTGACACAGTAACATGTCCAGGTGGGCTTTGAACAGCTCCGGAGAGGGAGAATCCAGGCCCTATTTGGGCAGCCTGTTCTGGTGCTCTGCCCCCCTCAATGTAAAGAATTTCTACCTCGTGTTGAGGTGGAACTTCTTGTTCTTTAGGTTAGGGCCATCACTCCATATTCTGTCTTTGGGCAGCACTGAAGAGTCTGGCACCATCCCCTTGGCACTCTCCTTTTACATATTTATATGCACTGATGAGAACCCTTCTCAGCCTTTTCTAGACTAAACAGGCCCAGCTCCTGTAGTCTCTTCACAAGAAAAGATGCTCCAGACCCCAAGCCATCTTTGTGGCCTCCACTGGACCCTCTTCAGTAGCTTGTCTTTCTTGTACAGAGACCACAATTGAACACAACGCTCCAGATGTGGCTTCACTGGGGCCGAGTAAAGGGGCAGGATCACCACCCTCAACCTGCTGGCCACACTTCCCAATGCACCCCAGTATCCCATTGGCCCTCCTGGCCACAAGGGCACTGCCGGCTCACGACCAACTTGTCATCCACCAAATCCCAAGTCTTCCTCCACAGAGCTACTCTCCAGCAGGTCAGCCCCCACCTTGTGCTGGTACTTGGGGTTATTCCTCCACAGCTGCAGGACCCTACACTTGTCCGTTGTTGAACTTCATGAAGTTTCTCACCACCTAGCTCTCCAGCCCATCAAGGTCCCACTGAATGGCAGCACAGCCTTCTGCCATGACTAGGTTGGTCAACAAACAAATGTAGCAGCTTTTGTAGTGCCTGTTGCGAACAGACATGAAATTAAGAGGAAAAAGAAAAGCAGCACTGAGGAAAGTTGCCTGTCTTGTGTTTGTTCCTGAGAAGCCACCTCTTAACGTTGTTATTTAGCAGAGAAAATGAAATAATTTCAGAGAAGTGTAAATGATTTCTAGCCCCTGGAGAAATTAAATAATACTTCTCACACTCCAAAATAAGCAGCTGTTTTGATAGCTTAAAGAGCAATGGAGGCAGAAACAGAAGGTGTAATACCAAGTGCATTTAGTACGTAGTACTATTGGCACAGGCAAATGCTTCAACCTCGCACAAATTTGCTAACTCCATGCTTCAAATCATTTGGAAACACTGCAAAATGACAACAAACTGCCACTGTATTAGATGGTCATACCTTAAAACTCACCTTGCGAGTCTGGAGAGTCTCAGGCATTAAGCAGTTGAGATGTGCAACCTCACAGCCTCGCTGATCTTTTAGAGAGTAGCTACCATGATAAATCCATGAGTATACAGGGATTGATCTTGCATAAGTAGATTTAAGTATAAAAACATACCTCAAAAATTGACAGAAAACAAATTTATCTGATGTCTGTAGTTATGCTATGAATTTTTTTAAATTTCTTTTGAAAACTAACTTGTTTCCTTCTAGATTAGTGACACTGGAGAGGGGAACATTACAAGCTCCTTTCCCCTCCATTTTTCTCTATTTTACTGGAAGGTAAATTTAATTATATCTTGCTCTAAGCAAAGACCTGTGACCTGAAGAATTCAATACAAAATAGACATTGTTTGACTTAAACCAAGTGGACTAAAACAAACTAACACTGGTTTACTTTCCTAAACTAAAGCAAAGTAACAAACCAGAAATTTAAAAAATTACCTGACATCAAAGCCAGATAGTCCTCAGGCATCAGTTTCTGCACAATACTGCCCCGGGCCAGTATCCTCAACCACTAAAGACCAGCAGGACAGTCCCAGCACCGCTCTGTCATAGTAGTGACAAGAGCCGTGGCTCCAGTCCCCATGTGCTCTCCACCACCATGTCCTTGGACTGAAAGGCATGTACAAAGTCTCATTCTCCCACAAAGCACCCTCTGATAAAGATATTATAATAACCCCAAGGAAAGATTAGCCGTATAACAATATTATCACTCTGGTAAATGTGGACATGCTAGAGAATAATTATCATGCTATCATTACTTTCTGATTAAGAATCCAGTCTTTAAGGCTTAGTTTCTGTTCTTCTCCCAGTACAGAAGAGATGGATAACTCTTAGGACGCCATTTGTGCCATAATGCAGTTACGCTGATGAGAAGCCAGTAGAAGAATTTCATAGGAGCACTGTTTGTGGCTGTTTGCAACCTAACAAGCAGTAATTTCAAAAAGCTACTTTTGTCCTTAGTATCATATAACTTATTAACAAAGAAAAGTTTTAGACATTAATCTGGTTTCAAATTCAATACAATATAATGGAACTTCTGATTGTGCATCAGCCAAGAGGAACAAGGAAGATTACATGGTGAGCTGAATTCAAATACATCAATATGTTTTGGAATGTTAAATACTTAATTTACACAATATATCATCATTAGTGGGCTAATCTTTAAAGTTACATCTGAAAAAACAAAAAAAGGATTTCTCCCCATGGCTGGCTGGCCAAGGATTGTCTTTCTGTCTAATACACTGAGGATCAAAAATTTAAGAAACATTAGTTCATAGAATGCTATCAAAGTGTGTTCAAAGCCATCCAGGATTCTGGTTTTTGAAAGCTAACTGCACAAATGTTACAATGCTTCCCACAAACAACAAGGCAAGGAGAATATATTTCAAATGTAACTTGACTTGAACCAGTGTACCGTGTATTAAAATCGCATTAGTTATTTTAAAAGCAAAACTGTAAAAGGGTTGAGCTCTACTGGTCACAGTGACATAGATTGTCTTCAAATTCATCTGTTGAGCAGGCTCTCAAAAGTACTCTAGGAAATATTGGTGTTGGTCAGTGCTGGGTGTTGTTGCAGATATCAGTATCTTGGGTTATATTCTTAAATTACCTTGGTCCAGAATGTCAAATAAATGAATAATATACTCCCTCCAGCTGTAACTGCTACCCATCATCAGATTCTACCTTGACCTTCCATAATTACAGAACCTAGGAATCATCAATCTGCCCCTTTGTTGGTCACTTCTGTTTCTTTTTTTTTCCAACATAGTCACTGTGCAATTCCTCATACAGGGAGAGGTAATTTAGCATTCATCATGTTAGAATGATTCACAGGAGAGAAAAAAAGAATGAATATAGGCAAATCTGAAAGATGACTTTCCACTAACTCTCACGATTCCAGGACTTTCTTGTGTCGATGGAGAGATACAGAGTTCCCAGGCAGGTGCGAAGGAGAGTGAGTTTTATTACAAAAACCAAGTCTTTTTAAGCAGTTAGTCTTTATCAGACTACATGCCATTGAAACACAACAAATAATAATTCGACCAGTCACCATAAGCTACGAGGTGATCATGCGAAAGTTATGTAACTTGTTTTCTCTACTTCTAAGTCAGCTGAACTGGTTCCTAGAGGCCTTTTTACTTAGCTAAAGTAACAGAAGTGAACTGTGATTTTACAAGGGTAACGAGGCTTTCATTTTGTAAGGTTTTACCTATCCGCAACACTTTCTGAATGGCTAGTTTCCAGAAGTAGGGAAAGAAATTAATATAAAAATTCTTATTAAAGTGGTAAGTAAAATACATATCAAAACAAGAGGCCAGATCAAAAAAAGATACTCCTTAATTAGATCACAACCTAAGTTTGTCAGTTTCTCAGTTGCTACAAAACTGGTTTAAAGTCAACTCACAAAATTCAACCACAGATACATGGTTTATCTCAAGTCTTTTCTTGCCCTTCCATTTTTATTGCATATTTCTTTTACTTCAGTTTTCATGCGAATGTCCTGCTAGGAGGGTTCTGCCTAAGCTGCTTTGTGTACTCTTCTTTCCTAACGACAGAAAAAAGATCTGGATTATTTTATACCCCTTCCCCTTTGTTAGTCATTTCCTATTGACCTGGGGAAAAAAAAAAAGGATGACTTCGCCAGTAAAGTCAAAAGATTATTAGCAAGCTCACCACCGATTCAACTATGGAAGACAAGAATTTAAAAAAAAGGAAGAATCATCTTAGCAGGTAACAGTAACATTCATGAACTTTCATGAACAACCTGAAAATTCAGCTTCTCACCTGTTAAAATATAGCCCTTTTTTTTCTCACGCTTGTAATGAACTCATATTTTGCCACAAATTAAAAATTATTACACAGCCTGTTCTACTCTAAAGCAGAAGGCGAGAAAAAATATAATATAAGGCTTTGGGGTTTTTTTCCTATTTGTTTTTCCTTATGACAATCATTTCACTGTACACATATTATTAGTGGATGTTGGCTGTTCACTTAAATGCACAGGATATACCAGCCAGCAGCTCATCTCCACAATTTGAAAGAAACTGACATATTTGGGGCATGAACTCCACAGATGCTGGAACAAACTCCCAGCATCTGGGATTTTGATGAGGATTTCAGAAGCAAATAACTTAGGAGAGGTAGAAGAAGGAATAACTGATAGGCAAGCAGAATATTCTGTTTTAAAAGGGACAGTGACTAAAGAATCACAGAATTGTTGTACACTGACCATCAGTTTAAGAAAGAAGTAACAATGTCTTCACATGAGTCACTTCCTGTCATACATATTTGATTTTAAAAGGATCATGGACATGATGAATAGAAGAATGTGGATGATTTAACATTGTTGCAAACATCTGCATTCTATCTTAACCTAAAAGGTAAACTAGAATTCAGTAGCACCTTGTCTTTCATACAGTATTCCAAATGCAGTTCATCATTTTGCAAACATTCACTTTTTGTTCATGTGATTGAGTCTTCAGTGGTACATTGGCTTGTAGTTTTAAGGAAACACCACTCAAATTTAGTACAATATCTAGCAGTGAGCTCCACAGAGGAAAGAGTTCAGCAATACCTCCATTCACTTGGGTTGAGAAACACCTTGTATAGGGATGTTAATCGTACTCAGAAAGACAGTAACCAAAACTCCAATCTTCACACTGCAGAGGAATATAAGCAAAATAAATTTCCAGTTCACAGGATATTCTGAGTTGAAAGGGACCCACAAAAATCATCAAGTCCAATTCTTAAGTGAATGGCCCATCTGGGGATTGAATCCACAACCCTAGCTGTATCAGCCAACAGGGCCAATCTCAGGGTCATTAACAGCTTCTTGAAACAAGAGTTTTATGGTAGCCAAATGTGATAGCTGATCTGGATCTTCTGTTCAAGCTAACCTTGCAATGCAAAAAAAAACCCTAAAATTTTTTGTATTAGTGGCCAACCCTCTGTGACAGTGAACTCCAGAAATGCCATTATCCTTTTGTTCCCCAAAAGGCTTCTGGTTTTAAGAAAAAAACTTACACGATTCATTCTTGTTTTCAGTTGTCTGGTATAGATAGCCACACTAATCCTTGCTAGCAGACTAACATGAAAGTTTTTCTCATTCTCTCATCACAAAGTGAAGAAATCTGATCCGTAATTCAAATGAATTCTAACCCTGACAGAACCAGAGATCAAGAGCTAAGAAAGCTGGACAAAGTACTTACACAAAAAAGATGATGAAAGGATGTTTACCCATTTTGACCTCCGTGTGTCCAAACTGAGTCTTTAGTTCTGGAAATACCACTTTCAATCTGAGTAGTATGTATTTGAAGTTTAATATTGAGCGGCTGGTCAATTTTCATTAGCACCAAGCAAGCCAATGTCAAGTACATCGTAACACTTAACAGTGTTATGCCTAGATCAGTTTCTTCGTCATAAACCTCCTGCATACTTGAGCTTTTCAAAAGGGAGTGTCTGAACAAACACTGATGCATAAGGTATTATAAGCTTAAGGTTTTAGCATTTAACCATTTAAAAAAATGCTTGATAAAGGCTTGATAAATTTTGGTAGGGTTTTTTTTCTGTTCTGGTTTCCTTGAAAACTCCTAGAAGTACTGAGTCAACAGAGGTATGTGGAGAAACAATGGGAAATACTAAGCTGTAAAGTTTACGCTAATTTTGTTTTAAGAATAGAGTATGACCTTCCAGCTGAATTGAGGTTTCCATTCTATTCAGAAATGGTATTATGTACTTTATATTTGACCCCAAATAATAAAAATTCATGGAATTATCCTGCAGTCTTCTGATTAGCTGAAAGCAACAGCTTCTCTTGTTTTTTATATGATTAATATTTGTCTAAAATTTGTTAGCATTAATATCTTCCATTAATACTAATACATCGACAAGCTCAGTATGCCATTAAAATGACAGGACAGCACATCCTATGTTAACACTGTCTTTCAGAAAAATATATATCTGCTTTGATTTCTTGCAGCAGATATAACCAGTCCCTTCAAATGTGTTTTTTACTCAAGAAAATCCACGTAGAATGCCAGCTCTTACAACTAACATGCACTCAGCTGAATTACCCACTTTTCTTCCTCACCTATTATCAGAATTACTGCAAGATTTTTTTTAGTTTTGTATCCTGAGACCACTGAAGACAATTAATGCAATGTGTTAGCCCAGTAGGACATCAGTATTTGACCATACAGGCGATTGTAACTCTGCAGAAGCTTTGTAAGCACCTGAAGAAGATTTCAGTTTATGTCTTTCTGTTGCCCAAGCATCAGTCTTTTGACCACGTAAGTACTAACACAGTAGACTTTGCCAAGGCAGTGATAACATCAGGTGAAAAGAACACCTGTAATGAAGAGATTCAGAATTAAAAACCAGAACAGTTTACCAGATAATTGTGGATCTTTAATACCATCTCCAGCGCTCTTTACAAAATGTTGGTTTTGCCCTGGACATATTTCAATTTGTTCTAAACAGTACTCCTAAGAACACCAGTAAGTATCTGCAGACACAAACCAAGACTGTTTAATGTTTCACAAGGTACATCCCTTTATTATTGTAATCACAAAAACATGATTTTGTACAGGAATGTTTAAGTGAACATTAATCGATGCAATTAAATTTGTTTCATAAAGATCAGGTAAACATACTACAGAACATCGTGTTGTAAAGAACAAAAATATCAGCTTTCTGGCCTTGCAGTGCACATTTTAGTGCAAGTATTAAGACACAATAGTGTTCAATTCAGCAATGTATTGCAGAACATCATGCCACAGTCCACTTCAAAGAGGGTCAGGACATGCAGCTTGTTAATAAAATGCTGTGGTATATAAAAAAAGCCACATGTTAATTCATAAAATATATAGTGGTTTATTTGGATGATTTAAAGTGATTTCACTGTGGAATTTAGTTTTATCCAGGACAAACATCCAGAGTGTCTTGTCATTTGGAATATTCTTCTTTTAGGCAATGGCTTTGGCTTCAGGTAGGAATGCCTCCCAGTATTTTATTAGCTTGAAGAGAAGGGAAAAATCACTCACATTAAGTACTAAATGTTGGAAAACACAACACATACCTACCTCCTCTTGCGATAAACTTGCCTCCACCAGACAAAGTAAGAACATAGGTACTTATTCATTCACATTTTTATATAGTGCAAGAAAAAACACAAGTAATAAATACACAAATCTGCTCATAGCTATAGATATGTTACCACACATTGAACACAATGTTATAGAATACAATTATACAGAATTTTTTGAAAGATCAGTCACTTATTCTTACCTCTAAGGATAACTTTTTTTTTTTAATTAAACAAAACTGGAGGGTTATATTCCTGGAATGAACAGAAGAAGGAGCCCAGACCTTTTCTGGTAACAAGGCCTACTTCTCTCGTCACTCAAAACTCTTTTAATGCTTTCCAATATTCAATAATATTTTGTACTTTTTAAAAAGAGCAATAAACATTTAAGTATCCAAGTCTCTTCAGTAAGTGCAAGTACATATTGATTACAGTTTACTCCAATCTCTAAGTGAAAATGCTAATTCAGTTTTGAGAAAATGACAAGACCCCCTGCTTCCCTGAATTACAGCTGTGCAAGGGCTGGGAAACTGCAATCATCATGTAATTCTCCAATACAGTACCAGCTAGTAGTTCTTTATGTTTTAGAAATTTCTATGCTTAAAGTCCATCCTTTTCTAACTAACCTAATATGGAAGGTAGTAAATATTAATTTGTACAAAACTTAAAATTAATCTTACCTGCTGTTGTGTTTGCACTAAGGACTCTAAGTACTCGATAATAACAGTTTTAAAGTCTTTCACTCGTTCCTTCTGTTAATACATAAATTATGGCATATTAACCTCTTAAAAAATTTTACTTGAAATGTCATATTATCTACTGTAAAACTGTCATTTACTTGGACAAAATTATACATGCCTCAAATCTTCCCACTTCCTTGCGAATGGTTTTGGAGATCTGTTCAAAATCTTTTTCCCCTTGCTGAACTTTTGTCTCCCACTGGCAAAGGAAAGACATACAGAGGTAAGATTTTGTGTTGTCCATTCAGTCAACCAGTATCTGAACTTTTTTAGCACATTGATAGTCACTTAAGAGCTAAAAGGACCTACTTGATTTTTTTTGGCCTACTTAAGAGAAAGTCTTACAATAACAATTTCAAATTTGTGTTACAGGATGTCATCAGATCAGTTACAACAACGGTATCTAAGGTAATGCCATCTGTAGATAAAATGTAAAAATATCTTAGTGCTGTTATTAAGAACACTTAATTACATTTTTAAAATATTCTTTAGAAAAGAAAATGGATTCCTAAGGCTTTACTTGCTATTCCCTTTACAAACACCACGTAATAAGAAACTAAATCTGTCCAATCAACCTTGGAAGAGTCTCAAATTAGTTCCCTGTACTTTCCTAAACCAAGAAGAGATGAGTAAATTTTCATCTCTGCCTATGGTCAAGTATATGATTTTCTCTATCATTTCTGTTGCAAATGACAAACTACTGAGGATGTGCTTACTTGCTTTCCAAAGCACATGCCTTCTTTTTGAGCAGCAACTGTTTTCATAGCAAGCAAGATTGGAAAAGTTACTGCAGGTTAGAAGATCACTTGAGGAAAATTCAGAGAAAGAGACGTTTCTTACGAGGTTTTGCCATATTGGGAGCATGGTACTCATGTAACAATACATGACACTAGGTTGTTTCTCCTTAGTTTCTGTGAAAAGACATCCAGCTAGACAAGAAGGGATCATCAGCATTTACATTACCCTGTAACTGCTTTTACACACCTATTACACTGTTAAATTTAAGCTAGCTGTGTAGATAAACTGAGAGACTCACACGAGGCTAGCAGTTCTTTGAAATGCAACTGTATCTGTACATCTCAATATATTAACTGAGTCATGAGAACAAATACATTCAGTAACATTTATCTTCCTCAGAAAAAGGCAGCAGAGACGCAACATGCTACATTGAAATGTAGCATATTCCTGTTATCAATCCAGTGGTGCTCCTTATTCACAAAACCATTTTGTGATGTGGTATCAAGTTACCACTGATACAAGATAAACGTCAGCTATGTTCAGATAAATATCTCCATATTTATATTTTTAGTTTATATTTATTCACAGTCCCCTTATTGCCCTTTTAGATATACATTATTAAGCTATTTAGTAAGTCATAATAGGATGTTCTTCATGGAAGATGAGACTGAAGAGTTATCTAATAACAGAAACAATATAAAACACAGCTAAGGAAAGGTAGATTAAGACTGCCCATGCCTTTTTACCACATCAACGAGAGGTGCCTGAGATTTCTGTGTAAGCTTCAACAGGCCTAACGAATTCAACCTTGCAGTTTCATCACACCCAAATCCCAGGTCCTATGTGAATTATCACTGGATAACAGTTTGCCATTTTATAGTATCTGACAAGGAGAAATTTCTCATTCAATAAGGTATTTCCAGGACTGTTCTTTGTCCTTTTATCCACAAAAAACAACTGAGTCATGGATGATGCTCAAGCTGCATAGCTTAGGCTTCCACTTTGCAACTACTCTGCCAGAAGGTCCACTATTACAGAATTCAGCAACTCTGAACACATTTCAGTGGCAGCAAGATCTTTCAATCAGCACATTTAAATTGTGTGTTTACTAAAAACCTTCTCTAATCATCCAATAAAGTAGGAAAAATAAGTCCTTCAGAAAAAAAAACCATAACTTTTTTAATACTAGGACTGGGAAAGGATCACTATTTCCCACTACTACCAGTAACCAGGAAATGCATTGTGAATGCATGAGTGAAAACAAGAGAGGCAATCAACAAGAATGTGGTCGCACAAGAGTGACACTAAGTTTTCTCAGTAAACAAAGGCCTTTTTCAGGGGAAGAAAGGTCAAGTTAATGAGTAATTTCAATACTGTACATGAAATATATCAAAGGGCAAAAAGAACAAAGGAGCATGTGGTTAGTGACCAATGAGGAAGCCAAACAAAGCAATTGTATAAAAGAGCTTGCAATCTGCAATAACGTTTTTCCATTATTTAATTGGACAGTACTAGAGCATACTTAGAAGGCATTAGTGTTAAATAATTAAGTTGTCCTACCTCTTCAATTTCCTTAGTGAAGCATGATAGAAAAAGTGTATAAATTATGACACTTCAACAAGTTAGATTTATTTTAACTGAAATTACACCATATATACATGCACATATATATGGGTAAAAAAGCTACATATTTAAGCAAAACATGGGAATAAATTCTCTATCAGTTGTCTTTGCTGGATTTACCCAAGTCATCCTAGCTTTAGAAACGAAGAGATGCTCCTCTGCCTATCCAAGTGAGCTGTTAACAGTTAAAAGCATTAACTTTTCCATGTTCCCCTCCTCCCATCTCCCAGACTCTGTAGAGACAGTATTAACTGTCTTACAGATCTTACAATGAGTAAAAATTGCACACATTTAGTATTTAAATAAATTCATTTTAACAATTTCAGTAAATATGGGAAACAGCAAATGATTTGTAAACAAAAATGGTATAATGCAGCATTAATGCAGAATGAATGAGCCAATGAAGAAAATCTGACCTCCAAAATAATGTTTGATAACATTACCTCTTTTATCTCATCTTTAGCTTGCTGCAACTTATCAGGTTTGTTGGCAAGTTGGAGCTTTGCTTCAGCTTCACGTTTTTTTTGTAATGTGACCTGAGCATCTTGCCACTTCTGCCAGCATTTCATTCGATGGTCAAACACACCCTGGGAGAACAGACAAATTTATTAGACAACTGGAATTGCTAGAGCTATCTTAATTCCCAGTAGGAAAAAATAATTACAGGATAAAGCTGGAACAACTAGTGTCCTCAAAGAAACCTTAGTGTGTCTACTATGTACTGCGTTTCACTTGGCATCATGCTTGCACAGCTCAATACCTTCCACAAATAACAGGGTATTCAAAAATTCTTTTCAGAGCAGACTCTTTAGTGCTCCAAACCATTTTATGCTCCTCATTCCGTCAAAACACTACCAAAGCAAACCTTACGGAGTGCTCTATTATGCAGACAATTCTGTAAATGCAGATTCTAGCAAACAGTTCGTGCAGATGGATCACATGCATTTTCAGCGACATGTTGTTGTTAAGCAATGGACTAAGGTAGCAAAAGTAAAGTACATGTATTAAAAAAAAAAAAGCAAAAAAGAAACAAAAGTAAAAAGAAAAATATATACTCCCAATAACCTGACAAGTTCAAAGATATTTCTGGATAGAATTCACAGATACCTGGTCTCATGTCTAAACCTAATTATGCTGCGCAGCATAGCTCACACTTAAATTGAATATTTTCTTTAGTGAGATGTAGATCCACAAATTGTGGTTTTTTCTTATTTAAAGAAATTAATAGCTATCTACCGAATACAGCCAAATTATGTTCTTGAACATGTATGCTTACTGTAACAGTAAGTAATCCGAAAGATACAGTATGCTTAGACATAGTAGAGTGTATACCCAAATACTGTACACAATCAGTACTCCTCAAAGTAGATTTGCATTTTCCGTGGATCTTACCACTTATCACATTTTTGATCACAGCCATTTTTATCATTGGACTAACTAACTGAATGCTTTCATTTTACTCAGCTAGAACATCATGCAAAAACTTAATTGTGTTACATGTGCAAATGCACACATTCATTTACCCTAAATCTACAAAGTTGAGGAATGTGACTTTAAACATAAAATCGGTATTTTTCCTAGTAGTACTCACTTTTACTGCTGCAATCAGACGAATGTAATCACCAAGAAGTTCTGAGAACACATAGAAATCAGCAAAAGCTTGTTCTTGATGCAATTGATCTATCTTCTCCTCAACCTCTGCAAGCTGAGACAAAGCTCTAGATAGAGCAGTGTGGTCCTCAGAGTTACCTAACATGGCAGCACTTTTAGCAAAGGCAGCAGTGTTGGCTGAAAGCTCTGAAACACAGGAGTGATGTTCAGCACAATGTAGTTAATTTGCTATATTACCCTGCAGCATAGATCAGTGGGAGCAGAGGGTTGAAATTGTGCAGAGGTCTAACTTCACCAACTGAAAAATAGAAGCTAAAGATCACGATAAGACACACAAGGACATCACAATGAAACTGCATTTAGGAGAAAGACTCCTGTGCAAAAAACTCTCAATCAGTAAATGTTTTGCCAAGTCTATTAATGTCATGCTTACTCTGTCTAGCAAAAGACGTGGAAAAAAAGTCACTTCAGGATTATCCAGCTGCCTACTTCAAAGAAAATGCAAACCCACAAAACAAAAGCCAACTCACCTACAGAGCAAATTCAGAACAATTTTAACAGGTTTACAGCACAGTTTTTCCATTTAGTCAAGTGTGGAAGAAACCCCAATCCTTGCTCAAAACCACCACTACCATGAGTGGAATTTATTTCTGTTGGACTGTTTTACTGACTTTAAGAAACCTTTATGTGTGCATACTGTAATGTATTGCCACATTCTGACATGCCTTAAAATAAAAAAATAAACCAACCCTCACATATCAGCATCGGTGAAAGAAAAGTTTTGAGCTTATTCATTAACGAATACTGGTGCAACTGTCTCAAATCCCATGTAAGTAATCCTGCACAAAGTTTAGTTCTATGAAGGACCTTTGAACAAATGTTTCATCTAAATTACTTCAGGATTAAAATACAGGTTTGTTTGCAACTCTGCTGCTCCTGTAGAACCATGAGAAACCAGAATTGATAGGAGAAGGAAAACGTCTTCAAATATTTAAAACCTTTATAACTTAAAAACAACTCTTAAAAAAACCAACCAACCAACACTGACTCAAATCTATATGGTGTCAAACAACAGTAAACAGAGATTTCCATTTTCCATTACTTCTTAAACACTCCTTAGCCTTCGGGATAGGTGGCTAAAGATACTTTTACTACAGAGAATAATTCCTGATAAGAACTATGAGAAAGCAAGTTATGACATTTTCATGTACTTTTGGAGGAGCACAAAGGTGACACCATATTTTAGCATAATACAATACAGTCAGAAAGCACACTTATGGTCTTCCTTCAGATACAAATCAAAAATGTGATTTCTTTGGCGTTTTGTTTGTTTTGGTTTGGTTTTGTGTTTTTTTTTTAATTCCATTTGGTTGTTTGTTTGTTTTTTTAATAATCTGATGGAAATCCATCTTCCACAAAAAGAAGCATAGGTTATTAAAATATAAACTTACAGGCTTTGCTTATATCTAAAATAAGCAAACAAAAAGCTGATATTCTGTGACTACTTATCTTCCCAGAAAAGCTTACCTTAATAGTAGCTTGATAGTGTATCATTATGTGGACCAAATTAAGAATAGCATATTCCTGTGTAAGCACTTAAACTCAGTTAACAGAGTAATACTGATCCAAAAGATGTTTAAATGGATTTATGCAGCCACTTTTTGTTCAGAAAGAAATTACTCTTGCCATGAGACCTAAAGATAAATTTATGGATGTCTACTGTAGTAGAATCACTTGCTAGGTGTGGTAATGAAATTGTGAAAGGGAAAAAATATGCTAAATCAATACAGTAACTCTAGGAATGACAGATACTCTGGTTGAATTTAAAATCAAAGACAGGTATAAAAAAATACTAGAGCAGTTTAAAACAAAAGATACAGATAGAAGATTTTTACACTAAAATACATTGCGTAACTCTTTTAGTTAAGAGCTCTGACATGCTGAGCTCTTGTTTCATCATCATTTCCTAAAGTTCATGCAGTTACATAAAAGTAAAGTTACCTTTTCTGTGGCAGACTAATGCTTCAACACTGGAATGAAGCTTCCTAAGTTGCTGATCCAGATTCTCAAATTGCTGCTGTTTTTCTTCAAACCACTGACAAAAGATGAAAGAGTCAAGCGCTACAAATTAGATTACCAACATTTCTGGTTCTAAAGAAGCAAATTATCCAGGTACTGCCATGGTGGTCAACTGGATACAGCTAAGAATTCAAGCCAATAAGCAAATTAATAACCCATTTTCTACTTCTACAGCTTTAAAATGCAATTGTGGAGGCTCATTAATTCATCTCATTATTCAAGCCGAAAAATCAGCTCTTACTGCATCCGATTCATTCATCTTGATTGTCATTTTGTTGACAGCGTCGGCAGCCTTGTTCACCATCCTCAATATTCCTGCTCCACTCAGAGCCTGGGTGTTAACCGCTCTCGGCAGCTGGAATTGAATGACAAATAAGGGCAAACAGACTGGTTAAAAGGATGGAGATTTAACTGGGCACAAGGGGGAAGGAAAAGGATATAGGGTTTTCTTTACTCCTATGTATTTCAATATAGTGGAATCTAATTTCTCAAATTTACTACTTTCACATTCTCAGGAGGAAAACTTAAAAATACAGACCATTTACTTTTCTTCTACATTTTTACATTTAAATGGAACAAACAATCCACTTGTCCAAGCAACCCACTTGTCAAAAGCTGTTACGAACTAGCCAAATGTCCTAAATGGCCACCTATATGCTACAATGAACAAACTGCCATGACAGGAACAGAAAAGCTTAGATTTACAACAAATTAGACAAAAGAAATTCTGTAAAATGTTTAATTGTAATACAAGACATGCATTGTGTGCTGATAATAAAAGGTTGATGAGTTTTTGCTTTACAATGTAAGCCCATAAACATACCTCAGATGTCTCAAGAGAACTGCATTATCTGATTAGGTATTGAGAAATCCTCGGAGTTAAGTTAGCAAACTTTAAGTGTAACTGATATTATTATTCAGGCTAGATTGAATATGCTATACAAGGTGGCCCCTATGTCAGACCATTTACCCTTCATGGGATGTTTTGTCTGTCAGCAGAATTGACAAACCCACTGTAAGTAATCTATTGATGCTTTTGTCAGTAGGGAGGCCTCTCTGACTTATTAGTACAACTAAGATACTGACATTAGCCAAAACACAGTTCAGTATTGGAGTGGAACCACTACACACATTTATAAAGAGATATTATGTATCTTTAACAATATATTTAATATTGTGAAAAGTGCCAGATTAATAATACAGGTGACTGAAGTCCTCATTCACAAACCACCTAGCCTGGCCAGCAGCACTGCCAGCTTTTTTGCATTATCCTACCAATACACCCCAAATTGAACTCCTAGAGGCAAGACAGCTGCTTCCAAGTCAGTTTAATTCTAGATCATGCCTAACAATCAGTAACATCAGAACTGAAAAGACCAACTCACTTGAGAAGTCACTTCACAGCAAATGGCTTTTTGTCACTACCACTCTAAGTTTTATCAGAGCCAGAGGCACACCATTACCTAAGTAGCTTTTGCCATTCCGTCCCATGAAGGGTACAGTCCAAATGGTTTCCACATTAATTTAGGGGATTAGGTCTCAATACAAAGTGATTATATTGCTTGGTAGGTTATCATATCTAGAAACAAATAAGAGAAGTTAGAAGAACTTAAATACCTCAGAACTTTCCAAGAATTGTCTCAAATCTGGATCCTGTAGCAAGGTCGGGTGCTTTACTGTTCGTTGTAGATACCTATGATTTTAAAAATTGAAGTGTTGGATAAGAGAACAGATTTCATGTGCCTGACTGAACATAATGCAGTGCCATGCACTCCATACCACAACATAACATATTGAAGGTTGGGCAGTGTTTCATAACACAGTTCATTTACACCAGAATATCCTTAAGGTGGGACATGCCGTAACTCTATGTTGCACAGTGTTAAATTAATATACTTTTTATTTTCAACAGCTGAGTGAAGACCTCCTCCTTTAATAACATCCAATTTACACCACAAAAAGAAGAAAGAGCTTGTTAAAACATTCTTGTACAGTGCAGTGGACAGGCTTTTTGTTACAGTTAATTCTGGCTGATTTATTTTAGAATTACAGGAAATCTTGGACAAGTGAGTTGATTATGATCTAGGTATAAACTATTTATATGCTGGATAGACTAGTTTTCAATCTGTTTAGTTCTAAAGGACTCATACACACACACAAGTAAAAATCAATGCAACTCCTTCCCCCTCTTTCTTTTTTTGCATTTCTGCTTAGGTCTAAACCATAATTTTTTATCCATCCTCCATAAGGTATGGCCATCAGATCTTTATTTTTCTTCGTAAAGAAGGTAAGGATGGCAGTAAAACTATTTTACACATTAGATTGCTCAACTATTTTTCCTTGTCCATACTCAGTATCAAGTATAAGTTAAAGTTAATGTGGCAGTATACCAGGGATAGGACCCTTCCCTGACAAAGATACTTGAACAGTATCAGCTGTGTATCAGTGCCAGGTGACAGAGATCCAATATGTCTTATGCCAAAACTCAGGTAGTCACATCAATGTCACTAACGTATGCTATCAGAAGGCCATTTTACTTTCAAGCAACTGAAGGTCTCTTCACCCACCTACCTGCCCAACAGCTGATGTACTATGGAACAAATATACTGCTCCAAAAGTGCCTTATTCCTTCAACCCAAAATGTCTACACAAGCTGATAATGATAGTTCTACTTACTGAATCTCTGCAATCTTAAGTCTGAAACAAGTTAGCTATACTCATTTTTATGAATAGGGCTATACATCCTGTTATTAATGGGAATTATTCAATTTCTACACAAAAATTTGACAGCTGTATACAGCCTGCAAAGTTCATTAAAGCACAGATTGCCAGTGTTCCAATTACAGAGCCCACATAGTATATTAAAAGTAATTCTGAGCTTAAATAAATTTTAGTTAGGTACATTACCTTTCTAGAGCTGCTCTTCTTTTCTCTACAAATTCAGTAGATGAAGAATCTTCTTTGCCTACTTTAACCTTGGTCATGCCTTGAAGGAAATGGCATCATATTGATTTTATTTTATCACAGATAAATCATTAACATACCTGATGTGATTAGAATATAAGGCTCACCTAAGTTTACATATTTAAGTCAAATGATGATGAAAAACACTACATAGGAACATTCAAAAAAACCATCAACAGTGCATGCTGCATGGTTTTGTGGAAGTAGCTCTGTGAAATATTCTATTTTCTGTAACATTAATTGTTACTAACAGTTATGCAAAACTAGGTTAATCTAAACAATCTAAATGCCAATCAGTCTCTTACTGGCAACTCATGTTCAGAAAAAGAAAACAGTTAGCCATATAAAGCATATAAAAAGCAAGTATCTCAGGTTATAAACCTACTCATTGGTAAGCTTATTACCATTATTTTTATTCTACTATTTTAAGTTCTAAAACTAATAGCTTTTTAATTAACTAAGGCAAACTAACAAGTTCTGAAATGGTGAAGTGAACTGACTGGAGAATAAAATCAGCAGAATAAAACGTATACAGCTTTACAGTGCTTCCTCTGACCAAGACAAGAGTGGTCCAAATCCTATGAGGGGGAGCCAGTTATTGATGTGTCATGGCATGGTAAATACATTCAACCTCAGCAACAGAAGAACTCTAAAACAGTCAGACTGAAGTCACTATTTTTCATGCTAAATACCTAAACTAGGAGAGTTTAGCAACCTGAGTCCTATCAAAAACACATGAAACACCGGACATTCATAATTATTCTTATTTCCCAAAAACCAGGAAAAGTATTTTATGATACAGTCCAGACATCTGATTTCTAGCTGTAGTGTATTTCTTATCTGTAACTTCTGTGTTTCTTCAGGTGGAGGTTCTGAGATTCTGACTATGTACTCGCTGACCTGTCAGGTCAACAGTTCCCAAAGTTCCTCACCCAATCTCCCTTCTGGCCTAAGAAGTTTCACAGAGTAACCTCTGGAGGAGACAAGCAGCAAAACTTTACAGGTACAAGAAGGAACCCTTAACCTCTTAGTGAAGCCTTAGCTTTTCCCTTCTCTGCAACATGATGAAAATAAATCTGATTGGCATTTTTTTCAAAAGGTGTAATGTAACTAAATCCATAAATTTGTCTGTAAAATTGAGTATGTCTTTAAATACAAGGATTAAAGTACTCAAGGAATGTTGACGTAATTCACATGCCTCATCTTTTTACACTACAGTATTATTATACATTAATATTTCACTGCAGAAAGCAGGAAATCCTGTGGTTTAATAAAAGAGAGCCTTCATATTTGAGGTTTGAACAGAAGTTCATATGGAAAAACTGAATACAAAATCAAATGACTCATACAAGAAATTCCTATCCTGTGATAATGATGGTTATTTCTAAATATAGGGCAGATTTCTTTCTCTGCTAATACCAGCCTATTTAAATGCAAGTGTAAAGGCTGTTTCTGCAGACTAAGCACTCTTCTAATCCTTCACAGGAAAAGATCCGCAACATAACATTGTTTTCTTAAAAAATGAAAATGTGATTTTCATACACACTTATGTAAGTAGTGAGGTAGTTTGGATGAATGTCCAATTCTAGCTCACCACTGACTCATTTTTAAACTTTTGTTCCATAGTCAGTAACTGATGACTTGAATTGGTAGCTAAGATCTAAAATTCCAGCCCTACCACTCATCACAACAATAAAATTGGAGCTTAAAACTCCAGGTTCCATCAACAGTATAACAGAACGAATAGACCAGGGACTTTTTTAAAATACACACTGCATAACAATGTATTTATGACATTATGTATTAACTTTAAAGATAAACATGTGTGATGTAAACACTATGCAATCCTACTTTCAGCTGTTTTGTCAGCTCTCTGCTTTAAGATACACTATTTTAAAACAGCCTAGAATCAATTCCTTCTTCCAGAATTAGAAATGTATTGACTACATGCTTTTGAATAGAACTAACTTTTGAATTGAACTGCCTGTGCAGTGAACTTTAAAGAGGGAGTTTCATGCTGTTTTGGAAATGTCCAACACAGTCTGTGAGTTTTCCCAACCTACCTGCAGCTTAACAAAGTCTCTGTACAAGGATTTGAAGTGACAGCCAGTGCTTGCTTACACTGCAGTAAGTCCCACCATCTTACAGTTTTCCAGTGTATCAATTTTTATGCTAGTTTTGTTCAATTGGTAGCTGAAATCCAGTCTAAGCTGAATTTGACTGTGATGCAAGCACTACAGTTCCATGTAAATGCACACTGTCATAAATGCCTTAAACATTTTATCATCCAAAGGACATGATAAGAAGCCTTTATAAGCTTCTTTATAAGCCCTGTTAGCATAACTTATTTTTGTTATACGAAAAGCTGATCATTACAGAATCACACATTACTTTCAAGAACTACTGAAAATTCAGATCAAATTTTCAGTCTCAAGGGCTTAAAAACACAGGCTTAAAAATACAGTGTTTTCCACAGAAGGAAAATAATGAATTTTCCAAGACTTCTGTTGCCTGTATCTACTCAGTCTGCCTACTCCTACTTACATGAAAAGCTGCTGCTCTGATTAGCTTTACAGACTAAACTACTGAAAAGGAAGTTCTGCCATTCTCTACATAGTAAACAACATTCTAGATTCAAATTATTCTAGATTCACTTATTTAGATGAGTAACACAAAAGTCTCCAACAGGCTTTACTGTTTTAAATGTTTAGCTATTTTGAAAGAACTTCTACTTAGAGATCATAAAACTGAAGTTGTTTTAATGCATCAGGCATGCTTCTAAGCTTACAGAAAAAGCATCTGATCCTTTAAGGCATTCATGAAGACTAGCATCACTCAAAAGTGCTTTTTTGCATTAAACTTTGCAGAATTTATGAGAGGTTTTGCATTCATCATGATCAAAAGAAACAGACTAAAGTATTAGAGAGGTGGAGTATGTACGAAGCTCCATATACTGCAGGCAATTGATAACAGTTCAACTTAAAAACAAACTTTCTTTTAACATTCTTGTTTTGGTAGACTAATCAGCTCCTGAAGGGGAACAGCACATAAAGAATCATAAATAAGAAACACAAGGCCATGCATTAAGACATATCCCTCTCATTATCAACACTGGTCTGTGTTAGGAAGAGGCATTATGTATCTTTCCAATTTAACCTGAACTTTTTGAAAACACAGAACACGAAGAATATTTGGACCACCTGAGAAGTAAAGTATTTATACAGAAAAGTAATTTGTATTGTAGTACTTAAGTGTCACCTTACTGGAACTGCACTTACCGACAATACTTTTTTCTGGAGCCGGAGGCACAATATAACCAACATGCATGTACTTTGTTGCTAATTTGCTGTGCAGGCCAAGAAAATCACTGAATCTTCTTTTAACAGAGAATTCATTTTTGTGGAATATTGAAAGTGATGTCTTAAAAAAAAAAAATTGTTATGAATTACTGTTCCACCTCAGCTATGATACAAAGTATCCACAATTTTTTGTTGCACTAGTTACCTTTGTTGTTACTCTGTATGCCATATAAGCATTCATGCCATCTCCTGTAAGAAAATTAAAATACTTATCCCAGGGCAAGGTATTTTATAATGCCATACACCTTTTATAATCTTATAAATTAAATAGATTTCCATTTAGATAGCAAAAACTGCCAAAGGAAGACTGAAGAGGATATCATGCTTAAAATCTAAGAATAGTCTTCAAGGAATAAGACAGTCTACCATCTGAATTTCTAGGCTCAAGGAACTTACCAACTTTCTCTGGGTCTGATACATTGATTTCTATATCAAACAAATCTCCATTTGCTTCCTCTTCAATCTAGAAAAAAGATATACCACATTTAGCAAGGTAACATGCATCCATATTACGTATAATTACAAGGATAAAGGTGTAGAGAACGGAAGAGAAAGAGTCAGTATGTTTGTATAATTATGAAACATTTCCAGTCTCCAATGTTAATATACTTTCTAACACTGACTGCGACTGCAACGAAGTTCATGGGGTGAATGTGGTAGTGGTAAGTTTACAGTTGGACTCAATGATCCTAAAGGTCTTTTACAAACTAAATGGTTCTGTGATTTCAGTTTTAAGCCCTACTGAAAAGAAGTATGTTCATTGTATCACCTACAATGCCAGCAGATACTGCTGTTCACAACCACTCTCATTTGCAATGTTTCTATGTGCCTCTAATCAAAGGATAGACATTCGTTTTCATTAATGGTATCTGTAGCAGAAGGGCTTGGGAAGGGAAAGGCAACAGATCAAAAACTTTCTGATACTTGTCTGAGTTCTATTCTTCCAGAATTCCACAATCTTTCATGTACTATATGTAAGTTTGATAAAAACAAAGATCTTAAGAAAGGCCACGGCAGAAGGCACAGTGTAGCAGGGCTGAAAGGGGCAAAATCAGAATCAAATGCCATCATGTGGTATCTGGGGAAATAGGCATCATTGAGTCACAGGTAGGTCTTGTTTGCAAAGTCACTGCCTAGCAAGAGAACTCTGCAGAATGAATGGCATTCAGCAGAGTCCAGGCTTTGACTGAAACACCAAATAGACATTAAAGACTACCATTATCCTCAGCTGTTTGTTAGCATGCAGGATAATGCTAAAAACTGCTTCTTCAATTTCCCCATTAAGAACAGCTTCGGAAATACAAGTTGAAACTGTAACATGCTAGTAAGAGTTATTTTACATTAATAACATTATTCATGTATGAAGCTCACAGCTCACTCCTACATACAATTTTAAAATAGCTATTCTGAAGGAATAGAACTTGTTACTCCTCACACTACATCTCTCCAATATAATCACCTCAGCAGTGAATTCTTACAGTATTTTCATGAGTCAAATTCACACTAAACTTCTTTTGCAAAATAAACAGCAAAGAATAATGCCATGAGGCAACATTTAGGAACTGGCATTTTAAAACAAGATAAAACCTAAAAATCCAAATAAGACATTTCCATAGTTTAGAAGTTTACAGCATACCTCTTCTCTGGATCTATCAAAAATCACTGGGGCGGTTACACTTTTTGATTCCATTCTGGGAGCTACTAATGCAGTAGGTGTTACAGGAGTGATTGCAGGAGTAGGTTCTGGTGAAAGTATTGGATCCCTCTCTGGACTGTCCAATGAAACTTCTTCTGTTGCTTCTAGATAAACATTTTGAGTTAGTAACGAATGTTCTGTGCAACACAGATGGATATGCAACACAAAGACAACAAACATACACAATAAAGAATGATATAATAAATAGCACCCATCTGTGCAGGATAATTTTTTTCAATACGTAGCTAAAACCAGATGTGACATTTGCACTTGTAGTGCAGAATGGATTAAATTAAGACCAATATTCGCCTTTTTTTTATTTTTGGTATACTGTTCGGTAAAGAGTCTTTTAAAGTAGTCACAAGTCACAATTCCTTTATGTCTTCATGAGAAATTGTGAAAACGAATTAATTTTTTTCACCACAAAAGCAGCTCTTTCATCGCCTGTTTTGCACTCTGAATAGCAGCTGATTTAGTCATATGGGGTGATAACTAAGCAGATCAAGCCATGCACTAAATGAAGTTCCACAACCATAATACACTCCCACCCCTGCCAAAAAGCCCACAACCTGTAAAGTACCAATATTAGCAGGCAAGGCATCCTGACTAATAAGATTGTCTTTAGTCTCTATCTCCAGTCTCTTTGGGGCTTATAACAGCTTACTAGAAACTGAATACTTGCTTCAGACTTGCTTCAGAACAGTCCACCTATCTTTAAAGACAATGCAAACCCCTGCTCTACAAATCTTACTAACTGGTTTTGACCACTGGCAAACTACACACTTCCTGGGTATACAGAAGCTTCTGTTCTAGTTCAAATAAATGAACAATGCTGTGGTTCTCACTAGACATGAATTTTCAAGAATTCCAGTTTCTTAAAAGATAACATGGACCACAGAACAGTCATTTGATACCAAAATGGACTGCCCAATAGACCTCGAGTTCTTTTATAAACTAGATTTTCTGTGGGAAGTACTTACCAAGCAGATAAAAAGGCACTAAATCAAAGCAGATACTCATTCTGGCTTGAGGCTGACGAAGTTTACTGTCATAATTTTATTTTGGAGTGTATCACTCCAGAATTGCTGAGTTTGGAAATGACTTCTGAGATCATCTAATCTAACCCCTCTGTTCAAGTAGAGTCAGCTAGAGCAGCTGGGCTGGACTGCATACAGATGAATTTTGAGCCTATCCAAGAAGAAGAATCCACCTTCTCCTTCGATAACCTGTGCCAGTGCTCGACTATCCTCACCAACTAGGAAAAAACCCCCAAAATCCAACATCACCCCCTCACCCCCACCAAAGACAAACAAACAAAAACATAAGATTTTTCTTGTGTATTATCTGGTTTTCAGTGTGCAGCCATTGCCTCCTCATCTGTCAGTGGGCACCACTGAGAAGTCAGGTTCCCTTTTCTCCATTCCCTGCCATAAGATACTTATACACATATACCCCAACCTGAGCCTCCACTCCAGGATGAACAGCACTAGCTCTCTCAAGCACAACTCATACACTTTATAGCCTCAGTCATTTTCATGGCCCTGCACTGGAGTCACTCCCATCTGTCCTTGTCTCCCTCGTATTGCATAGCTCAGACTTTGACTCAGCACTCCAGGTATGGCTTCAGCAGGGTTGAGCCAAGGGGAATGATCAATTCCCTCAACCTGCTGGCAGCGTTTTTCCTAATTTCAAATTACAGATTTTCCTAGTATTTTCAAACTAATCTTAAAAGGAAGCATCTCTTTAAATTCTCCATTTTTAATATGAACAAAGAATATCTACAGTCTTTCTTTGAAAATACTTATTTTCATAGCATTGCTTTATTCTTACTGCTAAATCTTAAAGAACGTAAGCTTTTGCTAATGCTTCCTTTCCTCAAATGCCACAGGAAGGACACTGCATCTTAAATCAGTGAAGAATTTTAATTAAAAACCTATGATCAGGTGGGAAGTCATGCTGAGGCACTTGCAAAAAAGCTTTTGGATTGGCAGAACAGCAACACTTCAACAAGAAAGAGGCAGTTCTCTCCTTTGGTGTCTAACATTCAACATGTATGTTATACAAAGGACTATTCACGGAAACATTCCTCAGGAAAATATGTATATACATATGTAACACAGTATGCTATATTTATGATACACTGTAAAATATAAAATGTTTATGAAATAAAGCAATTGCACTTCAGTTCTTCCTTTTTTTCTATCACCAGCTACATTCCAGCACACTTGGGAAACAAACCATTAACCGCCACTATATACTTCTCTATACCTTCAAGTTTTAAGACAGGTTTATAAAACAAGTCATTAAACAATTCAAAGCACACAGATTTCTCACTTTCATTTGCTGAGAAAACAATCCTCTTATTGTAACTTCATGAAAAAGCTGTGAATTTAATGCAACAAAGCAGCACTGCTATCACATGAAACAGAAGCACACTTCTCAAGCACTCCTCTTTTTCAGACTTGTATCCACATACCCATTAGTATCATAAAGTGATCTAGGTTGTGCATCAAATAAACTCCAAGGAGGATTAGCAAGTTTTTAAAGCTGCTGCCTACTAGCCTTTCCTTTTTATTTTACTGAAGGAACTTACCCAGAGAAAATAGTATCTGTTTGTTTGATAGCACTAAGTCAGTTATTTTAGGAAGAACGGAAAATTTATCCCATCCTCTCTCTTGTCACCTCTCACCCCCAGGTTTGCATGCATTCAGACGTATGCAGATCTAGAAGCATGAAATGGAGAAGACACGGAAGGGGATGATGGGACTAAGCAGGACAGGGACAAAGTTATCATGCTTGTTGTTTAAAACAAAAATATTCAAGCATTCTGGAAGTAAAAAGAAGCATTAGCTTTATATAAAACAGCAGGCTCTTACTTCTAGCTATTTTTCCCCCCTTGGAAAAGCAGTCTTCGAGTACTACCTAAGCTGAGGATCTATTCCTCATAAAATAGCTTTCCTCTGATGAACTCTGGCATTTATGCTTCTTTCATACATCCCTTTACTTCGAGAAATCAGATTACATGGTCTGGGTTAAAAAGTTTTATTGATATTTCTTTTGTTTGTTTTGCAGGTTTGTTGGTTTTTTTTCCCATGGAAATATTAGTTTGGTAGGTTTCAGAGTAAAACTATGGCACTTGCAGAAACATTTGCTTGTTCTATTCCTTTTAGATCTTCACCTGAAAACTTAGCACAAGGTTGTGGTTTTGTGGTGTGGTTTTTTTGTTGGTTTTGGGTTTGAGGGGTTTTGTGAGTGTGTGTGGTTGTTGTTTGGTTTTTAAAATATTCACTACCATTATTAGCATGAAAAATGAGATTCAAATGTCTTGTTTTCGAAGGTAGTTCCCAAGAGTTTAAGTTCTTGCTTAAAGAGGCAAGCAACCACTCTGTCTAACTTTTGGGAGAAAAACACTGAGATCCAACACTTATAACAGACATGGGAGTTACCAGAAAAAATTAAAAACTCCCAATCTAATGCCGTAGACTGCTACACATGAATACATACTTTACAGTCCATAATCAGTCTTTATTAGGGATCACTGTCAAGTTGTTTGGCTCCAAAAGAACATGAAGGCATGTCATTCTGCTGTAGAAGACAACTACATATGCTTAACTAACATTCTACAGCCAACTATATCAAGTTTCTATAAACGCTCAAGCACGGGACTTAATCTCAGCATTAGACAGAGCTTGTTTCTTTATTTTTCACCACCAGTTTTTGTCAAACATTATCTTAGAAAATGCAAGTTTGCAACTCCTGAGTAGCAGCTCACTTCAGCCACAAGTTATTTTTAGTAGTCACACTACTAAATGTCAGACCTCTAACATTCTGACATAGCTTGAGTGATTAAATTGGCTTATTACCTTTGAAAGTTTGCTCATGTGAACACAAAAATTCGGAAGTAAACTTAAGTAGAAACTGTTATACAGAACAGAGGACAAGCTATTAAAAAAGGCTTCTCCAGGCATAGCAATATTTCAGAGACTAAACTGAACTGACTTTAAGAACTACTACACCTAAGTTACAGCCCATGATCCTTATTGTTATATCAGAAGTACTAAGTATAACCTTAATGAAAACAGAAATAGTTTTAACACATCAGTCAGACACTAATCTGACCACCTTCTGACTTCAAAACTGTAGGTTCACATGCTTTTGTGCATTTATTGCTTGCAAAATAAAGCCAGAACTGAACAACCAGCTTCTAAAAAGCAGCAAGGCATTTGTATGACTCTTCATGTCAGACACATCACATGGCAACAGCCTGACAGACACCGTCAGCTAGAAGCTTTTCTGTTCACATGGGCCTAAAGTACGTCTTGTCCGGTCCAGAGAATTATCGTCTCTCCTGTCTCAACTCCCAAGAAAAAAGCGTTAAGGGGAAAAAAAACCCCAACAAACAAAACACAAAACCCCATCAAACAAACAAACAAACAAAAACCCCAAATAAAAACAAACATCACCCCAACCCCCAACACCCTGATTTTTCCCAAGGACACAGTAGCTAGACATGTTCATAACATGACCCATTCCCAAACACATTTCAGAGCTGAAAAAACAAAGTAACAGAGTAATCTTTTACTAGACACAGGGAGAGGAAAAACTATAGTTTTCCACTTTTTTGAAGAAGGTGACAGAACACTGATAAAACTTCACAGATCTGTTCACCATTTATGAGCACTAGAGGCAGAAGGCACAGACAGCTATGCCCTTCACAGGCAGTCCATGGCATATTTGTGCAGTTATACACTGAACTTCGGGTCAACATTTTGGAAGACTAGTTTAGTATCTAGCTTTTCACTGTACAATAGCTTATTGACAAGCAAGTTTTAAGATATATCCCCAAATTCCTCAAGATACACCTATGCTCCTCATTTGGAGCACTGACCATTATGGTCTCTGCATATAAGAGAAATAATTCTTCTAGCCAAATAATCAACATATTGACTTTTATTCTAAGGGTGAAAGTTTTTAAGTGGGTTTAGCAAGACAGTTTTCTTTGTTACGGAACCAAAAACCACAATGAAGCAGCAAAATTAACTCGTCTCCAGTGACAGCTGGAAAACTAATTTCTTTCACTTTTGAAACTCAGTTTTAATAGTTATGACTTGCCAGAGACGAGGTAGTATCTATATTGCACATATTATCCTGTAGCCACCACATAAACATAATAGTAAAGAGGTTCTAGGCATAATCAAAAAAGCTAAAAAAAAATTGCCCTGGTTCTGTCCTGCATTAAAACAGTAGAGCAAATTTGGTCTGCTTAACCTCCTTTTCCATTAGGTTGCATTATTAGGTGGAATAATGGAGAAGATTTAAGTCTACAATAGCTAGAAATGCATACCATCAGATTTTTTACAAGTCTGAAAAACTAGAATTATTTCTGACCCTGAAGAATAATGATCTCTCCTTTCAGGAGCCACACACAGGATTTCCTTTACCTGGATTTTAAAGTGTCTAGTAATCCAAGATGAAGGAACAACAGAAGTTTAAAAGCTGCGGAGCTTCATTTTTTTTCCTCTCCAGTTAAGTGTTCCTATAAGCTGTGCCAAGCTAAGATTCTTTGGAATTTCAACATGTCAAAGAAAAAACCCTGTCAGAATTTTAAATTAAGTTCTGCTTTCCTAGAAAGCCAGACTTATGCAATCATGCTGGAAGGAAGAAAATAGGTATCTCATCTTGCCTTTCTCAAGCTTTCTACATTGTCTAGCAAAACAGAAAGAAATAAATGGTTGTACTTGTGAATGCACAGCACTGGAACACAAATTCAGCACAGTTTTTCAGAATGTCATTTCAGAATGACAGTGATACAAGGACAGAAGTTCATGACTTGGCTTCAACTGCATTATACAAACTTCTTGCTTAGAACAGGAAACTGTGAAAAATGTCATATTGTATCTCATGCTCCATAAATCACATGTGTTTTTTCCTCTATTTGAGAGTATTAGACTCACTCCGTATTATCAATTGAACTTTTAAAGACCAGTGTCAGCTGAGATAGACGTGCTAGTGTTAGATGCCTTCAGTGCTGCAAGCATTGAAGAGAATGTCCTACACAGCAAAACCCAAACTCATTAAATCAGTTCTGTGTGTTATTCTCACAGCATTCATTCCAGTTGAAACAAACTGGCTGCAAACACTTGTTCCTTCTGTCTGGCTCCCCTCAATATTTACTCCAGCATCCTTCTGTTCTTAATATTATTGAAAGGAGAACTGGCTTTCCTAAAATATTCACTACAGATAGCTCTACAGTTATAAAAAGCTGTCTTTACATACTGAAGCTAAATAACCGAATTACTGACTAGTACTAGAAACCTTCATTGCTAAAGCACTGATGGTCTTTATAAGTCATAAGATAAGGCAAAATAAATTGAGAAAAAAGTAAGATTACCTCACTATTCTTTATTCCCTTTTTTTTAAACACTTTCAGAGATGTACTTAAACTAGTCAACACATTCTAACAGTGTCATGAACAAATAAGTTCAAATACATGGAAACACAAATTAAGGAAGTTTAGAACAAATGTAATGGGCATATGTATATATGTATTTCTACAAAAGAACCCAGAACTAGAGGCTATAAAGTTTCTTTTCAAATGATTACATCAGGTAATCAATGAAGATGAGATGACTGTATTCAAAGCAGACTGCCAGGTGACTCACTCAGTATGTAGTAATAGGCAAAATGCTAGTATTGAGATGTAACATTCAGAACCATCTTTTGATGCACATAATATATTCCAAATATTACACCTCCTTTCTCGAATAGTTAATGTTCCTACATCTGTAATTAACAGCAACAATAACCCATGTTAGGACAGTTGAAAACTGACACCAAAGTAGCAACTGACTAATGAAGCATTAGAAATGTTCTGTCTATTATCAGATTACTTATTAGAACTTTCACATATCTTTCTCAAAACACGCAATGCTGTCAACTGTCAGAGACACAACCATGGACTAGTGAAATGACAGGACCAGTCCCATGTGCCAGTGTGTTACCTTTTCATCAAGAGTATTAAGAAGAAGGAAATACTTGCAATACAATCTGAATGATCTCTCTCTTTATAACTGGAAAAGAGACTGGGACAGCTTAGGCATTATTATTAAGTAGAAAACAAGAATGCAACTTAAGTCATGCTTTTCCACACAAAGAGATTTGAACATTTTGTATCACAGAACAATAAATACTGTTATTGCTGTCAGCAGTGACCAGCTAAACACTCCCACACTATGCAGTGACAGTACACACCACTGAGAAACTTGTAAACAAACTTAACTAACATATCACAAGAAAAAACCTGTACAAAACTGTCAAACTACTTATAAGGTTTCAACCCTTCCTCTAGAAAAGCACACTTCTCTCAGTCCAAGGGCAAAAGGGTTTGTGCAGGCACGCTAGAAGAAAATGATCATTACCAGCAAAGAGGTCTTCTCTCTCACCATCCAGCATGATTTCTGCTGGCTTTGGACCATTGGAGTTTGTGCTGAGGTCTTCTGCAGGAAGACTTGCTGGCTCTGGAGATGAAGGACTTGACTGTTTTTAAAAAAAAAGTGAAATAATTAGAAGAGAACCCGTTGCCATGTGTCAGTATATAAGAATTATTGCAACATTCTTTCACTGCAAAGAAACAAAAAAAGATGTACAGAAAGGAAACCCTGTCAGCTATTTCCATTTCCCACTCCTAGCACAGCAAAAATGAATAAAAGATATGAGTTAGTCAACAGCTCTTCTAATTTCTTTGTTTGAGAGAAAAAAAAAACTCAACAGTTTCTTCAGGTTTAATTAACATGAAACAAAAGCTGCCAGAGAACTATCCAGAATAAGTTTATTAGTAATGCCAAATATAATTTGATTATTAAGTTCCTCCTGGAAAGGCTTGCATTTAAATCTGGATTTGTACATAGCCAAAAATCAATAAAGAAATCTTCAACTGCTCTATGCCAGTTTTTCAGAGATTGAAAAGAATGCATTAATGCCACCCAAATAATTCAAGGCTACTTGGAGCCTTAAGAAATTTTGATAGCTTTGCAACAGGATTACTGCCACAGAGGGATTACGCTGTACTGTACATGGAAACTAGGCCTGACACAGATACAATTTTTTAATTCATTGAAGACTAGAACTTCCCCTGTTGAAGACACTCAGGAAAACTAAAGCAATATTGAAGCTGGGCAACCAAATGAATAGCTTGCTTACAAAATAAATACACACATGATTGAAGATCAGTGCTTCAGTAAGAAAAATCTTATTCAAAAAAGTATCACCTATATTTACTGCTGTATTACTAGAAAATTTGCAAGACTCACTTCTCACAACTTCATCCAGGATATGAAAACTAAGGAGTTTTCAACAACAGCATATTTATTCATAGCTGCATGCATGTATTCAAAAGATACTAGACATTTAAGGCTACACTTCAACAAGCACCACAGACTAGAAAAGATTAAAAAAGAGACTGAAAAATACTGAAAAGTCACTGAAATAGTCTGTCCACATTGTACTTTCACATTCGCAAATGTAGCAGAGGCAAGAATTCTAACAGAGAGGCCTTCCTTACAACTGGCTTCCTTCCTTCTCCCTCCCACTTTATGTACTGAGCACGATGCCATATGGTCTGGAATATTCCCTTGCTCAGCTGGGGTCACCTGTCCTGGCTGTGTCTCCTCCCAGCTTCCCAGGCACCGCCAATTTCCTCACCAGCATGGCAGTACAAAAGCAGAAAAGGCCTTGGCTGTATGTAAGCCCTCCTCAGCAATAACAAAAACAACTGTGTACTATCAGCCCTGTGTTCAGCACAAATCCAAAACAATCCCATGCTAGCCACTTTGAAGAAAATTAACTCTACCTGAGCCAAAATCAGCAGAACCAGATTATGGCTGTAACAAGGAACTAATCCATTCAAATGTCAGAAGACATCATATCACCTTCCCCTTGCCAAAGCTGCCACTCTCTAAAAACCCCACATATAACATGGGGAAACCAAAAACAAACCAAAGTGATGAATAACAAAAGGAGCAGCCTCTCAAACTCTTGTTTGGATTTTGCCCTAGAGCCTTCAAAGAACATCAAAGGAGAAATACTTAGAAACTGTATGTAGGTAGCAGAGTTTATAATCTTTTAAGGAACCAATCCACTAGTCACATGAACACTTCTCATCTCATACTAAACGAATGCCAAAATGACCCCACACGAAATAGAGTGCTTTGGGGTAATAAAGGCATATTTGTCCACTCTGTGAACACTCTGTGAAGTATTGTGAGGAGATAAAACTCCTTAAGTTGTATTACAAGGCTTGCAATAATTTAGATTATATGAACTAGGAAGTTTAAGAAAACCATGGCACTTGACATGCTTCAACATTTTACAACTAATCGTATATGTGTTACACATAATAGTCAAAGCTTTTAAGCAATTTCAGAACTCTAAAGTAGCATATTTCAGAAGAAACGGTCTGTCTCTCCAGCCAGCGCCGTGTAGAGCTTCAAGCTCAAGACCCTGTACTCCAGCTAGAAGAGCAGAGCATGGAAATGCTTGATTTGTCTGTGAGGTTCAAGAAGTTTAAAGTTTTATCAGCCAAAGTAGTTCTTCACAAAAATATCATAGATACTCATTCCACACTAGTTTTGCTGCTGTTCCAACTTTGAACAGCAACCCATTTACATTTTGATAGACTGGAGGTTGAGGACACAGTGGGAGCCCCACACTACCACAGATGCAGAATGCACATAGCTTTGTGCTTGTCAAATCACTGCCATGAAAAATAGCTCTAATACAGCCAGCCACAGGGAACAAAAGCCTTCCCGTACCCTTGCTGCACATCAGCAGAGAGCTTTCTGCTTTATCACTTACTTGTGCTCTTGATTAATGAATGATGGAAAAGAGCCCGTGGAGAATACTCACACCTTCAAGCTATGCCCTCAGTCTATCTTCTCAGTTTTATCTGAGGCAGCTGTTTTGGTTACTAATGGTTACTTTTGACTATACCTGCCTTCTAATCACAAAATGAAATTCCATCAGACACAAAATTCACCTTGAACACTTAAACCTGAGCAACCCGTGGCGTAATATGAAACACCAAATATTTGCATGCCTAAAACAACAAGTTAAGAGGTCAATACGGAGGTATTCCCACTTTCAAGAAAGAAACAGATTCCTCTAGGAAGGGCTGTAAATACATGCCACCAAATCTCTTTCTGTTACTGAACTGGGAAAGATCCTGTCTAATGGCGCTGTTAAAGACAGCCAATATTCCTGCACTGGATACCAGGCTTCACAGCTGTAGTTAGTAGAGCAGTTACAGACAGCTTTCTCCAAATTTCATATGAGAATACTTGCAAAAGGTGAGGACTCAAACAGACCTTATGGGCACCTCACAAAGCTGAAAAGCAAAGCTGACCAGAGGGATACCCCATACCTTGTAACACCATGCTCAGCAAAGCTATGGGGAGGAAGGAGGATGGAGAGGATGTTTGGAGTTACAGCATTTGTTTCACTAAGTCACCGCTATACTTCTGTCTTCCTGAAGATGGCTGAACACAGGTCTGCCCATGGAAGGGGTGAATAAATTCATGACATTGCTTGCATATGCAACTTCTACTCTACCCATTAAATTCTCTTCATCTCTATCCACTGGTCTTCTCATTTTTACCATTTCAATTTTTCTCTCCCATCCTGCCAGGAGGAGTCATGAATGGCTGTGCCGGGCTCAGCTGCCAGATGGAAATAAACTTTAACAAGCTGACAGGTGAAAAAGGTACCTACTGCTCTATTAATCTTTCTGTGGCTCTTCGGTACTTTTAAACAGCAGTGTTCTCAGACAAGATAAATTCAGGATGGGGTTAAATATCTTCACAAACAGTTTTGACTTTATAAGAAAAAGACAACGTGTGGAAACTTCTTTAAAATTATTCATGGTCCGAACACCGCATCAGCTTGTTTATGAGTTTCGCAATGAAGTACAGCTTCTTCTCTTCAAAATGGACATAATCCTCAGGGAACTACGAAAACTTAGCAAGGTACAGCCCTGATGTATGAAAAACTAGAGTCAATCACTTCGAATAATCTGATTATTTTGCACAGCCAGTGGGTCAAAGAGTGCTATTCAGCCTCTCAAAAATCAAAAAAGCACCCCCGCATGCAAACAATATATTAAGCTATTCCAGTTACAGTCTTCTATGGGTGCAAGCTAAAAGACAGGACCCCAACTCCGTTTTTTTATCTCTACAAAGTAGAGCAGCTAAATGGCTGATTGAAAATCAAAGCAAATCAGCTAAAATGGCTGATTGAAATGGCTGTTAAAGGAGCTAGTAGTTAGTGGAGTGAAAATCTCTGTATCAGACAAGAAATTAAAGATGAAACTAACAAAAATCTCATGACCCAGACAGAGTACAGCACAGCTGTTTAGAAACTTTAAACTTACTTTATGCCAAGGATTCACGAGGTGTCACAAACAAACCCATTTTCTGAAATGTACACACCTGTGAAATTTCTGAACAAGTCCTGAGCTGGAGAAGTTTGGTGAGACCTCCAACAACCAAGACACCCAATGTCCAGGACATCAAAGTATACAGGACAGTCAGGATCCTACCTCATTTTCTCGAGAACAAGTTTCTGGTGAGATGCCCATGAGCCTATTCCAATTTACAATGTCAATAACAAGCTCAATTTTCTGTTCTTTTACTGTTCATTATATTTGGAGGCAATAACCAAGTATTTTATAGCTCTGACTCATGAAGAAAAAAGAACTAGATCTTGCATTTTCTGCTGGCTGAAATTACAGCTCTAGATGTTTGGACATCCTCCCTTCTCTTAATAGTAGGGTACCCCCCAAACTAGTTGAACTACTTGCATGAACCCCTCCCAGCCTTCTTCAGCCAAAACACAGTAGGCTGACAAAAGGTGGCCATCATAATATTTAGTCTTTCAGGTTAACTCAGCTCATTGTCTGAAACAGGGTTACAGTAGCTCACAAATCACAGCATGGGCACAGAGAATAGACTCAACAGCAGGACAGTATCATTTCCAGCAGAAAGTAAGAGGACACAAGCAGCCACACTGGAACAAATTTCCACATGCTTCCGTTACAGCCTGGATTTAACATCAAGCAACAAAACACACATTTTCAGTAGAATTACACCAAGTAATCTTGGATACAGACTTAGCTTTCTGCAAAGGTATAGTACAGTATTGAAGGACTTAGTATTTTCCTCTCAGATATTGCAATGGGATCTTTACTGCTTCCTCAGTAATGGCCACTGTTGAACTGAATGGATATCATTTAAGCCACCTGGACTTCTGTGGCTATCCAGTGTTTTGCCTTATGTGCAAAAACCAAATGCCTATTGCAGATCTTTTACATGAACTGATCAAGTGGCAAGGAGATTATTACACACCCCACCCTAAATGACAGTCCTTGACAGATTACCACATCTACTGCTTACTGATTGTTTTCAACTTCCTCCATGTATTTTTCCACTACCAAAAAAAGCCCCCAACAAATAGGAGTATGGGAATATAAATACTGTTTGAATGAGTAGGTGGCAGCCTAAGTACCTGTGTTCACATGGCACCTGCTTCACAAAAAAACAGGCAATACAGAAATAAGTGAGAAGTTTAGGGAAAATAAAGTAAGAAATTATGCAACATATAAACAAGAAGATGACAGAGACACAGACTGGTGCATGGAAAAGGAAGAAGGTAGAAATGATGAAAAGAGAGTAACAGTGAACACATCATTTTTTCAGAAAATCGAACATATGCTTTTTACATGTTTGTCAACCAAAGTTGCCTTTCATACAGCTGTATGTGGACCCTTCTAATGGGAGCAGAGGACACAGCAAATTAGCAATTTGTTGACTACAGACTTGTAACAGGGAGTGATTCTTCTCATAATGCACAGCTAACTTCCAGAACTTCTTGTGCAAATAATGGACACTTTTTTAAAAGAAAAAAAACCAAAACATAAAAACAAAACCCCCACAAACAAACAAACCAACCCCAAAACAAAACAAAAAAACCCCACCAAAATTCATGCCCTCAAAATTTTAGCAAGTATGTAAGTCTACCTAGGCCTCAAGAAGACATTGAGCTACAAAAACCTGATAGCTAGGAGAGCACTGCAGATGACTACCAGCACATATATATACTAATCAGCAATATTATTCACATGGAATTCACCACTGATTATCACTATAAATGCAATTTTGGCTTAAACCATTTACATGATTCATCCTGGCTGTTCTCACTAATGAAAGCTACTCTGGCAGCTAAAGGGAAATCTCTCAGTGACCATGAATTTAAGAGAGGCAGTTGCCCAGACTCACAATACAGTTGGCACAATGAAAACAAAATAATCATTCCACTACTCTTAAGCACAGTGGATATCTGACAAGGAAATGAGCACCCCATCAGCTCAGATAAGCTGCTGCCCAACCTGGTTCCCAGTTCATAGATGTCCTAAGTTCACAGGAAGAGTTCTCATTCTCTGCCACACAGGAAATTTTTAAGTCCTAGAATGTGCTTCCACTGCACCCCAGAAATCCCAGGTGTTACAGCTAGTGTGATCTTTCTAATGTTTTATTTTCTACAACTGAGAGGGTCTAATTCAAGACGTTAACTTTTTTAGTACATGCAAAGAAAGTCAAAACTCCATCTTTTTTTTCTTCACATCAGATAATTCAACTTGAAATAAACCATTTTCTCCATTTGAAGCTGCTGAAGTCACTAAACCTGTCTGTATTAAAATACTATATGTTTGCCATTCATAATATACAGTGAATGTATATTTTGTCAAAAGAAGCTTAGCGTGTATTTTCTAAATGGAGACTTTGTTAATACGGAAACTATTTGAAAGACCTATTAGAAACCTTACAGATTTTCCACTGCACAACCAAATTATACGTAAGAAGGGGACAGCACACATTTTGTGAGCTGCAAAGAGAATGACAGCGAGATAAAATAGGAAGGCACTGAAATTAATAATTCTAAAAGCAAATGGACAGCTCCAAGATAAACCAATTGGGAACCCTTTCAAAGCACCACAGATTCCAGTAAGTTGGCTTTGGACTTCAGTGTCTCTTGCCGCACTCTCACATCTAGTATCAGCAAACAAGTACATGATTAACTATAAAAAGCATGATACCATTCTGCTGTTACTATAGAACTCCCACTGCCATTTATAATCAGTTCCTTCATGAATATTTACCAGACCAGAAACACTCAAGACAAAAGTTTAACTAGGCCCACCTCATGAGATAATCATTCTTCTCTGGACTATGGCACTCTATACACTGAACCCATCAATCTACATTCAAGCTAGTAAGAAGTCCAAAGTCAATTTTCACGACCCCTTCCTTCCAAATTTGCAGGAAAATCACAAAATTAAGGCACTGTGCTAAATGCTGTTGTCAAAAAAACCTTAACTGACACAGTTTTTAAAAGCTTCTCTTTAAGCAAAGAGGCTTCCCCTTTCTACTTCAAGAATCTGTTCCAAACAGGCTGTGTATATAAACAAAGCAGCCCAGCGGAATTGTCAGCCAAAACAACTGATAGAAAGCCCATTTCTTTGCCAGTTTTTGCAGGTAGAAGAGTAACTTTTTTAGCTCATTGTAACTGAGATTTGGACACTAAATCTCTCTTATCTCCTGCAGCTTTAATTTTAGACCACATCAATACAGACATTGTTTATGTTACACTGCAGTCTTTCTCAGTGCACTGAACAAGACTCCAGTAATACACACTGTCACACAGATACACAGAAGTCTACTCATGCAATTCTTATCAAATACAGGTTCACATCATTTCTTATTCCCTCAGTACATTTTTTCCACACATCTTTTTCTACCAACGCATAGATTATGCATCTATAAAAAGAAAGAAAGTGGCTTGAGAGAAGGCAAGTGACTTTAAAATACATTTTAAAGCCTCTTTGTATGCTGCGGGGTTTTTTGTTAAGGACAGGCAACAGCCAAAGTAAAACCAAAGAAACCCGCACCAATCCTATTACTGTAAAGGTCAGGAACAGGAAACTCTAAAGGAAAAGAGGAACAGAACAATTTTCTTTTTAAATGGGCAACTGCATACAGGAAGAATAAAGTTCTTCCATAAGATACTGGCCAAACATATAGGTGGAACGTGACCACAAATTGCCAAGAAAGGCTCCCACTATAACGAATAAACACATAAGCAATTCTCACGTCTCCTCGTGCTTCTTTTCCAGCAGGTCCCAGAAGCCGCCGCAGCCCAGCACTGCGTCGGCTCCCTTGGAAGAAACCTCAGAGAGAATTAAGTTTCTGCAAGTTTTTGGTTTTTGCAAACTGGAGTGCAGTGAAAGAGGCTAAATAAAGAAAATGGATTTCTATTAATCCACTCAAAGTCTAAAGCGGGGTCACATCCCCGCCCCCCGCCACACACACCAGTGAAACTGGAAAGAGGAAAGGTGGGAATATTTATTATCCCGGCAGCGCAAGAAGACGGTAAGAGGAAAAGTGGTGGTACTGGGAGAAAAGAGTTTTGGGTTTCTTTCGGCGGCAGAAGCCCCCCGCCCGCCGTGCGGGAAGCACCGAGCAGTCGAAGCAGAGGCGAGCGGTAGGGCCGCGGCCGGAGGCCGGGTCGGCACAGGCTGCGGCGAGGCCCGGGCAGCAGCGAGGGGGACCTGGGCAGGAGCGAAGTACCGGCGGCCTGACGGGGAGGAGAGGGGACGGGACAGGAGAAGAGGGCCCGGCGGGTGCCGGGCCGGCCACGGGACGCGGCACCTGCGGCGGCAGGCGGGCTCTCCTCACCTCCAGAGTGGACACGGTGCTGGTGAAGAGGTCCTCGCCGTCCTCCAGCTCCTCGAGGTCGGCGGGCCGCGTCTCCGCGAGCGGCGGCGGCTCCCGCTCCGCCGCCATCTTCCGGTCCTGCCCGGCCCCCGCGGTCACGTGACTGCCGCTCCGCCGCCGCCGCCACGTGACCACGAGGGCCGCCGGGCCGGGCTGGGGCGGGGGCGGGGCTGCGTCCGCTTCCCGCCCTTCCTTTCCACACTCAGCCGTTTCCACCTCCTCATCTCTACCCTCGTCCTCCACAGAACCTTCCACCTCGCCTTCCGCGTCCCAGCCCCTTCCAGCTCCCCTTCTCAAACCCCTTCTTCCCCAGCCCCTTCCACATCCCAGCACCTTCCACCTCCCCTTCTCAAACCCATTCCTGCCCTGCCCTTGCCTTCCACATCCCAGCCGCTTCCACCTCACCTTCTCAAACCCCTTCCACATCCCCAGCCCTTTCCACCTCCCCATCTCAAACCCCTTCCCCAGGCCCTTCCATATCCCCAACCCTTTCCACCTCCCTTTCTTAACCCCCTTCCTGCCCTTCCCCTTCCACCTCACCTTCTCAAACCCCTTCTCCATTCACATTCTAACCCCTTACTCTTCCCTAGTGGAGAAAAGGGGCAGCATCCCTTCCCTCGCCCTTCGGGCCACGCTCCTCCTGGTGCAGCCTAGAATTCTCTTGGCTCTCTGGGCTGTGAGCGCACGTTGCCGGCTCATGTTGAGTTTTCTATCAACCATCACCTTCAAGTCTTTCTGCATGGGGCTGTTCTCAATCACTTCTCTGCCCAGCCTGTGGGTGTATGTGGGATTGCCACGACCCAGGTGTAGAACCTTGCATTTCACTTTGTTGAACTTCATGTCACTCAGCCCCACTTCTTAAGTCTGCCAAGGTCCCTCTGGATGGCATTCCTTCCCTCCAGTGTGTCACCTGCCCCACACAGTCTGGTGTCGTCAAGGAGCTTGCTGAGGGTGCTCTCAGTGCCACCGTTGCTGTGTGGCACCTTATCAGCGCCAGTACCGACCCTGATGGACAGCACTTGTCACTGGTCTCCAAATTTATTTCCAGAAAGTTGTAAATATGTAAACAGAAATACATGTTATCTTGAAAACATGTAAGTGCCATGCATAATTCCATCTGTATTGCCTAAGCTCAAGACATCAGACATTGCAGATATCTCTCTCCTGAGAGATGTGGGCTGCTGAGTTAGAAGCGAATGTCCCTCACCCCTGCTGACATCTGAGGCTATTTCGTGCCTCAGTGCTTTGAGTGAGACCTGGCAAATCTCCCACTCAGGAGAGCTAAATTAGTGTTGAAGCTCAGGAGCTCCAAGTTTCTGATTGCAAGTAGCAAAGATGTTACCAAATAGAGGAGATTTATGAGAAGAATTCCAACAAAAGTGACAGTGTCTCTTCTTAGATGCATACAAGTAGATGGAAAAGGAACAACTCAGCTTTCACATTTTCCTCAAGTCAGAAGAAGTTGTCTACTACGATAGCAAAAGATGCATTTTGAGATCAACACAGTTACAATATTACCATTACTAGAAGCTGTAGTAACTTCCTTGTATTTTAACAGGTTGGATAGCATTTTTAAGTTTCAGGGGAACAGGACATTCTCCAGCATATCATTGTTTCCCTTTCCTGTACAAAACAAGATAGCAGTGGTTGTTTGCATGGGTTGTTTGCTGTGACTGTGAGGTGAAATATTTACATTTTTATGCTAAAACTAAAGTCAGCCCATTGCTTTCAGTATATATCTATTTAGAAATCTTTTAAGATTTAAAAATTCAGAGTAAGAAACTGAAAATATCTATTCAAAATACACAAACATTTTCTATCTAGGAGTGCAGTTCTCTGGCATTACATTTTTGTGGATGGCTCTATCATTATATTCTTATGGCCTTTCCACTTTCTTGTGGTATTCCTGTTCTGCTATACTGTTCCTGAAAGCTTTTCAAATAACTGGCATGTGCATTCTTTATCTAGATATTAGGATTGAACTCTGTCTATAATAATTCAGTGTTCTTTGAAATTATACTTATTATTATAGCATAATTTTATTTGCTGTGATTAGAAAGATCATATGTATTTTTTAGATATACATTTCTGGCAAGTGTACTAATCTAGTGTAGTGCTTAGGTGTTTAATAGTTTTCCACTTGACTGACCAGTTTTCTGACTTAATCAAGATTCATACCCATATCTTTAACACTCATGTGGCTAGACTAAAAATCTGCTCTCTGAAATACCTTGAAGTCATCTCTCACACCAATTGAGATTCTGCTAAGAAGCAGAATAAAATGAACAGCAAACAAGGTGTCACCTTGTCGTGGGTTTGTTTCTGGGTTTTGTTGGGGTTTTGTTTGATTGCTTGGTTGGTTTTTGTCACTCACTAAAAAGGAATGTGAGAAGCTTAGATTCTCTGATTCAAAGTAACTGTGTAATTATAGTCAGGTTAAAGAGATCTGTGGCCACGGGAATCTCATATGGGGGGGCTTTTTGGTGTGTGTGTGAGGGGTCAAGGAATAACACAAAGATAACTACAGGACCCGGATTTTTAACTAATAGAGATTTAAGGTTGAAAAACTGGATTAGTAAATCTGCATGGAAAAATAACCCAAATTAGAGAAAAGCAATCAAGGAAATAAATTGGAAAACTGCTAATGCTGCAGGAAAATTTAGGGTCACCGCAAAACTCAATCACATATGAGATTGTGATGTGTCACTTAAAAAACCAAAACCCCAATTTAGAGCCAAGCCTCATTCCTGTCAGTGTGGGTATTAATATGTATGTCATTCAACAAATACATAAGAGCTGTCAACTCTACCTCATCCTACTAAGTCAAAATCTAAGACTGAGAAGAGGAAGCTACCCATGTGTCATAATGGAAACCGCAGCCACCCCTTCCTTTGCAGCCAATAAATACACCTCTGTAATGGTATGTGAGATGGATATGGATTAAGCTGCAAAGTCAATAACCTGAACAGTAGAAGTAGAAATATCAAAGGCAAGTTTACTTGTGGAACTTGTGTATATGCCACCTGCCTGCTTTAATTATGCCTGTTTACATGATAACGTTCTACAGGACCCCTCTTCCCAAGGAGCATTTAGTACACAGTTATATTGTTTTTCCTGGTACCCTAACAGCTCCGTACTTCATTTGTTGTATGCAATCTCAAGCCTACTCTGCAGATGAAAGGATTTGTCTTCTCACAAGCATTTCTCTGAGATTTGTCACTGCCAAATTGAAGTGTTTCACAGGCACTGACAAACTTTATCTTTGGAGTATGATGCCCATTACACAGGAACAGTGCAAGGATGGAAAAATTTAAACCTGAAGTGTTTATTAATTTAGATGCCCCAATTGAGATTGCTAGGATTTGGGGGTTTTTGCTAGAATACCTAACATTTCAACATAATTTTGTCACCTAGGCAGAAAGCCCCAATATCACAATACTAGCCTTACCCCCACCCATTTCTAGGAGTGGGCTTTTATTTCTTTCCTTTTCTATTCTGTCACTTCCTTTCCCTCTACTGGAAGGGAATAATACTTTATTAGTATTTAGTCGAGTCCCGTACTTTCTTGGTTAGCCTTGGGAGCCATGGAGAACTGTCTGAAAATGGTAATTTCTGGTTTTGGCCCACTAACCAGTAGTTCCTCCGAGTCAATACATCTGCTGCATGAAACTGTCTCCATACCACTCCTGCTTCTGCCCTGGTATCCGTGGGCTCTGCAAGCCTTTGCAGTCCAGCACTTAGCAGGAGATATGGAAACCAAAAATGTGTTCTGCATAAACACTCTTGGGAGCTGTTCCACAATAAAAAGCTTCGTTTTTTCATGCAGAATCAGGTTTCACTCAGGAGTATAATCTTGTTGATTTTTACATTGCTTTTAAAATCAGCAGTACAACAATATTAGGGCTCCATGTCTTTTCCCTGGTTCAGGTCACAGAGGTGCTGAAGCCTTGAAATAGTTACAAGAAGTTATCTGGGTTTACTACCTTCTGCCCATCTGTCAAAAAATATTAAATTAGATGCAAAATAAAGATGGATATGCTCTAAGCAGTGTGAATCAAGGTTTACAATCAAATATGTCAGATTTTCAGAGATTCTTACTTCACTGACTCTGTTTTAGGATTGTACTAGTGCAATAGCCACTGTAATATCATGTTATTTCAGTAACTGAAATATCAATGAAACTGAAAGAAAATCATGACTCATAACTTAGATGTAGCTGTTTTGGAAGAGAGAGTGATAGTGAATTATAGGAGCTCAAGGTCAGCCTGTGTGGTTTGGATCTGCAGGGAGACACAGGAGATTTTCTAGTCTGTTTGCTGGAAAATGTTTGCCAAACCTTTTCTTCAACAACTCCGGTGATGATGAACCCCAAACCTCTGCAGGCAAACTGCTTTAATGCTTTGCTCTCTAGGATCGGAAGAGAAATTCCATCACTATCCTGCCACTTAAACATCCTCATATGAACTATGACTTTGCAGTAGCATGACATTGGGCTTGTTCAGTTTGTTACCATGTTCAGGACTGATATTGGCCTCGTTTTGTATCTGTGAAGTGATTTAGTCAGGCTGGATAAAATCCTTCATTTTCTATTGACTTTTGTCTTTCTTTTTACCAACATTTACTCCAGTTTGTTTTGATGATTTTGAATTCTCTTGCTAAGCTACAGCTTTTTGCTATCACTTGCAAACACAGTATGCATTCTCCTCTTTCTATTACTGGTGAGAATATTAAATCATATCAGGCCTATGGTAGACCACTTCATTCATCTTCCATTCAATTCATCCTTCCATATAAATTGTAGTCACTGAAAAAAGCTTTTGACTTTGTTTTCTAACCAGTTTTGTACCTACTCTATAATAGATTAAACATATAGTATTTCATTAGCTTTCTTACGAAACAGTCATAAAAGAGAAATGTTCAAGAAGTACTGAAGGAATATTGCCTCATTAAGAGATATTGCAAGAAAATCGCTAAGTAAAATGGGGGAACAATAATCACCAGAGTGCTTAGAATCAGAGGAAATACATTTTTGAGATTTTATTTTTCCCATTTATAAAATATTTAAAAGGGAATATTGTGCTCTTGTGTAGTGACTGCACTTGCACACAGCTGCAAAGACTTGCAGCGAGTCAGCCTTCCTAAGAAAAATTAGAAAGCATAAGTATTTACAAAATCTGTGCACTTGATTCATGTTCCCACTCATCCAGTCAGACGAATAAACATTACACTTCAGATCATGATGACTGTTCTGTGAAATATGTGCGGTCTTTCCATCTGAGTATTTAATTGCATGTCTTATAAAAAAATAATTTTTCTGTCATCTTTGTATGCTGGTGAGTGGTCAGTGTTCTTATTTATTACAGAAAAATATTTTTTATGTGTGAAAGAAACCAGTTCTCTTACCAGTTAGATATTTCATTTGCCTTTGGAGTAGTGACAGGTCCTGCCCTCTAATTAATAATGGAATGGGAATTTCTGCTCCCTAGTTCATCTAATGTTCCAGTACACTTAAATATAGAGCTCTACTAGCATTAGCTGGGTATGTTTACCCCACTACAACAGTAAGATGATGTAGAAGAGTAGTAATTTTTTCCATCTTCATAAGCATTAACAGCAGATGAGAACTAAGCAAGAAACATTGGTTACTGTGATATATACTGACCTGCTATTCGGATTGTCCTCCGCTGTTTTTGTTTTACGAGAGAGATAATGTCTTCCAGCAAAGCTTTGGTTTTATTTTAAATTGCTAATCTTAGATAATCCAGGCCATTGCAACTTGATGAAGGACACAGCAGCCTATGAGATATCCTGATTTGCTTTGGGCTTCGGTCACTTGCTCCCTGACTGTCTGTCAAACCTCATGGATTGTGTTCCACTACAGGAGTCATGTTGGGAACAACAACAGGATGCTATTAGCGAGTGGTAAACCTGAGACATCCCTTGCCAAAGTAGAAGACATGTCTAAAAAGACCCAGAATGGATGAAAGGAGTTGGACAATACTTGGGAAAAGCACTTGCCTGAAGCTAACCCTTCTTCAATCATCTGCTTTTCTCCACAGAGAGAAGCATAGTCTGAATCACATTAAAGAGAACTAAGGGTTCCTAAGTTCCAAGCAGTTATTTCACAACAGATTCTCAACATATTCTGAGTTGGAAGGGACCCACAATGATCATCAAGTCCAACTCCTAAGTAAATGGCCTGTATGGCTATTGAACCCACAACCTTGGTGTGATTAGCACCATGCTCTGACCAACTGAGCTAATCTCATCTCCCTGAGCTAATTTCGTTTGTTCAATTACAGCCCAGTAAAATTTTTGTGTCATGTAATTTGGTCCATGACTAAGTCAATTTAATGCATTTCTATAAATATAAAGCTGTCTTGACCTGCTTTCCTGCTTTCAGAGAACATAACAAAATCATGTAAGGTGTGCAACTGATCCCATGTAAGGTATGAATATTTGCAACATTTTATTAATCAGTTTTAACTCATTTTATTGGGATAAATTGTTACAAGATTTTTTATGTCAAATCACTAAAGTCTACATACATACATACATACATTTTTTAATCTCTAACTTGCTAGGACTTTCAGTTAGAGGTAAGAACATTAGAATCTATCAATCTATTCAAAGATTCATATGCAATCTTAGCTGTTGTCCAAACTATATTTGTATCAATTAATTTCAGTGAATACTCTGTGTGTGGTGGGAAATTCCCCTTCCCTTGCCATGGCTAGCATGGATGACGTCACCTCCGATGCAGAGCCCTCCTTCTCGGAGGAGGAGGAGTCGGAGGARGAGACTGACGTCTAATTCCCACCCCCTCTCTCTCCCTTTCCCCGAAAATTAGAGCTACGATTTACTTGTCAGTTAAGTTCTTTGTACCACCTTTTGTTCTGGAAATTTCTAAGTTACTCGACGCCCCATTGGTTGTAACCCTTTGTATCCTCCCCCTGACTGTGTTTATTGGATGATTTGCCCTCAGATCCTCCCCTTACCCCGTTTCCCATTGGCTGTTATCCCTTTCTCCTCCCCTTTTGTAGTCCCTTAAAAGCTGATGCACCCTGAGTTCTGGGGGCTTTCTCTCTCAGAGCTTCTCCGACGCAGAGGTCCGTCCCTCTACCCAATAAAAGAGAGAGCTGGGAGACCCCACTCCTTTCACCCTTCATCTCCAGCRTGAGTGTCTTATTCTATCAGCACTGCGACTACTGACTCCGACGGGGCGGACACTTCTCAGGGCGAGTCAGCCGCCCATTGCCTGGAGAGGCTCCAAGCCCTCGGCTGTGGCTGTCCGGCGTCCGGGCGGACGGTAATCGGGGTGATCCACTCACCGCCGTTTACTACATCTGTGAGTCCTTTTTTAGAGCTATCTGTTTATATTACTGTTGTGCGTTGTCTTAATTCTCCCATCCAAAACTGGATGACACAAAAAAGAGAGAACAGTGAGGAAAGGAAGCTGAACCTTCAGAACAGTGTCAGAGACAAGTCAGTGCACACTATCAGTTGGTGCTATCCCTGTGTGGCACATCAAAAGTTGACACTGAAAAATTCCTCCAGTGAGAGAAAAGGTTTCATGAGAAAAGGGGCCTTGGTCTATGCAATTTTTCTTGATCTTTGGAATTTTTCTTTAATGGATTCCATGATTCTTAAACTATGGATCATTTTCTTTTCCTTAGATGGGAGACAGGGTCAGAGGTGATCCTCTTTTTCTGCAGCTAGTTTCTGGTAGTACATTAGGAACTGCTCAATGCCTCCTAACTCTTAGCATCACTGCTTCACAAGTAATGAATGTAACATTGCCATTCAATTTCATCTAGTTTGTCTAGGGAAAATTTAATCTAGTGAGAACTTTAAGGTCAGAACCATAATGGAAACAGTTTCAGGGGAAAAAAACCCAAACAACAAAACCAAAACAACAACAACAAACAAACCAATTCATTTCCAAGTGTCCATTTGTAGAAGAATTTAAAAAAATTCACCTGCTGAAAGCATGCACTTTGTGGAATAGTTCCTGTAACCAGATCTACATCTCATTGTATGTCTATCAGCCAGCAGTACAATTTCCATCTAGTGTAGGACTTATTAAGATGAGAGTTTGAAATAGTTTTGTGTTATCACTGGGTAGATGACGAAAGGCTGTATTGTCTTTCTCTTTCAGAGCATTACAATTCCTGAGCTATTCTTAGTTTAGAAGATTTGAGGAGGGAGTAAGAGAGGATGTGAATGAAGTGGAAGCTTTTTCCATATTTTTTTCTTTAATGGAGAATCATGGTAGTAGTCTAAGGGTAGAGAAGGTAGCAGCAAGGAAGAAAATGAAAGTGACATGCAGCAAAAACCAGTGTAATAACCTCTCCAGCTCACCACTATAAACCTTGGGAGAATTGTATTGTTCTGTCAAGTCTGCAGCCTGTGGGAAGCAAGCTTATTTCCCTGCTTGCTTGGCACAAAGCAGAGGCTGCAATAATCATATACACCAGCCTACTCCTATGCTGTGGGATCGCAGTAATGGGGGCCCCAATCTATCACAAGGTGACTGAGAGTTTTCAGTTGTTACCGTAGGAACTAAAGCAAGTTTTACTCATCACAGTATTTTTCTAAAAGATCTGCATTCTCAAAGCATTAAACTATGGTGCTGATTAATTCATTCATATATAAAATGTGTATAAAAGGCAAGGGTGACATTGCAGCTAGTTCTTTGAGACAGATAAGGAGCAATATTTGTTATTTATATTCCAGACACTGAACGCAATGTATTTTGTATGTTTTCATGACTTTGAAGTCATTGCTAGGGAGTTGCCAAGAGGGTCTTCAAAGAGATTGTGGAAGGTCAGCTTTTTGGCTTCCAGCTGTTCCTTCTCTGCAATTACCCATGTACAAAACAAAGGAGGTGTTGCATCTCTGTCATGTAGATGTTTAGTGCTTTTAAATACTTTGTCCCTCTCAGCTTGCTGAGTGTGGTTGATTTGAGATAATTCACCTAGATTTTAAAGCAGAAAGCAAGAGAATGGAAATCTGCTCTTTGAAACCACTGTTGGAAGTTCAAGAACATGCATATCCAACACTTGGTTCCAAAATCCTGCCCTTCAGTTCTCCCTTAGGTTTTTCATATGCATTTTGGGTACAGTTTACACCTCATAACTTTAGCGGGCTAAAAGGCAGCAATCTAACGAAACCTATTCCTTTCGGTTTGGACTGAGGGAGGAGAAAATAAAAAAAAATAGATGATTTCTCAGGCATCCTATCCATCTATAACTCTTACAGTAGGATCGATTGACTGATGAGTGCCTATTTCCATTGCCAAGAGAGGATGCTTATACTTATGTTGATGCTTGACTTTAGAAAAACTGTGCTTAGGTGAGAAAATCTCATTTAGCAAAACATATGCACATATCCTAAATTATAAACTCTTTAAGTTAATAAGCCTTAGTCTTAAATGTGGCGTTCTGGCTGATTATAGTATTTATCATAATAAAAATCATAAAGTGGCTGGAGAATTAACCTGAGTCAAAATACTATTAATAACATTCAGTCCAAAATTAGCCTGAGAAAAAATTTCCTTGGTCCCCTCTAGACACACTGGTCCACGTCTGCTGCTACTTTAAAAGAACCAGAGCCCTAAAATTAAAGAAAACAAAAACACACTCCAACTTACAAATATCTCTCAGGATGTTTGCATTTGCATGGATTATGAGAGCTTGGCACCAGACAAAATTTTTTCAAATGTCTCCAGTCATTTTTTTCGGAGTATAGCCTCCAATCCACTGAGATTTCTTTTTTCCACTTTGTGGACATATAAGATAAAGCCATGTGAAAGCAATTTTTCGTTGAAAATTGTCAGTGGATATGCATGAACCAGAATTTGCTTTATTTCAAAGTTTCACAGCCCAAATGCAGCTGTGAATCATTTACGATTTTGCTGTAAGCTAACTTGGGGCATTTGTCTGCATTATAGCCAGACCCAGCAAAAGATAAGTAGGAAAAATGAAAAACTTCTAACATAATTGATTTCCACCCAATAGCACTGTCTCTGGCTGTTGTAACAATTAGTTTATCAATTTAATGTTGATTACAGCTTTCCCAGCAAGGAACAGGAAAACTTGCAAACATCCACTGAACAGCAATGCAAAAGAGTCTAGCGCTGTTGCCACTGGAGTGGATAGGTATCTAATACATATATTTGCTTCTCTTTAAGATATTTTCAGACCGTTAAGCAAGAATCTGGCTTTCCAACATATTTCTCCTCTGACAAATTTTATTTCATTATGCTCTGGCTAATTTTATCCTCTGGAGGTGCAAATCTGGGCTTTGAAAAATCTATTTCCTTCAAGTCTGTGCTTCAAGTGATAACAGATGGTAAACACAAGAGTAAGAAAAAAAAGATTAGTCTCTCAAGAGTGTTGCGAAAGCAATCAACATAGTGTCTAAATAAGTTAATCAACACATTTTCAAATTTCTGCATAAGAAAACTGCTTCAAGAGCTCAGTGAAGCCCTCAGAGGAGGATGCAGTCATAAGATAGTGAGAAATCCATTGATAAAAAGATGGGAACTTCAGTAACAAACCATTGAAATTAAATTGATAACTTAGAAGGGATTTTTTTTTAATGCTTGACCTCCATAAACTACAAGTTTAGCTACAGAAAAGTGCATGTGGCTTTCTAATCATCTCTTTTTTTTTTTATGTCATATCCTGCAATATACTTTATTTGCTTTGATTAATCTAGTGTTGCATATATCAAATAACAGGACATCAAGCATCTCATTTCAGTAATATAGGTTACAAATATGGTTATGCCAGTAAGTTAATTAATGAAATCACTGAATCTGCTTAGGAATAATTTTTGTATAAACTGAAAGTGATACTAAAAAAATTCAGCATGATTATTCCAGAGTAGCACATAGTGAGATTGCTTTAACTTTGCCTAACCAGTCCTCCTTAAAAAACCTAGCACCACCATAAGGAAGCTCATTCTATCCAAGATATATTTTCCCTTTCAGATAAAGACACAGCTTTTCTTACCTACTTTTAAGCACGATATTGGATTTCCTGTGATGTAAGCATCTTCATTTTTATGTTCCCCGTTTAGCTGGTAGGAGATATACACCCTCAAAGAGGAATTCCAGTTTACTCTAGATCACCCCCACTATCTTTTGTATCTCTTTTTATTGACCATACAGGAAACTTATGGAAAATCTTACCTTACCTTTATTCCTTAGCTTGGGTAACTGAGGTAGATATCTGCTTTGGCACAAGCTACATTTTAGATGTTTTAGCTTTGATCTTCAATCTTTTACAAAATATCCATATCCACATAGAAAAAGCCACTATAAAACAATACATAGAGAGCGAAAGGTTGGGGAGGTAAATACATATCACTGTATATATGTAAAGTACTTACATATAGTATATAGTCTATATTTGTGCTATATAGAGACTATATATTCTCTTTTGAGTATATATATACAAACTCTAAATATATTCACTCTCTAAATATCTATGTATACTCTTCTGGCATACAAAATATAATTATGTCTATCAGTGTACATCTATCAGTGTGTATATTTTATATATGTATATATAGCAGTCAAAACAGAAACAAACATAAGTATTTTAGTAAAATATAAATATTTAGCTAAAAAAAAAAAATGTTTGTCCTGGAAGTAACTAAATTAGCTTCCTGTGGTTGCTTGTGTACTGGCACAATGATATAAAGATAGTGGACTGATGTCTCAGTTCCTCCTTTCTGTTTGTAGTTCTACAGATTAAAATGGAAGAAGGAAGAGCAGCCTCCCACTTCCTGCCTGATTCTAGAAATATAGATCAGAAACAGCTGACATGCTGGTTTATCCAGAACAACAAATACAACCAGTCCATGGAATTAATTATTTCAACATATTTTAACTCCTTGAAGTATTCTGAATACTTTCTTCCAACAAACATACCTGCATTCCTCTTCTTAGACCAACTCAGTTTCTACAAAACATGTGCTGTTTTGAAGCCTTATTTTTTCCAAAAGATGTTGAGATCTGTGGTGTTACAAAGCTGTTTTCCCAGCTGCTCACCTGGGAGCTGGCCACTCACCTCAGTGGAACTGCCTGCTGTGCTGTTGGAAGTCATCGGATGAATGGTCAAACCAGTAAGGTCAACATGCTGAGAATCACTTGGTGGCAACCAGCAGTTCAAGGCATGGGTTGGGAGCAGCGCCTGCTCTGTGCAGATGGCCAAGTCTGGCCCAGTTCCCTCTGTGGTAGCAGAGGATGCAATTGTGCTCTGGTTTTTGTTATCCTGTCTTACAGGAGATTATTGCTGGCTGAACCAGCCAGCTGAGATGCGCGGTCAGAAGTGATTTTGCCAGCCCAGGCAGGATCCAGCTGGGTTTGCACCCTGAAAAGCCTGTCTGATTTGCAGGTGATCTGAAAACAACTCCCACTTGTACTTGGTGGCAGAGACACAAGCATTAGATAGTTTTTGTATGGCAAGTAAGTAATGAATAGCACATGTGAGTAGAGGTGAAGAAAATGTGATTGTCTTGGAACAACAGTTAAGAATCAAGATTCACGTTTAGAGAATATTTATTATGTCATACCTAATGATTGAACTATTGTTCAGTTGCAGTACCTTTTGATCTTTAAAAATTAAATACATCTGGTTCTGTACTGAAATTTGGATCTAGACATAGTAGTTGAAGCTTTCGGAAAGGCTTAGACATTCATATGGTGTAGTGTCACCCACAGTGAAACCAGATTAAATATTTATAAGGTCAGTTAGTCTTCAAGTTTTAAAATATAAACGATCTGGTTGTTGACATTTTGAAGATTTACCCTATATTCATTTTATCATGTAAGAGAATGATTTTTTTGGTGGTTGGGAGAAGACCATGGTTTTGCTTGTTGTGGCTGTTTCTCTGATCCTACATTTGGCCAAGTTTTGTCAGCAGCGTACTTAAAAAGGCAATGCATACAACTCTGATTTGCATAGATATGCAGTGACACTGGTGTCATGCTTTGTTATCTACAAATTTACTTCATATACCCAAGATCCTCCAGCTACCTGTTTTCTAGTGAGATCAAAAGTCTTGGATGTGCACACCTGTGTGGATTGAGCTTTAGTTGTTTTTTGACTTTTACGTAAACGCTCCAGAGACTTCATAAAAGTGCATACTGCTATGCTAGCAACAGGCACCTGCTGGGAAGGTGCCTGCCTCCATCCAGGTAAAATTCCACTAGGGGCTCTCAGTGCTGTAGGAGCCACAACCAGAGTAAGCAGCTGCCTCCTATATGCTGCCTGGAGAAGAAGAGATGTCCCATCTCCTTCATAGAAGACAGGGCTGGTTACATGGAGCAGAATAGGATGAAACATAGTTCATACAGCCACAGGACATGGTCTTCCCTCTCAGGAGAGGGTGCTGGTTCCTGTGGGTGGGTCATCCAGAAAGAGACTCCAGGACAGTCTGTGTTGTCTTCACCATCACTGCTGTCCCTGACAGCACATTAATAGGGGTATGTTGCTTCATTTTTTGGTACTGCCATGTGCCCCAGCATTTACTGTCATCCAGCCAGTCCATGTGCCAGCATGACTTCTATGTGCCTATTCATCAAGGAACTGCTGAAAAAGTTATGCTAGCACATACTTCTTCTGGACCAGACTGCTGCTGTAATAGGGGTTGTCGCAGAGGCAACACTGTCCGTAGAAATGGTGTTGACTGGAAGGACTGGAAGAAATGCAAGTGCACTCCTGGCACCAGTGCTTTTGCACAGGTGTTTAGGCAGCAGGAACCTCTGAAGACAGATGTTTGCTGTGCTGTGCAACCTGATACAGGTTGCCAGGTCCAGGCACTAACTGTCTGTTCATGGAGAAAAGATGAGGAAGGCTGAGCATCTCTCAAAGAATTGGATCCTACCCCTGCTCAGGACTCTCACTTGTCCAGGCTCCAAGAAATGGTGTAGCAGGGCCCCTTCTGTCTTCTCACTGGGCACAGAAGAGGGAATGGGGATTGAGGAGGGGTGGTGTATCTTGAGATGCTGTGAATTATCTCGCCTGTATCTGTGGCATACTGAGGACACAGCTGGAGCATTCAGGAGGTGCCTTGAAAGCTGCCAGTGAGAACATAGGCAGGCCCAAAGATATGACTATTTGCTTAGTTTATGCATATGCAATGTGGAATTCAGGGTAGAATCAAAAATTACGTAATACGTCTCTTGATATCTGAACAACTTATGTATACTTAGTTAAGGTCGTGATTAGGGTAACCTGTTTGAATATTACATGGGTTAAACTCCTTCAATATTGTTCCTTTAGAGGCTTATACATTTTTATTAAAGCCTTTTAAAACAGGAAATTAAAGTCTTCTCTGATTTTCTGGTAGTTGGAATACTTAAATGCTGACGCTGTACTGCTTATTAGATCCAAGTGTTGGAATATTCAAATAAAATCAAATGGAAAACAGTGGATTTGTAATTATGACTTCAGTATGATGAGAGTTCATTGTGGGTTTCCTGGTTTAGAGAGCAAATGTTATTTCAAAGCCACTACTATTAAGAGATCCTGACACAAACCATCAGCATTAGGAAACTCCCATCCTATATTTTAACCAGAGTACTAAAAAATGAAGAAAATGCTATTTTGGGCTAGTGACCTTTTTGTTGTCTTATAACAGCTCTGAACTATTGCCCACAGTATATTTTTTTTTGCTAAATCAGTATGTTGATATGGAACCTATTATTTTAGATGAGCATATTACTTCTGGAAAAATTCATTGGTCTCATTAAAAAGATTTTATATTTTTCTTTCTCAAAGAAACGATCTGTTTGCTTTCATTTTTATCAGATATTTATGTCAAAGCTGGCATAAGCAGCAGGTTACTTCATTAATTCAGTAATTTAAGATATTTCAACTTCCTTTTCTAACAGAGGTGTTTAAACTACACTTGCTAACACAGTTTATATTCAGAACATACTTGAATGTTGCCACTCATGTCCTTGTATTTTGTATTCTCAGACCGTCTTGTAAAATTTATGGTCTGAAATTGTCAAATCAGAGCATATTTTGTGCTACATGTGGAACTAGGTAGACTCTCTCTGGTGGCAAATTCCACCCTCAACTGTACGGGAATTACCATTTATCTGCGTTGATCAGGTAGGTATACTGGCAGAGAACTATGTGCATCAAAACTTACTGTGGAAGTAATGTTACTGGAACCTGTATTTGTCCTTTACAAAGTGGGTAACGAAAGTCACAAAGATGTACTACAAAAATGTATAATAATATCTGTGTACCCCTTAGACAAGTAAAAATTACTTCTCACATTGTTCATCCAAGAAAATTAGGAATATACAAATAAAAAAAGGAGTAAGAAATAACCTGCAACACTGAGAAATATGAATCTATTGAATCAAAGCCATTACACATTGCTGAACCAAAACACTAAGTAGTTTTTGTCTTTAGGAAGACCATGTCCCTTGATAGCTTCGAGTAACTATGATAATACGCATTTTCAAAGACACATCTACTTCCCAGAGAAGCTATCTGAAACTAATGGGATGTTGTTGTTTCATCTACCACAATAGGGAGTCAACAAGACATATCAAAAAGGAATAGTCAATGTTTCACAGCCAAAATGCAAAGATGTTATAAGCAGATAACACAGGTCTGGGTCAGTCCTTCAAATGTGATTTAGTTGAAGAAACAGATTCAGGCTTAATAACCTTGCACTTGTTCTATAGATAAGTGGAAGACTGAAAAAGGATTAAATTCTCCAATTAAAGAACTTGAAAATTGTCTGTTAGAATTAAAAAAAAAAAAGTATCAACCTGGAAGCAACTATGAAACATACAAATGCAAAACAAGGACTAATCAGTAAGGAAAAAAAAAATCACATGAAAAATATATAACTTTCATTATGGGATTATTAAGAGCAGCATTTTACATAAGGCATGAGAGACAGATTTTTTTTTTTCCACTTAACTCAGTGTTCAGGCCCCAGGCCAAGAATATTGTGTCTGCAGAGAACAGTAAAATAGGTGTAGACTAACTAAAAGTACTTCAAGGGACAGGAACAAGGAGGATAAAAAATTAAATAACATAATCTGTGAGAAAAGCTGAGAAAGCAATGAGGACACAATACAAACATACAAATATAGGAAAATAGTAAAAATGAAGAATGGTGTAAAGAAAAGTGATGGTGAACAATCCTACATTTCCCTCATAATGTGGCAAGAATTTATTATTATTCATTTATTATTTATTTTTATTTATTATTATTTGCATATGGGAAAGTTTTGGGCAGATAATAAGAAAACTTTCTAATATGTGCAGTGTTGATGGTGTGTGAACCGACTCTTTCATGAGACACTATACAGCAGTTTGAACAATGTTTTTCAAGAGTGGTCTATGTATATGTGACGTTAGAATAGGGAGCAGATTGGGTCACTTTCTTTATTCTAGGTGGCAAGGTGCCATCTGTTAATACTGGACCTACACAACTTCTCCAGAGTTTGCTCAGTTATAGACCGTAGCTGTAAATGCAAAAGCAAGTGCTGACTTTTCTCAATGCATTGGAGATATCCACATTTTATGGATTGTTGAAAAGCGCTTATCAAGAGACACAGAATTAAACTCTCGTTTTTTCTTGCCTCGAGAGTGTTCATGAAAAAGGTGACTATTGGGTAATGCTTGTAAAACTTACTTGTTATGTTTGGCATCTCCTGCCACTGAGTGGTACCAGGGAGTCTGGATCTGTTGTTTTTCCTCTTTCATCCACACTTCACATATTTTTTTCGATTTTATTTATATCTGAAAAAGAAGCCATAGGGGATTTTTTTAAAAGGGAAGCATCCAACAGAAACAAGCGTTCCAGTTCATGTGAAGCAAATAGTAATCCCGAAACATAAACCAAAATCACTTAGATCATTCTGTCACAATATAAATCCTGGACAGTATTTTCTTAAGAATTCTTTAAAAAATGATCTTGTCTCTCACATTCGTTCAACATGATCAGTTACTTTTGTCAGTTAGGTGTCTCTCTGTGGTAACATTCTGCCTTATCATGGGATCACAGGAGATGGAGTTGGAATGGACCTCAAGAAACTTCTGGTTCATAGCACTGCCTTATGTTCTTCTGTCTCCTATCTGACAGTATGCACAGGTCAATTTTAAAACATACAATATTTTGGTTTTTGTTCTAATTATTGAAAGAAATTGACATGACAATTCAAACATAGAGGGAAAAGTCCTTAACAGCACCTGGGACAATATGGTGATTCTCCCTCCCTGCCTGCCTGAACATTTTGCTCTGTTAAATGTGCTTTTTGTTTTTCCTTTTACTCCCTATGCTATTTTACAGATTATTTTTCTGGAATTGTTTCTTTCTAGCTTCTGTCTTTCCTCATTGTCTCTGTTATCTTCACAGATGATGGTGTAAAGAGAACTCAGCGAAATGACTTGCTATAGAAGAGCCATCAGAAGTACAGTATCTTTTCAATGAAGAAAACGGAAATGGAACAAGCACAGAAATGATGCTGGTAATTGTTGATAATTATCTTGAGACATTCCCAGTCCATTTTTCCCTAGTCTGATTGAATTTATGTTGTGGTCTGGACATGCCATGTAAGGACTCAATGATTAGCCCGTGTTGCATCCAAGCAGCTCATTCCCTCCCTCAGTGCTTTGGCAGCTGCTTGTTTCCTCTGGACATCCAATTCCCTTCTCCACTCTGTCGGGATGGATCTGATGCCAGTAGCATGACTTAAAGCCAGGTGATGGCTGACCTTCCACCCTGACACCTCTTATTGGAATCTGATCTGTTGGAAAAAAACTTCTAGTGAAAAATCCAGCCTGTTTCTTGGAAGGTTCTTATACCCAATATAAATCTGAAGGCAGGAAATGACTCTGCCAAACAGAATAGTTTGTAAAATGAATGAAAAATGCCTGGAGAATAGAATAATAACTTTCTAAACTCCATGATGATGCAGTATGGGCCATGCATGATTTATCAAAACTGCTTAGTTATGCTAAATTTGGAGTTCAATAATATAAATTTTTGCAGAGTTTTTTGCAATCAATTTTCAACCACCTTTGTGATTCTCTCCCCCCTTTCTTCCTGTCTTTTGGTAACTGTCACTACATATGTGTTATTCTGCAGCGAGTGCTATTGTAAGGTTTGGGACTAGCTGGAAGAACCAGTAACATCCTGTGTTACAGCTGGACTGCTCTCCTTTCATGTGCTGCTCTGGAATGGATACACCAGGCTGTCAGCTGGATTGTGAAACTCCAGTTTATAAATCATGATTAAAATGAAAAATAGCAAAAAAAAAATTATCCACAAAGAGGCAATGTTAAACACTGGTTTATTTATAACATAACTCATTAGGCTTGGACCTTTATGTTAAATTTTATACTCTATTTGCAAGAAAAAGAATTTTAAAAGTTGAAACACCTGTTGAATTTCTGAATGCCTGATAGCAAAGACTCCTTTGCCCTGAAAATAGGGAAGAAGAGAGAGCTTAATGCACATACTGTATCTTGTAATATGACATTTGCTTATATAAATGGAAGAACTACATTGATTTGCAGTTCTTGCTGTTGACTGAGCAGTTTGGGTGGCAACTGTCCATTTCAGTGTGGAATCTGGGAAATACCCACAAAGTATTGGGAATTATGCAAGGTACCTCTCTTTTCTGCAATCAAGAAGAATGAGCTGCAGCAACAGGAAACTCCAATAGTACCAGAAAGAAAACACATAGATCCTTGAAGACAACATATTTTAAACAATATTAGAATTTAAAAAAACAAATTAAAATTGTATTTCCATGATTAAAAAATTCACAGGAACTCCATTTATATGCAGGAGCTCCCATTTGTTTCAAAGCTGTTAGCCAGCTTTGATGCTGGAAAAGGATTCTCACCAGCCTTATACATCTTCACAGCATGCATTCCAGAACGTCTATTGATGTATGAGCTGAAACAGAGATGAAGAGAAGCCAAGGAGTCTAAGACTTCACTGATGAAACTAATAAGCTGGTTCATCAGAAAGCAGCTAGAAATCGGATTTTTAGTGAGTTTTTCTCTAAGAAGCACTATGAGTTGACATGGACTGTACTTCAGGACATTTACACCAGCCTGTGAATCAGGGTGTAGTTTGCTGATGTTAAAGTTCATTTTGGAGATTTGGAGATAGCTCCATCATTTTCCCATTGGACATCGTGCGAAAGTAGATAAACTTGATGTATTTTATGTTATGCAAATAGTAAAAGTCTCAAGGACTTCCTTAATTGATGGCCTAAAGGCTATGAAGAAAACTGTGACGTTATAATTCCCAGAGTAACAGAAAGTCCAAAAACTAATATCAGATTCAGTTTTCATGAGCAGGTTTTCCCCAGCCATAATCTTACATCAGTTTGAATTTGTTTTTCCAGCTCCTTGAGCATGATATCTGTTTGCATGACTTTAAGTGTTATGAAATACAGAAGGGACTCAGGAGGAAGCTATAGGCTGAGTTCTGCCACATCCACCATGTAGTACCTGTGAGAGCTCTTTCTTAGACTGGCTGGATCTCAGCTCAGTGGGGAATTCAGAAGTGCTTGAATGGCTCTACAAGTATTGAAGTTTGTCTCCTTTTGCTCTTGTAAAACCATCATGTGTTATTATTTAACAGTATCCCAAGTGCCTGGAAGTAAATGTTGCAAAGACTGGGGGCATACACAACTTTTTTCTTAGCTTGTTTGCCTTTGCCTTCTGTGGCTGTATCCAGGACCCTTACAACTCTCCATAGTAATTTTTTTTTTTTTTAATCAGAGCAAATCCTAAATCCTTCTCCTTATCTTTGATTTGTAAAAGCACTACAGAGCTGAATATTTTGCTTTCATTTCATTTATGAGGAAAAAATCTCGGACTGCATTTTGAACTATGAAATTTTCTGAACTCAAAGCAAGAGATCAGGCAAGCACATGTAAAACATATTGATGCTCTATAAAACACACAAAAAAAGGAGTAACAAATGGGGAAGATCTAATCAGGCAAAAGGAAATAATGCATTGTTTTCCTAGCAAAATAAGAGTAAGCACTGTCTGAATATTAATTGGGAGAACGAAAGCAAGAAAAATTAGAGTATAGCTGGAACAAAGGGATATTTGCCACAGGAGTACTCAGAGCCTACTGAATGAATACACATTCTGATCCTCAGCAACTATGTGCATTAAGGGTTAGTGACTTTCTGCAGGTAAACTCATTAGCAAAATAAATCTATATTTATTGCTTACAGCATATCTATTTTATAAGAATAGATCTCTTAACTGTCCCATCTACACAATGTGTGCTGTGGATTAAAAAAATGCACTGCATACATGCTGGTTTATGGCACATGCTTGAAAGCCACACATTTGTCATGTCGCTAGATGGTCACCTGCCAAAATTTGCCCACATCCTCTTATCTGCTTATATGTCAGCGATATACTTATCCTGGTTGTCTAGAGTTCAACAAAATCAGTCAGGTTTCCAAGGAGTATGGCACTGTTTGTATGCTATAAGACTGAAAGGGAATTTGGGTTCAGTGAAAAGAGGTGAATGTATAGTTTTAAACGTTCTAAGACATTCAAGCTTTCAAGCCTAATGTCAACAAAATACACTAGTTACTTAAACAAAAGGACCTGCAGATAAGAGAACTCAGACAATGGGCAGCATCTAAAACATGGAGCTGCCTAACAAGGTTAATATTTTTATATGTGTTCTATCTTCTAGGTGGTAATGTTGTTTTGTCACAAAACTAATGAAACTGTTAAAACACTGGAAAACTATGTGATACGTGGAATTTCACAGATATATTTAATAAGGCCTGTACATTCCAATAAGGAGAAACTTAAACTGATACTCTAAGATATCTGAAAAACACCTCAACACTGTTTTTCTCAACAGACCAGGCCAATAAGTGCCACGATGCACCATGCAAGGACAAGTATTTGAAGCGGCTCTGGAAGTAGTCCTGGTGGTCTCCCCTTTTACTCTGGGCAAGCGCCTATGGTATCTGGAGACCACCAACATGCTGGATAGTGCTCTGGAGAGATTCAGCACCGAGCAGTTGAGTTGGGTCAGTGTAAATACCTGCACTCTATCTGAGCTGCTAACTTCTGAAGAGGAATTTCTCCTAATTGGTCTGTATAAGGAAAACTAATGTGAGGCAGGGGGTAAAAAAGCATATATTGGTCAGATAGTGGGTAAGAACCTCAGTCTGACCTAGCTGTGTCTTGTCTGTGACAAAGAAAAGTGAAATAAATTGCAAGGTCATTGCACCCTGCCTGTATCAGACTGTCTTTCATACTCAATAAATGATGTGTGATTACAGTAAGCAGCTACCTTTGAGGGAGTATATTTTGGCAAAGCCTCTCTCCTCTCTCTTCAGCACTGTTACTATGGCTTTGTGCCATGGTATCCTCCTACCTGTCAAAATACTTCAGTCTGAATGCACTGACTGCTACTAGTGAGGAGGAAGCCTGATGTAAGGCAGCCACTGCTGGAATGCTTGCAGTAAAGTTGCTGGCAGAGAGGTCACCCCACCCATACTCACAAGGATGATTTTGATATCTTTAGGACTTCCTTCTCAAACACAGGCAGAGGTGTTTTGGGAACTAACAGGTTATTTTGTCTAGGTGTCTGGTTTGTGGAGGATACTGCAAAGTGATTGGCTCCTTCATCTATTTTTCCATTTTTCCCACTCCAAAATAACTCAGTCAAAGCATGGAGGGGTTTTTTTGTTTGTTCTGGTTCTTTTTCTTTTTGTTTGTTTCCATTCTCCTTTTTTTTTGTTTTGGGTTTGGTTTTCGGGTTTTTTTAATAGGGAGGTTTCTTGTTATGTTTTCGTTTGGGTTTTTTGTACCTAAGAGTGGTTTTTTCTCATTGCTTTCCCTCAAAGGCTCAACATTTGAATTTGTTTCTTTTATGAGTAGCATAAACGGAAGACAGATTTTGTTTGCTTCCCTTTACTGAACTTCTCTTGTTAAAAATGACTGATGATTGTTTATCCTTTCTTTTGTGCTTTGAACAGATAGCAAATCCCATGCTTTGCAAAAGGAATATAGAAGGGATCATGAATTCATCATCATTCATCATACGCTTCAATGTGCATGTGTGTGTCTGCACTGCAAACTGAGACTACAGATAAATTCATTTGTCTCTTTGCAGTGAGCTGTAATTAGAATTCTGACTGGCTGGAAAGTGACTATTCATTACACTGCAAAACTACAGAGCTAGATTAACTTTTTCTGGAAGCTTTTCAAAAACACTGTTTGCACTTTCTGGCGTGCACTGAGTAATAATGACATAGCACAAGAGCTTCTTAATATTTTGTAACACAATAGCAAATATGAACCCATGTCATCGCCTGGGAGCCCGCTAGGTTAGGTCATGTACAAACACCGTTTGTTTTGGCTCCGTCTAAAAGGTCTTACAGTCTAAGTGAGCAACACTGAGCCTGAGAGAACATTTCTCCTTTACAGTAGATGTCTTTATTGCTCCACCCCAGTGCAGACAGCTTCCTAAAGGCACAAGTGAAGTGCCGCAGTATAAGCAGCACCTGGCAGCACAGAGCCAGTGGAGTAACTCTGGCGTTGGCCTCTATCTGGTTGATGGCACACAAGGATGGCCACTGTTTGTGCCCACAATCTTTGGCTACCATCTTCATCTCAAAGCTAAGTCAGCTTCAAAAAATATCAGAAGAGAAGACTGTTAAGTGCCTGATCCAAAATGTCAAAATGTAGGGGCCACCTTAATGAGACCACTAGCTCCTTTGAATCACAAAGTTGTTCTTCAGATACCGTCAAGGATTTAGAATGGACTGTCTGATCCTTGAAATAACATGGGTAACCTTCCAAGCCTGTGCTGCATATAGCAGATGCAAATTTTTATTCCCTTGTCTGCAAACATCTTGCAGCAGGAATTCTTCTAGGACAAATGAATTATTTAGCAGCCTTTAATTTGAGGTGTATTTTTCCTGTAACAATATCAAATTCTTACCTTTTAGGCTGGAATATGCTGTTCTCTTATGAGTAGTCAATTTTTCTTGAAAATTTGAACAGAATCAATGTATGCTTTTTAAGAACAATAAAATAAAAATGCAAATCTGCTGCTAAAGGAAAAAAGAAAAACAGTGGGGTGTTCTTTCTTACCATCTTTAATACTGAAGCCTAAAACATTAGAAAATGTGCATCTGGATTAGGAATGTCTTTGAAATTCCAGTAGTCACTTTCAATCCTCAGACAAGATTCTGTTTTGATCGATAGGGTTATCATGTTAAACAATTCTGTGTATACGTGAAACAAAACTGTTAGGGACTACTATTTAATTCTCTTTATCCTAGTGGTGCTTGTTTGTACAGATACATTGAATTAGTTTTGAATCATACTAAAAATCAATACAGGGAATGTGTAAGAACTTGTTTCTGTGTGTGACTGATTGAAGAGATGTAAAAAGTAAATCAGGATTTCTAAAAGAGGGGGAGCTGGAGAGTGCAGCTACAATACCTCAAACAAAAAATAAAGTCTTCTCTTTCTCAGAGCTGACCCTTTAGCCTTTTTTTTGGCCAGGAATTTGGTATACTGCAACATTGGCCCCTTGACACCATCCAGAGGTTTTTAATGTCACAAAGTCCTTCAGGAATACAGATTTTTAATGTTTCTATACTGTTTTAATGTTTCTTGTATACCAGGTCTACTGTACCATTTTGTTAGCCTCTTCCATTTGTTTATATTACCTATTGTTTCTTGTCCTGAACTGTAAATGTCTAAAGACAGTGGATGTCCTTCTGTGCTGTATGTACTCATCAAGTGCCAAAAGAGCTGTGACTTGTTACCTATGACTGGGCACACAAGGTACTAAAAGATACCTCCGTGGAAGATTTGCTTGACCCATATAGAAGATACCTGGTTGTTACAGAACCTGCTGTCAGAAGGACTGCTGTACTTCACTGTGGGAATGACTTGTTCCATCCTGAAAATTCTTAAAAGGATAATCAAAGGTAATCTGCTGCAAACTTTAAAACTTGAAAAGAAAGCTTGAAATTCAGCAAGAAAACTTACACATATGCTGGGGTTTCTACTGGAGGAGAATAACTTACCATACTATACTTGCACTTCTATTGTTTAGTACAGGAATGAAACACTCTTGACACAGAGTAAGGTATCTGCCCAGAGATACACCTGTTAATGAAAGGTTCTTACAGAGACTGGATGTTGTAGAGCAATCTAGAAATACCCTCTTAAACGTTTTTGAAAATTTTGGCTATACTGAAGAAAAACTTGGGATGTAGTATATGGCATAGAGAAAGGAGGGTCAGCAGGAAAAAGCACACTGATGAGAAAGTAGACACATGAGAAGTTTACATGCTGCATCCCCGGAAGTTACAAAATAAAATGTGCGTTTGAGGTTTTGAGGGAAAGATTCTGAATCCATCTCTGTCAGTTTCTGAGAGCAGCAGGAGCGGCAGGAGCAGCAACAGTAGCAGCGAAATGTGGTGAGAGCCTGCTAGGAAGACCCAGATTTCACATGGGGCCATGAGCCAGCAAATTGCAAGGTAGAGCACCTGCAGCTGCTGTTAAGGACTGCTCTGTTGTGGTTTAACCCCAGCTAGAAACTAAGCACACCCACTGAGCATCCCTGCAGCCATCACCCCAACAGGACTGCAACCACTGCCAGGCTGTACTGTGACTCTTGTCAGTTTACGCCAGTGTTCCTGTATTACTGCACTTATTGTCATCTTTCTATTAAACTGTGACTCCGATCTGAGAATCTCCAGGTATTTGTTTGGGGGGTAACTTCTCCCACTGGTTTACTTTCAAACTAGCACGTATTTTGGCAGCCAGTGTGGGGCTTGAGAGGAAAGTTGGAATTACAATTTTACATTACAAAAACTCCACATTCATCATGATGCTTGATGTATTTACATGGATGTTGTACTTTATACATATTTCCACACGTGGGGAATTATTTGCCCATCTTAATGCTCCTGTTAAGACTAGGGAAAGGTTTGAATATTGCTTTGCTAGTATATTATGCCTACTGCATGATAACATCAGAGGCAATGAACCTCATGTGGAATGTGTATTCACTTCTGTTCACCTGTCCTAGTCTGGGTTGCTGCCTTTGGGGCTTCACTTATAATCACACCCGGCCTGTGGGGGGAAGGGGAGAGACTGATTTTTTCCAGCCCTTCAGGCCTGATACGACAGTTTTTGAAAATGTTAAGTTCCCTCTAGATGTAAAGGACAGAAATATCGGCCCAAAGCATATATTAATCCAAAGGATTCTATCCGTCAGTGGCAGCAGCGGTGACTGGGATGCTCACCATCCAGAAGACCAGATGTAGGGGATCAATGAGATGTCATTGGACCTAAAGAGGGATGATATGTTTCAACTTAACCTCTGTCACTCTTCCTGTTCTCTCCCCCCCCCCCACATCTCTTTTTCAATTTCTTTCTTTCTTTCTCTCTCTCTCTCTCTCTCTCTTACTTACTCTTAAATAAAATACATCAGTTTTTTTGGTACCAACATTTAGCCTCGTTTGGCTTTAATCTGTTTAAAAGTATGTTCGAACCTTCAGGGGTGTCTCCACTTTATTCACAGAGAGTTATCTTCTATGATTAGAGAAGATTGTAACACCTGTGGTTTTTTCATAAGAAGCACCGAGAAGACATGAGGAAGTGGGGTGGAAAACCCACCTCATCCTTGGCAGCCTGGGTACGTGACTTGAAAAGAGGAACTACCACAAGAACCTCACCCGGAGTCAATGCTGCTCCAGTCTGTCATGTACCAGACTCCAGGCATTATAGGAGTGATGATATGAGTGATCCTCTTGAAGGGACCTCAAGATCATAATTACAGGAAGAGAATGTGCACCATGACCAGAATTAGAGGGGCCCTGCCTCTAGCCAGGTAGAGGAAAGGGACAATAGGATCTATTGGACTGTATGCATCCAATGTCCTGGCACATCAGACCCACAACAATATATGGGTTTGGTTGACACTGATGCTCCATGTACTCTGATGCCATCCAGGTATGTGGGAACGGAATCTCTTTCTGGAGTGACAGGAGGATCCCAACAACTGACCATACTGGAAGTTTAAGTAAGCCTGACTGGGAAGGAGTGGCAGAAACACCCCATTGTGACTGGTCCAGAAACCCCGTGCATCCTTGGCGTAGACTAATTCAGGAGTGGCTATTTCAGAGACCCCAAAGGATATCGCTGGGCCTTTGGAATAGCTGCTCTGGAAACAGAGGAAACCAGAAAACTGAATACCTTGCCTGGCGTCTCAGACAACCCTTCTGCTGTAGGATTGCTGAAGATTGAAGAACAATGAGTACCGATTGCCACAGCAACAGTGCATTGTAAGCAATACCGCACCGACCGAGACTCTGTGATTCCCATCCATAAGATGATTCGCGATTTGGAGAGCCAAGGGGTGGTGAGCAAGACCCGTTCACCCTTTAACAGCCCCATATGGCCAGTGCACAAGTCCAGCAGAGTGGCGACTGACTCTGGACTACTGTGGCCTGAATGAAGTCACAACACCACTGAGTGCAGCCATGCCGGACATGCTGGAGCTCCAGTGAGAGCTGGAGTCCAAGGCAGTGAAGTGGCACGCGACCATTGACATTGCCAATGCATTTTTCTCCATTCCTTTGGCAGCAGAGTGCAGGCCACAGTTCGCTTTCACCTGGAGGGGTGTGCAATATACCTGGAACTGACTGCCTTCGGGGTGGAAGCACAGTCCCACCATCTGCCACGGACTGATCCAGACTGCACTGGAAAAGGGCGAGGCTCCAGAACACCTGCAGTACATTGACAACATCATTGTATGGAGGAGCACAGTAGAAGAAGTTTTTAAGAAAGGAAAAAAGATTTTCCAGATTCTCCTGAAGGCTGGTTTTGCCATTAAATGAAACTGCCATTTCTGTGCAAGAAATTCAGTTTCTAGGAATAAAGTGGCAGGATGGATGGCGCCAGATTCCAATGGAGGTTATAAACAAAATAGCAGCAATAGTCCCCACCAACCAACAAGAAAGAAACACGGACTTTCCTAGGAGCCATGGGATTTTGGAGAATGCACACCCCAGAGTACAGCATGATTGTAAGCCCTCTCTATCTCATAACACTGAAGAAGAACGATTTTCTGTGGGGCCCTGAACAACAGCAGGCTTTTGAACAGATTAAACAGGAGATTGCCCATGCAGTAGCCCTTGGGCCAGTCAGGACTGGGCACGGTGTAAAGAACATTCTCTACACCACAGCTGGGGTGAATGGTCCTTCCTGGAGCCTCTGGCAGAAAGGACCTGGGGAGACGTGAGGATGACCTCTCGGTTTCTGGAGTCGGGGATGCAAGGGATCTGAGGCCGGCTATACCTCCACTGTGAAGGAGATTCTTGCAGCCTATGAAGGGATTCAACCTGCCTCGGAAGTGATTGGCACCGAAGCACAGCTGCTTCTGGCACCCCGAGTACCAGTGCTGGGCTGGATGTTCAAAGGGAAGGTCCCTTCAAAGCATCATGCCACCAATGCCACGTGGAGCAAGTGGCTGGCTCTGATCACACAATGAGCCCACATAGGAAATCCTAATTGCCGTGGGACACTGGAAATCACCACAAACTGGCCTGAAGGTGAGAGCTTTGGACTGTCTTTTGAAGAAGGAGAGGAGCAGGGGATATGTGCTGATGAGGTGCCACCATATAATCAGCTACTGGAGAGTGAAAGACGATACACCCTCTTCACTGATGGTTCCTGCTGAATTGTAGGGACAAACAGGAAATGGAAAGCTGCTGTATGGAGCCCCACATGGCGAGTCACAGGAGCTACGGAGGGACAAGCTGGATCGACTCAGGTTGTAGAGCTTAAAGACATCCAGCTCGCTTTGGATATTGCAGAAGGAGAGAAGTGGCCGAGACTTTATCTCTACACCACCTTGTGGATGGTAGCTAATGCTCTGTGGCAATGGCTGAACTGATGGAGGAAGGCCAACAGGCAACACAGAGGGAAACTCATCTGGGCTGTTGAGATTTGGCAAGACATCGCTGCCCAGGTTGAGAAGCTGACTGTGAAGGTCTGTTGCGTGGATGCCCACGTACCCAAGAGTCGGGCTAACAAGGAGCATCAGAATAATGAGCAGGTGGATCGAGCTGCCAGGATTAAAGTATCACAGGTGGATCTGGTCTGGCAGCACAAAGGAGAACTCTTCCTGGCTCGTTTGGCCCATGATGCCTCTGGTCATCAGGGCAGAGATGCGGCATCTCGATGGGCTCGTGACTGAGGGGTGGACTTAACCATGGACAGTATCTCACAAGTCATCCACAACTGTGAGACATGTGCTGCAATCAAGCAGGCCAAGCGGGTGAAGACTCTGTGGTATGGTGGATGGTGGTCGAAATACAGGTATGGGGAAGCATGGCAAGTTGACCACATCACACTTCCCCAAACTCACCAAGGAAAGTGCTATGTGCTGACTATGGTGGAAGTGACCACCGGATGGCTGGAGACCCCCCCTGTGACTCATGCCACTGCCTGGAACACCATCCTGGGCCTTGGAAAGCAGGTCCTGTGGAGACATGGTACCCCTGAGAGAATTGAGTTGGACAATGGGACTCATTTCATGAACAGCATTATTGACAGCTGGGCTAGAGACCATGGTACTGAATGGGTGTACCATATCCCCTATCATGCACCGGCTGCCGGAAAGGTTGAACTGTGCAATGGACTGCTTAAAACTACCTTAAAGGCACTGGGTAAAGGGACCTTCAAAAACTGGGAACAGCATTTGGTGAAGGCCATCTGGTTGGTCAATATCCGAGGCTCCATCAATTGAGCTGGTCCTGGCCAGTCAGAGCTCTTGCATACTGTAATCAGTGATAAAGTCTCTGTGGTACATGTAAGAGGTATGTTAGGAAAGACTTTGGATTAGTCCCACCTCAGGCAAATGCAAACCCATCCATGGGATTGTTTTTGCTCAAGGGCCTGGTTACACGTGGTGGGTGACGCACAAAGACAGGAAAACCCATTGTGTACCTTAAGGGGACCTAATTTTGAGTGAGAACTGTCTGTGATGTCTTCCTTGTGTATATATAGGTATCACTGTATAGTTAAAGAAGGATATTAATTCCAGCGTGATGTTGATGGTATAGAATAAGGGGTGACAATGTCATGGAGTGAGTATAACCAAAGTATGTATTCTATCCTATCACCATCCACATCACTTCTTGATAAACTGGTTAACGATGGGTCATTCACAGTAGCTGAGGACACACCTGGCCCCTCAGGCTACAAGCTGAGAAGAGGCAAACCATGTAAGGTGGGTTAGTGTTTCTTATCTCAACCGTGATAACTCCCCCAGAAACAGCAGCACCACCCATCCTGAGAGGGTCATCTCTGCTAATGGCCCATTAGTGAACTTAATAGGCACCAGCAGAATAGAACTCCAGAAATATCCTATAACTCATAGGATTACATAATTTCCATTGTGGAAATCCCCGCCCTGGGGGATGTACCACCTAAGAACCGCCAGATATAAGGAAGCCTTGGGAACTGAGAGACACCACAACCACTGCGTACTCAGCGAAGAACCTGAACTCCCACCGGAGGACCAGACCTTTCCTACCAGACCACTGCCAGGATGTACTGTGACTCTGTCAGTTTACACCAGTGTTCCTGTATTACTGCATTTATTGTCATCTTTTATTATATTGTAACTCCCTCCTGAGAATATCCAGGTATTTGTTTAGGGGTTAATTCCTCCCACTGGTTTACTTTTAAACCAGCACATAGTAGTAACCAAAAGGAGAGAGAAAGAGGAATAAAACTCAAGAGAAAGAAGTGATGCACAATACAATTGCTCACACCTGCTGACTGACACCCTGCCCATCCCCAAGCCATGATCAGCAGCTCCTGGCCAACTCCCCCTGACTTATATACTGGACATAACATTCTATGGTGTGGAATATCCTTTTGGCCAGTTCAGATGTCCTGGTTGTGGTCCCTCCCAGCTTCTTATGCACCGCCTTGGTGTCAAAGCAGGGGACACTGAAAAGTCCTTAATTTAGGGTGAGCACTACCTACCAACAAGTAAAACATTATTAACACTATTCTCATACTAAATCCAAAACACAGCACTGTACCAGCTAATAGGAAGAAAATTAACTCAATCCCAGTCAAAACCAGGACACACTCCTTGATATGTGATGTATGTGCATGCCTCCCAGATGGCTAAGTGATCTTATAAGAATTGCTTGTTTCAAGAAGTTCCCACCAAATCCATTTACAATTAAAAAATTACAAAATTCACTCAAGTAGGAAATTCAGTGTTAAAAGTGCCACAAACGAAGCAAGTGATTCCTCACATACTGCTACTGCAAGCAAACTTTATGTCACCGATCAATTCTTGTCATAGAAGAATAGCAGCTAAGCCCAAATTTTAGTCATAGATAACATAGATAGAAGGAATTAAAAGATCTTAATTTCCTTTGTTATAATAGATCAAACAGCAAAACCTAGAAGTTCAAAGTTCAAAAATTTACAGGTTTTCCACACGGCCTAGTCAGAATGGGTTCCTCATTCTTAATTTTGCTGGTTTTAATAACTTAGTCTGTAGTTGGACTTCACATGTTACTTCATGCTGACACTGCAGAGGTAGCATTCATTCCCATCTCTCAGGGACAACACTAGCTGTGCAGCTACAACATAAGCCGGAGCTCAGTCCCATGAGACATGCTTACCTGATAAATCACTGTATTTGGCAGTGGCTTAAACTAACACTCTTGCACTGAAGCAGTGTCTAAACACTAAGACAGTAAGGCACTTTTCAGGGAGAGCTAAGGGAACTCTTTTTGCCTCTGCTGAACTGCCAGGCGCCTGTGCAAGGATTGCAACCTGCTGGAGGTCAGCCGGCTTCAACCTATTTGCACTCTCACAGTCAGAGTTGTAGGCTTGGTTTCACAAATAGCGCTAATCTTAGCCTCTTTTTCGACAGCTTTATTCCAGCTTAACTACAGCTTGCACACATACAGTATATGTTAAATATCAGCCCATGCTGACCGATCATACGTCTCTATCCTTAGCAGATCAAGTAACCAACATTAGTTTAAATAAACTTCCTATGTCATGGAGTTGGTACTGCTGTTTAAACTTTTCAGTGAATATGCCCTTCTTATTACTATTTTGATTCAGCAGTCCCAGAGAAATCTTTTTACATTCAGGGAGAAATGTTATATAACTTTTACCAAATAGAAAATTGAATCAATTCACTCCGTAGTTAATTAAAGCTTTTTCATTTGTTCAGCGTGTTTTATTGTGTATCAAATTATCTTATTAACAAAAGAACGAGTTCTGGAGAAGGCACATATACCATGAAGTGCTTTGGGGTAGCATACAAAATATGACATGAATATGAATATCACCTGTACATTTTTCCATAGATAATTTCTTTTTTTCTATTCCCTTGAGACTTTGAAAAGGGTTGTAGGAAGTTCCATAGATATTGAATATCCTTTCCACAAGTAAGCATGAAAAAGCAGTCCTGAACAACAAGAACTGGTTTTGGATTCAAAGTGCAACACACTGAGTGCTTAAATTTTTGTGTATCTCCTAGACAGGCTTGTGCTGAAAGATAAGATTTAGCTTGCTTTAGATCTAAACATGTGGCACTTCACTGGGCATTCTGTATTTGATTTTGGAAGATTTAGTACATTTAGTTCTTTGGAACAGCAACTGATTCGAAAGAAAAAGATAAGATTTTAAAGCCAGATGTTAAAATTATGAATTACTAAGCATGACTATATTCATACTTGTAAACTGAATTTAGGTATTTAAATTATTCCAGTTTCAAGTTAATTCAAGAATTTTTATCCCACCTTTCATAACTCAAACTTTAAAAATCCTGAAGTTCTTCCTACTCCTGACTTTCACAGCCCCAGTTTTTGTTAACCTAATTTTAATAGTAATCTATTTCTCAAAAACACTCTTCTCTTCAGGAACAACTACACAACCAAATGAAGGCATGACTGTAATATGTGGTAGTTTTTCCACACCAATCTCATAGAACAAGCAGTGATAACAATAACAGTCATTGCTGCAGGGCAGTCTTAGTGTGTGCTCTCAGAAAAGAAACTCTCCAGGGACCCTTAGTTAAATTAAAAGCAGTACACTGGGATATGCTACAGCTGCACTTTAATAGGCAGGCATATCTTTTCTCATCAAAAACACCAAGAAGGTTAGGAGAACAAATCTTTATTGACCACCAGTAAAATTTGTTATACTAACTCATTGAGGCACTTCATAAGTCTTCCTTTAACTTATCTTTGCAGGTTATACAAACCTTAAGAGTTGTTCTTCTGTCCATCAATCAATCAATCAATCAATCAATCAACAAATGAGATTCTTTGAGCTAATGGTCAACTAACTATATATTAATGGTTCTCTCTGGAAGAATATAGCATGCTTCAGCTTTGTAAAAATTGTTCTTCTCTTGCTCTGAATTTGATAAGTAGGTAAAACATACTACATGATATCATGCTGTAAGAAAATAACATTAACTACTTCTGTATTGATAGAGGTGGTTATTAACAAGAATCATCTGCAATCATCTTTCTTGCTGCATTTTATTCTGCTCCTAGAAGAGCCAGGAAATAAGTGTGTGACATTCTGACAGCAGTCAAGCAGTTCATGTGGATCTCTGCTGTTACACATTATAGTCTGTAGTCACTATTTTTTAATCTATGGGAGCTTGGATCTGTATGCATGTATGTATACTGCATTTATCTCACAATAACTTCTCTAAGTCAGCCCAGTATGCCTTCTTTTACTTACATGGTTTTTGTGGCCCTGAGTTCTGTTTTGTGCTGGTTCAAGATATAATAATAATATGTTAATTTCTCCTCCTTCTGCAGACTTGCAACAACTTTCAAAGCCTGACATAAAACCATGTATTTTAAAAACACTCAGTAATTGCTGATCTAAGGTCCAGAGAGATTACATACCTGTAGAAATTCTCTATTGCCAATGATTAGTAATGTAGAAACACATGACAAAACTAGTATTTTGATAATTAAAAAATATTTCTAGGTATAGTGCATAGGCTACAGACACCGATTCCTCAGAGGAACTAGCGAGTAACATTTTAGACTACATGACCAAACGAAATAGGATTTCACATTCCATTTAAGACCTGATGGTTTTGTCTAGAACATGCAGAAAAATCAATCTGAATTAACTTTGAAAATAGATTGGCTAAACCACATTAAATTTCTGTGTAGCCAACTCTCATTTAGAATGTATTAATTTACTTTGGAAGTAAATGTAGCTAAATCAAATTAGGGCCACTTCAATTTTCAATGAGAATGTGCACATAATGCAGTTAAAGTAATCACGACTTTAAATTCACACCTTTAGTTAAATTGTATTAGTTTTTGTGAGTCTTCCCAGACATATAAACTCTAACTCTCACTGAAGTCAATAAACATTTCTTCAGATATGCATTGTTACATATCCAGATAAAACAGAGCAAGAAAGACAGCCTAAAGGAAGATGTCCTGACAACCAATAATGCTACAGATGCAGGGTGAAGGTAGAGTTTCCTATCTAGTAAAAGTTATGGTGAAAGCAACTGTGTCTTGTAAGCAGTATGATCCAGTACCTGAACACTAAAAACATTTAAAATCTCTTACTGTCAACATTTCATTATAGCTGTGATAGCAAAATTTTTGATAGGGAAATAATGTTATCAAAATTGACTGCAGTGGGTTGCTACCGCTTGTCAGGCAACACCACCTGTGACAACTAAGAGGCATTTAATGAACAGTGGGTGTTGATTGCACATGCCAAATTTCCCACTTTCTCTGCAAACTGCAAATCTTAATGACCCAGTTTGCCATAAACCTGATGGCCACCCGCTGCCAGCTGTGTCTGCACTATGTACAGCTTGCTGCTTCTTTGAGGAGATGCAAATGGCAAAGTCTGAAAGAGCATTTATATGAGCTACTGAAAAAAACAGTGGGAAATGTGAAGGAAGAAGACAGGGGTAATACAGTCTCTAATAGACCCCATCTTTACTCTTACAGTGCAGATTAAAACTTACACAACAACAATAAGTGTGTCAAGTGAACTACAGGATTTCTGCCCAGAATCTCTGTTCAAAGGTAATAAAATGCAATGGCTGCATGACTGAGAAATGTCAAGGTATGAACAGGAAGCAAATCACTTGGCAGTAATTACAGATGGATAGCAGACTGTTCTGAGAAGTGAGAGAAACCAGATGTCTGGCCATCAGAGCTTGGTTGATTGAAATTTGATTTACGTATGCAAATTGAGAATATTGTGACACTGTGAATCTCAAAATTTAAATATTAGAACAGGATGGCTTGCAGTAAATTTAACTATCTTTGCTCTTTCAATAAGAGGAAAAGTTATCAAAATACTGTTAAAGAAAAGTTACTGAGTTGCAAACACTGGTATCACAGATTTTTTTTTGAAAGAAGAAGTCAAAGGTACAAGCAATTCTCATTAAAGTATTTTTAGCAGAGCTAATCTGCTTCATTTTGGCATCATCTTACTTTTAAAGGTGGTCATTTAAAAAAATTGCATTGAAATAGTCAAACTAAATTCTCCTTTCCAACAGATGCGTCAAATTTAAAACGGAGATTTTAAAAACTGTATTAGCTTCTGTCTTAATCTTGCATAATATGAAATACAAATCTTAACCTTTGTATTTTTAACACATACAAACCATCTGACAATTTCAATTTAACAAGAAACCGTGCACCTGCAGTTAAATGAAAATTTATAGCAGGTTACCGTATAAATAAAACATAGCATTCTAAGTCCACACTCAGACATTTAAAGACAAAACAGCCTTCTTCTAGAAGAGCAACATTATTATATTTGTTATTAAAAAATCAAACTGTTTGGTATCCGTGGGCCTATGGATAGCTTGTTTTAAGGACATCAAGCTTGCTCATACAGAATTAGTGAGAGACAGGAAAAATAAGAAAATACAGCTGACAGAGTGTATATGTACAATGCAATGCATGACAGACTACTTCTTTGCATTTGTTTTCAAATATTTCAATTTCCACTAAGGTGTCATTTTAATTATGCTTGGATACTAACAAATTTCAAGCCAATAAAATATTTCTCTCAGTAGCAAGAAAGAGATTCAGGACATGGACTGCAGGCAGCTTGCTCTTGCTAAATGTTTCAAATTTGTGGTCTTATTTTATAGCTCTAGCCTAATTAAAAGTGTCTAGTAAGTCACTGGAACTTTTGTGTGTATGGGAGTATGAGCTCCAGACAGCACTGAGCCCATGGCATCCTTTCAAGTTGTGCCTTCCACTCTCTTCCATGAAAGCTGGCCAGTAGAATTGATCGTCCTGGGTTTCAGTTCAGCAGTGGAAATGAAATACATTGCTCTGAAGATTTCCCCTGATTTGACTAAAAGTTGTTTATACCAACCTCTTCACGTGAGCAGTTTGTCAGAAGAAAATGTTCAGCAATCTTTTAATTCAAAAGCTGCATCTCAAGGATGAGGAAACTTCACGTACTCCAGGGCAAATCATAATGAAAATTCTAGGTTTAGAAACATCATTTTAACAGCAAAATACTTATTTTATCCTTCCCCATTTCATTTAAGCCATGGCCTTTCTATTATGATTATTTATGGTTATCATTTTGGCTGCTCAGGCTTAGTTGTCTTCTCTGCTCAGGATGAAAAATGAAGTTTGAAGGAATGTTCATTACCTTCACGGCATGTGTTGACTGCACTTATTCTTCATCTGCCAAACTGCATGTACTGGCTTCTGGCTCATCTGGAGACCTCTGGAACTAAAAGTAATTGATCAAATTAATTCTAATATAATCCCACACAGACCCTGCTACCACTGCAGCTTGTTAACCTTATATGCAAACAGTTTATTTAAACTGTCTGAATGACATAATGAAAACTACCTTCAATACATCAAAAAAAGCATGAAATGAATGCCCATTTAAACATTTCTTTTCAAAGATATGACTTGTGTTATGCTACATTTTTTCAAAAAGGGAGAATTTGGAATCTCAGTGCTTACTGAATTAATTTCAATTCAGTTGGCCATACTTCCCGAATAACTGGATTTCCCCCTACTCTTTCAAAAATGACCACAACTTTCAAATGATCAAGTTTATCACAGTAGCTTTGTACACAGTATGAAGAAACAGTTGAGGGGTCCTAGCAGTGAATTTCTGAATTGTGCACTCCCTTTTATATCATAGAATCACAGAATGGCCTGGGCTGGAAGGCACCTGAAAGATCATCTAGTTCCAACCCTGCTGTCCTGAGCAGAATGGTGACTCCCAGTCTTGGATTTTGTGGACTTCTACATCCAAGTCAGCTCCCTGACAGATGTCTATCATGCCTTATGAACTCCAGTCCACCCACTAACTCCTTACAGCAGCTACAATTTCTGGTTATGCAAAATGTTAAAGCAGTTCTAATAAACATCTTTGCAATTGTTTCCACCACCGTGTGTATTTCCCGCTTTCATACTGGCTGCTGGTGGTAGGGCACTGTTGACACCAGTAATAAATGGTGCCTTGTGCAATGAGCTGGCATAACGTGTGAAAGACAAAATGTGTCTGATCACTCTGTCACAGCAGAACGTATCATTTGGTATGAAAGTAACTATTCATAAACCATCAGAAATGCCAAGGGTACCTAACACAACAGAAAGTGATTCTCATAACAAAATAAGAGTGAGAACATAAGTGTGCACATGACTGGTCATGATTTATAGGTACAAAATGTTCCCCACTGATTCAGGATCCCAGCTTCAACTAGACACAACGTGTTGAATTAAAGGTAGCACAGCAGTCTCAGCTTCAAGATTTCCTATAATTTATCACTTTGGCCCTAGCACTTAGCCATGATGAAGTCATATATATATATTTTAAATTACTTTGTGTAGTATTGAAAAAATCCTGAAAAGTAAGATTGGAGTGTTATAAAGATATTAAAATGATCATAAAAATATAAAGTAGTAACTTCCAATCATTTGCCCTCATAACTAGTGCTTAGCGGGGTAGCAGCTAAGACCTGTTAGATCTTCCAGTACTACCTCGGCGAAAATATTTAATACTTATTAAACATGGCTTCTGAACAGGAAGGGTGAAGACTATCGTAACAGCACTCCTAGGAGGATAATACATTATAACCATGTTGTGTGAATATTCTGCTACTTAATAAGCAAAATTCTTCTTTGCAGGTAAGCCTGGCTTGTTCTCATAGACTGTCATGACAGCTTTTTAAATTCTCTTGGCTCTAGCCTAGTAGGTAGTTTTCCCAACACACCACAGTTGTAGTAGAAAGGATATAACACTCATCAAAGTTCATTTCTTGTAGAATTGCTCTATGCTACATACTACATTCTGTATTCTAGTTAGGGCTAAATTGCAACATTTCAGTTAAAGTTTTTTTGTGAAAGCAAATACTGAGATGCAAACTTCTTAGAAAAACATGATTTTTTTTTCAGATCTAGGATAAATTTTACAGTTAAAATGAGAGATATAATTCTGAAACGATGCTGCCTGTGTGGGACATAGGAGCCCTGAGTTCAAGTTAACACTCTACATCATTTGTCTTGCAGTAGCTTTGGAGCACGGTTCCACCATTTTAACCACAAAAGAAGGTAATGGTTGAAAAAAATACATTATTTTTTAAAACGATCAAAAATGTGCTCATTTGTGAAGTTATTAATGCAAATAGCTGCAAAGAGAACAAGATACCAGGCAATAATGACATGCACAATGCTCTAGCCAATTATTGAGGATACCAGGAAGTGAAATGTGAGGTATGGCAGCGACATTGTAGCTTGCATTAAGCAAATACCAACTGTGGAGAGATACAGCTCCATTTAATGTATCAAAATTCCCAGATCTGGTTTGTGTGTTGGAGTTCTACCCTGTCCTTTTTTTTTTTCTTACTGGTTCAGCTTCTGTAATAAAAATTAATACCTTTTTTCCCACAGACTTTTCTCCAACTACAGTGATTCAGAGTAGCCCAGTGATCCTTTAGACTGTTGCTCAAGGACAAGTTCTCTAAGACAATACGTTAAAAATGAAACATATTTATTGGCAACCATAGTAGTTTGCCTTCTCCAAGCCCCTGGTATTCACCAAAAATTATCATCCAATAAATAAAGAGGGAAATGTAACAGCCTGTCCTCATGAACAGTGCCAGTTAGTTAGGAGAATTAGAAAAATATATCCCTCAAGCTGCAAACCCCAGGGTCTGTGGCAAGACTGTGTGTTGGAACCTCAGCTTCCATCTTGAAGATCAATACAAAGGTCCCTACAACAGCAGGAGTAAACCAGGCTGATGTGGAAAGCGTGGAGCCCACCATAACTTACCAGCCTGTAGGAGAAGCAAACCCAAGTGTTCTCAGTCTTACAAAGCCAACAGGTCACTCTATCTATTTTTCAGCTGAGCACACACACAGGTTGGCAAAGTTCCCTACTTGCCCAATCTTTTTTGATTTCTTTCCACACAACCCATAATTCTATATTAGACTTTTATAAACAGTTCGTGGTAGGAACAGGCACTTTCTGTTTATAGCTAGAGGTTCTTAAACCCTTTGTGCATGTATGAATTCCTCTCACTTTTAAAATTTTGAAAGGGTAACTAATCCCGACAGAAATATTGCTGCAATAAAAAACCCCAGAAAATTGTATTTATGGGCATATCAGTTTCAAGTTCTTCATGGATTAATCAAGAAAAATTTTTGCAGGAACTGCAAGAAACAAGGAAATAGGATTATATTTTAATTTTTCTTTAGAAACCAGGAGCAGTATAGAGTACTTCTTTGGGAAGTGCCACTGGTTTATGCATCATTGCAGTTAATAACTTATTCTAGGTATTAAATCTGTCACATTCCTTTGACATAGAATAGAATTGAAGAATTTACAGCCAGAGACCCAAATCTGACCTAGCAATTTGAAAGCATAACAGAGATATGAATCCAATTTTTCTCTGTCCAAACACTGACACACATACCTTGTATCGGAGAGACATCTGAACAAGTCATATTTAATATCAGACTGAAATTATTACAAAAATGAGAGCATGAGGATTATTAAACACTCATTTGCTGAAGAAACTTCACTCCTGAAAAGACACCATCAACAGGCTTTAGTTGATAATGTTAAAAGTCTCTTCAAAGGACAATAAATTTGGTCTGCTCTAATTTCCCACATTCCTTGCCCTCATATTTTAAAAACACCTTCTTTTTCAACTTCATTTAGAAAAACCTCTAATACACACGTCTTTGCAGATATCTTTGTGACAGCAGCATTATCAATGCTATATTAGTAACATCCAAAGGATTATCACCAGTTTGGTTTGAGTTTTGTTGATTTGGGTTGTTTTGATATAGCAGGATTGTGTAAGGAAAAAAGGTGAAAATACAATGGGGAAAATGTCTTTTGCACTTTTTTTTCAAAAGAATTACAGAACATCTGTTGTTCTGCTGGGTTATCCTGAATTTTACCAGTTACAGCAATGACTTAGATATAAAACACTAGGAGCCTATGTCTTCTCTTGAAGATGTTAAAATGCCAGACCAGGAATGGAAGACTTTCATAATACCAAGTAAAGGTAAAATGATGCATGTGAAGTGGCATTGAAGCAGGGAGATACCTCCCAAACACTTATGGTCATCAGGGACGTTATGCTTGAGCGAGCAGGAAGACAAGGAATCGGAGGAGTGTGATGAAGACGTACACGTGTGGGTCAGGAAGGCCAGTAAGACCTTTGAAGGAATGAACTCACTTTCCAACCTTTTCCAAGGTAAGATTTTCCCTTCAAGAAGGTGGAAATGCTCTTGTAAAAAACAAAAAACACAGGGTCAGGCCCTCATCCCTTCCCAAAGAGCAGTGGGAGACACGGCTGTGGCAGAAGCAGGGAGCATCTCCTCCCACTGCATACTTGCTGGGTAGGTCCCAGCATTATCTCATCCCCCAGGCCATCCATGCCATCCATCAGCCCTTATCTCCCCATGGGCCCAGCACTGCCTCGCGCCTCTGACGATGCTGATGCCGCCAGGGCTCCAGGTCGGCAGTGATGCATGAGGCAGGTGGGGAAGGTGGATTGGGGGCTGCTCCCTCTGGCCCCCTCCCCATGTCCTGAGCTGGCTGAAATGCCAGTGCATGCATATAGGACAAGCCCTTTTGAAATGGGACAGAAGCTGAGGACTTTGACATGTTTCAATCACATTTAGTTTCCATTTCTTTGAAGCTCAGATGGGCATATCTAATCTCAGGATGTCTGCACATTTTCCCCCAGCAGCTGAATGCTTACAGGCTAGTACATCATCTCGTATCAGAGCAGGGATGTTAAAAGCACTGAGGATGCCAGCCTTCTCAGTGTTTGCATGGAATGTTATTAGAGTATCTCTTCATAAGAGCTTCATTGCAGCACCGGGGATGGAGCAATTTGCTCTTCAGGCATTCAGATCATGCCTCTCAACATGGACAAAAATTGGAAAGTTCTTGATATTGCTCAAACAGGAGGAAAAACCTGGGAAGGGACTGTGCTTTTCAGATTTTAGGTTCAACTCTGCTACTGTCTGCTGAAGTCAGAAACTATAAGTATGGTTTAAATCCTTAGAGTGGCAGCTCTTAGATTACACGAAAGCAGGAAGAAGGTTTGGTGACTAAGTACCGTTTTTGATTTTTCTCTGACTAAGAAAGGAAAAGAGAAAGGGAAGAACAGCCAAAACAACAGTCAGGGGTAATTATAAAACAGTGTAAAGTGGAAAAGGAATGCTTTTACTCCCCGTGGCTGGAAGCAAGACATTTCAGCTGCGACGTATGACTGCAATGGAAGAAGTTGAGTGTCAGGTCCCAAATACGTGTACACAGCATATGAATCACTTGGTTCCCAATAGGTTAGTCTTTACCTAAGTACAGTGCGAACAAGTCAGGTAGCATTTTACACTTTGAGAGTTCTGATCAAAAATAAGTGAAGTATGTACAGAGCAACAAGGGATTAGGTCCTTAAGGGTCTACAGAAATTTTCATGACTTTTAAATTGTAATATATAATATAATATATAAAATTATAATGATTTATAATTGACATTCATTTTCAGTACAGAAACTCATTCTTTTCATATACTGCCCTATGGGATTCCTGATTCAGTTGGTAAGGCAAGCTGAAACCACTTAAACCAGAGCTTCCTGGAGCATAGGTCCTAAAAAAACATTTCTGAGGTTGGAAGATGACACTAGCATTGGACACACCCAGGGAATTAAATCACAGTGACAAGATTTTCCCAAAGGAAAATTTAGTATTTTCCAGTGCTGGTTCATCATGTTCATTACCTGTTTGCTTTGCTAGGAAATGTCAATGTAATAAGAGGGGATTTGAGAGGTCCCTGACTCCATGAGCAAGAACAGTATATCTTCTGCATTTTACAAACTGGTAGCACTGGATGCTGCTGGCTTACTCTCTAATGTGTTTGTTTGCCATTCACAGAACCGACACGCTTACCCTGACCTTCGTTAGTCTCCTGAGCGCATTGTGGTACCCTCTTCGCTACACCAGCTATCACTTCTGTGCCAAACTGCTCCAGCTTACACACCCCTCTCTGTAACACAGCTATTCACTCTCTGATGTCAGAGAATGTGTGAAAAATTGACCAGTGTCAATACCAGGGACCAGAGGTAAAGTTTTTGGCCCCCATCCCAAGTCTGAATTTTCTTGTTTACAAGGATTGGATGTTTTTCCAGAATGATACTCTCTCTGCCGTGAGTAAAGCAAAGATCCTCTGATGTAAACCATTGCCTAAGTGTTACACACTAAAAGGAGTAAAATAATAATTTGTCTTGTCGCCTGAGTCCAATTATTGTTAAAAGAATCTGACACGCCATTAAAAAACTACTTTGAAAATCCCTGTATTTTCCCAATAGGATTCATAGCCCTCAGTTTTTTTAAGTCCTTGCTTAGAACATTCCTTTGAAGATATGAAATTTCTTTCTCTTTTTTGTATTTAATCACCCACTTGTCCAATAATATCAGAAAACTTTAATTTGCAAATCAGTGCTCTGTGCTATAACTTCGTTCCATTTAAGAAATAAAGTCTAATTTCTGAGTGCTGCATATGAAATTATTTAAAAAAAAATAAACAGAAAAATCTCAGTAAGGGCGAAGTGCAGCTTTTAATTATCAACTTCCTTTATAAGTTAGAGAAAAAATTAAGATTCTGTCAGAGGACAATATGACAATATTACGTAGTAATATTGGGAAGTTTACATGACACAATGCCAGAAAACACAGATTTAGAGAATAATAAAACCCATTATAGAGTAAAATTGTTTAAAAACTATTTTTCTAAGGAGAAGACAGAAAGTGGATGAAAGCAATGCAGTACTAGTAATTTGTAGGTGATAGGTATTTGACCCTGACAGGTTGTTGTATTCTGTACAGGCAAAGGAATATTTTATGCAGACAATATGCAGTTCACTGTTCTAAGTTATTGCATGCAAGAAGGCAAACGTAGAGAGAACCTGTAGACTTTTGACATTTAGAAGACTGGCTGGGATTTGTACAACATGGGAATAGACTGGTCCAAGATAGAAACACAGAATATCTAGACAAGAGTACCCTTGTTAGAAGACAATGTGTGGCTGATGCAACAGCTGCATTAGAGCCATTCTTTGAAACTAGCACACTGAAGAAATCTTGGGGAAATTTCTTGCCTAAGAAAAGAGAAATGTTAATACTTTCTTCCTTTCTCTGACACAATCCTTCTGAAAAACTGTTACACCAGCCCCCAAAAAGAACATGTGGACAGCTTACACCCTAATAGAAGCAATGTGTTTCCTCAAATTGGCAGTGTTAATGAGAACCTACAACAGTAAATTCATTTATGAAAACATTTAAGAGCAGGAGACAGGAAGAATAGGTAGTATCACTGCCAGTGCTACGATAAAGCCTGAGCTGGGAGAACTCTGTTTAATCTTTTTGAATCACTTCCAGAGCTGGGCTTGAGTGGGAAACAGATTTAGATGATGAATATTTTCAAAGTAAGTTAAGAAAAGGCTGATGACAGTCTGATATACTTTTATTTGTCAGCTTACTGATAACATACTACAATGGAAAAAGAAGTAGGAATAACTCAATTGTGTGCAGCTTAGGTTGATCTGTGTCTAACTACTAGGATATTTTTTGCCTTTAATGTTTTGGGCTCATGGTTGAATTCTCTCCTGCAGGTTTTTTTCTGAGTTTGTGAACAACAGGGATCTTAGATTGAAGGGATCTCTCTGGATTTCACTTTTCTTTGCAAATATGTATTAAATGTGTTGCTAGGATTATTTCTGCTGCAAGTACACAGAGTCTATAGTCAGAGACTGTATTTCCACAGATAGAAGAAAGGTTTGTGGAGTCATGAGCCAGCTCCATACATGCCCTTCCTTCAGTCCATAAATAGAATGGAGATAGGTGTTGTAGGAGAAAACATTGAAAGACAGCCAGACGGCAAAGAGGTCTCTGTTTGGACTTTTCCAGTATTTAGCATAATGGACTCAGAATAAGGATACAAGGTGTTAGAGGGCAACTTACCTTCTCTATCATCTCCTGTCAACGCTGTATGATGAGGACAACAGTGCTTAACAAAATGTATTGTCTGCATAGTTGTCTATTACTAAATAATGGTTTCTTATATATACATGATTTACCACAAAAGAAGGAGGAATGAAGAGATGCAACTAAATGATCAAGCAGCAATTTGCCTTTTGACATTGCAACCTGACCAGATCCTCAAAATAAAGCTGCGCTAAAGTTAACCTCATCGTGGGTATTAATGGTTTGTTATAACACAGTTATAACAGTTATAACACGAGTCGAAAGGAAATTATGTCAAAACAGGCAGGAAGTAGGAAATAGTAGAACAGAGGCTTTATAAAATTCCAGTCTGGTTTGTTGTTGTTGTTATTTGTTTGTTTGGGGTTTGGTTGGTTGGTTGGTTAGTTTCATTTTTGTATTTTCAGGATTAAAAAAAAAAGTTACTTTTTGTTTGGGTCTTGGGAATGTTGCCTAAGGAGGTTTTTTCTCTACTTATTGCGTAAGTTTCTTCTCAAAAGAATACTGAAACAATAAACATGTAAATAATAAAAATAAAATTACTATGAAAGTTACTTAAAAATAAAAAATTACTGAAGCGGGTCATTGAGTCACTGTACTTGGTTGACTGAACTAACTAGATAGAATTATGAAAATTTACATGCTTCTACTCAGATACTCACCAGAGTCCTTGCTATCGGAAGAGTGAATAGTGTCTTAAGCAGAGACTTGTTAGGAATTCTTAAAAAATAAAACCCACGTCAGCCCAGTTGCTATGCTGCAAATCTGAGATTTGTTCTGGAAGTGAAACACACAATCTTCCTGTATAGATTTTGCTGTGTTCATTTTACCTTTGCGGGAAACTTCTGACAAGTACCCGCCTCACGCCCACAGGCATTCAGCACTGCTTTGTGGGAACTGCATACTGTGTCCTGGTCTGGGTGACTGCTTGGTGCCTGCACTTCCGAGCTCCTACCTCTCGGCAAAAGAGAAGGGGAGAGGGAGTAACCCTTAGTTATCCCCAGGAAATGCAGGACTACAAGGATGGCGAAGGGGTTTAATGCTGTGACAGCGAGGAGCATTATTCTCTGAGCTTTGACAAACTTTGCAAGGATGGAACAGAAAGGCTATCTTGGCACCAGAAGGCACTGTCTCCCTGAGCAGAAGAAAGGGTTGGACTGGCAACTGAGAAGTGCCAGGAAAGAGGAACTGACCACCAGGAGCAATGATGGGATGTAGGAGCACAGATAAAATAACGTGATAATCCTGTTCTAGTGCTGGCTTTCCCACCTTCTCAAATAACAGTACAAGATCCCCTGGGAAAAGATCAGGAATGAAAAGGGAAGGTGCTCAAAATGACATCTTCTCCTAGAGGAGAGGACGAGATGATGAGGAAGGAAGTTAACTGCACAGATACTTTCTAGAAAAGTGGCGATATTTGGCAGATAGACTCTCCTTGGTCCTCAAGGCACTGTCTTTTCAGACGGGTGCTACCATGGCTGATAGGAGCTTTACAACAATGTGAAACTGTTACATATTCTCCAAACCTAGTTTTAATGAAAAAACCCACGGGTCTAAAGGCACAAAACAGTAGATGAAAAAGAAGACAAGAAAGAAGGATGATAAGGAAAATGAAGAATACCATGGATAATAGCAAAATTCTTGCAGATAAAAGCACCAACTAAAGAGATGGATATAGTTTGTTGAAGGATTCGAGCATGGCAGAAGAGAAATAACTGAAACGTTTTTACACTGGTGCAAGAAGCTTATACAGCTTATTCAAGAATAACCATTACCAATGCAAGAAATGAAATAACAGAAATAAGAGAGTTGGGCTGGACTAATAATCAAGCTTGGAGTATTTAAGGGGATGCTTTGCTGGGGGAAGAATTAAATGAATAATTATAAATGCTGGAGAAGACAGTGGCCTGTAAGGTTTTAGACATTATACTCTCAGATTTATGTCCTCCATGGCACCATTTCTTATATCTTTAGGATTGTTTACCAAAATAAAAGCCAAGGTTACAGAAGACTCTTCTATAAATACAGCTAGGTATAAATACCTAGGGTATTTATATTATTGGGGTGGGTTTTTTTTGATAATTTTTTTATTTTATTTAATTTTATTTTAATATATTTGAGGTACTAAGAATGAAACTATTACAACATAGGAAGTGGCAGAAGCATCAAATACCTTGTACAGGTAAATCACCCAGTTTCAGAGAAAATCACAGAGAGAGGCAGACAAAAGAGGCAAAGATTCTTCCCTACCAGACAAAAAATCACCTACTAAAGAATGGTTTGGGATAGGGACCAAGCTAATACAGGCAGGTAGCAATAGAGGAAAAACCTGCTGTAAAGTATCCATTTTTTGATTCTTTAATAATTTACAGAAGAAATGTCACGTAATAGAAGTTTGGCTGTCTTTTGGAAGCCATAAATAAAATAGAGCTGTAATGAAAGGACAGAAGAAAAAAGACTTAGCAGATATTTAATTCTTATTTATGCTTACTTCCAGAACTTGACTTGAATGTAAATTGGAAGGTTGCAGCATATAATAACTCAAACTCTTATATGTTTTCCTGATGCACCCTGCTTACTAAGCATTTCCAAAGCCTGAACTTGCTGCTTTAATTTACAGCTTTCTACTCAGTGTTTAGAGAAATGTTTGAAAAGGTCTTCAGAAAAAAAATTGTGAGCTATCCCTGGGATTTGTTACTGTAGTCTGTTCATCTGTGATCAATACTCTGTAGCCGTCTGGGTCTCCTCCATGGAGAACCTGCTCTTCAGCCCGGGGAACTGCCAGAAAGAGGATTTCGTGCAGGCACACAGATGGTTCATTTTCTTCGTGCTGGATGCAGAGATTTTCAAAATGTATGGAAAAATTAGGAAAAGTAGTGTTTCTAGGTGAACTGTTAGTACAAAATAGAATTATTAACCACCAAATTCTACCAAGTATGATTTAAACATAAATGATAAATCTGTCCACTTTATTGATATCTCTTGTCAGAAGTAGACTCAGGAGCAATAAATGTACTAAGGAAATGACAAGCTTTGCAGGGATAAACCGTGAAAAACCAACTGGATTACCCTTGATTTATCTCTAAATTTAGTTGGAATCCTGTAGGTTGCATAGATGACTGAACTGCAAATTGTCTCCAGGGTTTTCCCTTATGCTTTTAACATGGCAGAGAAAAGGAGGGCTGGGGGAAGAACTGAAGCCTGAAGGATCTGCTTTGCCTCCCTGGTTTCAAAACCCAGCATTCTCAGCATTGTCCCAGACAGAAAATAAAGTGGTCTCTGGGATCAGTTGCCAGCTGAGAGATTCCTGAACAGACTCCCATTTCTATCTACACCCAACCCAACACACCCTTTACAGCAGGAGAGCTGTCAGATGCATTGTGTCTGCTGGCACGGGTCTGCTGAAAATTACCTTCTTTCTGTGCAAAGCCAGACATTCCTTGTGGCAGCTCTGTGGCAGGTCCTGCCCCTTGGTATGAGTGCTATGAGGGCATGGCAACTGTGTGGGACAGGAAGTTAGGAATGTGCATTTTCTTTTTCTCCTGATGCCGCAGAGTGGTGCTCTCTGTTTTAAAGGGAGAAGCCCTGCACATCTCCTTACCTATTATTACTCATCCCTTGGTGGCTGTAGCAGGACACGTGAAAAATTTCCTTTCGAAAGCCATAACTAACAGGCATATTTGCTTAAGTTCCTTCTAAATTAGGAAATATATTGCCATGCTTAGGTATTTCATTCCTTACAGAGGTCACCTCCCAGACAAAGATGACACCTCTGATGCATCTGGCAACTCACTTCAGATAGGTTGTCCTGAAAAAATCCTTTACTTCAAAATCTCCCAGTGTCACATGTCTCATCTGGTCAGTGCCTTTGCAATTCCCTCAATGCAGGTGAAGCAAATGTGACAAGAAGAGAACCTGGCTTTGGAGTGATTATATTTGTTGGACACCTGGCAGTCAGCTGGGACCAAAGTGGCATTGCAGCACCTGTAGTTAAGAAGATAGAGTAGCCCCAAATGAGCCTTGCTTTAAAACGCAGAATAAGCCAGCATCTTCTGTGCTCAGCAACAAAGGTGCAGCATATAGGCAAATGCTAGCTTTGCCACCATTCACTGTGATTAAGTGCATCTCAGCCACTCCTGTAAATTCAGAATATGTTGTGCAGTCAGTATTTCTTCCCTCTCTTCTCAGTCCTTACTATACTCTCCTTATTGCAGTTCACGCATCCATGCCTTAGAATCCTCATACAGTGTAAAGAAACTGCTGTATGACATCTTTTTTCTGAGGCCGCATTTTACCTCTGAAGTCACAGCTGGTGAATACCATGGTCAGGTTTAGAAAATAGTTTATATTGGTTTAATTTACATTTTGTAATGACACTGTTGCCATATCTCAGAAGTTGAAACTTCTGCAGAATGAGACAAGGGAAGAATAAGTTTTGGAGCATCAAGGGAACTTTGCTATACAGTACATCTTTACTTCACATGGAGATGTCTATGTTCTCTTGGAACAGAGCAACAATTATTCTTCTCAGAACCATAGGAACTTCTATGAACTGTTGCACCCCCAGATAGTACAAAATGCACTCTTTTCGATGGCCACTGAATTGCTCTCATGCCAGTGATTCAGAACTTAAGAACACTGCGGTGATAGCAAGCATTACAATTTTGAGGAGAGTCCTTCAGCTCATGGTTGGGAAAGACATAAATTCCTTCAGATGATCTGATGGAGCTATAATAAACAGCATAATCACAGGGAGCCAAAGGCAATGCTATGCAGGAATTTATGTTGGTTACCATAAAATCTTGGTACTGAGTACCTAAGAGATTAAACTCCACATATTAATTTATTGAAAGATTATATGAACATCTGCATAAAAAACCTATTTGCATTCCGTTCCAACATTCCCCTGGTAAAGTCCCTGCTTTCTGTGTAGAGAACTGCAATAAAGTTTAAGCATACCAATGGGCAGTACCAGAACAAACATGTGAGTGAAGGAGGATGCCCTGCAGTGCACAGAGTGGACCATTTAAGCAAATGTAAATGGAAGAGGCAACTTGCCCTGGAAAGGCAGCTGGCTCATTTTTATCCGTTATGACAATTTATTTTGCTTTTTCTTTGTTCGCACAGAAGCTAAGGCCATTCTGAGAAGACAGGTTTCATTCTTAGTAGAATGCATGGCCTGAATATGGAACAGCTGGTAAGATCTGATTGGTTTATGTCCTTAGGGTATTTTCAGTATACTGAAATAGTCCCTTTTAAAAAAACTCAGAAAAACAAACAAACACAAACAGAGATATATTATCACTGAAGCGATGCAGAACAGACAGCATTCTTCAAAATTTCTTGCCCTTTTCCTGCCTTAAAAAGTCTATTCAAATAAACCCTTTTCTATCCTACTGCCCAAGCAGGAAGGGCAGTAATGCATAGCTAAAATACTAACGAGAGAATATCTTCACTGCTCAGTCAGAAAGATAAGGACTCAGCATTGCAAGACTGCACATACAGAACATGTATGATAATGTTTTTTACTGTGAACATGAGCAAAGGACAAATACCTCCTAACAGTTTTAATCTTACTGGTGATGTCATAGGGAGCAGTTCTGGGACTTATGCATCAACATTCACAGTAACTGCAGTTTTACCCTCTACTGAGAAGGTAGAACAAAAAACCCAAAGAAGAACATAGATCTCAGCTCTTTTGTTGACTTTGACCACTGACTGTTGGCTACCTCAATTTCCACATGCATCCTTACAGCAGATATCAGTATTGCTAATTGCTTGAAAAAAAAAATAATTAAATTGTTAGATATGCAATAAATATGTACAAATCAAGCCTGATATTTAAATCTCTAAGACTAACATTTGCACTTGAACATTTCCATATTTTGGTGTTAGTTTTCAAAACAGACCACAACTTAATTATATCCATATGTTATTCTCTACAATCATCAGAGAATTTAGTTTTGAAACATTTGTACGGTTTGTATCCTACATACACATAAGAGAATACATGCTTATGTACACACCAAAGCAGAGAAGGTAACTTCTCTGAAATGGTTTTAATTGTTAGTACCCTAAAGAAAAGAAACCGAACAACCCACAAAAAAGGTATTGGTAGATCACAAAAGGGACATACTTCCAAATGACAATGTATGAATCCAAGCATCTTTAATGTTATTCTCGGTCCTCAAAATTGGAGACCCATGCTTTAATAATTTTCTTCCTACGTATAAAATGACATCTCTTGTCCTTGGAGGAATGCAGGTTTCCTACTGGCTTCAAATGACCTGCCTGCATCATGTAATCACAGAAGAGCTGAGGTTAGAAGAGATCTCTGGAGGTCGTCTCCAGAGGTCCAGCTCCCTTGCTCAAGCAGGGCCACTCTGAGCCAGTTACCCAGGTTTTGAATATCTCCAAGGACGGAGACTCAGCCACCTCCTCAGGAAACTCATGCCAGCACTTGCTCATCTCCAACAGTGAGTTTTCTTACCATCAGAGGAAACTTCCTGTGTTTCAATTTGTGCCCATTGCCACTGATTCTGTCACTGAGCACCACTGGAGAGAGCCTGGCTCCATCATCTTTGCACCCTCCGTTCCAATGTTTATATACATTAATAAAATTCCCCTGAGCTGCCTTCCTTTCTCCAGGCTTGGCACTCCCAGTTCTCTCAGCCCTTCCTCATAGGAGAGGTGCTCCAGTCTTTGATGCATTCTTCAGTCAAGAATTTCCATGTGAAAGCTCAAGACTTTCAGACTGATCGTGTAAGAAGCAAATGGTCCTGTTGGGACAAGCATGGAAGAGGAAAAGAGGTTCATACAGAAAAGGTATTGGTTGTGTTGGGAACCATCCTAGACTACCTCTGTAACTCTGCAAGCTTTATGCATGCTAGCATTATATCTGTCCTCCAAACTATGGAATTTACTGTGGTTAGCCATGACTGAGGAATCAGCTAATTTCCAAAGAACTGTGGTATTAATGATGGATTTTCAATGAAGGTGTCTTGTCTCCAAAAATTAGGGACAAAAATAATGGGATACTACAAAGCAAGGATTTCTAAGTGACAGTTTTATTTTGGGGAGATAAACATCAATTGGTGAACAAGGGAGCAGACAGTGGAGCAAGAACGATGTTACCCTGGTGTGCAGCATTGTTAGCTCTGGTAACTGCACAGAAATGAAGAATGGAGTCCTGTTTATTTACATTTGTTTTCTGTTTGAGAGACAGCCCGAGAAGTAAAATAAAATGAGAGCCTACTCAAATACCTGCTATGTTTCCCCTTAAATTGAATTTCTCGTTTTATCAGGAAGCAATACTTGCACTGATGTTAGACAGGCAGCTAAAAGGTCAGCAAGTTCCCTTGGTTGCCTTTTGTCAAGGGTTTTTGACTTGTCTGTGAATAAAGATCTCCCAGGAGGAAGGCAGACCTGGATTTCCTGTCATCTTGAAGACAGCAATGAATTTGAAAATGTTACAAAAAGCATAAGGGACTTGAAGCACACCTTCAATTGCACTGCTGATGCCAATAGCTTCCCATGTAAACATGCACACATAGCTGTTTTGGATTTGTTCTGTCAACTTTTTGTTGTGAAACAAATTGTTATACAGCTGCCTACCTTGAATACTGAATGAATCTGATGGTTTTCCATTACTGCACTATGTCTAATCAGGACTACAATCTCTTTGGGTTAGCTCTGCTGGCAAACTCCCAACAGCAGTGGCTGAACCACTTTTCATTTTCCGTCATGCTTTCCTGTGACCTGCATGGGTGTCTCATCCCATCCTGTTCACTTACAGCCGTTGATAATCTTTAAAAGTACTAAGGGTTAAGAAAGTCTTAACAGGTATCTAGGCAAAAAAAAAAAAAAGCTTTCTCACTCATGAGGAGCATTAATCTTTCCAGGGAACACATAAGTTTCTCTCCAACAGTCAGAGCTACAGTTACTGCTTTTTCTCATCATTTATGGAGACACATTTCCTGTTCTTGCAGTGTTATTGGGGGACAATTTCTCAGAATATACTTCAGTTGTTAAAGCCTCTATTAGTGCTTTTTGTTCACCTAGCTTAGTTAGTGAAACACAGCAATGTCTGTGAACAATATATTTTAACTGCATACATATTGCATATGGGAAAAAAAGACTCAACAGGGTAAATGAATCTGTATTTTTAAGTCCAGAAACCCAGCTTGTTTTCCAGTGTTACATCATGCAGCTAATAGTGTGGAAAACTACTTACTTAGTTCAGAAATTCTGTGTGATCCTAAATTTACAAATAAGGAAATACAAGCCCTCTGTAATCAGAAAGAGACTACAGTGTTCCCAGGATGCTCAGGAAGTTGCTGCATAATGACTGCTGGTAAAATTTTCACTCTGTACTCTTCTAGCTATTTACAAATACATGCTTACTGAAAAAAAATTAGTGCTTTGAGGTAATTGCTGTCTTTCTGAGTTACTGATATAGCCATTATAAGTTGTTATGAAAATAAAAACAAGCAGAAATTAGAGGTCTGTCCACTATTATAAAGTATTCACTTCTTTGCATATTTGAGATTTCCTTTTAATTTTTTTCCCTTCAGAAAACTGTGTTTCAGGATAGATTCACAGGAAAAATAGGCTACTCTTTGTTGCCTAGTTTGGAAGATCTACAGGCGAAAGAAAACTCTAATCGAGACAAGAATTGTGAAAGTTTATCTTGGCTGAGAAACTAATTATTAACATTACAGAAACTGTTCAATATAGTGGAGAAATTGTTTTGTTTAACATTACTGTTCATTTAGAGTGGCTTCTAAAGCTGCTTGTAGCAATTCCAGGCAAGTCTAACACACAGAAATGCTGAGACCATGGCAAAATGGGAATAACCAAGAAATATGGAGTTTTGCCACTTATTTTTGTCTATTCTATAATCACATAGGTGCACACAGAAATGCATATTAGAGCAAACACTTTTCACAAAATCCTTAGTGGATTTGCAAAAATCCTACATCAAGGATGCACGAGCTAATTTCATAATTTCAGGAATTAAAATTACTTTTACAGGGGCAAGCATGGGTCTTCTGGAATACATGTTCTGAAAATCTTCTTCTACACCTGCAGATTGCATATAGTGTGAAATTATTCTGCTACTGATAGCTATATTGTGTAGATATTTACCCACAGATACTTACCTGGTCCTTCTCTACAGTTAAGAGACCTTTTTATATCTGGAACTTACTTTGCAGTCAGATACAGTTCTAAATGTACACAGGGCTTGGTACAAAAAGAGATACAGCAGCAGAGATTCAAACCAAGTAATTTTAGATCCTTCAGCTTTCAGATTCTTTTCTAAAGTTAAATGTTACTTTCAAGAATGTTCATTCAATGCTCTTTGATTCGTATTGTCTGATAGGTTACATATGACTCTAATTCACAGAAGTTATCTCCTGTGCTTATTTTTTTGGTTATAAATGAAATGCAAAGCTCAACATATGTTAATGGGACTCCCATAATAGAATAAAAAATAAGCAAAACTATGTAAAAGCCACAGAAGTAATTTGGTTTAATTAAATGAGGCCTAACATTTTTATTTCCCTGATGGATGCATTAACTGAATCAATAGGAATGTAAACACACTAAGGACAGAAGACTACAAATCCAATCACAAAGTCTTTTCTTTTCAGTATTGTAATGAACAACTACAAAACAGATTACCTGGTAGCACTTTCAATTAAAAATCCCAAAGATGTATATCATGTAGACCTACAATGAAAGCAAATGCTAAATAAATATCTATTTACAAGGACAAGGGGGTGATTACTGCCCTGGTCCTTCTAGCCGCACTGTTGCTGGTACACGGCAGGATGGCCTTCGCCTTCTTTGCCACCTGGGCACAGCTGGCTCATGTTCAGCTGCTGCTGATCAGCACCCCCAGGTCCTTTTCCACTGGGCAGCTTTACGGCCACTCTGCCTCAGCCTGTGGTGCTGCCTGCTGTTTCTGTAATTGAAGTGTAGGACCTGGCCTTCTCTCCCCAGGAGGCACTGCAGTGAGAAGCCCTCACTTGCTCATCCACTGTCAGCCACTGTGAAAACAAACACAACCTGAGTTTTGGCCGTCCCACAGGGAAAGTCGCCACCCACACACATGCCTCCCACCACCACCGTGCAGGCAGAGTATCTACACCTTAAAAACAATGAGCATAACATTTAAATAGTTTCATAGCTGCTTCCAGTGACATAAAAGAGTATCCAGTCACCAATCTGGAGACATTAAGAGAAAAACTAAGGCTCGGCAACTTCCTCCAACAGAAGAATAATACTACACATTTTCTTGGAGGCAGAACAAATCGTCTTATCCAGTGCTTCTATCAGTTGTGTCTACATGGACACCATGAAATAAGATCCTAAAAATCATTCTGGCAGTTTTGTAAACAAACAAAAAATAAGATTTTATCCGTTGTATAATTTTATCTGCTCAGATGATAGATTTATTGTGTTAATACGAAACACGACTTTAAAAAATTGTGATTGCTTGTAATCTAGCCAGTCTTGATTGTATCAACATTTTGCTGTAAGGCAAAAATGTGACTCTGAAAAATATCCTGATCTTGTGCAATCTGGAACTTACATAGAAGAGATGTTATCAGAATGTATCCAAACATTAGTTACATTTTAGGAAAAAAAAAAAAGAGAGAGAGAGAGAGGAAGGGAGAGGGGAGAGAGAGAGAGAGAATGAGAGATCTGTATGACAACACTAAACTGTGTTTATCTTCTTCAAGGCATGGACTCTAGACAATTGCCTGGCTTATAGTCTTAAAGAATATTACCCAACATTGTGGTCTCTGCTGTGACTGAAAAAATATGGTACACAGGCAAGTTTCCATCAGTCTGCTCTCTTCTTTTTGTGCAAAAACAATCTAATTAGTGTATTAACTCAAAAAATATTTACAGTCACCTGCAGACAAATTCCTTTGTATTAAACGTTTCTGTTACTCCACTCATTTCAGTATAGAGACTCAGTTTAATTTGGTGTAAGGTAACTCTGCAACTTGCTCCTTAGATTGGAACAAAGGTCGAAGGAGGAACCTAATGGAGCATCTATCATTAGAAAGATTCAACAGTTCCATAGGAAAATATCAAATTTTAAACTGCATGAAATCCTGGTAGATAAGTGAAGAGAGAACTTAAAAAACATCCAGACTACACAATGTGAAAGAAAAGGGATGATCAGTATATTTGTAACAGTTTTTTCGAGTCTGCTAATCTAGAAACTGTCCTAGAGCTCAATATGTCTGAAAAATGTCATATGTTAGTCCATTCCCTTTGGAATGTTATTCTCCTTGGTGTTAGAGATCAAGGGTGGGTAAATAAGCTTTTAGCCCATGCCAACACTTTTATTTTAGTTTAAAAATTTGAGATTATGCAAATGCAAGGAACTTAGAAAAAGCACAATATGAACTTGGACAAAATTTTGGAGGGAACCATGTTTTGCCAACAGATATCTCAATTCTTTACGTACAAATTCCAAACACCAATAACTTTGTTCATTGTGTTTGTCTACTTGAGTCTGGGCACAAACCCACTGCTCTGGTTTGCAGAAAGGCATCAGTCAAATTGCTCCAGTGACAGTATCTTGCACGAATGCATATACTGTAGAACACTCACACAAAGCTGCCAAGTCTTCACTATAAATTGGCACAATTCTTAGTCCCTCTAAATTATTAGTTTGTGACACCTACTTTGAACGTGTTATTGTTACCTAAGTATTTATTACAAATAACTGAAAAGTGAGTTTCAAGTGGATGGGTCCAGACTGTTCTTTCTGATGCCCAGTGACAGGACAAGGGTCAACAGGCACAAACTGGAATAAAGGAAGTTTCATTTGAATATGTGGTTAAACTTCTTTGCTGTGAGGGTGGCAAAACACAGGAATGGGCTGTGAGAACAGGTGGCGGAGTTACCTTCTCTGGAGATTTTCAAAAGCCATCTGGACACAATCCTGTGCAACCTGCTCTAGGTGAACATGCTTCATCAGGGGAATCGGACAAGATGATCTCTAGAGCTACCTTTCATGAGAAATATTCTGTGATTCTGTGAAATTAACAGAAGCACAGGATAGTTTTTGAGCCATTGTTGAACATTCCCCAAGAAAGCAGCTGTGGAAAGTGGTCTTGCTGATTGGTGTATCTCCTTGCTCATAGCCCTTGGAGCCTATTTGCTCTCTAGGGAGTTGTTTGATCAGATGTGTTTTTTCTCAGGTCTGTGTTTGTATTCTGCTCACAATGCTGCTGCCAGTGGATTGCAAGCATCACAATCATCAGCAGGCAACATGCTTCCCTGGACCTCCTCCTGGTAGGTGAGAGATGGGTGGTGTCTGTAGCTCAGACCACAAAGTGGAGAGGATCATGAAAAGGTGTTCATGTGTACAGGCAGGGAGACAGTATTCACTCGGCTTTCTTCTGAGCTTGGCCTTTGCCTATTTCATCAGTGAATGAATGTAACCCTCCCTTACCTGCAGGGAAAAGCAAGCTGTCCTAGTATTTTGTCAGCTGCTTCCGACAGCTTCATCTTTCTTCCCGAGCTGTTTGGAGTAGCAAGGTCGTCATAGTAGTCTGAGAGAATACATTGCTTGTTTGCAATTCACAGGCTTGACGTCATCCATGTACCACAGCAAGGAACCCTGCATGCATGGTCTTTAAAGAGTGTACCAGAGGTACGGACAGGATGCTAATCTCTGTTTGCTCTCCTGTGGACCATACTGGGCTTCAGCCATAAAAGGTATCGTGTGTGTTTTCAGACCATGCTAGATGTTGGCTGGTATGTATGTGACCATCACCAGTGGCAGGCAGTGTGGGTAGCTGCATGACACCAGTGTTTCCCACAGCTCTACCTGGGCTAAACTCAGCCACACCTCTTTGCAAAAGCCACAGGAGCCTTGGACATTAGCAGAGTGGTGACAGCTGTGTGTGGCAATACCTTTGTGTGCCCCCTGCTGTGAAAGTCATTCACAAGTATTGTGGTTTAACTCAGCAGGCAGCTTAGCACTACAGAGCTGTTAGTCACTGACCTCCAGAGGGATGGGGGAGAGAACTAGAAAAAAGGTAAAACTTATGGGTTGAGATAAAGACAGTGTAATAGGACAGAAAAGGAAGGGATAACTATGATAATTACAACAAAATAAAATCATAGAATCACAGAATATTCTGAGTTGGAAGGTACCCACAAGGATCTTCAAAGTCCAACTCCTGGCCCTGCACAGGACAGTCCCAAAAATCACACCATGTGCCTGAGAGCATTGTCCAAAATCTTGTACTCTATCAGGCTGGTGCTGTGACCACTTCTCTGGGGACCCTGTTCCAGTGCCCTACCACCCTCTGGGTGAGGAACCTTTTCCTGATATCCAACATAAACCTCTCCTGGCTCAGCTTCATGCTTTTCCTTTGAGTCCTGTCATTCACCATAGAGAAGAGATCAGTCTGCCACTCCTCTTCCCCTCAACCAGGAAGCTGCAGACTGCCGGGAGGTCTCCCCCCAGTCTCCTCTTCTCCAGGCTGAACAGACCAAATGAGTTCAGCCACTCCTTGTATGGCTTCTCACTCTAGGCCCTTCACCATCTTCTACACAATCATTTTGATACACAAAACAAGTGAAAGGGAAGGCAGAAATATATTTGGATTGCATTCAATTCCTGACTAAGTCAATGAAATTTTTTTTTTGCTGTTTTTTACAAACGGAGGCTGGGATTATCCACTCAAAGGGAAATTATAGGATCGGTGTTTTTTTTTTTTTCTATTTATGAGAGCAACAAAAGCCTAAATGTCTGTTTTCTAGGGAACCTAAAATGTTTGGCATCTCATATTTTCTAAGTTTGTATGTCTTTCTTTCTGTCAGTGTTTCCCACAGCACCATCTCCCATTTGCTCTTGTCTTATTTTTTTGCAATTTTCCCCCTCCACCTTCTCTCTTCCAATGTCACTGTGCATGGAAGGCAAAGGGCTCTGTACAGATCTTAGTGCTATCGGAGTCATTTGTCCTCTCACCTGGAAGGCAGGCTGCTTGTGCAAGTATTGCAGTGATGCAGAAACATTGAGCTAGTATTAATTGTGCAAACGATATCAAATGCAAGGAGTGATAGGGATAGAAATCAAATGCAAACAGATTGCATGAGCAAACTGGAAAAGTAAATTAAGTCAATAGTATAAACAAAAAAGAGGTAGTATAAATTTAAAAAGCACAAACATTAAGAGAAAAAACATCAGCAGAGGTGCATAAAAATGATGAAAAAAGTAATAAAACACACAAAAAAGTAAAAAAGAAGCAACTGTGGGTAGGCCGTGATAATACTTACTGTGCAAATACTCTGCACTGTTGAGAAAGAGCAGGTGATAACATTCATGGTACCATAAAAGGAAGATAAAATTTCAGAGTAAACCAAAGGGTGCAAATGATAAAAACTTGTGTCAACACTTGAAATAGTGACCACCACTGCACATGACAACATCCCCTGTAACTGGTTCTGTGGAAAACTACTGCTCCAGTAAGAGAGGTCTGGGGGCAGAGTACAAGGGCAGAGGATGGCACACAGGCTGTATGGCTGGAAGGTGGCTGCTACAGCCTCCCTGGCAGGCAGAGTCTCAGATGACCCCTTGCTCAGTCAGCTCTTGCTACTGGGTTGTAACAAAGGGTGGGAAACACGCAGGTGTTACTGTCATCCAGAGAACAGGCAAGTGCTGGAGCTAAGTGAGTGCCTAAATTAAAAGTCTGCTAGCCTGGATAGCCATCTGGAGGGGAGACTCTTGAAACAGAGCAGGCATACAGCTGGTGTGATAGAAGAAGGAAAATTGGCTAGCATATTACTGGCATGATCCATCTCTTCAATGCAAAAGCATCCTGGAGATGCTGGGAGAATTTTTGGTGCATCAAAGCACCACTTTTCTCTGCAGTGCTCTCCTATTCCAGGCATTTTTGTTCTTCCTCCTTCCTTCCAGCCATCTTCTCCAACAGATGAGAACATCTCTTGTCCCACCTCGTCCTCTGTTGAAGCACATGCCTTGCTGAGTTCTAGTTTGCAGTGACTTACTCTCAATTTGCAGGCCAAACAGATCTGCTAGATAGACAGAAATCCACCCCAGCTTCTGCCCTGGGCACTTCTGGTCCTTCCCTTCTCTTCTGTTACTGAATTGCAACACACTGTTGTGCAATATTTCTTTAGTTCCAGCCTCTGCACATTCAGATGAAAATATCTTCAGCCACAGAGAAATCAGTGGAATTTAGTAGAAATTAGTAAAATCACATAAATTATCAACACATAGCTTCTGACTTTGGAAATACTTTGCCCCGAATTAAAAAGACACAGTTCCAGGTCATGGCAGAGTGACATATTTCCCCTGGCTTCAAATGCTGATGAGGAGCAGAGGTAAAGACTCGGTAAATTCACAAAAGTGGTGACCATAAAAGTGAACAAATTCTGTTGTTCAAATTCGGATGGGAGAAACTCAGTGTACTTGCTCTTCTTTCCTTTCTTTCCTGTCCAAGAACTGATTGGCAATATTGTGCACTGTATTTTTCTGTACTTTATTTCTAATTCCAGATAGAATTTTGAAAATACAGTGAAACTTAGCTACTTGGAAATAACCAAGTATTTTTATTTCTAAGGAAAAAAAAGGGTGTTTTTTGTTGGAAAGTTGAAGATTTAAGTCTCTGCCTTTGTGAAGACTTTGTATCCTGTCACTAGATTTAGTTCTTTGTAACACTAGCTATTCATGTCAGTTTATTCAGTTTTAAGACTATCATAATTTAGCAATTACAAGATACAAAACACAGATGGAATATTCTGTCTAAACAAAATGTATTGATATTTGTACTATTTTACAAAAAGTCCTTCTAATATAAATGCCTTGTTATTTCCATTCTGCTGTGTTTGATTTTCAGTGTTAAACTGTTTCTATGATTCATTAATAGCATATCCCAAATATACTTAAACTAAAATATTTAGGTACACTTTCATGATATATGTTAGTTTATATAGCCATATCTTGAACACAGGAATAACAACTACTTAGTCCTGAGGAGTGTAAAGATCCAAGAGAAATTACCTGCCCTACCTGTAATTGGAGTTCTCTTAAAGGTCATAACCCTCCATAGATCCACACTTACCCTGCTTCCTCCTCTTGGGATTTGGAATACATTAGGCTTAGGATGGATTGTTTAGTTCTCTTTAGACCATAAAGAAACTGATGAAGAAAAAGTCACATGGTACTCCCTGTAAGGCTTGTATATAACTGAGCATATATGTCAGTCTGACAGATGGCTAGAAATAAGCTTTCCAGTAGCATGACTCAAATATTTCACTTAAAGTAATCATGATCTTCAAGTTATTTTGGTTGCATAAAAGTAATTCAATGTCCTTCAACTCTTACAGCATCTACAAAGCCTCTTCTTTTAAAAATATGAGAATTGGTTTGCATAATAAACAATACCACTATTTTATCAAACATCAAACAAATAATAAAAAAAAAAAACAGAAATTTTTTCCTTTTTTAAAAATATGTAGTAGGATTGCAAAAAAATCACTGTAGAAATTATAATTCTTAACAATGACAATGATGCAACACTTTATTTATCCTCCCAGATGGGACTTTCATGCTTTCTGTGCAAAAGATTGCTACTTTACATTATCTCTCCAATATTAACTGCATGAATACAAAGGGCTGGCTAGAAGTTATAGCTTTCAGTGTAAATGGCAGGTGCTGTGTTATAACTCTGATTTCATCCTGAATAAATAAAAATACCCACTTTTTCATGAAGATTTTTCCCTCCCTTTGTTGTACTTATTTATTTCAGCATCACATAGTATTAAAATGCCTACATATAAAAGGTCATTCTTTTTTCTTTCAAAGCATTTCTTTGTGGTTTATGTTCCCAGAGGTACACATAGAATCAACAATCGATAAGAGAACACCACATAACACTCTGACTTACCTTTGAGGAATATCATTTAGGTCAACACATTTTATCAGGGAAAGACTTTTACAGACAATCATTTTGCTTTTAATGACATTTTCTAATCACTAGGTAGATTTTCCTTGAATAGCAATAATACAGCTCAGTTATTCAGTTTGATTCATTTTAGCAAGAAAAAAAAGCACTGAAAGACTTCATTCTGAGAAATCCAGCCAGGTTTTTATGAATTGAAGTGCTCCCTTGTTATAATTCTGAGCATTCCTGGAATGGATAGAGACTTGGTTTCCTAAAGGATAGCTCAGCAAGTTTCCACTGCACTGTATAACAAGTAGAACACTAATGGAATCCTAACAGTGGTATCTTGGATTCTCTTACCATTTCTGAAATATTGAATTTCAGTGGAGAAAGCCATATCCATACAGTACTGCTGCTTAAGATCAAGTACATCTTTTTAAAAACACTCTTCAAAATTCAGGAAGGCTTTCTGACAATGGTATTATATTTTTCAAAGCAGTCACAAAACAGCATAGAAGAATTCTTTCAGGAGGTACAGTATGGGTTGCTGTGAATAAGGTTAATATTCATAGGCCACTGTCACAACCAAATCCAAATGCCACGTAAAGCAGTTAGCTTATAACTTTTTCAATTTACTGAAGGACATAGAAGAGACAGAAAAACTGTGATTTTGGAATCATATTAGTTGTGATGTATTGAGGCTATCTATTTCAATGTAATAGGAAAAAGTAGTTTTAAAATAGACATTTGTAAGTCACTGTGGTACTTGGCTATTTCTTTAATCTAACTTATGCTTTCCAATATGGTATGAACAAACACTGCTCTCCATGGAGACATATGTGAAAGCCATTTAAGAGAAAAAAATTGTCTCTACAAACTATCTGCTCTGTTTCTGTATTGAAGACTTTGCAGACGTTCAAACTTTGTTGATATTACGTTTGCTAGTGTATCATGCCTTCAAAAATCTAGTTGTGCCAACCACAAGGTTGTGCAACCATTCATATGAATTATGATCACGTATTTTTCATAGGTTCATTTGATTATTCAGTACAGAGAAACAGAGCATATTCAATATCTTATTTTCTTTTCACTATTCAGAACATAGCCCTATGCTCAGGCTACATTTCTTACACCCTCTATTGCATTAAAAAAAGTTTGATTGCCTCATGAACATTTCTACGCCATTTACCAGTTTATGCAAAAGATGTAAAGAAACTCCAACCTGAAGTGTTACATTTACTCCGTTTACTTCAGTCTTTCTGACCCAGTGTGCAGTCATTTAGTGGAAGAAAAGATGAAGGATGCTGGATACAACTAACAAGAACACCACCAGTCATTGACACTTCGTTATGCAGCAGGACAGATAAGAGAGGGGATGGCTGGGGCTGAAAATAGTGTAGGTTTAGTTCTGGAAAGTCTTCTTATGCTGTTCTTGTGAAGTAATTGCACAGAGGAATGAGGTTGCCCAAGCAGCACAGTGCACCATCTGGAAATCCCATGCCCAGATGTAATCTTCACTTCATGGCTTGGTACTCCACTGAGCATGTGCTTTACTGAGCATAGACTTGAGGAGCCTAAAAGTTACTGTGTGTACTTGTACTGATAATAAAATTTTACTGGTGAAGCTCACTTTCTTTTCCTTTTCTCTTTTTTTTTAACTGTGGAAACTAACTCACAGACCTTATATTGTGGCATCTCTGTGCCATGATATCCAGGCTTAGTTTACAGGTCTGAAAGAGGCCATAGTGCTCATCCACTGGTTGGTATGCAGCCAGGCGAAATAGAGGGGTTGACTCAAAAGGATTAGATTTGCAGAGCAGTAAAGAAATAAAGAAATAAATAACCCATGACAATTTTTTTTTTGGTCAAAAATAACCTCAACAGTCTGCTGATAGAATGGGAAAAGAAAAATTATTTGTACCATAGTGACTGAGCTTCCTTTTCTTTATTCCTAGCTGTGCATGCCAGAAGTTCAGCAGGGTGCAGGCTATGTGTGTAAAGTTGAGTGCTACTGTAAACCATTCTGTGATGTATCTGAATAAGATTCAGAGCACCCTACTGGCAGTAACTGACTTGTCAATTCAAGTCTGGATGTAATATCTAATGTAAGATGTTCAAGAAGTTTGGGAGAGGCACAGGAAACTCTCTAGACCTGAGAAACAGATGTGATGCCATTGCTAGTGCTATGAGGGCCAGTGTAGATTTCATTTATCTGAATTTGTGTGGAAATCAGAAAATTTCAGAATTTCATTTATCTGAATTTGTGTGGAAATCAGAAAATTCCTATTAAATAATAGGAATCAGTTGAACATACCATGACCACCAAAAGACATTTAGCAATGAGCATCTAAGAATAGGTTCAGTCATTAGATGATGTCTTTTGCAAATGTGCTTATTGCGAGCATTCCCCTCCTGAAGAAACAGATACCAAAGGATGGATGGATGCTATAATGAACCTCTCTTGTTAGCCAGATGGCTTTTATGAGAGGAGGCTTTCCAGACATGCTTTTGGAACATGCAAATCAAACAAAAGAACCAGAGGCCTGTGATGCTAACTCCAAACCTGTCTGGTTACCTCTCAAAGCGAGGATGAGCGAGTGCCTTTTATTTCAGAGCTGCGTGCATTTTGGAAACCATACAGAGAAGGGAGAATGCTATGCAGGCCAGTCTGAGGCAAAGATGTATATGTGTGAAGTCCAAAACATTTGATTACTTGTGTATGCAGACAACTCAAAGACCCTCCCTTACTACTCTGAAGAATGAAGAAAGCATGAGAATAAACTTGATGCATTTTTCCGTCAACTCACTTGTTTAAAATATGCCTTCCCCTGTTGCAAGCTCTTCTAAACTTTGTAACTTCTGATGAAGAAAGGCAGTTATTCAAATAGATCAGGCGTGGCAGAAGTGGTGGTGAGGGAGAAAGATTTCAGCTTTTCTTCACTACTTTTATCACTTTTTCTTTTATGGAGAGGGGCAAGGGCAGGATCATCTCAAAGGCAGATGTTCTATTACTGAGTGCCTGGGCTATGTTTGTACAAGACAGAAAGTAAGAACAGCAGGAAGAGAGAAGATGTCTTGAAAGGGTATACTTCCCTTCTCTGGTGCAGGTGCAATTTAGGAATTGAATGTAGAAGTTACCTGTCATTTGTGGTGAAAGGCAATCAGGATCAGAAAAAGGTTGGCTCCAAGTGAAAATGTGCCTCCTTGTGATTACAGGATGACAAACTACATGGAGAGTACATCATAAATTTTTTTTGAGGTTAAATTTTTAAAACATACTCTATTGGAGATAATATCTAAGACAAATGGCTCTGGATTTGCACTATGAATAGAATCAGCCTGCAAAGGTGGCAGTGACATAAAATTGGCACTTTAAGGTACTTTCTCATAAGTAATTTAGTTTTATTTACAAGATAAATTTTATTTTCATGTAAACAAATCTGCAGAGAACCCTCTTTTGTTCTAAGGCTAAAATGATGCAGGGGAAAAATATATGTCATATTGACAAGTTTGTGCTCTCTTAAAAGACTGTAAAATATTCAACTAAATACAGTTGAAAAGTGACTTGAAAAATGTCACCCCAGGCACAGTGCCTTCATTTCTCTAGGAACTTGTAAAGTAGTTTGTTTATTGTGGGAAAAGAACATAAGGAAGGACAGCATCAAATCTAGAAATATTTGTTTTAGCATAAAGGACCCCTTGTCCTCCCCCAACAATGTGTCTACCTCCTCAAGTTGGCCTCTTAAAAGACGGGTGGAATTGTATTTGGTGCATTGGGCCTTGTGGAATTACACAAGTCTAAAGAAAACTACTCCAGCATCTGTCTTCTTTCAAGCAGATTGTCAACAAGAGGAGGGGGGAAGGGAAGGAGGGGAAACTTTGCAAGGATGTTTTAAAGGCTCCAGATAAACTGTCGCTTTGAGCCTTGACAGCTCAAGAGTTTGACACATGCGCCTGCTCCCTGGGGTTGTTTCTGCAGCTTGGCATGCTGATCACGGCTGCTGAGCTGTGACGCCACAGCGCTTGCCTGACCTGACATAATGGGCAGCTATTTACTGCAGACAAGGTAGATGGAAGAACATAGACATAAACGATGCTCTGGTGTAAGAAGGAATCTGCTAGGGGCCCCAGTCAATCTTCAGGGCTTTTTTTTTCCTTCCCTTTATTTTTTCTGGGATTGTTTATCTTTCGCCAAAGAACAGGTGACTGGGGCACAGTACTAAGCATTACCTCTCTAGATCAATAGAAAGAGCTGAAGAAACTATTGCCGGACAATAAAGAGAAAGAGAAAATGAACTCTGGATAACCATGCCAAAAGTTTGCTTTGCTTGTTTTTCATCTATTACTGTGTAAAGTAGAAACACAAGCTCATGGAGGGCCTGCCAGGATGCTGTCAGCTTAATTCCAACATGGAAACATGATCATAATTGATAGGTGAAGAGTAGGCACCAATGAACCCCTACAAATATTATGTATTACATGACCCCAAATACATCTGTTTCAAGTATTTCTTGCACACCACACTTTCAGCTACAACTGTGTTAAGGCAGATGTACCTTACATTTCTGCTTCCCACTGTGGCAAGGAAGGTAGCGAGCTGAAGAAAACCCTGGCTTTTTTCTTTTAGCATGCCAGCTGCATAGTACAGACATCATTCTCCACTGATGTAAAACACTCACAGCATTGATCCAATATGCTGTCTTAAATCAGATGAAAAAGTCATCCTGCTTGGCAAATGTAAGTATACACATGAACATGGTGATAAAGTTTAGACTTACATGACAATGGTGTAGCTTCAGCAAAAGGAGAAAGGTAAGTCAATCCACTCAAAGTCTAAACTTCATTGTATGTTTCCTGACATTTCTGTTTCTATGATGCCCCTAATTTCATTTTTCTGCACTAATGACTTATGTTTTTAGAATAAGTTTAGCAAAAAAGGTCAAAATACCTATACAAAATCTGTTCTTTCATTTATTTACTAAAGAAGAGTTTGATTTTACAAACCAAATGGATTTTGGCAACTGCCTACATTCATATAAGCCATGTTAACATATTTGCATATGCAAACAACATATTTGCATATGCCTTGGCTAGGAGTGAAAAAGCAGAAATGAAATGTTTTGATAGGTCTTCAAATTCTACAAAACAAAGAATTTTATACTGCAGGTATGTTGATCTCAGAATATTTAACTCAAGACATTATAAAAAATAATGCACTTCCATTACATTTTCCACATGCACATAATATTTTATATGTGCTACCCTTTAAAATATTTATATACTTTCTTGATGCACTCTCCAGACCTAGATACTTGGAAGCCTTCTTAAAAATTTGACCTAATGGGCATAATGTAGATGCTAATTACGAAGGAGGAAATGGTGCTGCTTACTGGTGAACTCTATTAGAAAAGCCCAAATACACAGGCATCACAGTAGTGGGTATATTTAAAAAGCCAGCTTCCATACCTTTTACTGCAACACAGTTGAGCGTAGCACCTGTGGATGGGAAACTGAACAAGTGATGCTGTGGTAGCTTCATGCCATAACCTGGGTGTGCCACAAGGCGTTAATGATGAGATGGGCAGCCATGGTTCAGCTGCTCCAGCTTTCTCTACCTTGACATAAACATTTGTTTTACATCCACAGTTTTGGTGGACATTAGTCAGGATCACATTGTATCTTAAGATGAAATTTACCTATTGAAGACCTTAAAGAAATAGCACAAAATACCATGAGTAAATTTGACATGTGCATATAGATCAAGTTCACTTCTGCCCATGGAGGATCTGGTCTCTGTATATGCTACACAGAGTATAACCTCATCAAAATTGTCTGAAAGAGAACTGCAACTTTTCCATTCCTGCATGAGGCTAGAGGAAAAATGGACAAATCTGGCTTGACGCAAAAACCAAACACACACTCACACTTAATCTCAGGTAAAGGAACACCAAAATACAACTGTAGAGACATCTATGGTTATCTGGCATGCACCATCACCCATCTGCACACCGGTATAGCATACACATTATATGCATCCAAAATATACTATCAAGGAGTATGCAACTGGTGGTTTGGAGATAAAAAATATTTTTAATCAGAAACGACAGCATATATGACTAAGCATGAAGGGACTGACAGCAGTGTGAGACTGCATTCCTTAATACTACCAGGAAGAATCACACATGCATTATTTTATAATGGCATACATCCACTGCAGACTCTATTTTTGCCACTATTATTGTGATACAGCTGAAGCACACACTGAAAAGCCAATGAATAAATGGCACATTTTTCCATGTCTTCTGAGAAGCAAGGAGTATACATGAAGAAGTATAATAAATAACTATGTATGGATTTTTTCAATGTGTGGTGAATTGAATGATGAGCTGTTCCGTGCATTAGTGAGCTTTCCTAATGGCATTGTAGTTTCCACAAATGACAGGTTACACAATACTTTAGGAAATATCTTGCTCTGAATAAATTCAGTGTTCTTTACAAATTTTAGTATAATGATTTCCACTTGTCATTTTTGTTGTGGACTTAACTATTGACCATGCAAACAAGCAAAGAATAACTGAATATAACAAGAATAACTGGAAAAAAAAATCATAATGAAGTGAGGAAATTGACCATCTCAAGAAGAAATACCAATAAGTGCCTTTTTTGTCCCTTGGGTTTTGACTAAAAAGTAGAACCCACTCCACTATGAAGACATAGCAGATTCTGTAGCCGCAGTTCCCAAGCTCTACTGAATTCTAGCACAGAGGAGTATTCCAATTTCATAATGAAACACAAAAAATATGTTGACTACAGGCTCACACTTGTTGCCAATGTTTTGCAAGCTACTGTAATTACATTGGGAGAATCAATGAGAAAAGAACTCCAACACATTTGGAGTGAGAAGCCTCTATACATTTGTTTCCTACTGTTTGTACTAAGACTGTGGAGTTCTTTAAATTTCAGGAATGTCTGAAAATAACTCCTTCTCTGTTCCTATAAGGGCTGTATAGACTAAAAATCTCCTTCCGAAATGGAATAAAATGTTCACTGACAGATTTTTTCAGTGATTCCAAGCCATGCTTTTACTTTGTATAATGACACAACACATGACTGAAACAAAAATTGATACATGTATGATCAGTCTTCTGAAGCATTAATTTTAAGGTCAACTTCAGGGTGACACCAATACTCCCTAAAGTATCAGGAAGAGATGCAAAGGTGAAAAAAAAATAATGATTATAGAAATTTTTCTAAAAAAACCCCTCTTTCACCTGTGTGTCTCCAAATCACCCTTTTTGTGTAGGTCCTTGTCTTTGGCAGACCTGTATTGATAGGTCTGCAGGAGACTTCACAGCATGTGTTACCCGTTTCATGGCACCTTGCAAGAAATCCACAATCCCAGGCATATGGTGCTTTCTCTGGCAGCAGAAAATGGCTGCTTCCATTTACACATTTTAGAAGCTACCTGCTAAATCACAAGGACAGTAATATAGTATTTTCCTGGTGGGATCTGTCACTTGAAGTAACAGTACCTTTCAAAGGACAAGGCTTTACACTGGTTTCAGAACAGTGTCCCAGATTTGGTTCAGCAGTTTGCTGTGTATGTCATCCCAGGGAAATCACCTGTATGTGTCATACTCCACATAAACATGGAGGACACGTTTATGTTCTAAAACATTACAGGGTTGTGATTGAAAGTTTAATGATATTAATGGCATTCAAGTTGTTTATACAAACTTGACATCAGCATTGAAAATACAATCAGGCAGCTTCTGTTTGATCAGGAGATCAACTTTCGTATCTTCTTTCAGGATACTGAGTTTTTGCTTCCTCACCATTTACAAGTTCCTATATGAGCTGGAAAATCTCTTCTTCTCAAATGTGGCACATCTTTTGTAAGACTATAGGCTTAGAGTTATATTCTAGTATTTTAGTGTATGCAGAGAACCGTCAGTGTCATCAACAGTCATGGCTGAAACACATCTCCATTGATCTTGGTGATGCCCACTCTCCGGAGGCCCGGGCAGCTCAAAGAAGGGCCTGAGATCCTTTGGCTAGAGTGTGGAGGAGGTGCGGAGGAGCTGGAATGTTTCAGGTGTTCCTGGGCCCTGCTTTATAGCTTCACCACATTCTTGGATGAGGAATACCATGTAGTCTTCTAGTTCACTTAAGCCACTAGTCAAAACAGGAGAAGTTTAGTAATTGCCCATAAAATCAAAAACAAATTAGAAAGATAACACATAAAATAGACAAAACCAAAGAATCAACAACAGTTCATCTCTTCAATGCTAAGGTTGCATGAAGAGAATGCTCTTTAATGTTCTCTTTTGACCTGAGTCCTCCTAATAAAAAAAAAGGTTTTCCATTCCACGAGTATACAAACATCCCAGTCTTTATACCAGGAGTCTGCTCTGGTATGTAGACAGCTCTATCTTTCAATAAAGTGTGGAACTCACGGCTCTCCTTTTGTAGCTGCTTGGATTTCTTCAAGCAGGAATGCCTCTCTGACCAGCTTTTCCTTTCCTGTCAGCTTGTACACTAAAAATGAACAATGCAAACAACTATACAGTCTAGCATTACACACTCATTACTGGTTTCTGACTGAGACCTGAAATGATAACAGCCTAATGCTTTGAAATGACCACAGGTTTGTGTTGATGGACCTCCATTTTCCCAATAAGCAAGCTGTATCAATAAGTACCAAAGTACCAATAAGAAAGAATTTATTACTTTTTGGCTGAACTAGGAAGATGATTCTACACTGGCAGTTTGCTTTGGTTTAGTATCTGCTTTTGATTATCTACCACTTAAATTGCAAATTGACACCTTTTTCTAGAGGTATCTGCTCTCACAGGAGACCCAACTATTCCACATGGTGCACACTAAGCATTATGATCAGGCACACCAACCCATCCAAAGGGGAAACCTGTGAAGCTTGGAATCAGAGGCAAACAATGAATTTTGTTTGTTGCACTTTTACTGAAGGTTTGTGGAAAAAATAATTTTGCAGTTTGTAAATTCCAAAAGAGACAGTCTCCAGATTCTTACATGTCCACCAGTAAAACCGTTGAGCTGCTGCACAACCAGACAAGCCCTAACACCAAACTGTTCGTAGTCCAGAGAGGTTCCCACAGCCATTACCAATGAAAGTCAGGCTTCCCACTGGCCAGATCTACCTGTCCTGTCATAGCTTCAGCAAGCCAGTGGGATTACCTCCGTCTGGTGACCTACAGAAATCTGGTGTTGAGATGCTTCCCCAAGTCCAGATACAAAAGTTGCTCCACATCAGACAGAGAAGGGCGGAGAAGCCATAACCCCATCACCAGACAGCATTTGTTGTGATCCACTATATCTGTGAGGTACATTGCCTGAGAAAAACCAGCTGAGAAATCTAGAGAAAGGAGGTTACACTTGGCTACAGTTCTGGCTAAAAGAGGTGCTTCTCAGATCAGAGCTGAGCCTGTCCTTTCCACATATTTCTTTTCGGTTCTTTTGTGCCTCTCACCCTAAATTACCACCATTGTAAACAATGTCTCTGGTAGAGGAGAAAGGGAATTCAGATCACTTAATTTGTGGGCACAGGTCTTTTATACCAATTTGCTAAAGGAAATATTTATGAGCTAGAGACACTCATGAGAATATTTACTTGTGAAAAGAATTATTCAGTTTTTCTGGATTTGCCTGAATTTTCTACACAAATTTCTGGATCTGGATGAGATCTTAGGGAACAACTTTCTCTAGGCAATGACCCCTCTTACCTATAGGTCTTAAACCAGAAGAAGATGGTGGGACATATAAAACCAAGTGTCTAATTAGGAGGTTAACACATAAAATGTGTTTATCATCGCAGCCTAGTAACCACAACCACAGACAATGAATAAATGGAAGAGTATGACTGGTTCAATATTCATTCAACCCATGGTTTCATGGATGATGCCTATACTCGCCCTAATATTCATTCACAGGTGTATTTACATTTTTGTGTCAAGGCCTCAGACTTTCTTCTTTAGAGGTCTGGATTCTTAAAAACTTCCTTTTTAGCCACCTCCTTTGAATGCAGTCCTGAAGCAAGAAACTAACTTAGAAGATTTTCAGAAAAACTGTGATTGTGATTATGCAATTTACATACTGAGACAATGCCAGAGATTATGTCCTTCAGGAAACTGACTGATTGATGTCTGTGTTAACTCAGAGCAAACATCTGTCTTCAAAGGCAAAGCTATGCTTGTGTTACCACATTTTTGCTGCACTCTGCACTCAGTCACATGCACGTGAGGGCATCTGCTTTGTGCTGGAACTATAGTGTCCTCTGTGGAAAGCTGGGAGGCAGAATAATAAATGTGTGTATGTGTGATTATGTCAGCACCCCCACAGAAAGGCTCGAGATGGTTACCACATTGTAGTAGGTACATTACACTTGTCAGTGTGGAGCTGGAAGCCAGACACCCAGCTGTCGTGACTAACTGTGGAAACCTGACCTCCCTGACCACTTCAGTCAGGCAATTAGATTTCCAACCTGAGTCTGCAGATACTTTAAATCTAGGAAAGTCCCAGATTAGTTTTAATTAAATATACCCCTTGAACTGATGCAAGCAGACAGCAAATCGCAAAGCTTCTAACACAAGGGGAAAAAATGGAGAAAAATCAAGGTGGGAGCATGGGTGCCCTGAGTAAAACTCTATCCCGAAGCAACATCCCTTTCTTATTCTGTAGTAATATCCAGCTGTGACTGTTGAATCCTCTAAACTCAGTCTGCAGGTGCTAAAACCTTCATCTAACATTCTTGCTGGCTGCATCCCTACTGCTTGCACAAAAGCTGAGTTTATGTTAATGCCCAGATACTTAAAAGAAAAAAAAAAGAAAAGTGTAGTGATCAGTATCCATCATCTTTCCAACTGCCTTGTCACTACATCAATTAATACAATTGAGAAAAAAATGTCACAAGCCCAGTGGAAAAACCTTTACACAGCCTTTCAGGGGAAGTTTACTCCCAGCTTTTTTTCCCTTGCATTAGTTCCTGTCATCCACAAAACAACAGAACCCAGTGGTGTCAATTATATTTGATTGACTGAGTAAAGCACACACACAAATAAGCAAAAACAATGGACACAAAAATCTATATATGACTCCCCTTGTCAGTGAGAATGCCTGTCTTCTCCATTTTCATGCTGCACGGTGTCCTGCTGCTACGGGCTTAAATGTTTCCTTCAGCCCCCAAACTATCACCAATTAAGTTAGCAGGGTCTTCAAAGGTGTCAAATGACTCCCTGGGCAATTGGCTGTAACTGCTGTTCAATAAATGAGGTCTAATTTATCAGTTTAACTTCACTTTTAAAAACCTAATGTCTCCTGGTACCATGTGCCATTTGCCCAGAGTGTGAAGAGATGCCTGCCACGTCGCATTTTGAAAGTTGTATGAGCTTGAGTTAGCAACCACGTGTTTTGTCTGTCATGCCTTTTCTCCCAATTTGAAAGACGTATTTGAATAAAATATACTTGAGTGCTGTGAACTTGTGCAGTAAGTACAGTATCTCAATAAACCCTTCCCAGAAAAATGAATAAAGGGACTTAAATACAGCTCAGTGCTGGTTTTGGTATAGGAGGGTTTGATCACACCTTAAAACACAGCCCCTTGTTACTTTTCCTGCAACCCTTTTACATTGACCCTGTGCAGAAACAATGGAAAGTGTGTTGGAGGTGCAGGAATTCTGTGGCCATCACAGGAGACACTCTTTCAGAGGATACACTTTTCAAGGAATAAAGTGCAGGGTATGGTTGTGGCTTACCAGCAGCACTCTAAAAGTATCAGGCACAGTCCCAGAAGGTCAGAAAGGCAGGATAAAAATTCAGGACATAAATATTAAAATAGACAGGGAACAAAATTTTAATGCCAGAAAAGTAGTGGTTTTCTGGCATTAAAAAGTAAAATAGGCTTTCAGTATAGAAAAAGCTTATGCTAGGAACAAAACTATTGCTTTCACATGTATCAGTATTAATAGACATCAGCAGAAATGGAAATTCTGGTAACACAGGGCAGTTTTAATTACATATTTGAGTAAAAGTGAAGTGATACTTTTATGTCTTTTAGGGTTTTTTTTTTAATATAGAAGCCAATTTGCTCAGTCAGGCAAAGACATTCTCATGTGAGCTGCTGCTTCAATCCAATTTTTTTTGTTGTTCAGTCCTACCCAATACAGGATTTGAAATCTATGGAAAAGGTGTCTTGCTCATGAAATAAAACTCCACACATACTACATTGTTACACTGTGTGATAAGGTGTAATATATTTTCTGCGTTACCTTCTCAGCCTGCCAGCCTCTGTTTTGATCCAAATGGTATGTGCAACACACCTACTCCTAACCTGAAAGTGTCCCTTAATATAAAGTAAGAACCTGGATTTAACATTGAGATTCATTACAACACAGATATTAGCATGGCACATAGGAAACATTTTAGGCTCTAAGCTTATAAACAGGACAAGAAGAATCCATCTGGCAAAAGTGAAAAGACACTTCATTTCCACATTCAGAAAGAATACACCATTGGAATTATGGTTTGAAAGCCTTGCCCTCAGGAAAAAACGCTGTCAGGAAGGAGAGACTGGGACTGAAAGTGAAAGAGTAGTATGAAAGTTACAAAATTAATGAGAATCACAAATCCACATATAAAGAGTCACCTTCTGTAACATCAGAATGAGTCAAAAGAGTATAGGAACTCTCTTCACCTCTAAGACACATTGAAGGGACACGGGTAGAGTGGAATGCCTGTAATCTACTTGTTTAACCTGAACATCTTTCTCAACACCTGAAGACTTCATTTATCTTTAACAGGCAGTAAAATTTCATATGCCTCGTACACCCCCATGAAGTCTCAGGAAGTCTTTGTACAATGTTGCTGTACAGTATTTCTGGTCTACTATATTACCATTGTTTTTTCTTGTTGCCCATGCCTGAGGACTACATTGTGATCTCTGGTCATTGCTGTGTCTTTCCCTCTCTCATTTTCAAGTATAAATCCTCTCACTTGAAGCAGAGTTTTTTACAAGTACCTAAGTTATTAATCTGGCCATTTTTGTGATGAAGTTTCCTTTTTTTTCTGTTACTGTAATCCTCACCATTATTTGGTTGTTCTTGTAGAACACTCAGATCCCCTTCTGCCTATAGTTCCTCTCAACCTTACACCAGGGACAATTGCAAAGTAATATCATTCCCCATGGTGACTTCTCAGAAAGTCGTTCAGTAGCCTTAGAGCAGGTGTTTAATCTCCTTTTCAAAAGAAACTGCTGCCACCTCATTTTTAGCCAATTACCACCAACTTCACAGTTCTTATGTTACCATCTACCTTATATGTTTTTCATGTTAGAGGATATCAGATGTTTTACAGAAGTCCAGCTAGCTTTCATCTCCACAAAATCAATTACTAAAGAATGGTATTAAACTTTGGGATGGTAAATTGCTTGGATCATAGATATAAACTGCTAATTGTGAACCTGTAAAGTTCAGGGTGTTATCACAGTTTTCTTATAAACCCTGTCTGACTTGTGAATTTATAAGCCAGAGCCTACACAATAGTTACACAGAGATTATTTGCTCACCTATTTTAAGTTCACATTGAACTCAAACAGTTAAATGTAAATTAAGTTTTACTTCTATCTTGGATATGATCCCCTCCCTCAATATCCCTTTGTATTGTGTCTGTAATTCCATCCTAAATTTTGTTCTTATTAATAGGGAAGAACCTGTGCTGTTGCTTCAGCTAATGGTTCAGGCAAAAAACCCCTAAAATTTAGGTGTTTTAGAAAGAATGCCCAGCTAAAGGAAAAAGCCTTCAGACCTGGAATTACCTGAAATTTATTTGTACTCAACCTGAAACTGACATAGCCTCATTGAGCAGTTGTGATGGTGGTATTTACATCAAAGGTAGGTAATAGACCTTATACCCACGCTGTCCCTGTAAATCCACAACAAAATGCTGCCGTACAGTATCCACTCTGAAAACTAGTGTGGGAAGGCTAATCCCACAAAACCTAAAACTAATAAAGCAAAAAACCCGGTTATTTTTAGAACATAAACAAATAGCTACAGGAACAGGAACATATGGCCAATACCAATTTGGGAATATATTTTTAAAAAAGATATTCAGAACTGTCTATGTGTGATGAAGTACTTTTTCATCCCTCATCTCTCTGAATGTTAGATGGGTGGCTGACTAATATCCTACTGCTTCCCCAGCAAAGCCTTGGCAGACAGGTATAGCTCTTCCTTGATGTCAGGGAGAGAAGTGGTGATAGCATGTGACACCAAACACTGTATAGTCTTTATAAAAAAAATATGACTTTTGGAAGCACAAAAAATGACATGCAAATAGACGAATTCAGTTTGCTTCTTTTCCCCCCTGCCCCATCTGCCTTCTGTCTATTCAAGTCTTGCTTTGCTGATCATATGATTTAAATTCATAAAGGTGCCCATGTGAGGTCACCTCTGCCTAGCCACCAGCTGGAGAAGGACAAGGAAACCTGCTCTGCATGATGCGATAAGAAGCAGCAGTGACAGGGTGGGCAGCAAACATCTTGGTGAGAAATTAAAACAACTCATGGGCTCCAAGCAGCAGCAAAAGCCACTGTAGAAGTGAACTTCTGAGAGAAGCTTGCGAGTGCTTTCTGGTATTACCAGTGACAGTCAGAGTGGGAGTGATTGACTTGAAAAACATAGGCCCTATCTAGTGCACCTTTCAAAAAAATAATGACATTATTGAAAAATTTAGTGGTATTAAGATACTTTCATTCCTGGTTCAGAGTCAAACACTATGCTGCATTAACAAAGCTGTGCAAGAATTTTGCACCTTGAATGATGCTTGCAAAAATTCCTGTGTTCTTAGTGTGTGAAAAATGTAATTTTAAAAAGTAAAATCGGAATAAATAATCGTAAGGTTTTATACACTTGCAACACTCATGTTAAAGCTGTTAGTAAATGCACATAAGGACTTCTCCAAATTACATTTCTGACCTGCTTTCATGGCTTATCTTCTTCTCATTTATATCCTATCCTGCTTTTCCTTAAGCGTGCCACTGAATTCCCATTTGACTATTTTCAGAGGAGAGAGAGACCTTTTTTCCAAATAGACCCACACTCTGTTAGCAGCTGTGCTTCTGGCAACCCTGGCTGTACATTCTGCTGCACCCACCACTGCGGGGGTCCACTGGCATGACTCCCGTCCTGCCGGTAGTATCAAGGAAAGTATTGGAAATGACCTTTTTTTTTTTTTTTTTTTTTTTCTTTTTTTTTTCTTTTTTTTTAAAAAAAATGAACGCCTACATACCCGTCATGCTGTGGACTATTGCCCTCTGGAGTTCAAAGCTGGGATGAGCGTTTTCTCAACGTGTCTTTCCAGCTCAGACGGAAGACTTTGCATTATTCTCCTCTTTTCCTTATGTTGAGTGAGTTTACAACTAAGCAGGAATTTTTCTGGCTTTAACTCAGCCTGGTTTACCTGCACAGACAGCACTGAAATATTTGCTCCTTGGAATGACATCTTTTTCTTTGGGGCCAAGCCAGCAGTGGAGCTAATCTTTGTTCATTACATCATTAACGCTTATCTGAATTTTAAAACTATTTTTAAAAAGTTTAGAAGTCTTTGACATTTTTGGACATGAGGGGTTTCTTGTTCCCACACACTGCTATTAATTACGGAAATTCCTGTTCCAGCCCTAATAGCCAACCCCAGTCATCACAGCAGGGTTTTGTGTGTGTGTGAAGATAAGAAACACACCTATCCTTTTGAAGCATGCTTTTTAAGAAATAATATATTAAATCAAATTTTAAAAAGAAGTAAGAGCCCTTGAGGTGCTGTTGTATTGTGTGTAAATTTGACCATACAGAGCCATAGTTTTTTGTTTGTGCTCAGAGTTGTTCACAGAACTTAATTAGTAAAAACTCTGCTCTAGAAATACAGATTCAAGCAAGAATGGGGTTTCGGTCACTTATCTTTTGCTATGCCTTATGGAATCATGTAAGCATGTTAGTGTTCATCTGTGTATTCCTTTATAACAGCATTTGAACCCCTGATTACCTGGAGTTACGGAAGATGCAGGGAGAGTGGTCTGAAAGAGAGTTAAGCGCTTCACGAAAACTGGTGCCAAGACAGGGCACAGAGACCATAAATCATCTGACAGGGGTAGTGACTGTACGAGACGCTTTCCTTCTTGGACTACTGAGTAAATCAACCAGGAGACATAAAACCATAGGAAATCAGACTCCCAAAGTTCTAGTCATCCTGAAATTTGCTATTTTTAAGTTATGGTTTGGTAGGAAAGTGCCACCCCTAGCCCAGGTTTAGAAATACTTTCAGAATATTTAGAATATGATTAAACATACCTAGCTGCAGACTGCGCTCCCAGACCTGGACACATGTTCTCTCTCCTCACTGCCATTTGGTCTAGCTGACAAAAAGAATGTTTCGTGTGTTTTGGTAGGGTTGGCTGTTGGTGAAATTAGGCAATGCACAGCCTGTACCATCAGGGATCTCTGGGAGTGTGGGCATGAGGGAGGTAAAATCTCTGATGGGATTTCCTTTGGAGGAACAACTCAGGCAGTGACCCTGCTGCTGTCAGCATGTACAAGCATCTCCGCTGAACCAAAGGAGACCATTCACAAACAGGCAGCAGGATGTAGATGTCTAAATGGCATTGGAATATCTGTTCCTTGAAGTTACTGATAAGGAATACTTCACTTGACAAGAACAACATAATATAATCCTTGCTTTACTGTGGCATCTGAATAAAATTGCAGGCGGACACTGTTGTTAGCACAGTTCCTAATGAAGATATACAGGCCTCTATTTTTGGAGAGTCTATAACAGGTCTTGTGACAGCTCATGGAGATTTATACTGCAGGATGTCCTCAGGCATCTACTGGTTTTCCTCCCTCGAAGGTATCCCATGGTCCTACAGACTTCATTCTGATGCATCTCAGGAGAGAAGGCTGCTTATTAACTCGTCTAGTGTGAAGTATTAACTGATGGCCTTGCACTATGTTTTGTCATGCATTAAGCTATATTCAGTCACTTAAAAAACGAAATTCCAGCCCATGTGTTCTGAATTCTTAATAGAAACTTTACCAATAGTAGCAGGAACATTTCTTGGTTTAATACCTAAAAAATCAGATTTTAAGAAGCTGAAATACTAATCAATGATTCTTTAGGCTTTGTTTTTGTACTACATTTAAAAAGTTCTGAAAAATGCTTGAATCCCCCAAAGTCTGTTGAAAAAAATGAAATCTTCCTCTCCCAGACCACAGTGAGGTGAAATAAATTAGTATAATGATTTATGTTTACAGTTTTAGTCAATTCTGATAGAGATTATAGAGACAAAATGACAAACTGCCTTAGAGGTAAACTTAAATCATGTCAGCCAATCTTTAGTTTTTCCTTACTCTAATTGCTCCACTTGTTCATTTATCTTCCTAGGCAATCTTTAGAAGAAATACTAGTTTAATCAGTGCATGTGCAAACCACAAGAGATAAAAAGTTTGGCCTAATTTGTCTCACTAAATTGTAATGCCTCTAGTAAACAAATCTCGCCTTGAAAGAAAACCAAGAAAATCTAAATAAACACCCTTCACAAAATGTTTCTCTCCTCTTTGTTACATGTAGTATTGCTGATATTTTATAAACATTGGCTTTTGATGCAAGCAAAACAAAAACATATGCACTGTGTGCTTTTGCAGTTACCTCAGATAGTTGCTTTCAAATATTCATGATAGCTTAAAGCACAAGTATTTTCATGTTATTACAGAAAATTAATGCAAATAATTAAATGGCAGAATAAAATACTATATTACAACGTCTGTGCAGTATATAATCAGAATATATTAATTTTAATTTCACTTTCTCTGCTTTTGAAATCAATACAGTTTTGCAGCTCATAGCATGCAGAATTCCTTAACTTGGTATAGCTTTATTGCTGTTAATCTTATCTTCCTCTCACTCAAGAGAACAGTTTTGCCACTCACTTTGAGAGAAGTAGGTTCAATCCATTAAGCTCTGCTTCCACAAATGTGGAAGTCCTCGGCATGAAAACACATGCAAATGTGTGAATCTTTGCCGAGTAGAGTCATAAGACAATGAACAATCACTGGATTGAAAGCACCCTTGGAATAAATGTATTCAGACCACTCAGTCAGTTTCTGCAAAATTAAGGTCCCTGAATACAGACTGCACTTTCCTAAAAAATCCACAGGTCTAATTCTCCAAAAGCGTGCAGTTGCTGAAGTTGTTTAACTTCCTCAGTTTCAGAGGACTATTTCAATGGCTACATTTTGGTTGTATCTCTGAAGAGTCCTATCAATGGGAGAAATCTCATTAAAGGCAATTTTGCCCTTATAAGGCTTCCAGGATCCAGACTTTCCGGGCAACTCAGATTAGAATCTGATCTCAATAGCTAGGTTTTTCAAAATACATCTGCGTGTCATTACTCATAAAACTAATCCCAGCAACTTGAATCAGACCGTATATATGAGAAAACGAGCACGTACTTTCAAATGCTTGCTGGATTGGGCCCTAATCATTTTGGGTTTGTGTGTAGAAATCTTTGGTATATATCACTGCATAAACCTTGATCCTGTGCCTCGTGCTGTACAAGGAAGAGAGAAATTTTTAAGCAAAAAAAGTACAGCAGTATTTATAATAAGGTCATTGGCTGACATATTTTGTTATTAGACAGCATCCTTGCCAAATATATATGCACTGTGTGGAAAATATGCTTTCTTCCTAATTAAGAAATTAGAGAGTAAAGATAAAAGTAGAGCATCTCCATTTCTGGACAACAGAGACATAACTCATGTCAGATGCTGCAATTCTTATCACTTTCTCATTATGCACATTTATCATGGTCATTCATCTACTTATCAGGTCTGCACGATGGTACTAACATCAAAAAAGCACAAACAGCCATAAGGCCTCTAAAGAAGCATGACTTTGTGCCTGACCTTTGAAAATGTATCAAAAACACTTAATGCTCTGTCTCACAGACAGCAAATTATGTAAATTTTAAAGATTAAAGACAAGCCTGTAGGATATATATCTAAAATTCTATTATCAACATATTTTTAATGGTTTCTGTCTCTTTTTTTAATGCTTTACTTTGTGAGCTAGCCTCTCAAATGTTTTAAATTGCCATAGTTCCTTACTAAAGCAAGTTGCAGCTGTGCCAGTTTACACAAACTAAGGATCAAATCCCATGCTCATTTCTGAGAAATGGTCTGGTCTGGATCCTGTTGTTCCAGGGTTTTAAAAGGACCTGACTACACTCTGGGAACAGCTACACTGTGGGACCTGGGACTTGACTACACTCTGGGACAACTACACCAGTGAGAAATTAGGAGCAGGTCCTCCCCACATCACCACTGTGTGTGGAAGCACAACAGCTCTTTTTCACATGTCCTGCAGAGTCTTTATACAGAGGCACGTAGCCTGGCTACATGGATGACCGAATAAAAAGAAAAGTTTCTCTCTGTTAACTTTGTCAAGTGATCAGCAGGTTCAATTAATCAGAACCATATTCTCTAAGAAAACCTAACTCCACTCCCAGATCAGATTGACAAGCTGATTTTTATAGCTCTTCTTTGTAAGGCTGGCTGTCAGAGGAGCAATACATGGGGTATAATTAGGAAATATCAGTCTGAGACTGTTGACTGGTGCTACTGGAAACTGGTAGGAAGCAGAGGAAATGACTGAGCTTCACCAAGCTGGTGTCCTTGTATCCATCTTATACATCCTTTTTTCATTTCCTGGGGGAAATGAAAGTTGAGTAAGAGCATCCTGCCTCTTTACCCTGTAAGGCACAGGCAAAGTAATATGGCATGGCAGAAATTACTGTAACCCTACTGTTCACCCTCTCTGGACTACTCCTTGCATCTCCTCAGGGTCTCACCTTGGGAGCTGGCAGCCAAGCGAGTGTGCTAGGTGTAGGCCATTCACATGGACACCCAGAATGTTTCTGACACATTGCTTCTGAGTACCTTTGTACAAATTTATCTGAATAAGAATGAAGAAACAGAATACCGTCCATTTCTTACAATGAAATTAAACAAATATAGGTAAGGCACTTGACTTGCAGCACATTTCTATTTTGATTACAAAGACACACTGTGGTTATGAGACCTCAGACATCATTTTAGCTTTATAGGTGTGAATTACAGAGAATTGAATTGAGTGTTGAAAACAATCTAGCAAATGTAGCCTTTTTGTGAGATGTTCAAGAATAGATCACAATTTGGCAAAGTAATAAGCAATCTAAGTTTTATGATGAATTTAATTGATTTAAAATAAAAATACATGTCTCCTACTTCTAGCTTTTGCTGTAAATGTCATATCACTTGACATGCTGTGTCACACCTTCACTAAATGGCTTCAGCATCATACTCATAATGAGCACCTGAAAAATCACAAGGAGTTGGAAGAAGATGATCAGACAAGGGTAGGCAAGATCTCTTGACTTAAGCACTGCTTTAGCTTCCAGGCACTGCAAAAATACATGTACCTGGCTGTTTCAGTGGTAAAAAATGTTGTTCCACAAGTACCTAGCTAAATGGATGATGGTGTTCGTGGTCCTAAAAATAATAATTCCAAATGGGAATAATGTCATTGGGAGCTCCAGCTTAGACCCCTTTCATGTGGTCTTCTGAAGACCCCGTGTGACACCAAATACAGCTGTTCTCAGCAGTTCCCCAAAGAGGGTCATTAAAAGATATGGATGTATGAACCACAATGGAGACATTAGGATGAAACAATAAACATGAAGAAAGAAAGATGGTAGAGTAGTAGTCTTGGAAATCACAAAAGAAGGGTAGAGAAAGCCTTTCCCCTTGATCTGAAAATCACAAAATGAGACATGTCAACATCTCCAGCCACACAATGCTGCCCTGCAGGAACAGCCTTTGTAAGAAAGGCCATTAGTTGTAGAGTTATTAAAATACACGCCTTATTTTCCTTACAATGATAGCAAAAGTCTAAATAAGAATGGTCAGTTTTGCTATAGGCAAGATTGACTAATACAATCAGGATGCCATTATAATGACATGCAAAATAGATCACCAAAGACCTACCCTAGAATAAGACTATCAGTGGCAAGAGAAGGGACACCACAAAAAACCCATATGAGAGAAAATCTGTGTTCCTGTTACTGAACCCATGAGACCACACAGCCCATTGTTCCTTTTTTCAGTGAACTCTTGCTGGGGCTCTGCAAGGATTTACAACTTTAGCACAGGATAATCAATTCAAATACCCTGAAAGCACAGCTCTGAAACTATCCAATCAAAACCAAACTGACAGTGACAAAGAGATAAAGTGTGTGTTTGGAAGCCGCACGCTGACATTACCAGCACTAGACAGTGTAGCGGCATTGCGTCAGCAGGCAGAATCAAAATGGATGGGCAGAAGACAGACTACTAAAGTGCACGGCAGAAACAGATTAAAACTGAAAGATGACATGCTAAACATCACTGTTTTACAGACTGAAGGCTGTGCAGATGGTTAATGACACTGATCCTTTTACGCTACTTCCCACATGTGTGTAACGAGCCTGAAGCCTAGGGGGCAACAAAGGAAACAGCCCTACATGGCTGAGATTGTAATATAGCCATATAACTTCTCCTCTTTGCCCATGCTTGGTGGGTTTTGCATATATTGACCGAGCGTATCACATACAACCTATTAACATTTTACAGGAAACACTGAGCAGGTTAACATAAAGGTCCAATGAATTATACACAGAATATTCTGAGGGGGACTAATGAAGAAAAATATACTTTAAGTTCACAGCAGTTTGTTGTTTTGGTTTGATTTTTTTTTTTTTAAAAGAGAGACTTATAGTCCAAAATGCCTATAAGGAGATTGTTCAAGACCCAGGATGGAAAATGCAATATAATTGCATAATTGGAAATGCATGTAATTGTATAATCTGACTTCAGTGGTGGTTTTAAGAGGACCTGCTGGTATTAAGTACTAAATCTTTTGTGAATCTCAGATCTAATTTTGGGGCATTCATTTACGCTGCTGTAGGGCATAGGCTGCTTTTCTTAGTTTTCTGCTCCTAAATTATTTACCTTTATGGAAGGTTAGCTCTCAGGCTAACGTAACTTGCAATTAGGAAGATGGTCTTATAAGTAATAAATGTAAAAAGAAAAGGAGTGAAACTGTCATCTAACAGACCTGCTTCATAGATATGCACATCAGAACAATTGAAATAAACTAGTAACTCCTACAGCTTTGTACAAGTACTAACTAAGGCAGCAGATGCACATACTGAGACAAGATTCACAATCCTTCTAGGTAGATCACTGGCAACATTTGTTCAACCAGAACAAGATCTGTTTAAGTATGAAATTTTAAACACATAAAATTAAGACCTAGAGATCACTATAGGAGTCTATAGAACACAGAATTTAAAAATAAGTGCTATCTTCGTCGGTGACTGAAGCCCTCAGTTGTGTTGCGGGCTGCAAAATTGTATAAGCAGTATAGACAAAGCATGATAGGGCAATAGATCACAGTAATAACATTTGCAATAAACAATAACAGAACAAAGCACACATCTATAAAAATCCCATGAGGAATCTGCCTTATCCATAATTTTTCTTTACATTTGAGAAACTGTGTCAGGAAAGACCATTACAGCCAATGGCACCAATTAATTTCTGCAACTTTTAATGACATGTTTCTGGGTAAAAACCTCAGATAATACCCCAGGCTCATGATTGATAGAAGCCTGTGTTTGATTTGTACCAGACTGTTGATTTTTTTAGTATTTTTAAAGAGTCCCAGTGCAGCCAATCAAGCAATCAACATGAAATACTCAGATCTTCTCTTGTAAAGTACAAGAAAACAGAAAGACAATGGAACTTCCTTCATAGTGTTGACAGAATATTGGTGATTTTATTTCAGTAGCTCTCCAGATGATGGATGACCCAAATTTTTATTCCAGAAGAAAATGATAGCCAAAAAGAAATCTTTGATTCTCTTGCCATTCTGGATATTATTTTACCCTTAGAAGGGCTGTTGAAATGCAGAGGAGATAAAAACAATTGATTTTGAGAGGTGAAACAGAATAAACTGACTTCGTGTTTGTTTTTGTGGTCTTCAGCTAACCAACAGGTTTCAAGCACATAAAAAAAAATCCAGCCTGTATTTTTTATCTCTCATACAGTAACATGTAGAGAATTTAGAAAATGCAAACACAATTCCCTATCATTTTCCAGAAGCATGCATCAACATCATTCTCTTCTATTTTGAGATGAATTGTAGAATTAAACTGCCTGAGAACAGAGGTAGGTAGATCTTTACTGCCTGGTGAGCTTCTTACACCCGTTTCCGTAGATCCTGGTGTCTCCATCTCTATAACGGTAAGACATATATAACTAATGTGATATTGAAATTAATTGATCAATTAATTAGTTAAATCTCTTAATGAAGACATGGAAAAGCATGTGTTCGCGGATTCATTCCACAGGGCAGCTCTCTATGTGTATGAGTGCTGGGGGGCAATGTCTGCATACCATGGCTTTCAGCATGAACAAAAACAGAGAGAAAGTGACAGGGGCTGGTTTTCGTAGCTACCTGCTCAGCAATGAGTGCTGCAATCACCCCACGCTGTACTCATGGATAGCCAGCCAGGCCTACAAGCAGCACAAAGATATGGCAGGCAGTGCTGCAAAATCTGGCTTATTGCACCGGCGTAATCACATAGTCCTGGGGGCACGGGGAGAAGCCAACCACACAGCCACAGGCCCCAGGCCTTGTGCGAGTGCCTGTGGAAATCAGACCACCGATGCCCAAGGCTTCTGACGGAGGCTTGGGTGCGTGTCCCACACAACTGCTCAGGCACCTCCCTGAGTCTCTGTTGACCTGTCTGTGTGTGTTGGCGCCTGCCTCCACATGCCTATTTAATTGCTGTAGATGGGATGTGTGTCCTCATGGAGAATACACCATAGGATGATTTCTCTGGGGCTAAGCTCTTGGGACAGCCTCATAGTTACTTTCATAGTTATGAACTCAAATTAATTTCTGAGATCTGTGACAATCACACTTGGTGATTGTTAACTGCGTGGAAATATGCAACAGGAGCATGGATCTCGTGCTGCCTTGGAGGGTTCCAATAACACATATTTAATTGATTTATTTCGAATATTTTCTGAATGCCCGAAAGTTTTGAAATACTATAAATAAGAAGACATGTAGCATGAGCAGCAAGTAACAGATCACAGTAATGATCTTTGGTGCATTGTACTTTTCAAGGTTAGTACTGATACTGGTACCTTACTACTGAGGTAGCATTTATTTCATTTTTCTCTCACTGCTGATTAGGATCTTGAACTGCAGGTACAAATCATAATACTCTGTTTAACTAAGCCCTCTCACCTGGACTGCCAGGAAGGATCATATCAGCTCATAGAAATGGGCTAATTCTACACAATTTAGTGCACAGTGGGGAGTTCAGAACTGTAAATCCTATGAAACAAATATATCTCATTCCCTCCAAGCCTTGCATGCACAGTAGTAGAATTACTCCTTTTTAAAAGACTCCTCTGTTACATCAAACTGATTTTAATCAGTACTACCAAGCTCTTGGAAATTAAAATAGCTCTCCCCAGAAAAAAAGTTATTTTCTCTTACTGTGCTTGTTCATGTAAAAAAAAAATATTCTTGTCTACCAGTCCCTCCCTCCTTAAAAAGTTACAGTCATCACTTCACAAACAAGCAAAGATTACTTTATTTCCTCTGGACAAAAATTTTTCCATGAAAGTTTTTATTTAATACTTCTTACATTACAGGAAATACATATTGTATTATCCATTACAGAGCTCACATCTGCTATCAGTGCCTAAAATATGGCTGTCATATAATTATGATTGCACTAGAGGTTAAAATTTGTCTCTCATAATAGGTTTTCTACAAGAATATTCAAGTTCTTCTTGTCCCAAGGATTGCCCCTTTCAATTCCTTAGTTCTTTCTCTTTGAAGAATAATTATCTACCATAGAAAAATAGTATTTGCTCTCGTATATCAGATATGACAAATTCAAAGGCTATGAGTATTAATAAATAATCATATTTAATTTTATTGGCAGAGCTACACAAAAGAATACCCCAGTAACAGCAGTTCAGATATTAATTATTGTGTAATGACCAGGAAAAAGATTTTGGAAAAAATGCCATTAGATTTTGGATACAGGCATCCTATTTTTCTTTCTTGTTGCCTTTGTGGCAAGTACAGGGAATACTCACACTAAAAAATGAAATATGTCACAGTTGACTCAAGTAAACCTGCTTTGTTTTGTGAAAAGACGGGTGTTTCATCCCAGAGCCTAATTCAGTAGATTTATCTGCTGCAATTACAGTGCTTTGATCACTCCAGAATAGGTGGTGTAGTGTGGGGTGTAGCTGTCCTTTTCCAATTCACTCTCCTTATCAGGATACATGTCTGTTGATTTGTGGGAAGCTGGCTGTTTTTCGTTCCTGACAAACTCCAGTGATTAAAATGTAGTGGCTTGCTCTTGTTCCCCTGATAAAGGTGACAGCTGCAGAGTTTCCAGTGTTAGTGGATATGGTCCATGCAGATTGCTTTTTAATGAAAGCAATATATTATCTTACCTAGAGACCCTGCAGCCTTACCTTGTTAATGTATTCGAGCTTGGCACCACATTCATCTATAAATTAGTTGTATTAAACATGCTTCTTACTATTTATCCAGTCTCTAAAGAGTTGTGGTTGTTTTGGTTGGGGTTTTTGGTTGTTGGGGTTTTTTTATTTGTTTGGGATTTTTTTGAGTTTATTTTGTTTGTAACTTTGCTTCATACCTCCCCCAGCAGCACCATCATACAGACAGTGAAGAGTGGTATAGAGTTTTCAGAAAAACATCTAGCATTAAATAATACAGTCACAGACACCTCTGTACTTGATGACTTGATAATCCTTCACATTTAGCCATTAAAATATGAAGTAAAGGATGTGGAATCAACAACACTTGATTATACAAGTCATATCTGGAAAGGTTTTCCTCTTCACTCCAATTCAAGATGATTGAAGTAATTTATAAAATAAAACACAAGGTTAAGCTAAACAAAGTTGTGCTTCAATTTTGTAGTCATACCTCTTTCGAATTATCTGAAACACAGCAGACAGAAAATTCCAGTTGCATTGTATCTTTTAAGAATATATTGCAGGTCTCTGGAACCCTCAAATGTAAAATACGTTGTCACCAAGATTAGTCTGTTCTTCAGCTATAAGCAGTGTCACTGCCAATAATTTATATTATTTTCATCAACCTTCATCTGGAACTAAATTTCAAAAAAGGACTGTAATATTACTTAGGGACCAACTTCTGTTCTTCAATTAGAAGTATTTTTCTAGCAAAAGATAAATATTTTAACTGAATTTCTCTCATTAAATACATAAAAATTAAGCAGCTGAATTAGATTTCTGTTACTTATTCCTAAATTATAATGAGAATTTAGTACATTGGTATAATCCAAAGAGGATCATTACATTATCTTTACAAATCTTTTGTATTTTTCATAATTTAAAAAAAGAAGAAGTGGTTCAATAATTCAAAAATCTGTGAGCTGCTAAGGACTGTGAGAATGTTTTATAAATATTAAAAACTAACTATGCCATGGTCAGCACAAAGGCTTTTTCAGTGGCGGGCATTCTGCATTTTGTACTTGAAATATTGGAATTTAACTCCTTTAGAATGTCTGTGTGTCTTCACTCTGTTTGTATCTTTGTTAAAAATGCATGTACAGTAGGCGAGATAAGTAAGGGATTAGTAAAGGATTAAAGGAAAGCCTTTGATTTATATACACTCTGACCACTGCCTCTGCCATTAATTTTTTGAATGTTTGCATTTTGTTGGAAAGATAAAAAAATACAATACCTGTTTATTTCCTCCATCTAAACCAGCACCCCTCTTATCTTCCCATTTCCTAAAAAAAGGCTCTTTAGTTTTCTAGGTATTTTATAAAAATAAGTATACTCCCAGCAGCAGCTTTGATGTAAAGTATTTATTTATTTTCTGCCTTGCTTTTGTTTATGTTGTAAATTTTAAAGTCATCTGGACCTGCCAAGTTTTCTTGTTTCAAGTGAATAAATTGTCATCTTTTTGTTAAATACCTAGCATCCACTGAGCCCGTGAATGCAGAGATAAAGACAGAGAAAGAAAGCATGTAAACCTGTAATTCTGAGAAGGGCCATAAGACCTTCTGGTCACTTAACCCGGAAATACCAATTTGCAGCTGGGGTGGGAACTGCACTTTCTCATATTCCCTTTTTTTTTGGTAAGGTTTCTTTCTAAAAACAGATTCACTTTTTCCCCATGACAAATATGTGAGAGGTATTAAAGATATAAGTACACCTCATGCAATATTGCACTCTTTTACATTCCCTTTGAAATCAACAAAAAGGATCCAGCTTCCTAAGTTACTTCAGACACATTTGCACCTTGTCAGTAAATATAATTAATTTTATTTTCTTTATAACCATCTAAAGTCCTAATTACACCATGCTGATATCTGAATTGTATGTAAATAACTGAGGTCATAGTCAGAGATTTAATGCTTAATCTGGTAAATTAATATCGTGGGTTATCTGAGTCTTCAGAAGCCAATTCGATTTTTGGTTTTGCTGGAAACAGGATCATGAATTCATACAGGTACAAAACTGAACAACACTAATTTAGCACTTTATGCCCTCTGCAGCGATCTAAGAAGGCTGCTTGCATGTACTATGCATCATAATTCAACTCAAGTTGATTATCTGAATGGGCGCCTGTCTTAGTAGAATTGGTTCTAATAAAATGGAAAACACTTTAATAGAAAATTTCTTTTAAGCATTAGCTTACAGATTGTTCTTTCTATTTTGTATGATAGTATTAGTACTGCTGTCACTCCACTGCCATATTTTGTGGAGAGTTCATTGTAAACCATGTTTTTCACAAGTCTAAAGTGCATTTTATTTCATTTCAGTAAATTCTTGCATTTTACTTCTCATAAATAAAGAACTCAGTAAGTGATCAGCAAAGAGCTTGTAAAATTATGTATTATGAACTGCAAAGTTTGATAATTGAGTAGAAAGCAATCAAATGACACACTGGCATTCTCATCCCACTAGGAGATCTTAAGGACCACAGTTAATGTGTTCTTCTACTTCTGGCCTTTGGCATGCATGCATTGCCTCTTGAGCACACAGCCTTGAATGTTTAGGATATATTCCATCCTCTTTTTGCTTGTCAGCTGTGCCTCAGGGGCACACAGCCACCAAATCAGACAAAACCCTCTGAGCCTCCCTAGCCTTCAGCAGTGAAAGGCAACAGCCAGGCCTGTAGTCTTTCTGTGCTTGGCCCCAGAAAAGGCTCGAAAGGTGAGGACATGTGATGCAGCAAAGACAGAGGATATGACTCCACCATCAGGAAAAAGAAGGGAAGAGTACAAAGGCTCAAAAGGAAAAAAAGAGTTTTCATTTTGTCCCCATTAATCATTTAGACAACTGTACAGGTCCACAAAACATACACAGGCAAACCCATAGAGTGCTGATTGCAGCATTTGTTCTTTACATATAACCAACAATTGCTTTGCAAATTGGTTCCTCCGACATATTTTGCCATAAATAATCTATTTAAAGCAAACATTAGGTACACTATATGAGCTGTTTTCCCCTATCTTTTTTGTATATTGCTGTTGGACAGAGAGATTTTGATTGACAAAATAACACACTGGTATAAAACAAGCAGAAATGCCATGTCATAAGTCACAACAGAAAGAAAAGAGATTATCAAACAACTAAATAATGCAACCCACAGCAAAACATACCAGTAAATCATACAAAGCATGGTAAATTAGATAACTCTGTCCATATACAATTACACCAGTTGGCTCCCACAACAGCCTTTAAATGTGACATGTTATTTGACATGTATGCAATTAGGGCTTAAAATCAACTTTTTTCTATTCCATTTAAAATAAAAAATGTACTGTTTCCAAACCAAATGCTACCTTTTTAGTCAAGAAGGACAAGAAGTAGTATCAGGTTAGCAGCAGCATCTCAGCAGCACAATGCAAGCCAGAAAAGGATGGTTTTCCTGAACGCTGTGAAAGACCAGATGTCAGATAATTATTCCTGCACCCTATTTATGCTTATTTATTATTCCAACTTTTTCCACCCCCACAGGGCTTCTTGTTAAATCAGGATCACTGAAAAGTAAAAACTCTAAAGAACGATTATATAGATGACACATTAAGTATCAAAGAAGGTGTAGCTCTTTCCAGGTAGATATGCCCTGTAACAGAGTCACAGCCTCTCTAGTGTTCAGTCCCATGGGAAAGTGACTGAAGTGACACGCTGGTACAGCACTGGGTGGAAGAACACTGCTGATGTGACGTTTCAAGCCTGTCAGATTCACATACCTACTCTGCCACTGTACCTTTATCAGAAAACTCAGAGCAGCAGTGCTTTGCTTCCTTACCCAACTTAGAGAGGCATTGGACGCATTGACTGGTTTCAGTGGAAGTTTGAGCATGAAGGTCACTAGAAATACGTTCAGTGTTCAGCATCACTGGGATAATCGCCAGCCCAAGTCCCAGCCTCCTTGTGCTTTTTGGCTATCCGCCGACACGTGGGTACCTCAAATGGCTCCAAGGCTCTAGGCTGACAAAGGGGTTACATGAGGTCACTCAAAGGTCACAGACACGTGGGTACCGGTAAATCATCTAAGTTTCTGGCTTTTCCTTACTTTCACCTCTTGTCTCTCCAGCCAGAGAGAGAACCTTGCACTCTCCAGGTTCACAGTCTGCTTGCATGGCTTCTCCAAAAGTATTCCTTTTGCTCACCAAGCTGCTCCCTGTCCTTGTGACTCCAATTCTGCCACAACTGCCCAGACACTCTCTGCCTAGGGAGAGGAAGGTTGACAAACATGCTTACAGAAGGAGTTGGTGGTAGGCATATGAGAAACATGCAAAAACCTGCAAATGTTCCTGAGCTGCAAGGAGCCACAAACCCGGTATCAGATCTCAGTCTCTGTGAAGTTTATGCTGGAGGGACACATGGGTATATCCATGCTGTGCTGTGATGTGCAGCGGACTGATGTCCCAGCTGGTCCTAAGGAAGTTCAGCTTGATGCTACCTTCTAATACCTTCCCAGAGATGGATTTGCTGCACAACTCTGGAGCAGATTTGACCTCAAATTCTTGAGTTGTGTTTTTCCTCCTTTTTACCTTCCTAGAAATCATTAAAAGCTAGTATCTTCCTGCTGGCTTCTCTCTGTTTATCTAAAGTAGGTTGTGCTGACAAAATGACAATTCTGACGGTTTGAGGACTCCATTTGATTCACTAGCATAAAGTCAGGATCATTCTCTCTGTCCTCCCCGTGTTTGGCAAAGAAACCAAACCTTTCTAATCCCCAAAAGAGCAAGATGACAAAATTAATCACACAAAAAAGGGATTTAAAAGTATACGGATATTTTCCTTATACTTACAAAGTTGTACTCCATGAAGATCAACCGTGCACCAACTTTGACATTTCTTGTAAATTTTCCTATGAAGAAAAAATACTTCAGAAATGCAAAATATACATAGCTTTTAAAGAAACAGATGGCTACTTCGAACCAATGAAAAACAATATTACCTCCCTTATGCAAAAACATTATTATTATTAAAATAGGATCAAATATGTCCTGGTGCTTTTGTCTCTTTTTTTCCGCACAGTCTATTTGTTATCCTGACACTTTCAAAACAAATAATTAGAAAGTACTTTACAACTTCCTCACAAATTCTTTTCCAGGTCATAATGAAAATTTCAGCTTACTCGAGGAATCAAATATAGCATATTACACCTTAAGACAGCCCCAGAAAGTGAGACAGCTGCACTAGGTAGAAACCCAGGGAAAGGTTAAACATCACAAGTAAATAAAACTAGTTTTTGTTGCCATTTGTTGCTCCTTTCCTTTCTGTTCCTGTGGTGTCTCTGAATCATAGAGCTGTTGCATCAGGAACTGATTGTATTTTATGCTAAAGTACATAGTTCTTGCTTATTAAATACAAATGGAACAAGTGTGAATTATTCATAACAACTCTTCACTCTTTTATTCCTGTAGAGAACACAAAACCTCGGGAAATAATAATTACTAAAACAAACTGTTCTGCAGTGATAACTGTAATCACAATTGTACTTCGTGACAAGATATTACAAAGAAGTTTCCTCTTGAATACTTCCATGCACTATCCTGCTGGCATTAATGTTGTGCTGTAGAATCAGACTCAGAGATAAAATGAATTCTGGTGATGAGTGCTAAATCAATTCTTCTCTACCTTTCCTTTGATTCTATGTGTGATTTAAAAAATGCTGCCTTGTTAGTGAAAACTCTTTCTCTGTCTTTTTTTATCGTTTTCATCCAATCCACTTGATAAGCAAAGGACAAATATTCTGGAGTCTCCTCATTTCAGACTCTTGATTCATGATGGTTGCAAACAAATTACTTTCCTGGAAAATCAGACAGAACTGAGAAAATTAGACCCCTTGAGGCTGGTTTTCCTGAATACAGAGGAAGCAATTAAATCTCACAGGATTTCTCTTATTTTCTGTGAGACCTGCCCATTCCAAAAACATGCAAGGCCAAACTGTGCCTTAGTAAATGTGGCAAAACCATCAGATGTGCTTGTGCTAGTCACTGGGGCGTGATGGGGAAAAGCATTTTCTCAATTGCCCGTTGCAGGGAAGGAGGATTGAGTGGGGAGCCGGAAGAGTACACAGCTGCTCACGGTAACGCGTCTCCTGTGTTGCCAAGCTTAATTTTAGTTTTGCAAAGGGCAAGCACGCTAGCTCCGACGGCAGAAACGCTCCAGCGCACCCTTTAACTCAAGGGCAGCACTTGAAAATTTTATTTCCTTCCTCCGCTTCGCTCCGTCCGCACTGGCAGGCGGCAAAAGAAGCCGGCGAGTGAGAAGGGTTCGGGAGCAGCGCGGAGCCGCCGAGGCGCGGCAGGGGGCGGCCGGGCTTCCTCCAGCTCCTTGCCCCTCCTGCGCCCCGGGGACTGCGGGACGCTCCCCGTGGGACGGCGACACCCCGACAGCCGCCTGCTCGCTGCCGGCTCGGCTCTCCGCGGGGCGAGGGCCCCCTCTGCTGCCTTCGGCGAGGAAGAGAGATTCCAAGGAAAACATGGCCTTGTTCGCCGGCGCCCGCGCTCCGGCACGCGGCCGCCGGCCTCGCCTTCGGACGGAGGCTGAAGCCTGGCGTCTCACCCCTGGGGGAAGGCTGAAGGAAGGTTCGGCATCTCTTCTTTCCAGCGCGGCTGAGTGGGAAGAAAGAGGAGATTAGGTCACCTAACAAGATATTTTCGCCACCTGTGCCCGCAGCTACCTGGCCGTGCCCCAGCCTGATGCTGTGTCATATTAGATGACTGGGCATTTTCTCTCGCCCTTTGTAGCTGCTGTTAGGAATGCCTGAATGTGAAAACACGGTAGGACACTCTTCACGGGAAGGCAGTCCCTTATCTCAGCTATGGAAAAGTGAGCAGATTTACCATCCTTATTTTTGATGTTAGCAGTAAGACAATATACCATACAATCAATACACAATCAATTTTCATAACTGGAGGCAGACAGAAGGGCAGAACTCAGCAGTCATCTTCTCAGTCCTACAGTGACAAATGACTGTGTGGCAGTTCTGCTTATGAAACAATCCTGGTGGATCACGTAAAAGATCAGGTCACCTACTTTGTGCACGAGAAGGGGCACTGATCTTACTACAGTAAGTACTACAGGCCAGTCTGCCTTCAGTGTTGTGATGGCAGCTTTATTTACTCTGTAAGTAACACAGCTTCTTATTGAACCTCCTTGCTTTGCTGCTGTCCTTTGATAAGTTTATCTGCTTCCAATGTCTGCCTGGGCATCTCATTGCTCATGGCTACAGCCAGGAAACCCACAGAAAATAATGTAAGAGTTCAGATAAACTCTTACCAAGTATTGGAAATGCACCCACTTCTCACTTTTACTCTTTGGTCTAGCAGCCTGATTGGCGGCTGCATACAGCCTGTGCTGTAGGAAGCTCAGAGACTGACAGGAACTGAAAATTCCTCATACCAAATGGCAAAAGAGAAAAAGCAGAGAGAATCCAAACTCAGATAAAGCAAAAACCATGACATTACAGAATACCCTCACCTTTCTATCTCCTAGGATCTACTCGAGATATTCTCTGGGTTTTACCAAGAGTTTCATTTAAGCTTGATGTGCTCATAAAACCACAGCAAGTGCAATTGGAGAGACAGCCTCTTGTGACTAAAGGTATGACAAACAAGCTTATGAAGGCTTGTGGTCAGTGCATAAGCAGAAACAGAGCTGAGAAGCTGTTGTGAGAGAGGTTGTTACTATTCTTTGCCTCTTTTTGGTAGCAATGAAAGAGAAAAGAAGTTTTAGATTGAGTCAGCTGTAATAAATGCCTGGGTTGTCATGTACTGGTGTAAAAAACAGCCTTAAGAACAATGTGGTCCTCCAAGCTGATTCCTCTATAACAAGTGCCCCAATTCTTCCAGCTAGCAGAAGAAATCAAATGAGGATACTACCTTTTCCTTTACCTGGCTGTCATGCTGCCTGAGAGAGAAAGGGTTTTTTTCTAAAACATGTTATTTTTTCCTGTCATAGACAGTAAAACTAATCTGCTTCTACTGAGATCCTTTGTGGTTTTCATTTTGTAACAGATTTGGTTCCATGGTTTAAAATGCTCTGATAAAGGCAACAAATTTGGGTGTCATTTGTTTCTAAACCAGATTAAAAGCAGAAAAGGAAGTTCATCTTCAGCAGAGGCCAGTACATATTTCAAAATAAAACATCTTGCCAAATGGTGTTTCAAAGACCTGTATAGGCATGTTTCTAGAAGTGCTCTCAGCACTGCCTCATGCCAGGCACAGTACCAACATGTTGTACCTCCCCTGAGTGCTTTGTTCCTCATTTCAGAGTCCTCTCTGCCAATTCCTTTCTTTTTCTGCAGTTCTGCTTCACAGTTTCTTTTCTGACACCAAGTTTTGCATTTGTCAGTGCATGAATAGAACCAGGATTGTAAAAATGTTCTGCTTGGCAACCAGGCTTGGCAGTTCCAATCAATTAGGACTGGAAGTCATGATGGGATGGAGAAGGCAGCCCAGGCCCAGGGTGTACAAATGTTCTCATGGCCCAAAAATTCTCTTGGCAACCCCAGCCCCAAGTGATTCAGTCTGCTTAAATTACTGTGTTTTCCAGTGTGCCTTTGTTGGTCTACTTTGGTTTGCCTTGTACTTCTCAGGTGCGTCGTACCTCAAGGATTGTTTCTGTGGTGCTGACAAAGCATCTACTTAGCTTGAGGTTTGAGGGTGAGCAATAGAGATAAGGGAGGTGGTTTACAGGTTTCTGGTGAATATTCCTTGTGGATATGTATGGGCAACCTGAGGCATATGATAGGAGAGGAGCTGCAGAAATGCCCAGCTTTCTGGACAGCTCTCTGTGGTTATGGTCAGTCTTCACAAAAGTGGTGAAGGTGGCATTTCTAGCTTAGCTTCACCTGCAACCTGTTCAGTTTCTATAGTGAAGCATGGTCCACCCCAGACAAGCAATGGAGAAAAGCCCCAGAAGATATACATTAAAAGAAAGAAACAGTGGTGATGGTCCAGCCAACAGCTCACTCTTTCCCTCTGACTACTCTTTGAACAATTCCTAGCACTGATTTTAGGGGCATGTAGTGCAAGATGTGGTAAATTATTATTAGTCATTCCTCAGAATTGTGCTGACATCTACTACGCAAGTGACTTACAATCAAGATAACTTACCTATATGTTTGCTTACGTGCCTTCCACAGATTCGGTGACAGGGACAAAAGGTGTTTCCAACAGCTACCTGTCTGTCCGCAGCTGGGTACATGCATTGCAACACTGTGTTCTGTTAGTTCATCTCAGCTGTTGGGCAGGCCACAGGGAGAAGCCAGGACCAAAAATAACTACATTACCACTGCAGCTATGGATTCCTTTGTTTCACTTGGCAGCAGATGCACCTTGTGAAATATAGGTTCAATTTCTCCCAAGGTGGCTGCCTTACCTGATACCAGCTCTCGCTGGGTACAGCAGAGTGTAGTAGTGATTAAGTCAAGAACAGAAGAACTCAAATTCGTCAGCTTGTTCAACACAGAGTTTAGTTTTGAGTTTAATATGGTCTATGGCCAAAGAGAAAAAGAAAGCATTCTTTGTCAAAGCTCTGTCTGTACTGCAGCCACTGGGTACCTGTGTGCAGCACTGACTGTATGCTGCATACACAGCTGTGTGTGTTATATATAAGCGGTAATAACTGCTTCTTTCTATCAGATCATAGAATGTTAGTTTGGGTAAACCATTCTGCTGGAAATGGTGCTCTGGTTTCAGCAGCAATCTTACTTTTCTGAACTGATGGTTCAGACACTGTTCTTGTGGGCAGATTAGTCTCAAATTATGGGAATGGCAAGACATGACTGCATTCTGATCTTCTGTGCTCCCTTTCTCAATCTGGTAATTTCAGGCAGCCCTTCTCCCATTCTTAGTACAGTTCCTAGAGTTTCTATGTCCAAACAAGCCCAAGACTAAAGTTATAATTACAGGATCCAGGCAACAGATTCAGATCATCTCTCAGATTAACCACAATGGGAGTTCATTCTCTTGGTTGCTCACTGCAGGCTACCTTGTAGCCATCTCCTGTTAAAATTCATGACAGACTCCTTCAGTGGAGTGAGGTATTTTCCCAGTTTTCCCAGTTTTACTTCTTGACCCCTAAGAACAAGATTGAAATTAGCTTTTTTTTTTTTTTTAACTCTGGCACTGTAAGCCCTATTTGACCTACTCTGAATTCTCTTCTCCTGTCAAGGAAGACTACTCCGTGTCCCTGTACTATGAGTATTCAAGTTCTCTGTTAGGCCCTGCTTAAGCTTTGCTGAACGCTGTATTGCTTACTTGCTCAACAAATATACAGGCCTCATTTAACTTTTACAGTAACCAAAACTGAAAGTATTGATTACCTGTTTCCTACAGGACATGGTGTTAAACTGCTCCACTTCCAAACCAGAGAAACTGCACACAGCAGAAAATCCCCCTGAAAACGTAAAAAGGTCAGTGGTGCATTTGATGACATGAGTGCTTATGAAGCCACATAATTCATAATTTGTTACTACAGAACTTGTTCCTAGGGGATTAAGGTTTGCCAATAAATATACCACATGCTGGATTCTGTATGGAAATTTTTTTAAGATACTTTACTAAGTAATTAAGGATCTCCCATGACAACTATGACTAAAATGGGCCAAACCCACCAGGGTTCCCTAGACCAGTGAAGCATGTAGGTTAAAGGATGAAGTCATGTCTCATTCGTGTACCAATTCTTCAGTGAGATGTTTACAATTAAATAGTTTGGTTGTGACTTGTCTTTTGGGGAGAACTACTACTCCTCTGTGAGGATGTGGACTTAACCCTTCCTTCTCTCCAGAAGAAGAATGGGGAAAGATGAAAGTAAAGTAGAATTTGGACAGCTATTAGTGGCTGGTGAGGTTTAGATTCCAACAAGAATCATGGATATCGAAGAAAGGTTATTAGTAGTTTCCTATTACAATTGAATTGTAACTAATTTTTAAAGTCAAAGGACCAAATAAAAGGAGTAAAACTAGGTCTTGGAAGCTGGTCTCTCATAGGAAAGGCTTGTGTGTTCCACTTTCATGCTGTCGTGGTCCTTCCTTAGCAAAGTTGCCTGAAACCACAGAGAAAGAAAATGGGCTTTCCAGCAACTGCAGCAGGAAGCTCTATGAGACAGACACATGCATGAGCTCACTCACGGTCTGTAGCTGCCTGTACCAACCAGCTGAGAAAAATCTTTTTGCAGATGATGAGAAAGCATCAAATTGCTTCTTTGGATCTCAGCTATCTTTCTGACTGTCATGCCAAAATAGTTAATATTTCTGTTGTCTCCTGTCAGCCTCTGCCGTGTTATGCTCTGCCAGTAAGTGAAACAATGGCTCTTTAAAACACACAACCTGCCTTTGTGCATGTACAGACTCAAGTACTCACATAAACTGTGTTTGCTTTTAATAAAAAACCACTATATATACACACCCAGCACTGCATGTGCTGAACTAAAACCTAAATCCCATCACTGAAGCCAAATTCTTTGAAGAACTAAGAATGACTGGGGGCAGGTCCACAACATGTGAGAAACTCTGAGGATCTCTGGAGATGAAATTTTAAACATTGGGAAAAATTCCCAGTTTAGCTGGAAAGTAATGACAATGTTCTCAAGGAACTTCATTAGAAGGAATATTTGGCTCATGTGATGTAGTACAGATGGTACAGATGGTTAAATTTTATCATGATGGATACTGTGTAAATGACTAAATAAAGGAGGAAAAGACACGATGAAATAAAAACAATAGTAGTGTATATTCTTGTCTTAGGGATTGTTATCTCATATTCAGGGTGTGCCCAAAATTAATGTTTCTCTTTCTTCCCCTTCCCCTCCCCTCCCCGGCTTGGGGGTATCACCATGTTTGGGAGCCCAGCCAAGATCCTGGTGGGGGCGGGGCTGGGAGTTGCTCTCTCTCTCTTGCGGTCCAGATCACAGCTGGCCAGCTGTGTGTGCCGAGGTCTGTGTGTATCCTGCCGGGGCACTGCTACACTGTGACTTAGCAGCCTCTTAGCTGCGGGTGGGTCGGTCTGTGCCCGGGTGGGAACAGACAACAGTCGGAGTTTTGCGGGAGCAGTCGCTGCTCTGCTACACTGTAACCCGGCTCCACAGCTTCAGTCCACCTGCTCAATTTCTTTTTCTGCTGCCAGGGCTGCTGCTGTCTGAAGCCCTGGGGAGCCAAGCCGGGGAGAGAGAGCACACCAAAAGGCGCCAGCCCAGCTGTTTCGCCTGCCACGACTGCCGTGGCGACACCAGGTAGCCGCTGGGTTTTCCCCCTTGCTGTTGGAACTGCCCCGCGGAAGGTCTACTCCTGTCAGTGTGAAAGCCAGCATGATCTCTGACCACGTGTTGGGAAAGGGGTATTCCTCCAGCACTGCCCCCACCCTCCAGACATTTATTTTTTTTGGGTTTTTGTTCCTCTGTGTGTATGTGTGAGGGAAGTGGGTTCTGATGGTTTAGTGCTTCACAGTTATTTAGCTGTTTTCCCTTGCCTTGCTGGTGGGCATTCTCTTTGTTAATAAACTGGTTGCTTTTTTTTTCCACTTTCATCTATTAGTATTAATTCTCTATTGGCAGAAAGGGATTTTTGGAACCTTTTTGGAGAGAAGGATTCGGTCGAGAGAGTCCTCTCTTAAGTTTGTCTCAAAACTGAGACAATTCTCTAAAGTGATCTTAAAATATGTGCTCAAAATAGATATAATGCTAGGCTTTTGCCTTCTTGAAAAACTTTTTGCCCTAAGTTTCTGTTTACACTAACAGAGAGATTTCCTGAAGCAAACTGTGCACTAGCAGAGAAAGTTCCAGTTCAGAATCATGTGAGTGCATGTCCTACCTGTAGAAATATATATGGCTTCTTTTCTCTATCCACTACATAGCATCCATTCTGCTAGTGAGAACCAGCACAAACTTGACAAATCTGAGAGGAAATAGAATAAGAGAACAGTATGTGTCTACTTACCTATTTGAGCTTATTTTTATATGTGAAAAACTTTCAGTAAAGCCAAACCAGAACAATTAACAACAGGCAATCCTGTTGGCCTGACTGATCAAGAAATGGCGTTATTTCAGTGCTGCAAAAGAAATGGTTCACAGAACTGGCATATGGGACACTTTTTCCCTGCCAAATTTAAAACAGTCACAAAGCCAAAATGAGCCAGGGACAGAACCATACATGAAGGTGCTATTTTGAATAGACAAAATGAGCTATGTGATTAAGAGAACTAATTTTTGCCTTGCCATATTTTGGAAGCTTCAGTGTCTTTCTTTCTTCTCCCCTATACTTTAAATAACTTTACATGACACTCTGTTCAAAGAGAGAAAAGCTGTTTGTACCTGGCAGCTTAAAATGAGTGCTGTCTAAGCTATCCATTCCTCCTGCAATCATGGGTGGTACACAGAAGAAATGATAGATTTTCTCTGTGTGTTTTGGAATACAGAATACTTGAGAGTCCACATTATCCTGACCATTACAGAATGGTTTTGCTCCAAGACATGTCAGGGAAATGACACTGAATGGGCTTTCAGGGAAAAACTGTCTGACAGCCCAACTACTTGCAAATCATTAAGTTGCCAGTTTTTCCTTTCCTATCAATAAAGTAAGATAGAAAGCAGAACGAAGTCATTTAGCCAGATAGGCAGTTAGCAAATGCAAGTTCTTGAGAGCAGAGGATGTTGATTAGCTGTGGGACCTGTGAGAAGCCATCTCATCCAGGTAATTATGAGGCCTCTGAGACCTGCAGGTCTATTGCCTGGAGCAGTACTATGATTTTTGGCTGCTAGATTTTTTTCCAGCAGTCATTGCTACAGCCACTGTAGACTTCTAAATCATTATTTTGGCTGATGAAAGAGTAAAGGCTTGAGTTCATCATCCACAGGATGATCTCACTGCTCTGCAGGTGTCAGGCAGAAATGATCTCTGCTGTCTTTCCAGCCTTGTTGTAACATGGGTTAATTACAAGCACTGTGGTTACAAAAGATAATGTATTTTTCCTGACAGTATTCTCACCACCAATTCTCACCACTTCTCATCATTATTAAGAAGTTTTGAAATAATTAAATATCATTGTAGACATGCCCTTTTTAACACCAATAGGTTCCCTCTGGTGTGAAAATGGGGTCTCAAAATCCCTTTTGTTCTCTCTCAACAAGGCAGCTCCCCAAAAACTATATATGCACATGCTTCTCTGAGGATTTGGTCAAACCATATGTGTTAAATATGTTTTTCATTAACTTAGAATAAAACAAAATAATTACTAGTGGGTCTGTCTTTATTCAGGAATATTTTGTCCTGTGCTGGTATGAAGTTACTCATCTCTTTCCTGTCATATGCATGTCCACCCTAAAGAAAACAGAGCAAAGCAGTGAAGTCTCATTATTATGCATATCTGTCATTGTTTTGGAAACTTGCATAATCTCATGCTACCCTTACCCTCAGCATTGCTTGCCACTTTCAGCACTATCCTAAAATGTTACACACTCTGTCTCCCTCTTGTGATCAGCAAGGCCACAGGACAGTGAGCATCCCCGTGAGGTATTTCTCTGTCACTCATGATTTGCACACAGGACACCGTTCATCTGCCACTCAAAATCCAAATGATTGTATGTGAACAATACCTGCATTCTTACCCACATACATTATATTTTAACAGCTTAGTCGTTGCAATAATAATTTTGCCAGCAGTTTGCTGAAAAATGTTCTTGTAATACTTTAATGCATGAAGCTAGAGAAAATGTTAAAGACCTATGGTTTAAAACCTGGAGCTGCACAAAAAAAGCATCTGGAATACAGAAACTAATACTCTGAGGATAGTTGCTAATTGGATAATCATATTACTGACATATGATTTTGCAGTTACTGAGTTTCAAATAGAATTTCAATGCATATGGTTTGAACTTGTTTTCTAGAAAGTTTGTGTGTAAAATCATTTCAAATCATGTTGAATCAAGTTCTAAATATATCATTAGGAAAGTTGTGGCTTCTCAAGAGGCTTTTATGTGAAATATTTCTGAAATAGCTCCCTGTTGCCTTGCACTACACACTTTCAGTGCTTTGGAGTTACTGTTATTTTGAATAGGCAGTGTTTGACTGACATGTGCTCTGCTCCATAAATCTATATGAGGACCATAAAATGCCCGACAAAACCTGTTGTTCTAACAGTAGTTGCCAAGTTATATTTTGTGTTATACCTGTGTGACATCTTAAATTTTTCTGATGTATATGTATACATTTACATATAAATACACATATAAAAGAATATAGATCTATCCACATCCCTCCACACACCTGTAGAAAAAGGGTAGAAGTGAAAAATCAATCTCTGTAGAAATGGATTTCCCCATTTCTGGAATCCTATACTCTCTTTACTTTCAGAACAAATTCATTCCGTCCCACTACCTGATTTAATAGTCCTAAAGATGGTGACTTCCAACAGCTTCAAAAGGTGAAGTTACAGGAAAAGCATGAAGTGGCCTCTTGACTGCCAAGCACTTCTCTAAGAGGCAGCAATGGAAATCACCAGGTGGTTTAGCTGCTTTGGTTTTAATCAACATCAAACTCTCTCTCCCTTAGTCTCTGCTGGATATGGTCTGGTCCTTGTTTTAAAGGGTGTTCAGAACAGATAAGAGACATGTTAAACACACCAACTCTGGTCTAAAAATTTCATACGAAAGTACAAATCTCTCCTGGCTTTCTATTGAAACAGCACCCTGTAGATGCCTATTATTTGTCATGTGGCAAACTACTTTACCCAACAAAATCAGAAATTCCAAAAAAGCATGTTCACTACTTTTCCAGTAGAGGACTTTCGTAAATACAACCCCAAAATAAATTGGAAGATACACATGAATTTGATGCCTAGATTAATTTTTTGTCTGTTTAACAATACCTAATGAAATATGCACCTACTTAATGTTTGTTTTAAAAGTATAATAAAGCAAACTAGGAGAATGCCCAGGGCTTTTTATTGCTACAGCATAAAAAAGATTTTTCTCCCTGTTTCTTTTACTGTGATCTCTTTCAGCATTTGCTTAGCCTGTTAATACGAAGACAGCGAAGGCTTTCAGTGTGAATGCCTACAATGGGATTTCGTTGTACTGAGCTTTGTTCTTAATTTCTTTTAATGCTTTGAAGTACTCTTTAAAGCACTTACCTTCATCAGGTTTGTGAAGACAAATTGCTATTCTACTGAAAACCGGCAAAAATTATCTCCAGTGCTGACGCTGGATGTCACTGGATGGCAATTTTCCACCACAGAATTAGAGTTGCTAATGAATATGTTTGACTTATTTCTAACTACTTCATACTAGAGATGGAAAACAGCTTCAGAAAAGCCACTTAGAAGAGTATGCCCAAGGACATATCAGGTAAACACATTCAAGACAGTGAGACATCCAAGTGACTATTAGGTGAGAACAGTCAGCACTTTGCCCACAGCACAGTTTGTAGTTTTCTTAAAAGCAATGCGTGTAAAATTGTTTTTTGTGAATGCACTCCCAGGGGATCCAGAAATTATAGGCTATAGGTTTTGAGGATATTTATTTCTTCTGTTAAGATTTTGTGAAATCCAAGTACAACTGTGATCTGTAACATCATCTGTAAGAGATGCACAAAGGATATTATCAAGTGTCTCAGAAAGTAGTTCACACAAATGCAGCTGTTTCAGCCGTGGTTTTGGGATGTAAATCTTCATAGTAAAAGGAAGTTTATTGTCTCCTCTAGGTGAACGGTCAGATGTCATGCTCCAGGAAACATGCTTGTTTCTGGAGTTTCAAAACTTGGCTGATTTATTTGCTTTTTTACTTGGTAAATAAAGGACCTGGAATAACACAGATCTAATCAGCATCCTATTGTGTATTGCCAAGTCAGCTCTTCTTGAGCAACATCAGTGAATCAGCCCCTGACACCAGCAGGAAACAGCGAGCTGTGCAGCATGTGAGTGCATTGGAGAACAAGGTACCCAAAAGGGCTAGCAGTACCTGTAGCAAATTTACCCAATGGCATCTTACAGTTCCCTCTGAAAAATAGGAAAAAGCTGCCCAACAGCCTGTTTTACACGTGCTCTTCCAGTGCAGCTCTTTTCTGCACAGGCCTCGCTCCCATTTTTAGTAAAGCAGACAATTAGTGGGGCACCAGCGCTGCTGCTGCTTTGCAAGTGTTAGGGCAGTGGAAATCATAGTGGCTATTGCTCAGTGAGAGACCTGAGTACTTTTGGCTATTGCTGAAGATGCAACTCTTCTGTCCTCTTTTCCTCCCAGAATATGCCAGTACCAGCTATAAGTCCAGCTTTAGAGAGGCCTTCACCAATGCACCCTTTTCATGCCAAAGAACTGAACCCTTTATCACTGGAATAGCAAGGGTAACTTTTTCCTGTGCTGCTAGAAGAAGACACGTTTATCTGGTTGTGTATCTAAAATGCTTTTTTATGCATATCTCCAGCAAGGGAAAGACAGAATCCATGTCTAATCTAGGGAACTAAGAGTGCTAAGTACAGGACAGGATCACTCCCAGGATCACCATACTCTCATTCTATACTTGCTCAACTAACTTGCTTGGGCAGTGGCAATTTCTCTTCACCAAAACGTGCACCTTTAGTTGCTGCTCGAGATTCTTCCCTTTAATTAAAGCTGGACTATTCAATTACTCTCAGTAAAAGCAATCACAGAATCAGAGAATATTTAGGTCTGGAAGGATCACTAAAGACTGGCTAGTCTAAAGCTCCCCACTCAAGCAGGGGTCCCTAGAGCACATTACTCAGCATTGCGTTCAGTCGTGTTTTGAATATTTCTATGGAGGAGACTCCACAGCCTCTCTGGGCAGCCTGTTCCAGTGCTCAGTCATCCTCATAGTAGATATTCCACATTGTTCACGTGGAACTTCCTGTGTTCCAGTTCCTGCCCCTTGTCTCTCATGCTATTGCTTGGCGCCACTGAGAAGAGACTGGTCCATCCACCTGACACCCTCCCTTCAGATACTTCTGGACATTGATAAGAACCCTTCTCAGTTGTCTCTTCTGAGGGCTGAACAGCTTCCTCAGCCTTTCCTCATATTAAAGCTGCTACAGTTTCCTTCCATAGCCCTCCACTGGACCCGCTCCAGGAGCCCCATGTCTCTCTTGTGCTGAGGAGCCCAGAAATGGACACAGCATTCCAAGTGAGGCCACACCAGGACTGAGAAGGGGGCAGAATCACCTCCCTTAACCTGCTGGCAATGCCTTTCATGATGCAACCCAGGATACCACTGGTCTTCTTGGCCACACAGGCACACTGCTGACTCTGTTTTCTCCTCTGCCACTACTGCATGCACAGTGAAACCTGAGAATCCCATAAACAAACCTTTGCTTATAGCTCCTGGTGCCTAGTGAAAACTGGCATTGCACTGAACAAAAATCTGGTTTCCTAAAAGACCAGAGGCGTATTTTAGAAGCTGTCACATTTGGGTAGACATTTTCAAGAAAGTTAAAAGTTAAGTCACCTCTGACTCCTTAGCAAACTGGTATGTGGATCTTATTTGATCAGTGTTCTCAGAAAATAAATGCCCTATCATGGGTTGCTGGCAGAATTGTTGGTTGTCTTGACAGCGCTATAAAAGCCACAAGATGTAAAGACCTCGCAGTTTTCCCTTTTAAGTTGATTCTGTTACAATTGCATCACAGACCCATTAAAGGAGAATTGCCTGAAAGCGATCTCTGGAGGTCATCCAAATCCAACTGCCTGCCCAATGGCATTTCTGATGGTTGTTGCTGGCATGTAATTTCTGACAGTTGCTTCTCCCACCTGTTCTTAAAATCCTTCAATTACGACTGTCACATCATCCCCCTGGCTATTGTTTCCAGTGTTATCATTACTTGTGGAAAGTTTTGCTAACACATAACCTCCATCCCCTTTGCTACAGTTCTGTATTCACTGCTTCTTGTTCTACCCCTAGCAGACAATGTGCAGACCAACAAGGAGGGGTATTATTTCCATGCTCCTTTTTAGCTGTGTACTGGAAGAGTTGTCTTGTCTTTGGCCATACACCAAACACATAGGTATATGGCCAGGCCACTGCTTTTTGAATTGCAAAACCCCTGAATATGTCCCTATGCAGCAGTTTTTCCATACACCATCTGTATGTAAGTTTATGTCCATGTCTGTACAGGAAAGAGTACAAATTCCTTTCAGGCCTTTTCCCTTCACTTCCAGACCTACATGATTTTATTTTATTTTCTTGGAGCAGTATTGCCATCTGACAAAAAAGATAAAAAGCTAGCTCTGTGTTCTAACAGTGTCAGGATTTCTTATCAGTTTCCCAAATATACCCTGAATAACTATTTTCCTTCTTCCTGTACACTGGTTGCCAGTAAGCACACTGGCAAAACACCTAACAGTTAGAGTGGGAAAGGAAGTGACTCTGCAGATGTTAAAGAGTAACATGTTCTTCAGGAAACAGATGGCTTGAGCTATTATTTATAGCTGACCATATATGTTAGACAAAAGCAGTCCACGTTACAAAATCTGGAGTATCTGGAAGACTGGTGATTTATTAAATGTGTGCAAAGAGGGTGGGTGGTTGATGCTGTGTATGTTTCACCCTTCTTTACTTGGAAGAGGTTGTTTGGCATATCAGAAGTATGTGATTTCTCCATCTAAAGTCACCGATACTTGGATCAAAGTTACATATTGAGTGGCCATTATAATGAAGAAAAAATGGGTACAAATAATGAGTAGTATGTCTAGCCTGTGCAAGAAGGCGGTAGAGTAGCGATACTGTACAGAGACAGAGGATGAACTGCAGGTAATCCACTGCCTGGGCTTCTACACTTGGGCATACAGTTCTCAGCATAGTTCTGTGTCTGAAAGACATTTTGGTTGCAGGGCATGTGCTGTACTTATTTCTGCACAACTGTTTGCTTACTTCCAACTTCAAAATGCAGAGAAACAAGGTTGTACAAGAGCTAACTATGTTATAGTTAGGCTATACTTGGGCACAGCTGATGTACAGTTGGAAAGACATTTCTGAATTTATGATAGCAAGTGCAATATATTTTGAGAAATGATTCCTATTATGTCATTGAAAAACCATTTCATGACAGACAATTAAGCCCTGCAGTTTGATGCTACAAATGCAGGGACTACATTTTACACAAATCTTTCTGTTGATTTTTCATCAAGTAGGTTTTTAAGAGGTTAAGAAATATTTCAAACATATGAAGAGGTGAATCTTACTCTACATGTGAAGATAAAAGTTGTCTCACCTTGAGATCTATTTACTAATTCATGAATTTATCCTTAGCATACGATATGCTGACATTTTTGGTTTACTTTTGACTGTGTTGCATGACCATATTCTGACATTGCTTGTGATGGTAGGTGATGAAACAAGCAACAAATCAGCTCTCAGAGAGCATGTTTCTGAGACAGTTACCATTTTGTTATAAATAAGTGGATGTTGGAGTATTTTTTTCATTGTTATGCTGTCAATCATATTTTGTTATGCCATTGATCTTATGCCAGCTTGATATAACGAAAAGGTTTCTGAACGACAGTTACAGTGAAATGAATATTAAATCTAAACTGTTTGTCTAACTAGTCTCTTTTATCTCCTTTACACAACAACTATGCTGACTATAGTTATTTTATTCATTAGTACCTTACTAAACCAATGTATTTGACCTCTAATATGGAGACTGAAAGGCAAATAAATGAAATATTACTGAAATGGTACTCTACTAATGCAAGACAAAGCATAGGCCACCATTCTGCTGATGAAATTAAAGCATCATTTTTGCAGTTTTGATACTGCATGTATCCATATGCTGCTTGTCTCAAATACCAGAAATAAATAAATCAGTTAACCATGAAAAAAACCACAAGGCTCTTAGCAAATTATTTTCATTCTTCAAAAAAGGAGAGTCAGAGATTACCTGAAACTGGGAATTCATTAATGCTCTCTGGCACCCTATTTATCACCTTTGGTACTGTACTGCAGAATAAACACAGAGAGGCAATTTTCTGACATCTTCTGGGTGACAGATCATGAAAAGTTATTCTTTCAATCTGTGGTGTGCACAGATACAATTTTTCTAGGTCATGCTTTGGTTCATTAGTAAATCACTGACTTCTTTGACCAAAAATTCCTGAGTGAAGGGGGGAGGACCTTTTATGCAAGAGCTGTAATCATAATGGATTTTTGTTCCTGTTAAAAGCTTTGGGTGATATTTTCTGAAGATGTTTGGTGGAAATTCCCTGATCATCTCTTCTGCCTCTGGGAAATGCTTATTCTTCGCTGACAGAAGCCTGACTTAGACTCATGCCAGGAGGGATATGCTTGGAGCAGTATAAACTAAACAGAAGGAGTTACAGCACCTGGATTTTACAGCTACTAAGGACACAAATACGCAGAGCACACATGCATCGGGCAGCTGAAGACCACAGAATCAGCATTTTTCTAACAGGCATGACATCAGGGTGTACCATGTGCAGGCTTTGGGGCCCTAGGTAGGAAAAAAACTACAAATTAAGAGCAATAAAATCAGTAGTTTATACAATATGCATTCATCTTAAGCCTTCCAGACACTACTTTTAATGCTTACATCAAGCTGGCCTCTCTTCTGCTTGCCCCAAAACATCTATTTGTCACAATGTGCTCAGGAACCACAGATATCTTTAACCACAGACCCCAAACATCTTCTGGCATCATCTTATCTCATGTAGTATGCTGTATTGCCCTAGGATACTTGCATAATTTGATTCTCCACAGCCTGTATGAGAACATACTTTAGAAATTGCTACATTGCAGAGAGCAGGTAACTTTTAAATCCTCAGTCTCTAGAGCAGGCAGTTTCTTTCTTCCCAGATTTGACAATATTTACATCTTGGTCTGCTTCAAATCCTTTCATTGAAATTCAGTTTTATCCCCTGCTTCAGCTGGATACTACAGACAGCTGTGGCAGACTTTACACATCTCCAGTTAGTCAAGATCACTCAGCAGGATTGCTGCTTCTGCCATTCACACGAACACAATCAACTCTCTTCACATTCTCAAAAATGCAAATTGCCAGTTTGTTTGAAGCCCATCTACCAGACACAGAATCTCTCCTTTTTAGCTCTCTTTCACTACTCTGGCAATTGCAGCACATGTGTCTCTTCTCATTTTGCATTCAGATTTTTCATATGCACACAGATGACAGGAGGCCCAGTTAGAGGTATTGCTGTTCCTGGCTCACAGATATTCTTGGAGGTTTGGTTGTTTCTTTAAACAGGTCAGCTAGAGTGCTAGGTTTATCAATTTAGCTCAAAAATCAGAGTGTTGCCAAGTGGAAGATAAGAACAGTGGAAAGAATTTCTGAATTTCATTTCTGCAAGTATAGGTTTTTATTTTTTAATGTTGTGTGGGTTGTGGATTTTGGTGGGGGTTTTTTGTGTATATGTTTGTGTGGTTTTTTAGTTTGGTGGTTTTTTTTGTTTTTCTGCTGTCTCAGTTGGCCCTGTATTGTCCAGTAGTGCTCCGTGCTTATCCAAAGCTACAAACAGGGTGCCAAGAGCATTCAGCCATCTTGGTCCATGGAAACTGCATGGCCAAACGTGACATCACTCTGAAGACTGACATAAAGAAAGACATTTATCTCACCTAATTAAAGGCACCCAAATACTAAGTAAGTTTTCCAAAAGCTTTACTATCTCAGCTCCCCTGTAATAAGTAGAAAGTGACTAGCTGGTTCTCCTGGCAAATAAGATATCTCTAATAGGTAGAATGAATGACATTCAGGAAGTTTCTCTCTCCTTACTGACCACAAACAAAGTCCAACTGTCAAGATAAACACAGCAAAAACAAAGCAAGAGAAACTGCACAGAAAGCAACTCCATTGTACTTAACCAAAATCCTCATGAGTTCACATTTTTTAGTTACTAGTTCTGCATTTGCAGGAATTAAATTATCACAGTATCATAATTTTTGATGTCCCTGCCCACTACATGGAGCCTGGAACTCAATGATCTATAAAGGCCCTGTCCAGCCCAAACCACTTCATGATTCTATGACTGTCTTTGTGACAAAAAAAAATTTCCTTGGCAAACTTCTTTTGACTTCCTTACGTTCTATTAGAACAGTTAGTAAAATAAATCCTCATTAATTTGGATCTTTCTCAGCAAACTGTAGCAGTCTTCAAATGGAACTAAATCAATATAATCAAAATAAAGCAAATATATACACAGATATTTGCTATAAATAAACGTGACAAGTAAAGATTGCCTAGTAGTCTGCTTTTGGATGTTGTCCTGTACGAATGTACTCATAGTTTACCAGAAACAAAGTGAATTAATTCAATAAAGGGATCACGACAGCTTTGAGAGAATGTGGACTAGAGTTTCAGCAGACTATGCAGTAATTTCAACAAAGCTGAGCACACTCCCAGTGTTTTGAAAGTAGCAGTAATTGGTAACTTAAAATTCCATTTATACTTTTTATTTCTACACATTTTAAAGCTGATAAAGGACCACTAAACATTAAAGCAATTCTTGACTCAACTAATTGACTGAACTGAAATCTGGGTACTGGATGTTGTCTAATTATCAAATGAACACCAAAAAGAACACAAAAAAACTTGAAGCTCAAAAGAGAGAATGAAATATACAGGAAATATCTGCACTCAGTGTGTCCTACTAACACCATCTTTACTTCCTTTTTACAAAAAATAGAAATAACAACAGACAAAACATATGCAAAAAAACCCAATGCTTTTGCCTGGGTCTCACAGAGGAGCTGTGCAGGCAGAGTCCTGGCTGAAACTTTGACAGTATATGCCATTGACAAAGGGAACTAAAGATATATGACAATATATCCATGCAAGACACAAAGTACAAAATGTGTTCTGTGGCCCAACAAACATTTTGGAGGTTGCCTGTGTCATAACAATTTTCAAATTGTTACTTCTGCTCACCCATGCTTAAACACTGCACAGCTTACAAACAAGTTACATATACACATATATCATAAAAAAGATTTGTATATGGTCTAACTGCTACAAATTAAGGCATCCTAACAGTTGCTGTTTTGCTGGTGAGGGGTACGTCTCATATTAGTGTTTCAAAAGGCTATATTTCAGGTATTTCAGACTAAGTCAGACATCATGACGTGTGGTTTAGAGGAAGAATTCCTGCAGCTCTGGCTCTTCAGTACTTTTTTGACTGTCAGCTTTCTGGCTTTTCCAGTTGATGTCATCATGCCTGGGGAAAAAAGAAGACAATTACTCATGGTAACACCAAAAATAGAGAGGGATTTGTACTGTGTTTATTAAACCTGTTTTATTCTATTTGCATGTACTGAAATCTGAATTAATCTTTCTCTCTGGGCTTATTTTTCTAGACACATACTACACAAAATACCTTTAATATTCTGGATTTTTACTGAGTCGTAGCTTCCATTCTGAAATCAAACCTGGAAGCCAATGGGATGATGAGGAGCTTTTTAAGTCACAGTATATGAGCTGTTGTAATGTTCTGGTAATAATGCACAGAACATCAAAAAATTTCTCATACTTTAGAGAAAAGTATCACAGTGACAAAAAGATCCACTACAATAAGCATTAGACATATCCTACTGGTTTCTGACTGTGCCTGTAATAGAATTATCTTGTTCCCATTAATAATCATCAGAGAGAAATTGATCTATCTGTCTATTGTGTAGGAGATGCAAATGACAGCTTGCCAATTAAAGTAGAAAAATTAATCTCAACATATTTGTAACACTCATTTTCTTCAATTCCCTATATATGTTCTCGTTCTGAATTTCCGGTTCAATCAGTTCTTCCACCTGATTGTTGACTAAGCATACAGTCCACAGCAATTTTCAAACAGTCAAAAGTCTCACTTTTAGTTATTACTACTGAACAGCAAAACTCCTACAATGCAATCACGACTAGCCGGTTTGCTACTGCAAAGGACAGATATTAGAATGAGAGCAAGAGTATGTGTATGAAGAAGTTTGCCTTAAACTCACATATTTGTGAGCCTGATTCTTGTAAACCAGAATAGCTTTATTTCAGTCTACAATCATCACAAAGAACCAAATATCCCCAAGAAACTTATATTGAGGATGGTTAGATAACCTTGTGGTTACTTCAGGATTTAACAGAAGATAACCTCACGGACCACAGTTTTGGGTCATAGTAAGAGGGCATGAGGGATCGTTTTATTTTAAAACCCCCTTCATTCATCTAAATTACTGTTGTCACATACCCTAAGCAAGAGCAAAAGGCACAGAATTGAGCCAGGCAAGACAGACTTTGCAGGATTGAGTTTGAGGAGGTAAAAGAGGAGCACTTAACTCTTTGCCATACCTACCTTTTGGCATTTAACATGCCTTGCTCTTATCATAATGTTACCATGTAGCTTTACTAAAGGATGCTTTCTAAGGCTAAGATTTACCTGCTGCATCAGCTTAGACTTGCTGTGCTGAAAGACCCTGTGGGAGAGTCCTCCATGTAGAGGCTCACTAGACACACCAAAGACACCATTTGGCAGCTCTACAGTTGCAATGCAACCTCAAGGAGGAACATTTTTGGCTAATGCAGATGTGTCTATGTGACAATACTGAACAGACATGCCTTTTACAAATGTGCCTCTTGACTTGGAAAAAATGTATTACCGATATTATTAATTAGTAACCAAATTTCTAATTAAATTTCTAACATCTTTTAGTGCCTTTATCACCACAGAAATACTAAACATCCTCTCATGCAACAAGAAGTGATGCATGATCATAACAGTTCACAAGAGAACAAATATAAATTTTCTGAGACAAAGCCTAAGTTACTTTCATATTGATGTTATACTCTATTAGTATGAATTGTTAAGATTTTGTTAGATGTATATATAAGCATTCTCTTTCTGGAGGATATATTTGAAGCTGTAATTTATCCAGCATTAGGCCTGGCAGTGGGATATGTGTTAGGTTAGATCCACTTACTGTTTTAGAAGCATGCCCAGTTTATTATCTCACAGAAATCTGACGGTGGAGTCTGCTGATTGCTCCCATGTATGAGGAAATTTTTACTGTTGTTAGCTGTAGCTAATGCAGGGGTTCATATTGATATGAGTTACTGCTTATTTTAATGTAATGCAGATCTCAGATGATTTAAAATGTGGGAAAGAACTGGCATACATGTAAGTATGTAAGAAAAAAAAATACAAGTATTTGCTTGGAGTCATAATATGCAAAAACTAGCTAATCCTTCCAAAGAAGGAAAAATATCCCAAACCATCTTGCACATCTTAAATTTCCTCCAATGCTTTAAGAAAAATAGGGTGTATCAATTTGAAAAGGGCCACTGAAAAATTTAGCACAATCCTCTACTATTAAGCTGTGACCAATTTGAAAAAGTCAACTACAAAGCTGAAATCTACTTGAGTATTTTTAACGTAAAGAAAAAAACCAAATGAAATTAACTGAAGTTGAAGAAAAAGAAGCTGGAAACTGGTTAACAGGAATGTCATTTCACTGAGGGTAGATTTTGTGCAATGACTTCAGAAGATGTTAATAAAATCCCCTATTATAAGGGTGCAATGTTAAAATGGGCTTTAGACAGTGTTCAGAAATATAACTGCCCGATATAACAATTTATGAAGGTTTAAAACACCAAAGACAGTACTGTTTTCCAAAAAGTTTTTTTTTTCAAAATACTTCTGAAATGGTAATTACATAGTCTCCCTAAACCATCCAGGGAAAATTCAAACAGTGTCCAGGAGCTTGTAGTGCACACAATAGTTTTTCTAAAATTTAAATTTCACAACTATTGGACATCATGCAGTTGACTAATAACAGGCACTCATTTTACCATTCAAAAATCACAACAGATGCTAAAAGTCATTGCAAAGGCTGGCTTAGAAGTTCCGAGGGCTTAGAAGCTGGCTGAGAATCTTCAGGTTTGTGTCCTGATTTTTGAAAAGCACAATACAACTTCCATTATTATGTGAATTTTGGAAATCTCATGCCACAGACTTTGGCACATAGTTTGCCCACATCTGTCCTAATCTGTGGGTACTGTAACAGCCTCCTCAAGCTGTGCCCTTCATGCACTCTACTCCTTGTTTCCTACTCTCTGGTTCTACATGTATCCATGGTCATGATGGGGGCAGTTTCAGGATGTGGTGCCTGGACCAGGAAAGCCTGGAGGGACAGCCAGGAGTTCATGATCATCCATCATCCTCCCAGCACGTGACTCCACAGCCCTGCAGTGGCAGCCAGATCTCCTGTGTCTCTCGCTTCTTCTGGGGAAATGCCACATTGGCAGGGATTTCTCACACAAGAGCAGTTACACAAGGCAGTGCCAAAGTACAACAACTGGCAACATCTGGGATCTGGCTCTAACATAAGGATGAGATTAATGGTTTTGCATTACTCTGCAATCTGGACAGGCAGCTGGATGTTTTGACTGGAAGTTGCCCACTGATGCTCCCTCAAACTGCTGCTGTGCAGTTTTCTGCACAGGAGTTTCCCTCTTTGTTTTCAGGAGAGAATGAAACCTCTTGGAAATCTTAGTTCTGTTTCTGGTTTCACATACACTGTGCCAATGGCTTCAAAATAAGACTCACATTTCCATTATAGAAATTGAGTTTTTAAGTATGGGAAGGTCCTGGCAATAGAAAACAAGTGAACAAACCCCACTTCCCCCATGTATTAGATATTTAGAAAACACCAACTTGAAAGTAATTTAGGCTCTTGAACTGCAGAACGACTAACATCAAATTAACTTTACACCTCAGTTTAACAGAAAAAGCAAAAGGAATTTCTGGGTGTTAAAAGTTAAGTGAAAATGACAAGTAATTTTTCGAAAGCATTTGCTTACAAAATCAATATTTTGTCAAAAGTTGTTTTTTCCAACATATCTTTATGGAATTCAGGGTCTGGTCCCTATTTGCCTGAATAGTCCTGGTGGAACATGTCCAAATTAAGGAGTTTGAATACACTCAGAGTCAACCAGATTTTTAAAAAACAGATTTAACTGCAAAGTCTAAGGGACAGTAAGAAAAATGTGTGAAAATAGAACAGCACTTAAAGTACAGCATTCTGCTTCATGTTCTCTGTATTCTCTATTTAGAGATGAACTGTGGTCTTTTTGCTCTTCTCATGAGAGGAAATTTAATTTCCATTCTCATCTGGTACTTGACTTTATTTCAACAGAGGCAGAATACTCAGCCAAAATCTGCTATACACCCTGGTGGATTTATGAGCATTAATACATTCTGTACTTGCTTGGAACTGAAATCCTGTAGCCAGTTCAATGGTGACATCAGCAGAAATCCATCATAAATTTCTGCTTTTCTAGTAATTTAGATGTTCATCTGTTCATCTACTTCCCTTCTTGTGAATCAATCGATTCCAGTGTTTCAGTTACAAACAATGTTAACAAACACATACAATTTGAGAAAAGTAAGCAACAGTGATGCTGAACATTACCATGCATAAGCACATACCAAGCATAGTTACATGGAAGTTCTTCATTCAGTGTGCTAGAGGAAAGAGTGGTGTAGCTGAAGTAAGGATCCTGAGGAAGTACAACATTATATCAGTTAAGAGCATGCATGGAGCTTCCCACACGCATAACATGGAAATCTACTAAAACATGCAGTCTGATAGCCACAATCACATTTTGACAGATTTCTTTTTGAGCGTGAATCTGTTACCTCTGTGAGATACGTGCTGTGGTCCTTTGGGTTGGTTTGAAAATTTGTTCTTTCCACAGTTCTGATGTCAGCAACAGTGGCATGCAAACATGGCCTTTTCACAGAAAACCAGCGTTTTACAGTGCAAGCAACAATACTGTTAGAATTATCTCATACAAGTCTTCAAATTTCTTAGGGAACTACGAAAACTGCTCATGGCATCATCTTTAAAGACAGACTGTCTTTTCTCCTGTCACTATGAAATCTGAATCACTCATTCGAAAAAAAAATACTGCTTTGTTAAATTGGCTGTTCGACTAGATGATGCATGTCTTTAAAGACTCAAATCAGTAGTTCATATTGTGATTCTGAGTAAACTTTTATAAGTGCAGTCCCACTTCAATTTAGCCTGTTAGGTCTCCTTTGAATTTTTCATTTCATTATGTTTCATAGTCTGCTATAGCACTACTGGTCTACCAGCACCCACTAATATGGACTATTCACTATTCCCCAGTTCTCTCTTTCCACTGTTTCTTTTCCATACGTATTTTGCCTCCTCTTTGCGTAAGATTTTCCTGTGTTTTTCTCCCATTATGTTGTCATACTTTTTACAGTATATAAATCACTATTCCTCCTCCTCCTCTTATTGGCCCGCTTTATGGTTTTTTTTTCATCTTGAAATTATTCGTTCACCTCATGTCTTTCCATCCACCGCTGCCCTCCCTCCCTCTCTTCCACGTAGGATTAAATCATCTACCATTCCCTCTCACTCAACTCTGTTGTATCTCCAGATGCTCACACTTCTTCACTCCACAAACATACTGCACCCACAGTATTTCCTACATCTGCCTTTCCTGTTCAATACAGAATCACAGAATTAATTGGGTTGGAAAACACCTTTGAGACCATTGAGTCCAACCTATGACCTAACACCTTGAAAGGTGCATTTGTTCAAACTATTTTCTCCTTTCTTTTAAACAAGAGGGCCAGCCTCTTAACTGCAGACACCCCTCTTTCCCTTGTGATCCTAGAAAGGGCACTCTGTTCACTGCAAAGAGGGGAAGATCTGGATCCAGTACATTTTGCTACAGACCAACCATACGCTTTGACACAAGAAGACTCTGTGCTATGAGGAGAAGGTGGGTAAAGAAGACTTCCTGCTGACAGCTTCAACACCTAGGGTTGGCTGTACCTCCCACAGAAGCAGGAAGGACCATTTCTGCAATTTTTCCTTGTTATATTTCTTACTCTGTTGGCCTCATCAGTCTTGACTACAAGGCAGGGCGGGGCTAGTCCTTAATACTTATTCCTCAGAAATCCCATGGTTTCAAGAGTGACATTCTCATTGTACGTTTTGTCACACAGTACAACACAAACATCATTTCCATGTGAATCACATCTCTGTGGAAAGCTTTCAACACAGAACATGTGAACCATGTGCCCTAAGAGTACAAACTTTATACATAAGCAATACCTGCCACTCCTTGGAAAATTCTTTCAAAATTAAAAAGTGGATGGGCTTTCTATAGCTCAAATACAATTAAGTATTTGTGTGCATCTTGTTGCTATAGAAAGGCAGGAGGAGGAAGCAGTCAAACTTATGCATTACTTAAAGAGACAAGAAAGAAAAGGCCCCTCCTTTCAGTGCACTCACTGGCTTGTTTCTTCCTTTTGAGACAACTGCTGGATTTCCCTTGCTGTCTGTTGTCTTCCTTCCTAATGAGGTAAAAGGCAGCGTTGATGAGGTTTTGATGAGGTTTGCTGTTTGACAATTGTTGTTGTTGTTATTTTGGTTGCCACTCAGTGTCTCCATTATGGACCGAAATGTTCCAAAAGGCCTTTTCAGCTGGTCCCCTGCATGCTCCCCAGAGCTGGCTGGAGCCCGCATGAGTCCTTTGCTCCGGTCTTTGTCTTTTTCCTCATTTAGTTCTGACTCTGCTAGTTCCACCTGCACCACAGGCTCCTCAAAAGTTACTCGAAGTTTCAAATTTTGAGAGGTTCTGCGCTTTGAAGATGGAGACTTGAGAGCACTCTTAGGGCTGGTGGCAACCTTTTGGGCAGTGGCACTGTCTGTGCTGGATGGAGAGTTGTCTCCACAAAACTGGTTCTGAGGTACTGTACCAGACTGATATGGGGCTTCATTATCCAGATCACTGCTCTCTGAAGTAGGGGAAGGACTGTGGCCATCCACAGACTTAGAGACCCTGATACCAAAAGGGAAGCGCCGTCCTGCTGTGGAAGTGTGTTTCTTAAGCATCATGTTCAAACTCTCTGTGCTCTCAACACTCTCCACTATAGGCTGAGGTCTTGGTTTGTCAGTTCTTTTCACAGGGGTGTTCTTGTGGTCCTCAGAATTAGCTGAATCTGTATCAGACTCGCTGAGAGATCTCTGCATCAGTTGCCTCAGTCGGGCTAACTTCAATTCCCTTTTCTCTGGCAAAATCTTCTTTACGTTCTTGGAGGATGAATGAGCATCCTGAAATTCCAAAGTCAGCTTTTCCTGCATACAGACATTTTCAGAGATTTCCTTCCCCAACAACTGGCGCAAGATTTTATCTGAGTCTTCATCTTTTATTTTAGCTCGAGCGCGACTAGAAGTTCCCAAGCTGCCAAGAATCTGAATCCCATCTTGGGTGTTCAATTTACTTTTTGGTGGAGACAATTCATCTACTTCAGATGGTTTCCACTGGGGTTTGCCAGAAGCAGGAGATGATGGCAAGCTTAAAGAAAAAAAGAGGAAATGCCACAGCAAAATTAAGGCACATCTAAAATGCGAATCTGCCATTTCCAACGTATGTGTCTGTCTCAGCTTATTGTTACTTGTCCTCTTCATTGCTACTCACATGGAATTCGTTACTGTGATACCACAGCAAAGATTACATAGAGAAGGATGTAACCATGCTTCCACTCCTATTTAGAATTGGAGTATCTTCACCTTCTCTTACAAAAAAAACCCTCTTAAAATCAAAACTTAGGATGATTATTTAAACACCAAATATGACTTTATGAGGAAAACTCTAGAGAAACTACTCCTATTTCTGTGAGTTGACATGTTTTAAAAGGCAAAAACACCCTGCATCACTCAAATAGTATCCATGTCACATCATAATACAAAAGTAGGTTATTCTAAGTACTGGGAAAGTACCTCTCTGCATAGCAATGATTTCATAAACCTAAACTTCATCTGGTAATAATAACCATATAAGACCTCATAAAAAGTCAGGGCAATTTGCACCCAAAATCTTTTCAGGTATGAATTACTGAAAAGCAAGAGAAAGGTGAATGAATGCATTTCAATACTATTAGAATAGAATGTATTTCAATACTATTAGAACAATAAATTATAGTTAGAACTCCAAATGTTTTACAGCAAGGAAATAGCAATTTCAAGTATGCCTAATTTGCAAAGAATGTAAATTGCAGAGATCTTTTCTTTCCCTGTGACATATGCTAGAGCTCATAACACTTCACATTCTTACTTTAAACCACTTTTCCTCTAAGCAGGGACAAGGTGACAAAATTAAGGTTTGTTTGAGGCAGGCAAGCAGCTTCTTACGAGTCCATAGTTCTCACAGTGTACAAAATTCACATGCCTATACTAAGCACCTCATTTTCAATTCATTTCACGCTTTTTTTTTCTGTGGCAAACCTAAACAGACACTGAAGAATATGCATTTATCTATAGCACACGTTCTTAGTAAAAGGGATATCTCTTATATCTCCTATTGCCTCCTGGGATGATGATAATATCTACAAGTGAGTTCAAACTAGAAGGTATCTACAACTAAGTTCTAACAAGAAGGAAAAGTAGTAGCCAACTATGAAATAAAATAAACAGAGAATAATTTTCAGACTTGCTCACTTAGCTAAAATGGTGTTGAAACCTACCCTTTTACAGGAATAATGAATGATGAGAGATCTGCTTTCAGCTGATCTTATCTGATACTGAAGCTAAAACAGTCCTGGCGCTCACCAGTACTCAGATGAGAGACCACTTGGAAAGACCAGTCAGCAAAATCACAGAAACCAAATGAGGTGGAAAACAGCATTTGGTTCCATTGTCCCTGTTGAGCTGGCAGAGGGAAGACTTTTTTATTCCTAAAAAAAGGACAAAAAAACCTCTTTCCAGTGTGGCTTTTTACTTTAGCAGGAGTTTGGAGTTTACAGCCCTTTCCTAGCTGAAGTTCCTTTACACAAATGCATCTCCAGTTCCCAATGTCTTTGTTATCTACAATTGAAACTGTTTGCACTTGTCTGAAGCAGTGACATATGAAGTTCAGGGACATGGAGGACTTATAGAGAAAAATGCTTGAGATTCTGTGAGATTTGAAAAAAAGGAGTCTCTGATCCTACAAGTTCATACTTGATGACCCAAAGCTCTGATCATCAATGGCTGCAGAAGCTTTAAAGCCGGCTTTATACTTTTACATATATGAAACTCCCTAAAAACTCTGAAACAAGGAGAAGCACTGCATATGTCTTCCAGAGAAGAAAACGGATTAAAAAGTAATGATAAACCAAGTTCTATTTGCATGTGAGTTACTTAATTTCTTTCAAAGTCATCTTCAGATTGCTGCGAGAGAGAAACCGTGCTTGTTTCATCTGCTTCCATGCATCACACTGCCAGAGAGATCCAGTCCTCTGCCTTTACCTTCCTCCTCTTTAATGTTTGAAACTGAATTTGTGTTTCTTTCTGTGACTTCTGACAAGATACCAGAATACATAAACAACACACAAAATTTCTGGAGTTTTGACTTTTCATACAAACTCTGCTACTGCAGGTAAAAAATTTAATGAGTATAAGCAGCCTTATTAATCTGAAAGCAGGTTTTGTTGGTAACTGGCTTTATAACTTACTGCTAAAAGTAATGTATGATAGACCACCAAAAGGTCAAACTTTACAACTTTCCTAGGGGTTTTTAGGATTTTCTGCTGTTCATCTAATTCAAAATGTACTATATTCCACTGTAAAACCGGTTTTCACTCTGTTGGGAAGCAGGGACTACTTAGTTCATACTCAGAAATTCCAATATTTATCAACATTACACACTGTCAAATTCTAGAAGCCCATCTTCAAGTCTGCGAGGTAAACCCCCCCACATTTTCTTTACAGAACACATCTACCGTTTAGCCAGATCACAGCTTCTCCTGATAACTGATTTATCATGAAAAGGTGCAAATCCGGGCTGCAGTACAATTCCAGTCATCTCACCTTGGGGATGTGGGCAGCGACTTGCCCTCTGACCGCTGGGCTTCTAAAAGCTGCTGGAGTTGGTTCTGCAATGTCACACGTTCCACTGTCTGCCTGCAAGAAAATATAACACTGGTTACCTCAAATTGTAAACCTGACTGCATAAGTACGTTACAGGAAAACTGATACTACCCTTTCAACTCTGTATTAAAGAAAGAAATTCTCCTCACATGTACTTTAGGTAGTGAATAGAGAACTTATAAATAAGAACATAGAGAGTTTGTGCTTTTGTCTGAATCTCTGTTGACATATTGTGATCACTGTAGAAGAACAACTGAGAGAACCTTACTTGTCATATAATTTATTATATTTCACATAAGGGCAAATGTGTGATCATAAGCAGCAGTGAATTGAAACTGAGTGACTCACAGACACAAAAGTATGGCAAACTCAGGGCCATTTGTTTCTTACTTGTTTGTGGAAAAGAATAGAAAGCAGACAGACTAAGCGGTCACGTCATACATTTGATGAATGGCCTTTATCAGCTAAGCAACAGCTCCAACAACTGCTCTCTCCTTTTCTATTTGCAAATGAACTCAGAGATGAGTCTCTGTCCACTGGAAAAGATTGGTGGAAACTTCAGCTGCAGCATGGAATTAGGTGTATGACTTCTGTACCACGTCTTCTTGCTGCCCAACCTTACCGAAGGTCCTACCTGTGCTCTGCATCCACCTCTGTGGATGTAGTGCTATGCTACTTCAGTTTATCACTTTCAGTGTGGTGTTGTGATCTACACTGTTTCGCAAGTAACTTTAGAGACCAAAACTTTAAAAATTGCTATAGTATCTAAAAATGGTTAGTAATGTGAGTGTTATCCATAGTAGAAACTCCATGTACCATTTATCACGTGTAATCATATCTGTTGTCCTGTAACATACTTATTTCCACAGGCAGGACTCAGTTGAACAATATAACCCGCAAATGCTCCAGTAGTTTTACAAGTACGAGAGAATAGATCAATTTGCCACAAAAAGGTCTTATCCCTTTCCCAGCTCCCATAAAAATCAGATGTTCCATTCTCGTATCAAAACAACCCTTTGTCAACCACAGATAACATTCAATTTTGTTTAGTGATCTGTAATTTCCAGTGTGTCTAAACACTGCACAGACAGAATTATTGGAAAACTACAAGGAAACAAGAGATTAGGAGCTTTTTATTACTGTACATATTCTACCTTTAACCTGAAACAGAATTGGTACATTGGGTTTTATTCCCTGGTCCTGATCAAATGGCCATGGGAAAACGACATTTTATCTGCTTCAGTTGCTGTCTCAGTAATATATTTTTAGCACTTTTATTCTTGTTGGATCTGCAGAACTAAGACAGTTCTCGACGAGCGAGCTGGACACTTTCCTAGCTTGCATGCCATCAGCAGAAGATTTAGCTGAGTTCCAAATGCAGTCTTTATAACCGGCAACGTCAAAGCCAGAAAGAATCCAGAACACTTTTTAGACTAGAGGTTGTACTTGCAGGGCTGGCAGAAAACAAATGTTTTACTTTTAATTTATCAAAGTGAGATTGAAAAGCGCTACAGAAATAAAGGTGTGATCTTGACATACTGCCTTGCCATCACATTTTATAATACAGCCATGATTTATGTAGATCCTTTCTTCCTTTAATTTTCCATCTTCCTTCCTCTGGCCTACACACTACCTTAGACTATTTAAAAATTACTCCTACCATCTATCAATATTGGCTTATATTGCAGCTCCCCAGATACTCTCTTATAAGAGCCAGGGAAATTTTCATTTAAGATTAGGTTGTGATGCAATTTATCTGTTTTCTTTTCCTTTTATCGTACCTTCAATTTCTATTTCTAAATATCTAAATAATGCAGCTAATATTTTTTAATGCTTTTAACTTTAGTGGAAATCTCGGACATGTCTTCTTGAGTTAATGTTCTCATTCCACTTAAACAATTTATTGTGCTAAATGAGTTGACATTTACTCCATTTTCACAGTATAACTAGTTAGTACATAACCCACAAACACCCACACATCTTGCCAGCACTATCCCTAAAGATATATAACGTGCACATATATATCTAAGATAACATTGGAGACAAGGGATCACAACTTCCTGGAACAGTAATACTGCAAAGTGTTAAAGCCAGACTGATTTAGGAGACAAGATCACTATAGCTTCAGGGTAAGAGAGTATACTTATTTTGTTGTAATTAATGGCCAGATTCTGAGGGTCTAACCTTAGACAATGTTCCCAGTGAGTAATATGTAAGGACCCTTCTGTGTCTACTTAGACATCTGTGGATCCCAACTACCTCCTAATGAAATCAAGGAGCTCAGTAACTGCAGAGGGAGGAGGCAAAGGCACTGGACTCTACCGGAGTATCTTTCATAGCATGTTTTCTTATTTCTCATTTTTTTTCCAAATAACACAGGAATGGCTACTCTACAAAGCAGAACATAAAATGGCTTAACTAAATAAAAAAGAGATGGACATTGTAAAGTTTATGTTGGGTTTCTTACCATATGTCTATGTAACATGTACGACCTCCAAAAAACCCCAACCAACCAAAAACCCCAGCAACTTACACACACTTTGCCATACCACTACAAAAATTTTTTATTCAGATATTTTTACAGCTATTCCTCAGAAGTTCCAGGAAAATAATGGATTTCTTTTACAGAACACAGAAAAATGCCTACAACAGAGATTATTAAATTATTTTCTCAACTTCATCTTTTGACTCATGATTTGCTTTGATTTTTGCCTTGACAGAGATTTTGGCTTGATAGTGTATCAAAAGAATCAGTAGGTGTCTCATTCATTAACTGACTTGCCCATCCAGATCTATAAATGTAGGACAGTGCAATTTGGGAATGCAGGTCCATCATCAGGTAGCATTGCAAAAGAAGTCTATGGAAGCATTAATTAACGACATAAAATTAATACTGACATGGTGTCTTCAGACCAGGAAAGCCCAAACAATACAAGTCATACTGTGGTAAGAATTTTCTGCAGTGGCAACTAGTAGATTTTTTTAGGCAGCTGAAATCAGCAAGGAAATAACTAAGATTGTAAGACCTATGGAGACCTCAGGCAGCAAAATGAAAGCAGATCACTTTGTACAATCTTTACAAGAAACTTTTGTGACTGTACCAAGTATTTTGTTTGCTTCAGAAGGTCATACTGGTTTGACAAAAATGCTGTAATTAGCAAGAGACATAAAGCAAAGCTTGCATTTTGAAGCCAGTAACCGCAGCGTTTTGTGGGCCGCTTTCCTTTCCTTCTACGGAAAGAATTGCTTGGTTTTTTCCCCTTTTGGGGAAAACCCTTAGTTAATCCTCTTGTGACGATTTGATGGAATATTTGTAATTACCATTTATTTCCTTCTTTCATATCTTTCTGAATGGAGACTTAGACCCAGCTCAGACTATTTTTCTATACTCCTCTGTATTTGTCATCTGAGCTGCTTTGGTTCAAAGAGCTGAAAGATGTGAAGACTGGAAAAATGTGATGTTATTGTTTCCATTTTTTGCCTTCCATCCAGGAATGGCCCCAAACAGTCTGATGGATTGGAGTAATTTCTTTCTAGAACTGTTCTGTGTTGCTTGATGACTGGAGGAACTCATAAAAAGAGAATGGAAGATGATACATCCTTCTTTGGGTTAAAACATTTGAAGATATAGGTCTTGATAAGTGCTTGTCTAAGATGGTTTCTTCACTGCTCTTCTTCCTGCAGAACCTCAAACTTTCCAGTCTTCCTGTGGTTGGGGAAGTAGTGTTATCAGATGAGGCTCTTATGCTTCATTAATAAGGCACTCAAAATAAAGAAGATTGCATGATCAGCTCATGTTCATGGCAGCTGAGGGAATGCTGGGAAGGACATAAGGGCTGTCAGTGTTGATACTGACTGTTCAGATAATCCATCATGATCCACTCATACCTCTTCTGTCTCTAGAACAATGTTCATTAACACTGGCAGAAGTAGGTGGGTAAAGTCCAGGAAAGCTGGCTCAGCTGCCCAAGCTGGAGCTATTCCTATAGAACAAAAGTTTGAAGTGGCTTAGACCGTAACTTAACTTCCACCTGTTGCCATCTGATGTTTTCAGGATCTTCAGGACTGCTTTCAGGATCTTTAGAAGTGCTGCAGCCAATGGATTCTCCTGCTATGATAGAGGTGCCCTTGACAAGCTGCTCCAGGGATGTACTTTGTACCATCTTTGGATTTTTAAGGATAAGGACTGCAAAACAGGGCAAGAGCCTTCTTCCATCATCCCTTCTGGCTCCTGAGTGTGAGCCTCTGAACATAGTCCATTGCATCTACCAAAACCACTTGCAGACAGAGACCTGCAGCCCAAACAGCCATGCAGAAGCTGCTCTTTCAAGCAGAAAATAGATTATTTCACTGCCTCAGTAAACTGCAACAGGGTTGCACAAGAGACTTACATCTCTTTGTAGAAGAGGGAGAAGAGGCTGCTGCTGCATTTACTGGAACTAATCTGAAGGCTGTAAAATAGGCTGCCGAAGGGAAGCAGATTTAACTCCAGMTGAAACAAGCAAAGAAGCCCCTTAGAAGCCAGATAAGAATCATTTAAATGACTTCCTATGGATGCAGTCTGTGAGATGACAAGTGGGGATACTTGGAAAAGTGTTAATGGTTTTGTCATGAAAGTCACAACTAGACTGTTTCTTGTGGGAGCAAGCAGCCTGCTGACTGATATAACAACTCTTTCTTTTCATTGTGAGACATAACACTTATATCAAGTACTGGGTGAGAACTGAAGACAACTGAAACACGGGTTTTCTGTGGTTGCCATTTCTACTTCCTGGTGTGTGTGGTATTTTTCTTTTTTGTTCTGCTGAATTATGAGGAAAATATATTTCATTATGTATGGATATGACTCAAATGCTAATGCTGTCTTCTAGGGAAATGCCCTATGTTTATATTTTTTTTTCCTTTATGTCAGTTGATTGTATTTTTCAGCAAATGGACCAACTACCACCAGGTACATTGAAATAGCCATGCAACAGTGTCAGGCTGCAAAATTATGAAAATTGTAAATGTTATAATGATCTTCAGTTCGGTGTTTGTATTTTTGACAGTATAAATGTAAAAGAATGAAGATATTGCAAAGAGAAAATGTCAAGGTAAAGATAGGGCAATCACTTGCCAGCTACCATCATGTGCAAAAAGAGATTCAGCTTGGGGAATTTAACTTAATTCATGCTCAATTAGCATAAATATTTCATTATTGGTTCAGGTATTGGGAAACAAAGAAGGATAGACATTTAAAACATCTATCCTCCCCTCTTCGAAGTTCAACTTCTCTCCCAGATTCATCTGCACTCATAGCTCCTATTCTTCACCATTCTCAGGCTTCACTCCTGACACCTCTCTTCCCGTCTTGTCATTGCTGCAAGTTATCCCTGGTGTTTTCAACAAGCCAACATGCGTCACAGGTCAGGGTTCATTCGTAGCAGTTTCTCTCTGCTGCTGAATTTTTTCCCAGTCTTTCCTATTCTCTAGTATGGCCTTGTCCAAGGGCTGCAGTCCTTTCAAGGGATGTGCCTGTTCTACCATGGGTACTCTACGGGCCACAGTCCCTTCGGGGGTGTGCCTTCCCCACCATGGTGCACCTCCAGCTCCTCTGACCCTGCTGTTCCCTCTGATTGTCAGTCTTCTGTTCTCTTCTCCTCTTTGGCATTTTCTGCTCTTTCTTATATATGTTTTCACAGAGGTGCTACAAGAATGATCAGTGGGAATTGCTGTGTCCTGCAGTGGGTCTGTTGCAGAAGGACGCCCTTCACCTGTTCTCACTGAGGCCACTCTGCAGCTGCCCTGCTCGCAGAGTATTGTAATTTATACCCAATACAATTAGCTACATGCTGCTTGCATAAAATTATACGGTCTCCTCTAAACATGGGGTTATCAGAAATCATTTTCATGGATTGTGATAGCTGAAAATCTCTTGATCACATATCTAAGTTGGTACAATGTTAGGTCAGTGCTGATAGTTTCTAAGAGTGTTATGGGCCTATTGACTTGTTAAGTCACAGTAACTGCACCTACAGTTGAAGCAAGCAATTAGAATAATTTGCGTTTCAAAATAATAGGCTCTTTATAGAACTTTTAATAAAAGCCATACCAAAATATTAAAACACGTTCATATAAAGAAATACAGAACAGAAGATACTTCCTGAGTAGCCATTGCAGGTTTTGGTGATTTTCCAAGTCCAAAAAAAATCCTTCCAAATACTATTTCTACTATTCCTCCCAACACCAACAGCCAGCACTGTAACTGGGAAGAGCCACTCACTGTATACTAAAGCATGCTATGTGAGCAGAAATGATGGTCTGTAATGATGTGATCCCAAGATATGCAAAGGGAAAAGGGACTCAATTGCTTCATACATACCCTTTTCAGCTGCCATTCCCTTCATCTATGTTCACAGCAAACTGGCACCAAAAGAACAGCTGAAAAACTGAGCTGCTAAAGGTAAAAGGGCAAATACTTGAGAGCAGGAAAGAGGAGAAAACTAGGGTAGAAAGATGACTTGAAAATGTCATCTATAAGAAGCAGAAAACAGACACTGCTAATAAATTGAAGATGAAGTAGGGTATTGTTTTAAGATCAGTCCTTCTTGCTAACAATGAAACACTTACTCCTTCAGCTGCTTAGTCAGCTTGACAACCTGAGAGGCCAATGACATACATGTCTCCACAACTACTAAGTAGCGGGAACACATGGTGTGCCCCTGTCGCTCAGCACTTTGTGAGGGTTTCTCTCCCACGTGGTTTTGCATGGTGACATTTGCTCCATATTCAACCAATGTCTGTAAAAACACAAAAGGGAACAGTGACATCTGTAAGTCTCTGCTGTGACTTTTGATGAGAACAAGAAGGGTTGGACACATAGCACTCCTGAATAAAATGCTTGAAAATGTTAGTCTAAGAAAATAATTTTTAAAATTCAGCCTCTGACAAGTCTGTATGCAACTTGAATTCAAACCATATACCAATAAAATCTACCACTCAAGTGCAATAGTAACATACAAGTGTGAGCTGCAGTTCAGAAGAGCTATAAAAAGACTGTATCATATATATTATTCCTTCCTCTCCCCTTGAAGTCCTACTCAATTAATTTGGTTTCTCTTCATTCATTTGTACAGCATAGAATCCATACAGTGAGTGGGACCACCAAATGAAACCGGAGGACTTTCATTTGGCCACTTATTTATTCTCTCCTGCACCATAGTAACAAACTTTTTCAGATGCACCTATCTATGCGTTACAAAACACTCTGATAACTTTACATGTGGCAGACCTAGAAAAGAAGACACAGGACATCTGTTCTGGATAACATCAGGGTCCAGAGCAGCATGAACACATTGGTAGCCAGTTTAGAGTGGGTGGTGATGAGCTGTAATGGCTTACCAGGTCTGGTAGCTATCTCTGGGATCTCCACACTACAAGGTATTTCAACACGCCCTTAGAATCTCCTTTTAGGAATGTCTTTGCTACAGTGTTTGCTGACTCTTTTTGTTGTTTAGCTCTCCATTTCCTACTACAGCAGAATCCCTATGTTTAAAACACTCAGTAGAGCAGTCTCAGTGTCCTGATTCCTTGGCTAAATAATGTTTGGATATGAAAGATGGGGCAGATACTTTAGGGCAGACAGGCACAAATTTCTTACAACTTTATCAATCTCGTTGGAATTTTGGGGGGATTTGGTTGCTGTGGTTTTTTAATGCTGAAAGAAGTCCCATTGCTTTAGTTCCTGTTTTCTTTTGAAGACATACTGAAATATGTGTCAGCTTTTAGTCTTTAAGAAAAATAATGTCTTATACTCTGATGTATATCTCTGTATTACTTGCTGTACTGGCAGAGAACCCTAGCTTGATGCTGGAGAACCATCCAGGTTATAGGTGTGACATCTGAGTTACTCTAGGACTAGAATACAGGGTGTTCTAAGTGCAAAAGAAGTTCTGTCAGGCTGACCTCAAGACATCCAACAACTGAAGCAAGAATTGAGACCAAGTCTTCCCTCTTTACAATCTGTGATAATCGGTGTTAGGTGCTATTTGAATTAATGGAGTAGGTAGAATAGGACCTAAATGTTCTCAGCAATGCTTTGACACATATTGATCCCAGCCCTTTGGAAAATTTCTGATCATATACACCCAGAAACTACAGCATCCTTAACTTTACACATACACATGCATAAGAGGAATTGCATGGCTGAGTTCTTGGTTGACTTATCTAAGCAGAGCTGGTAAACCACTGAAGATTAGGGGACGTTGTTGACCACAAACAGCAGACACAGAGACCTCTACATCTGCTGACAGAGAAGTGGAATGACAGAGAAGCAGGTCTACCTGATCTGCTAAAACCATACAAAAAGGAAAGGTATGAACCCTTGCACTGCATCTCATGTCAATAGATTGGGTTTACTTTGTCAAGAAAGAAAATAAAGGAGTTACGACCTTGCAGAAAGTAATCATATAATTTGAAACATGATAGGAGCATCATCTGCTCATAAACACAGTGAATAAAAGGGCTAGGGAATCACTGACAGCCTGTGACTCTTAATTTTTTCTGGTGCTGCTTATAGTTTCCCTGTTTCCTTTATCACTTCTTTCTTCTTTCCAGATTACTCACTGTACATTGTTTCTAATTAGACTATAAGCTCACTGGGCAGAGGGTTTATTTTGTTTCACAGCACAACGAAATATCAACTACACTGGAGACTGTGAGGTGTTAGTGAAGTGACATTACTAACATTGTGTATTTTTATCATTACTAGATATTTTCATGATTTATTTCTCACGGCTTCACTTCAATACAAAGCACTTGCTGAACTGTATTACCTAAAATAAAACAATCTTGAGAACTCTAAGCCATTTATTAAGGTTCATTCTTCACAGGGAAAGCAGGGCTAGCCTCTTTTTTGTTTAGTTTTATCCATGAAAACAGCCTGCAGATGTCACCACTTCATTCAAAATCATCTACTCATTTCTCCTTCAAATGCATTGCACATTTTGATGAGGCACTGTTGAGATAGCAACCCTAAACACACACTCCATAGCAACCCTAAGCACACCCTCCCCACTACTAAATCATAAACATTTCTTCTATCCACTTTTTTCCAACTGATCATAGCAATTGTCTACAACTCAATAATAAACCCACTAGATTCAGTGTGGATGTGATTCTTTGTTTATTTTATTCTTGTATGAGTTTTTCCAGAGTCCATTCCTGACACCTTTAAGAAAAAGGACATGTCCCCTCAATAAGAAAATGCAGAGATGGTCATGTTCTCCAAATCTATTTGACTGTCTTCTTTTCAATCTATTCATTCAGCTCAACCTGTTTTTCCTTTTTTATTATACGAGACTCTCAAACTGTCTTTTATGGAGTTACATCTTCTCAGTGTCCAGATATATAAATAGATTCCTATAACAATAATAACCAGCTCTGCACCTGTAGATTCAACATAACAGTGTGCATAAATATATTTAGCTTTCTGAAGAAGCTAGCTAATGAAAATTGACCAGCTGTATTTCTTTTAGCGTTGGACTAATACAAATGTTTTGTATTTGCAGTGGCCTAAGATGTGACATGAATCAGTTCATGCGTGGTAACAGGAATAACATGTTTACTGATATATATCTGAGTCCTTTGAAAATTACTGCTCCTGCTTCACTTCATCACTTCAATTTTTATTTCTTGCCTTTCTGCCAAGTGGTTATTTATTCTTTTATCTGTTCTTCTCCAATGACTAGTTTGTTTATCAAATACCCCTCTGCAATTTCCTGGAATCATTTTATTTTTATTTCTTCTCCAAAGAGTTTTTATTCAAAGTGCCAACAACACAAATACTGAAATGTACTCCTGTGACTAACAGTCCTAGCAAATTGGATGGACACAAGGTACATCTGCAATTTAACAGAAAGTTAAGTTGCTTCACCTTCAATAATTTACTGATCAACCAGGGAAGTTCCAGTGACTGGAAGCTGCCAAATGTAGCACACATCTATAAGAAAGGTTGAAAGAAGGATCCAGGGAACAGGAGGCCTGTCAGCCTGACCTTAGTGCCAGGGAAGTTCATCGAGCAGATCACCTTGACTATCCTCATGCGACAAGTACAGGACAACAAGGGGATCCCACCCAATCATCATGGGTTTATGAAAGGCAAGTTCTGCTTGACTCACCTGATCTCATTCATAGTATAACAAAGTGACCTGCTAGTTGATGAGGAAAAGGCTGTGGACGTGTCTTCCTAGACTTTGGTAAAGCTTTTGACACCATTTCCCACAATACTCTCCTGGAGAAAATGGCTTACCATGATGTGGACAGGTGTCCTGTTCACAGAGTGAAAAATGGGCTGGATGGCAGAGCCCTGAGAGTGGTGGTGAGTGTATTTACATCCAGATAGTGGCTGGTCATTGGTGCTGTTCCCCAGTGTTGGGGGCAGTCCTGTTTAACATAATCAGCAACATGGATGAAGGAATCGGGTGCACCCACAGTAAATTCACAGATTATACCCAGTTGGGTGGGAGTGTTGATCTGCTGGATGGCAGGAAGGCTCTGCAGAGGATCTGGACAGTCTGGATCAAAGGGCTGAGGCCAATTGTATGAAGTTCAATTGCACTTGGGCCTCCCCATGTAGCACAGCAGGATTGGGGCAGAGTCACTGGAAAGCTGTCTGGCAGAAAAGAACCTGGGGGTGCTGGCTGACAGCAGCTGAACATGAGCCAGCATGGGCCCAGGCGGACCAGAAGGCCAATGGCATCCTGGCCTGTACCAGCAATAGTGTGGCCAGCAGGCACTGGTGAGACTGCACATTGAGCCCTGTGTCCACTTCTGAGCCTCTCACAACAAGAAAGACATTGAGGTGCTGGAGCGAGTCTGGAGAAGAGCAATGGAGCTGTGGAAGGGTCTGGAGCACAAGTTCTGTGAGGAGCAGCTGAGGCAGCTGAGGCTGTTTAGCCTGGAGAAAAGGACACTGAGAGGGGACATCGCTCTCTACAACTCCATGAAAGGAGGTTATAGCCAGGTGGGGATCAGTCTCTTCTCCCAGGTAACAACTTAGCAGGATGAGAGGAAATGGCCTCAAGTCGTGCCAGGGGAGGTTTCGATTGGATAGTAGGAAAAAAATTTTCACAGAAAGGGTTGTTAAGCATTGGAACAAACTGACTGGTGGAATGGTGGAGCAATTCTTCCTGCAAGCATTCAAAACCCATGTGGATATGGCACTTGAACACATGGTTTAATGATGAACATGGCAGTGGTGCTAGTTTGGTTGGACTTCATGATCTTCAAGGTCTTTTCCAACCTTAAGGATTTTATGGTTCTATGACTCTATGACCTGTGGAGGCTGGTGAGCCTGATGAGCAGGGGACCAAGAGAGTCCACTGGTGGGACAGTCCCTAAAACTGGAAATCCTCCTCAGGTCAGGGTGACAGAGAAGGCTTCCCCCCAGGATGCTTTGTTCTGTTATGTTAATGTACCCCAGTTCTGTTTCCCCAGTTGGCCTGCTGGTGTCCCTGCCCCTTTATACCTTATATGTACCTGCCCTAGAAAGTTCTCCCTTCTCTGTTCTCCCATTGGCCCTTGCTCCCTCGCCACTTCCCCAGTGTTTCCCTATTGGTTCCCATACCCTAGCCCCGCCTGTGTACTGCCCCCCTGCCCTCAGATCATTGGCCCCTGATGCTCTCTCCCCGCCTCCACCAACCCCATATATAAACCTGGACCCTCCCATGTTCTTTGTCTTCGTCCCTGGACTCCTTCACATGCGTGGCTGCAGTAAACCTCTCTCGTGGAACTCTACACGAAGACCCTTCCCGCCTCTTTGCCGTCGACCTTGTTTTTTGGAAAGGCTATCTGGTGTGTGCGCACGCGTGTGTGAGTGTGAAGTGGCCTGCCGAGCGACACTGTGCTGGAGACGCTTTTGGAAGGTTGCGGCACCCACCATCTCTGCCCACCGCAACAACGACCAGCCATTCAGTTCAGCTCTATAGCTTTTTTTGGTATGTCTGCATTCAACACAGGTACTGGACAGAGGTATCCAAATTGGTTTATTCAGCTCTGGCTCCCATAAGTACTGTAGAAGTACAAGCCTTCTCAGCTGCACAAATTACCATTTTTAGCAGCTCTAAACTATATTGTTTTCAGTGCCCAAGATCATTCACTGAGAATTAGTTAGAAATCAGCATCACCCAGAATTGTATAGCACAGATTCATTCCAGGATAATAAGTCTGACAAGGATGGTTTACTTAAGGTGTAAATCCTTCAAAAAACTTCTCTTTTATACTTCCCCTAACGTGGAGAGCTACAAGTACTCCATGGAAAAAGAAACAGAAGGAAAATATCAGAACAATAAGACAAGTATGCATATCTGCACTGGCTGCCCTTTTGTAACACAAAAATATACACACCAGCTGCTTATGTATAAACAATATAATCATGTTTCCATCTTGCAATAAAAGTTATTTTAGGCTTACAGGAGCATAACTGAGAATAGAATCAAAAACCCAGAGCCTTTCAGTATTTCAGTCTGACTCCCACAGGCTTAAAGTTCTTCCTCCTAATATATTTTAACATATCAATAATTACACCCACTTAGATTTCCCATAATAATTTTTGGTTGTTATCATTCAAGCTTGAAGTTTAGAGATTTCTGTTCTAGCTACCACTCTACCTGTATGCATCCTAGATAGCCATGTTGAGCAGCTATGTGAACAGCAGTATTTCCGTCCTGGTCAGCTTCATCCAGTGAAATCCCTTGTTCTTGCATAAACTGAAGAAGCCACAGAAGGATTTTCTCCTAGGGGGAAAGAAATGTCCCAAAAGATAAGATATAATGAAAAGCTAAATATACTAGAGGAACACTGGTACTGCCAGTTACTAATACTATCCAAAAATTCCTTGTTTTCAGTCTCTCTTAACTTTGTAGGAGTTAGTGCCTCATGAGTCTCCAGTTTGTTTTTTGGGGGGGTTGTTGTTTTTTTTTTTTGCCCCCAAGGAAATAAGATGAAATACTTTATTTTATAAAAAGACATAATAGGAAAAATATGAGTACTGTAACACATTCTGAGAAATTGGATATAAAGATCATGTGTGCCTCTGTGATGAAATCTGAGGCAGAACAACTCATATATCAATACAAAAATTAGATTGTGAAATTTGGTCAAACTTCACAGGCCTCTTTGGAAAATTAAAACAGGAGTATGCTTAGATCACAGAGCTGAGCAGTTAGACTCTTCAAATCCATAATCATTCCCCAGCTCTAGGTGGTTGTGCTAAAGAAGAAGCAGCTTGACTAAAACCAAGAAATACTGCTACCCTAAGATCTCAATGTATTGACTAATACATTTGTATGTCCTGCATGTTGGGAAGGATGGGAAGACTTGGACTGCAAAACCTTGTCACTGAAAGTCTGAAAGGCAAAACTGAGGTAGAAACTTATTGTTTTTAACATCCCCTTTCGTGTGTGAATGTAGGTGCAAAACACATTTTCCTGGATATTCTTTCTAACAATGGAGAATTATTTATGTGCACTAAGCTTATTTAATTTATTTTCTCCAGCAGGTTTATTTGAAAAAAATTTCTTCTCTGTAGGAACTTCCTATGCCTCTCCAGATTAAATTTCATTTTGCCTTACTGAATATGATACATATTGAAATTCTAGAATATATCTATAGGTTACATAGGAAAGTGGGGTCCATTAAAGGGTAGCTGACTGCAGCTGCATTCCCAGCTTTTTGTACGTGAACAAGTGAAAAGAGTAAATTACTTCCTTGCTTAATTTTTTTTTCTTTAAACAGGTATTTTTTAATACCTTGCATTGATATCTATTGTATTATACCGACTCGGAGCTCCAGTTCAGGCTTTGTAGATTCTATTGTTGCTGAGGCAAACATTGGTCCACAGACTTAACCTGCAGCACCTCAGTAGCTTCAGTAACATGTAAGTACATAATCACTCACAATTAGAAACGTAGAAAACTGAAGTGTACCTAAATAAAACAGTACTGAAAGCACATATAGGACTCTAAGCAATAATTAAGTAGAAAAGAGAAAGACTAATAATGAGAAAAGAAAATTCTACAAAGGTTAGGCATAAATCTGTATTTTTTGTGTAGAAGAACAACAGAAATTTTAATCTCAATGAAAAGGAGAGGGATCATCAGACTGTTCTAGGGCTATTCCAAATGGTTCTGCCCATTCAAGCACCTGGGTCTCTGCTTACTGCATCAGAGGGCTGGTCTGTCTGATACATATCTTCTTCATATCTCCACTTTAGCAGCAAGTTTGTTTCTATTATAGGCTGAAGGCATAGGCATTTTTACTTCTCCTTGGCTGAATGCCCAATACAGCTGACAGCCAGCATAGAGAGATGACTTCAGATCACATATCCCTTTAATAGTTGTTAATTGCTCAAATAGTCTTGGGCAATTTCTCAATATGCCAGTGGTGTTGGCCAACAATGAAGAAGGATTATACTATTTCTATGAATTGCCCCTATGTTTTAATAATTAAAAGAAAAATATTTTAGCAAAACTTTTCTGCAGAATTGGAAGACGACTGTACCTTTGAAGTCATATATTTCTTCGGAACATAATAGCAACCAGAATGTTAAGCATGTTCTTTAATTTTATGATCACAATCAGCTTGAAGCAAAGGATGCTTTCTAGTCATTTATCTTATCAACAAGGAAATCAAGTGGCTGGGTAGCTATATTCTATCATCTGTACTTAGAACTATCTGTGCATCAAGTGGTCACAGGCACAAAGTCACAGTTCTACTCAAACAGTTTGTATTTCAAAGAATTTATCCTTGATTGAAAAAAAAAGAGAAAACAAGTATTTTTTTTCACTTACAACTAGGGAAAACAAAAATATCATAAATCAAAATATATCACATATCACTTTACTAACACATTACGTATTTGCAATAGAAGTGTTCTCAGGAATAGATTTATAGTATTCAACTCAATTTATTCAGATGAAAAATAATAAGAAAATTCATCAGATTAAGACAATGGAAAATAATCCATTGAAAAAATAATCCATGGAAAATAATCCATTATCCAATGAAGATAATGGAAAACTTTTTTGTTATGTAATAGGAACTGATAAATACTGATGAATTATTCAGTATATCTGTCATTTTTAAGACCTACAATGGTCTTATGTTCTAGCAGTTATTAACATCCCTCTGGCATATTCTAGACCTACAATAATTCAAACCTCTCTATAAAAAGATTTCATGAAAAATTGGGACAGGCTGCCAAATTTTGTTCCATCAGCTCACTTTTGGAGAAGAAAGTACAACTAACATGGACCATTTAAATCATTACACGGCCTACAAAAGGAAGGATTAGCATGGTGAGGAGTACTGACTCTTCAGCTAATCCTAGCCCCATCAGTAGATATTAATTAAATAAGCCGCCCTTTCCAATATCTGTTCACAGAAGAGAAGTGAGTGTAAACATTACATTACCCTTGTAAAAATGACATTAGACAAATGCAAATATGTCTGAAGTGTAAAATAAGGTGTTTTGTCAGGCATCTGCAAATCTGAATGTCCTACACTCCTTCCCACTGTGCTCTACAGAACTGTATCACCATCAAGTTGTACACAGTATCCCTTCTTGGTCCTCAGTCCTGGTTCCCCAATGACCCTTAGATTCTCTGGAGTTCAAAAGCCACAAAATCTTGGCATTCCCCACCCTCTACCTCTTACCTGTGCAGTCCATACTAACACAACATCTCTGTTGGAAACAGTTTCCAACTCTGTGAAGCTCTTAGTCAGGACTAGGACGATGTGCACCTAGGAGTGTACCACCATCTTCCTGGGACATGGTGACTGTGCCAGGCACAGCTGGTATGCCCTGCACTCATGACTTATGCCTAGCATGAAGAGGCCTGCCAACCATCATGGTTACTCTTTCATAATCTCATGCTTAAAGAAACCCTCGCTAGGAGGTATGCTGACTAGGCTACAGGTTGACTTTAAGCTTTTGTCCTCTTCAATCAGATTAACTTATGTGATCCCTCTCTCACTGGAAAAGTATAATGTTACAGATATGTCCTGGGAGACAGGCCATGACTGTGGTTTGATGACCTTTAACATAGGAGCTTTGCTGTGAACTCTTTTCTGCTGTCCATTCTAAATTATAGTTCTTGAAGAAAAATAGGGTGTGCATGTCTAATGCCTGGGGAAACAATGGATGGACTGACACTTTTAGAAAAGGATTCAATAACAGGTCTTCCTTGTAAAAATATTACTCTTGTAATTCTGTCAAGACCAGTGTTTACATGGGTTATCTCTCGTGTAAGTAATGGTAAAATAAATTAAACCTTCAAGGACAACGTCAACTAAGCATTTAAATTTCCCAAAGTTTTGGTTTTTTTTTAACCCAGTTGGTTAAGATAGTCTGGTGCCCCTTCAGCCGCAACATTCCCTCATGTTTGCAGGTTGTTTATGAATTGTAAAAAAAAAAGATAATTGACATGACATGTGAACTTTCTTTGGCATTCAGCTAACAAAGAAAATTTGGCAGCAATTTATGTATCACCTTTTCAAATTTCATGGGTGGTTGATTGCGGCTGGTGTTTCTTAACTGGTAGAGCTTCCGTTCTGCTCTGAAAAGAATCTAGATAAAGTGTGCCAGATCTGTTTCTGGCAGAAGATAGCATAGTTCACTGAAAAAGCCCCAAAGTTTCATTGGATTTAGTTTATATAAATATCTTTAGAGATGAGGACAAAATTAGGCTAATCAAGTGAAGATATGAATTTAAGTTCCCATGCAACTTTCTCTTCCAAACTTTTTCTTCCCAGTAGCAAACACGCTTTTTTCTAATCTAGTTCTGATCTGGCTCACATATTTGGTTTACTCAGTGCTGGGTTTACAGGGCAAACTTGCTCACACCATCAATCTGTATATCCAGCAGTCTTAACTTGCACCAATAACATCTGCATAGTGAGTGAAGAAAAAGGAGGTCTTAGCACAGCATGAAAACAAGGGTCTCTGTGTGCCTTTGGAAACAGCAGAAGAAAGGGCAGACTTACAGCCCCATAGCCTTCCAAACCTGCCTCCTCTCCTTCCTTTCCCCTACAGTAAATTGATGCTTGGACAGGAGCAGTTAGCAGCAGAAATACGCCACAATAATTGTAAAAAGCACTAGCACAAAATCAGCGAGGTTTGGTGTCCCTGCCCATATCTGGGGGGATTGGAACTAAATGATCTTTAAGGTCCCTTCCAACCCAAACCATTCTGTGATTCTGTGATTCTATGATTTATCTTCAATGTCTGTCAAAGAAACTGGATAAAGGGGTCCATCTGCTAAAGAAATTATAGAAGAACAACTGATCACTATTCCTTCCATAGTAGATCCTGGAGAAGGTCCCTTGAAGAGGGGTTATTGCAAGGTCTGCTTAGGAAAAAACAGACGTTGTGGGAAGAGAATGCAGTGTAGTTATGTGGCATATATGTTCCACCAGACACTAGTAAAGCACTCGAATGCTGTACTTCAATGATGTCTCATTATTATATTAATAGATAGGTGTGAAACAGGATTGATTTACAACTTATTTTTGTATGTAGCTCTCAATGAAAGTGGCTAAAGCTAGACAGATGATGTTCAAGTTCCACCATACTTCACTGCCAATATAATGAATTCTTAAATTGCAAATTTTTTTTGAGATTAGTCTCCTGGAAAGAGTACGTGAACTATTCCAAAATATTTGTTGCTCTTCTGATGTACCCTATGAATCCTCTAGATGACAGCTAATCTCTCTAGATTTACTGGTTGACCTAATACACCAGCTAATCTTCTTGCCATTACTCAAAGCTTATAAAAAAAAAGACAAATAAACAAAAACCAACCAACCAACTTCAGAGGGAAAATGTTGAGAAAAATTACACAGATTAGGTTGGGAAAGATTTTGCTATATTTGAACTAACTCAGAATACCTGTAATTAAAAGCCACAAAATGATAATACATGCTTTAAATTTAAATTCTTCTATGAGCATTTAAGTAATATATTTGAAAAAGTAAAAGAAAGTCATACCTGGCCATAGCAACCTGCATAATGAATAAGGCTTGGGTGGTCTTTTGAGCAACTGAGTTCTGCAATAGCTTCTGTTTCGCTCACCATCCATCGAACACACTCTAGCTGAMCATTCTAAACAAGCAAAAGGAAAAATCTAAATTCCAGCTGTTTCCATTCTAAACACATCTGCTAAAGAGGGAAAAGCTTATCAGAACTATTAAAAATTTCCAGTTTGATTAAAAATTTAAAGAATACGCTAATAAAACCTTTTGTCTTTTTCTCCAGAAAGGTTGGCTTATTTAACAATTGGTTCTTTCACTTTCAATAATACTTGAGCATACTTTCTCATTCACAGAAAAGAGTGCAAATATGATGGAGTTCTTCTGGTAAATGTGGGTGCTCCAGCACAAGCATTTCTAATGATGACCCGCATGACTGGACTTGTCCTGGGTCATTGCAAAGTTTTGTAAGGGCCTTTAAGTGATCTGGCATAACTAAACTTTGTAGCTATTGATCCTTATTTCCAGAGTGGTTTCCAACACTGACAGAATGGCATTTATTCTTCTTTTAAAGGCTCTTCCTTTGTAACTCCCATAATGTTATACTATGTGGGGCGTGCACCCATTTTCCACCAGAGTGATGAGTATCAGAATTTATTGGCTTACAAACACATTATATACCTAACTTGAAAAAACAAGAAAGAAAAATTGCTAAAATTTTGTAAGACCTTAAATTGGCAGACTGTAACTAATCAGTTTGAGCTGGGCCAAGACATCAGAGCATTTCATTAGTACAACTAGATACCAGTTTAATTTTCTATTCATATGGCTTGACCCAGAAAAATCAAAAAACCCAACGCTGCCATGTGTACTAGAGCCCTAGGTCATTGAAATGATGCCTCAAGTATGCAAAACTGCAGATTGGAATCCACCAGTCTTTTATCAGTTTCTAACCCCACCGAAGAAACAGAAACTCCTATATTTCATGCCTTCCCATCTTTGCTGTTAAGGTACTTGGAAGCTAAAAGGAATGACATTCAACCATTCAATCTCACTTACTAAAGAACTAGAATCACCATGGTTAAATCATCAGCCTTCCCACACTTTTAATTTAGTGTAGTAAGATCTTGGATTTTCATATTTTCCTACATATAATGTAGGAAAAAACATAGGAAGTTTTCCTGTAAACTTGGACATTAATTTTTTTCAGATTTGAACAGGCTGTTCTGCAACATGTACATTTGAACTTTGATGCAACTGCTTTAGACAACCAAGAATTTTTACCTCCTGATGCTTTTAGGCTTTGTAAACATGTTCTCACACTTATCTTACAAGATTATACCAGTATTTGTAAAAAAACAAGAAACTGTTATGCTCCCTAAAGAAACAACTGAATCCAAGTTTAATGAAAGCTTCTTAAAATAGAAAAAATATTCTTTAGTCAGTAGACTGATTTAAAAATTAATGTATATGCATTGACAACAATGTATAAATTGCCAGTGTTATGCAGCGGATATTGCATCTTGTGTAGTAATCCATTTTACTTTGCTTAGGTAGTACCAGCCAACAGAGGAGTGTTTTCTTACTTAAAATGCTTGAAAAATAACATCCTGCTCAATGCATTTCTTTCTGCCATCACAGGAGGAAACTAAATGACCTTTATGTCACATTACAGCAGAGAAAGAGCCTGTTACCTTTATTGCTAATCCAGCTGGAGTTAGCTGCTCAATGTTTCTTTCGTTCAAACAGTCTTCACCCATTAAGGAAGTGAGATGCTGCAGGCATTCAGCATGTCCCTTTGATGCCGCTACATGCAACAGATTGTTGTCACATTCATCGTGGATTTTATCCAGATTATCTGCTGCTAAATGTGGCTGTTAAAAAAAGCCGTATGTTAGTTACAACTAAGGATGAAGAGATACATTTATCCTCACAGCCCAAGACACAAGCCAAATACAAGGAGGTTTTCCCATAGGTGTGTTCTTTTATAAGCCAAAATCCGGAGCCTTTCCCTTCACTGTATGGAACCTGGGATGCTCACTGGCTTGATCGACTGTGTAGTTTCTCTCCTTCTTATGCAGTTGTCATACTACAGTGCAAGATCTTGAGTGGCTTCAAGTCTTCGCACTAGTCTGGTCATTGAGGTAGCTGCAAAACTACCCATATTTTAATAATTTCTGTCTATTTTGAGTTTTTTCTCTCTTTTTTCTTTTTTTTTTTTTTTGGCATTATATTGATGAGCAATTGAACAGAAAACATACATGAGTTCTGAACAAAATTCCTGATTAATTTGGCTCGTCACAAAAGTGGAAGCTTGTGCTAAGCACAATTTATAATGAAGTGAAAGCACAAGACAGAAGACTTTTATGCGACAGCTTATTTCCATGAAAAAGTCTGTATTTACCAGGAGTTCTACACCACCACAACATAATACAGTACTTCTGCCCAATTCTAATTGAGAGACAAAACAATTGGATTGAGAAACTCCAAAAGGAAAACAGAAGATTGAAGACAGAGTTAATGAGTAGCAGTAACTAAGTTCCTAGAGTAATGTGGTCTTGCCAGGGTATTGTTCCATGAGTCTACTTCATTTGGAGGTTTTGACCAGTTTGGAAAAAATATGTATTTTCTTATCTATGATGTCCTCTTTTCGCCTCCCAATTTCTATTTGAGGGTGAATTTAACTTGCTTTTATTTCTTAGTGAGCAATCTAATATTCTCTTCTGCCTCTGTCTAAGTTTGAATATCTTCCTTTGTTCTTGTTTCTATGTTAATAGCACGCCTTTGTGCTTGAGCTAGACTGGTAAACAGAGAAGCTAAACAAAAATCTAACAAAACCAGTTTTTATACATACACTGTGCCTCCACCAGCTGTTCCGTGTGGAGATCACATGCTCTGCATCATTGTGCTAACTTGCAACCAGTTCCTTTGGAAACCATCATTGACAGTGCCTGATCACAGTGCTAGAATTTACTTTAAAAACTTCATATGGGTCAGAGGCCAACAAGGCTTTAGAGAAAGCTTCTGCCTGAGAATGCTGCTGCAACAAGACAGCATAAACACTCCTGAATAATAATCAGAATACAACAGAAGACTCTCTGTTTCCATCATCAGCCTCTAAAGAACAACTGTGGTAAATCAGCAATAATTGAGCAAAGTGACCCACAAATGTGAAAGGCAAAACTCAGTCAGGATTTAAATTTGATATTTAAGTGATCCTATTAGTTAAAACATCTGCCTTCTTTATGATTTCAATGTACTGCATAAAATAGCAATCTTGGCTATGCATATATAAAACTAGTATCTTGGTTTTAATACATATTTTATTTAAATATTAGTGCTTTCCATTTGGAAGCCCAAATGCTTAATTTCTAAGGAGTGTACAAGATAAAAAGGACAGTGGTTCAAAATACTAACTTTGTCAGCTTAGCTGGCTTAATAAACCACCTCATAGATCACTTTTATTCTAAGCTTTTTATGAAAAAGACGATACTTACCAGTAGAGATATTTGGCCTTCCTTTACAATGTTTAAGATGCTCTTAATTTTTTTCACCTCTTCATTCCTCTCTTCTGGGCTCCCTGCACTGTTCCAGTTCATACTCAGTTCCTCTAGCTGCTTGGTTTCTGCCACTGTCGTCTGCAGGTGGAAAGTCCTCCGGTGGCAGTTCGGCATAGTCTTCTCAGCTTTGTGAGCATGAGGATCAACAACTGTCCTGCTGAGGAAGCCCTTGCCTTGGGCTTCAGATTCATGGACTGAGCTACACTTAACTAAAGGCTGGGAAAGCTCTAATTCTTCTGCTGAATGCTTATGCTGATCAAGGACAATGGGCTGCGTTTTTCTCAGCTGAGAGCCTTTCACAGGAGACAGCACACAGAACTGCGGCCCACCAGCAGGCAAGCTCTCTGTGTCCCCTGCGGGACAAGTCTTGCCACTCAGACCATTCACTGTTGAACACACACCCAAAAGTTTTTTCTCGGGCACTACCTTTGTAAAAGGAACAGGTTGCTGGCTTGATTTAATATAAGGCACATCCAAAATTTCATCCATATCCAGGTCATAATGCTCCAGGTCCCCAAGCAAAACAGTAGGCTCAGTGTTTTTGCTTTTAAGGTGCTCTCCTTCTCCTGGACTCTGGTCATCATTTGGAGGTGCAGATTGTGAATCACTGCCTTTCTGGTATTCTCCCTTCTGGTTATTCTGGTCATCATTTTCATTGTTCTCAGAGCTTTCTGGCTGGTGTTTTAATGGGGAAACTCTCTTCACTGGTCTGAATTTATTGCACACATCTGCAATTCCTGTTGGTTTCTGTGCATTTCCAAGAAGAGTTGAGACCCCGCAGTTCCAGCTGCTGCTGGAAACTAGAGAAATACAGGAATGTGATTTAGAAGTGATTGCTACCTGACATGTGACTTGATAGCATGCTTTAAAGGTATACCTGGCCAAACATTGGAAACAAGAATTGTATGATGACACATTCCTATCTAAGCAGATTTAATGACATCTCTATAAAAACTGAAGAATTTGATATTCCTGAAAAGAAACTTTCTTCAAGCAGGACATATATTGTAATAATTACAAATAAAGTAGTTCTAACCAAGTTCTAATCAAGAACAAAAATTGTCCATGAGCCAACAATGTGTGCTTGTGGCCAAGAAGGCCAATGGTATCCTGGGGTGCACTAGGAAGAGCATTGCCAGTAATGATCTATAGGTGATCCTTCCCCTCTGCTCGGCACATCTGGAGTGCTGTGTCCATTTCTGGGCTCCTCAGTACAAGAGAGACATGTTGCTCCTGGAGCAGGTCCAACAGAGGGCTGTTATTATTAAGGGACTGGAGCATCTCTTCTGCAAGGAAAGACTGAGAGAGTTGAGCCTGTTCAGCTTTGAGAAGAGACAACTGAGACAGGACCTCATCAACATCTATAAGTACCTGCAGAGAGGGTGACAAGAGGATGGACCAGGCTCTTCTCAGTGGTGCCAAGCAATAGGACAAGAGGCAATGGGCAGAAACAGGAAGTTTCACCTAAGTGTGCAGGTGACCGAGCACTGGAACAGGTTGCCCAGACAGGCTGGGGATTCTCCCTCGCTGGACATATTCAAGAACCATCTGGACACAATCCTGTGCCATGTGCTCTAGGATAGTCCTGCTTGAGCAGGGAGGCTGGACCAGATGACCCAGTGTGGTCCCTTCCAACCTGACTCAGTGGCATTTACAGTGGTCCTGTCCAACTATGTTAGTTTGCATTCTGCTCTGCATTGAGAGGCATCATAAAAGTAGGATGATTTTCTGGGACGGCAACAAAAGAGTTAGTCAAAACTTTTTAGTGGATTTGTTTTAACACCAGTAACAACAACTCAATTTTTAAGGCCTGTTTCCTCTGGAAGATGCATTTTTCTTACAAGAACTGGAAATTCATATGAACAACAAACGAGAGCTGGGACTCTTCAGCTTGGAGAAGGAAAGGGTCAGAAAGAATCTTTTCATTAAGAACAGGGAGCAAGGCTTTTCTCCATGGTGCCTACTGACAGGACAAGAGGCAATGGGCACACAGTAAAACATAAGAAATTCTATGTGAACACAAGAAAACACTTTTTTTTTTTATTGTGAGGCTGGTCAAACACTGTCACAGTTGCCCAGAGACTGTGAAATCTCCATCCTTGGAGATACTCAGAATTCAATTGGACACCAACCTGGCTTAACTTGCTCTAGCTGCCCCTGCTTAAGCACAGCCATTGGACTAGATAATCTTAAGTGGACACTGCCAACCTAAGCAATTTTGTGATTTTCTGATCTAAAAGTTAAGCCTACTTATTTAGGTATGATGTTTCCTTTTGAACTTCTCCTCTCTATGTTGGGCTTCTCCAACAAACTTTCCATTCCTTATATGTATAACCTGTATACACATCGCCCCCCCTCCCTATACCTCTGGACCTTCCAGACAATTATTTCAGTGCACTCCAGGATAATTTGGCCAGTGAATCTAACTTGAGAGATGGAAAGGAGTTCAAGTCAACTGAACTCTTAATCCTACTGAACTTGCACTCAATCCTACTGAACTCGCACTCTTTCAGAGAGTCCCAGCTGGTCATATTTATGTTCTTCATAATCAGTGGAATTCTGGCAAAGAATTTTCTTTCTTTTGTTATTTTCAGTTGAGGGACAGCACCAAAACCACTAAAACCTTTAGGCAGTTTCTATGCCTCTTTCAATATACACTAAGAGCTAATGCTGAAAGTCAAGAATACTGTTTAAACAAAGCAGATTTATAACATGTGCTAACTGCATATCAGTGGGATCTAATTTGTGGTCAAAACAGACAATTTTCCATGATCACCTTCCTAAGGAAACAGATATATACACTTTCAGTGCAACATTAATATCTGAAGTGAAAGATTAGTGTGGCTTAGTAGTTATGGATGTCTGAAAATTACATTAATACTTTTGGAAGTGCTTAAGAAAACATTTTTGAAGAAGAAATAAAAATAATAACAATCAAAAGGCACATAACTTGTGGGCCAATACAAAGAATGCACTGTCCTGACTTATTTATGTATTGTATAAGATTCTAGGTTCAAAGGCCTACACTTTTATGTTGGTTTTATTTACATGTGAAATTTTTTCCAAGTGATACAGGGAAATGGATACCATATGTTTCCCAGCTGTTTTGTTCTGACAGGAACTATTAAGCACTCAGTATGGAAATGAATTCTGTCTGACTTTTATGAAAACACTGCTTTCAACACAGGGGTCTAGACAGAGGAAAAGGCATCAACATTTTGTTTGTCGTCACTTTATTTAGGCTTACATTTATTTTGTTTCTTCATTTTCTCCACTTTTTAACTTTAATATCATACATTTACATAAATCACTGGTGACCAAAATGTAAAATTGGGCACTGAGAAGAGGCAATGACCTTTGTTACAAAAATGTCTTGAATAATTGAAAAGCCATGTATTTTTCTTTTCTTTCATAAAAGTTAGAGCAGAGTAAGGTACTTCCATTTTTCATTATTTTTCTTCGCAACATCTCTTTACAAACAGTGCTTTTCCAGAAAAAAACCCTGGAACACCAAGAACAGTTACCAATATTTTTACTGACTTCAAAAAAATCCTCTTCAGTTAACTGAGATGATGAATTTACACTGCTTTTAATAAAGGATTAGAACATAGCATTTAACCATATAGCTGAAGGGAAGAAAGAAAGTCAGACTGGCAAACACAGGATTTCTTTGTGCCATTTACTCCTTGGGAGCTGTAAAGGCTGCATCAGTCCTTAGACAGTTACTGCATGGCTTCCCTCTAAACAACACTGAAACCACAGGCTGGAGTGGACCAGGATACAGCCTGAATCTTTTCATTCGCTTTCAGATGCTTGTTACCTGAAGAAGAAAAAGTAAATGTTGCCTATAGGCTCCAAAGCACAAGCACAGCAGGAATTACATTGTCTAGTCTTAAAGAGCTGCTCCAGAGGAAAAGCCTCTTGCTCATCTCTCCATACTTATGAACTCAGACAGAGGCCATTAAAAGTCTGGGTCGAATAAATACTGATTTATATTATTTTATAAACAACAGTAAAAGATGGTCTGAGTTTAAGGCAGGAGGCTAGAAGGTTGAGCAACTAGTTTGATTTCAGAATCTGACAAATAATTCTGGAATACTCCTAAAAGGTGATGACAAATTTTTTTTCCCAACTATGTTGTCAAAATTATTTCTTAAACTTTTATTCATTAATATAAGAGACTTGGATAATCCTATTGTTGTATTACTGAAGCAAAAAGAGAGAGGAACACAAAAACTGCAGACTTCATTCACATCAGTAAAGTGTTATGCTGCCTGATAGACCTGAAGTGCCAAAGCATTTCTTTGGCACAAAAGAAGACTCTGTCTGATGAAAACCTGCAACAGTCAAATTTGCAGATGTAGTTCTTCACCACATATAGTGCTCTATGTTCTGCCTAAAAAAGACAAAATGCAAAATGTGAATCCACAGGTCTCTAGGCTTATTTCTAGTTTTATTTATTTATTTATTTGCTTATAGATGTCTTAGAACTACTGGGGGCAAATAAGCAGAAAAGAGGGCAATTAGGAAGCAACTTCTCTTACAATTTAATCACTTCATCTGATTCTATTTTAAGGAATCAATATTGATCCTTATAACCTGTTTCCAGTTGAAAGCATCTGTTGATTTCTGAGTATTTTTCAACATCATCTCTATGTTTATAGCATGAGGAAGTGAGAGGGGGAGTTTTATCTGGCATACAAGCATCTGTAGAACTACAGGATATTTGAGTTTTCTCCAACCATCAAGACAATGCCATGCACAGATGGAACTTTACCCTTGTAACAGGCAGTTTCTGTGACACTTACAGTCTAATGCCAAACACCAGAATACTTCTAACTTGTCCTGAGTATAACGAAAATAACAATGGCAAGTTTTACATTAAGAAAGTCTGTGAATAGCATTGACAACTGCCTATATTTTTTAAAATGCAGTATTTCAACATATTGCTCATGTAATACCGGGAGGGGGCCTGCAGTAAGTCTACACAAAGTTTCATATTTGGAGTTTTACTGTCATCTGAAAGAAATGCCTGAGCTTCTTCCTTGCGATATGCCTTCAGCAGAGACTCTTGAATCAATTAAGACTTGTAGTAATTCCAGGTCCATTTAAAGCACTGTAATTCTGACTTTGAATACAGGTGCTGAAGCATTGACTACGCTAGGGAAACTTTCAGAAAACTCATGGTTGTTATCGCCAACACATCTCTAACACTGACAGGAGTATGTGGGCTCCAAGTGACAGAGAAAGGGATGTCTGTTACAAATCAATGGATAATCAAAACCAGTTCTGAATATCTATTTACTGTTTTAGTAGTATCACAAAATTCATATTTTACTGCATTAATTTTAACTGAAGGTGGCACTGTTTTACAGTTTTAATATATCAATACCTTGTACCAGGAGTACAAGTTAACATAAGCTTTAACATAAGCTGTATAGAATGAGAACATGAATTAAAGAACAGCCCTGCACAGACAAGAACAGAGAGGGTTTGTTGCCATTAAATGGAATTGAAGTCATTCTAGAGAAGAAAGAAAGCATATACAGGGTAAATAATAATTAATCCTTTAAAATAACAATGCATCTTTTCCAGGTAATTCAAACATTTTGATTCTCAGAGAATGAATATTTTTTCTTATCTTGGCTTGAGGAATAACAATGCAAAAGCTGTTTTTCTAAAGTAGAGAAATATAGGAAAGGCAAAGAAAATTTTGAAATTAATAAATTGGGTTTATCCTTGTATGGACTGATCTATGGGTGTAAAAGGAATGTAGCAAGCAAAGTTGTAATGAAAAATCAGATGATGTCATTCTGCCACAAAATGTGTGAAAAGGGAAGAGGGAGGATGCAAAAATTAGGTAGGGAAATAGCTTATATGTACAAGCAAAAGCGGTTTTTTAGTAAGAACATTCTTCAGTATTCTACCAAGGAATGATCCAATGGGTATTGTGTTGTTTCAGACCTATTTACCTCGGAAATACTTGGATAACAGTCTGTGAAACTGATTCCTTTTAACACTGCTTCCAAGTCAAAGTTTACTTTATTTTCTCATGCAACTAAAAACTACCAAGAGCTTGAGACAGAAATTGTCTGTAATTTTACATTCATTGATTTATTTATTTTTCTCAAATAGGAAACTAATATTTTGAATAATTTTTCGAATGGCAGTTACTTTGGGAGTGAATAAAGCAGTGCAGAAGGATAACTGCATTAAAGGTGAATTTGTTTTTATCAATCTGTGAATAAACATCTAGAGTAGCATATCGCCTTCATTTGAAACATCCATTTGATGACAACGAAAAGTCATCACAGATGACAGAATATACTTCAATGACATGGCTCAGTGAAGCTTGTTGAACAGAGATGTCTTGAACCATGTGTTCAAGTGTCCTTAGAAAATGTGCCCAGAAAGAATGCAATCAATTTCATGCTTAATAACAAAAGCATAAAGGGGTGATTTCTGTTTCAGTTCATCAGTCTATATTAAACAGTGCTTGAAATCAATGGACACTCTGGCTAACACTTCATTTCAGGAAAAAGGTCCATTTTTAAACTGCACTCTTTAATTTTCTATCTTTGAAGATAAACAATGACAAAATCACAGAATATTCTGAGTTGGAAGGAACCCACACGGATCATTGAGTCGAACTTTTAAGTGAATGGCCTGTACAGGGCTTAAACCCACAATCTTAGAGTTAATTAGCACCTTGCTCTAACCAACTGAGATAATGTTCACCTTAGCGGTTATTATGCTACCTAGAAAGATCATTATCTTGATGCATGATGGTGGAAAAACAACTACCCTTTATTGTGGATAAACCATGATTTTCCCTGCAATTTTTTGCCAATCTCATATATCTTTCCCCTTGTAATCTTGGGGTACCTTGTTCCAAGGATCCTTTGAAATTATCCTGAGACAGAATTCCCTAAATCTGAGAAGGACTCAGAGAAGTCATAAAGGTCTTGAATGCAGGACTTGAAGGAACACTAAAGAAGTTTGCAGATGATACAACATTGGGAGGAGCTGTTGACTCCCTTTAAAGGCAGAGAGGCTCTGCGGAGAGACCTCGACAAATTAGAAGATTGGGCAACCACCAACTCTATGAAGTTCAACAAGGGTAAGTGCTGGATTCTGCACCTGGGATGGGGCAACCCTGGCTGTACGGACAGAACAGGGAATGAGAGGCTGGAGAGAAGCACCACAGAAAGGGACCTGGGTGTCCTGGTTGATGCCAAGTTGAACACGAGTCAGCAGTGTCCTGGCAGCCAGGAGGGCCACCCGTGTCCTGGGGGGCATCAGGCCCAGCATCGCCAGCTGGGCAAGGGAGGGGATTGTCCCGCTCTGCTCTGCACTGGGGCAGCCTCACCGCGAGTGCTGGGGACAGTTTTGGGTGCCACAATACAGAAAAGACATTGAGCTGTTAGAGAGTGTCCAAAGGAGGGCCATGAGGATGGTGAAGGGCCTTGAGGGGAAGCCATACGAGGAGCAGTTGAGGTCACCTGGACTGCTCAGCCTGGAGGAGATGAGACTGATGTGAGACCTCACTGCAGTTACAACTTCCTTGTGAGGAGAGAGACAGGCACTGATCTCTTCACTCTGGTGACCAGTGACAGGACCCGAGAGAACGGCCTGAATTTGTATCAGGGGAGGATTAGGTTGGATATTAGGAAAAGGTTCTTTACCAAGAGGGTGTCTGGGCACTGGAACAGGCTCCATAGGGAAGTGGTCACAGCACCAACCCAACAGAGTTCAGGAAGTGTTTGGACAATGCTCTCAGGCACATGGTGTCATTCTTGGGGTGTCCTGTGCAGGGCCAGGAGTTGGACTTTAAAGATCCTTGTGAGTGCTTTCCAACTCAGAACATTCTGTGATTCTGTGATTTTGAGTCAGGACTGAGACTCTGCTGCTGCATGACTTCCATGAATATCTTGCAAAAGGGTGAGGAAGGAACAGGACTTTCCCATCAGTACAGACCACTGGCCGCTGCTGTCCAATGAAGGGAGGTTATGGTGGAATTTCAAGGAGGAAAAACTACACATTTGGAAAACATTTCTCAGACTTGCTAATACCTCCTTTTCCAAAAGAACAAGTAATTTGAGCAAGAGTTACAGGCAGTCAGAAATAGCAAAAAATCCTCGAAATCTGCTGAAGGAATTATGTGAAATGCTTGGAAAGCACACTGACTTCTAAACACCAGTATTTGCCTAGGATTAAAAAATGCTTTGACTAATTTGAAAACAATGTAACCAACACTTTCACATGTTACTAATTTATTATTCAAAGTTTACATGAAATGAGGAAAGAAAATGGGATTTACAGGGCTATTTACCAAACTTATCTGTGAACAACAAATAGTAAGACTTCCATATTATTAGCCATATAGTTAAAAAATGTAATTCCACAATGAGGAACTGTCTAGTTTAAATCTGTTCTAACAATCCTGTGGGTGAAAAAGTTTGCATATATATATATATATATATATATATATATATATATATATATATATATATATATAAATTTTAAGTATAAAGTTGAATCTTATACTTTCTCTATAATTTTGTCTTAACTGTCTTAGTGAACTAAGTATTTTCCTGAGACAAAACTGACAGATAAATGTTTTTTAGACTATGACACATCTGATCTATGGTCAACTTTTGCTTAACTTTTAGTTCTTCTAAAAAAATAATTCTTGGACATTTCTGCTTTCACAGTCCTCTCTGTTTTAAAGGAGAAATGCAACCCCTAACTAAGCAGGAATCAGTATGAGGTAGAAAGCTGGATCAGCTCTTTGTAAAATCTCCAAGTTTTTCTATTTGTAACTACTTGAATTAACAATGCAATACAGATATAAAATAGCATGAATGCCATGCATACTAAAGATTAATGATATAATCCATCTTCATAAGATAGCACACAACAACAATACTTTGGCAACATTATTTTAATGATCTACAATATGGGGAAGGCGAAAGACTGCATCAAAAGCAACTATGAAAAGTCATCAAATGGGGCCTTACACAATGTTGAATGATCCAGCTCTGTTGATATCTCAAGATACTTCAAATATGGAAGTCTGTAGAGATTTAAAGTGATACCCTCCTGTCCAGTACTATATTATTACTCTGTGATTAAACAGAGTAAAAATAAAGATTTTAGTACTATTTCCTATTCATCAAAGTAAATAGTAAGTAGTGAGAAAAAACAGCTTTTAGTACTGTTTCCACTTTGCCAATACTATTATCAGGCCTAAATATCTCTTTTTTACTCAAGACTTTTAACCAATCTGTAATTAACTTCCACTGGCAGAGTCACCAGAGCTACTACTGTCTTCCAGCAATGCCTGTATCTGCTTCTGTCAACCCCTTTTCAAGGAAATAGATGAGTGCACATGTAATTAAAATCATAATTGAAAAATGTCCGTCCTCAGAGGCAACCATGGAACAAGAGAGCTACACAATAAATTGCCAGCATCCCACAATCTAAAGGAAGAGCTCATAACCAGTACTTCATCCTTGCTATTGGTCCAAGCATATTACTTTATGATGACTATCTGAATTTTGAATGGCAAAAGAAGAATGGGAGGAGGAATATGGGAGACAATGGTGGAAGCAAGTAGGGAGGAGTGAGGGATTGAATGCTAAGGAGAATAGCAGGGAAGAAAAAGGAGCAGGGGGGGAAGAAGTGGGTGAGACAGAAGAAAGGAGGAGAGATGGAGGTAGGAAGAATGAGAAAGGAATGGGGGAAGAATAGCGTGGAGAAATGGTGTGACAATAGAAGAATGGGGAGAGAAGGGGGAGAATGGGAGTAAGAATGGGTAAGAAGAATGCAGGAGAAGTGGGAAGGAAATGGGACAAAAGGGGAAGATGGTAGGATGCAAAGGATGAGGAAGGGGGGAAGAACCAGCAAGAAGGAAGGAAGAAGAGAGAAGAGAAGGGATAGGGGTGAGGCAGGGGAAGGACAGAAGGGTGTAATGGGGCAGGATGGAAAGAATGAGGGGAATATGGAGGGGAGCATGCAGGAGGATGGGGGGAGATTGGGGTAGAATGAGAGAGGGGAAATTGAGGGGGGTGAATCAGAGGGCTTTGCCCTTTACACTTCTTCCCTGCTTTTGCTTGCAACAAGTAATATCGGGTGTGCAATCACTGCTGTGCCCTGTATGGGCAGTAACATGCAAGCAAGTATGGTAAGGAGAGCTTTGCTTCCTCTTATTGCCAAGGACAGTGGCACATGGTGAACTGGCTTTTCATGACTGTGTTAGAAGAAGTAGCAGTCAGAAAGTTTTGATGTAAGTTAAACACATCAGAAATTTAAAACAGTCAGAAAGGAAATACAGAAGTAAAAGATGTCGAAGTATAGCACAGTTCTTAAGGCCTTCTATCATCCCATGAATTCCAAGTCTCCTGTTTCTGTTATAAAAGTACTTGATGAAACAACATTAACAAAAGTTCAATTAAAAGACCTGAAAGCACAATAAACTTTTCATAGCTCAACAAAGATACTTGTCTTACCAATTCATTTCTCCTCCATCAGGAAGAGAAAAATAAAAGCGGATTAATCTGATTTACAGAGTGAAAAACAACACTGAATGCACTTTTTGTCAGGGGGGTGGGGGAAGGTTTCCAGCTGGTTCTCATCTATATGTCATGATTCTTCATTTAGTTTACACTATTAAACTAAAAAACTCAGCTTTAATCTTAACTATTACAGTATGCCTTAGCGTAGATTCTATCATGTAGCATCCTTGATACAGTTTCAGACTCTGGCAAAACATCATCCCTCAGACTGGTCGTGGCCATATGGGTAGTAAATGTATCCAACATTTTTTCATTGGCGCCTACATTATTACGTCTTGTCACCAATGGTTTCTCGGGTTTTCAAGTAAATTGTTGCACATACTGTGGTTTGGAGCTGCTGAGATGAAGCCCTACATTTATCCGTATACAGCCAAATCCTTTTTTGGAACTTTCTTTACTTCTAATGAACTAACATCTGTTGAAAAAAAAGAAAGTCATGTTTCCAGAACACTGTACAGAAATGAGAGAAAACAAAACAACAGGACACTGCCAAGAAGCTATTGTTGCCAAATTGTACATGATTGAAAAAAAAACAGCCCAGAAAATGATGGATGGACAGAAGTGGGCATCATACCTGATCTATCTTCATTCTGTGAATCACACCTTCTACATAATTCTGGGATGGTCTTGAGAGAAGTTACAGAATACTGTAAAAAAGGAAAAAAATGTATAGAGGTAATAATTAAAAAATATTAAAAGTATGATTTTCAAGAGGTTCAAATGTCATGGACACTAACTAAATCTACAAACCAAGGGTAGTTCTGGCAGTCTGATGGTCTTCTCAGGTTGCATGAGAAAAGCAGATGGCACCTGCTTTTGTGTCCCACTTTAAGGCATATGAAACAGATTTTCAAAGCTAGAGCAAAGCATCTACCCACCTCAGATTTCTCCTTTCTGCACCATTATTCAAGTCACAAATACAATGCAACACAATGCCAGATACACTGGAGTTTAGAACATGTCCGGGCTTCACAGTAATCTTCAAGGGTCTCACTTTGCCCACCTGTGCATCTCTAATGGTGATTGCACTGCAACAATCATTATGCTTAAAAACTAGAATTCAAGATTTCACAAACCAATATGTAAAAGTGATGCAGAATATTTGTGCTGTAGAGATCTGATTTCAGAGATGGATGGGTGTACTTACACATATCAGATGACAGGCTCATTTCTCTAACCTAGGTTTATTAAAGCAAACTTGTATTATTTTATTATTTTGATGTGACAAAACACACCTGATATGAATCAGAGTGTTATTCTCTGAATCAACCATTAAAAAAGAAAAAAAAATCAGAGATGGCATATGTCTTTTACTAAACAGAATTATTTTCTCTATAAACTTGTGGAATACCTTTGGAAAGACACAGGTACTAGTATTACAAAACCATACATTCTGATATGCGGTTGCTTAATAGAAAGTCTTCCTTAATCAAATAATTAAATGTTACAGGAATCCCCACTTAAACAAATGAAAATCTTTATGTCTGTGAAAGAAAGATCAAATACTTCGCTTATACAAGAAAGACCCTATTAAAAAGAGTATTTTGGAAACTAAAACAGAAAAAAAGCATTTAGGATTAGCACTACTGAAATTTTTTAAGAATACATAAACACCACATGTTTTCAAAGAAACATATTTTTAGCTGGTGTGCTGTTGACCAGTGAAGCAAAACAACCACATATAAAACCATATGAACTTACCACACAAAAACGAAATGGTGATACATTGTCCTGGTTTTTGCTGACAGTTCATCATTCAGTGTTTGACATGTTTCTAAAGCACAGCTGGCAATCTCCTTCAAAATAATCTGAAGTCAAGCTCATGTGACCAATTGCAGAGTAATTTACTTTTCTGGTGCAAGCTTAAGACTGTTACTCCAATGATTGTAGTTACTTTATTAAGCACAGAAAACCTCCTAGACCTTACTTTTTCCCTTGCTGACCTAATTCAGGGATGTATTGAGAAACCTCAACCACAAGAAGAAACCCTCATAAGTATTTCCAGGTTCTACACTGAACTTATTAATTAAAATGTGTAGCAGCACTCCAGAACTACACAGTGATTCCAATCCCTGTTAAACAAGGAGTTGTCTATAAGGCTGTGACTGCTTTAGGATGTGACAGCCTCAAGCAGAAAACAACAGAACAGAAACAGGGCGAAAGATGCTACTAAATACAAATTAATACAAGTTAAACACAGACATGGACAAAAACCATGTGCTATGCTTCACTTTAGTTATTGTTTAATAAAGACTGAGCTGTTAAGCTATACATCTTGCTATTTCAGCACAAAAACTTAGAATGCAATGTTGAACCAGTCTAGCACGATTCTTAAGAGAATCCAAGGAGCATGTCTCCAAGGAATATGGTAGCTTCATAAGACCAGCTGTTGCAGTTTAAACTATTACACAGTTTGTAATTCAATTAGAAAGAGGCCCTTTGTATTCTATTGCTATGTGTTTTGTCAGACAACTTCAAAAACAGAAAGCCATCTTTCTTTTTGTCTTTTTCCTGTTCTTTCCTGGAAGAACAGATTTTTTTCTGTTTTAACATTGCACTAAAATGTATTCGGTTACCTTGTCCCACCACCAAAAATCTATTAAATGTTTATAAATTTATTACGCATTTTAATAATATCAGTTTGATTTCATTAACAGATATCCTCCCACTCACCTCTGTCCCCAAAAAAGGCTTCTGCAAATTTAAATTTCTGCCTTCTGCACTTTGTATTTAAAATGTGAAGAACCAACTTTTGGTCCAGGCAGCGACTACAATTACCCCTTAAAGCACACCATTCTAACCACAAAAAACATCCATTCCCAGCTCTTCCCACTAGAATTACTTTCTCTCATACTCTAACTCCAGTTCCAATAATCAGCAAGGTTTCCTAGCTTTTCTTCAAATATAAATTTTAAGGTTACACAGAAGGACAGCAAAAGAGGTTGAGATCGCAACCCTTCTTGGAACAGAACTTTAGACTTAAGGCTTATTCAACAGCATTTAAAATTAATTACTTTCAACTCTTCATTCAATAATTTCAATTTTTTTTGCATACAAAATTAAACACCACTTCTCACATTTCACCATTAGTGTAAGCAAGTCAGCCAGAGTTGAGGGCCATGCCCAAAAGCATAACCGAAAATGTAAGAGCTGAGCACAACAGGTCACTTCGTTAGTCAATACTTGCTGTGATCTTTGGTGTTTAATCAAAGTCTGTTGTGGTTGATACTGACATTCATTAACAAACTAAGGGCTTCTTCCTAAGATAATGCATGTAATGGAATTTTTGATTACTGTTTGACGTCTGGATTCTTTGTCTGCATTTAAGCCCTGGCTATGTACAACCTGAAATAGTGAATTCTAGTAAAGCCAGAAAGAACTTTGTAAGATGGAAGAACAGCATCATCAGCAAATGAGACAGGAAGCAGTAACAAGCATTCCATGCAAATGCAAGATATTCCCAGCTTTCTCCAACAGACACTGCTAATTCAGGTGAAAATGGGACTTCCCTTGTAATACTTTTGTTCATAATGTAACACTGTGTTACACAATCTGAATTAATGCCAATGTTAACCTTTTAAACTTCATATGGTTTTCAAATTTTAATGCAATGAATTTTAAACCCAACGTGTGAGGAAAATATCTTTAATAGGGCTGTTTTGTGCTGTGCCACTTGTCCACCACTTGCAGACACATTTGCATCCAAGAAGTATCAGAAAGAAGAAATAACTGATCACACGTAGTAGTAGCATAGAAATATTATACAAAATGGTAAAAATCAATGTAAATTAAGAAACACAAGTTACTTTTCAACATTCTGTTGTGGAGAATACCTTTAAGTGCTGCGGTGCTCCAGCCTTAGTTATCAAAAGGCAGTCTGCCACATAGCAACATTGCCAAGATGTCACTCACTTTACGTTTCCCCTCTGTCACAGAACCTTAAGCTTTGTAACAGGTTAGCTTGATTTGAAATTCCCTCTAACTATATTGTGATTAGCCAGTTTAAATGTGTTCCTCCTCTGAGATGTTTCATTGGTTTTCTCTCATGTATCTCTACTCGGATTGGTTACACTCTGTTATCCCTACCCCTTAAAGCAGCAGAGACAGAGCGGGTAGGGGTCTCTCTGCTAACCTCCCTCCAAGAAATGCACCCTGTCCTCCTGGGCAGAGAAAAATAAAACTTGGAATATCAGTTGCAGAAGTCCGTCTCTCTCATTCCTTTTGCCTTCACTGCTGCCTCTGTGAAACTGCCTGCGGTGAAAAGCTGTCACCTTCTGTGGACTGAGATAAACCCTGCAGGTCACTCCGGCCCCAGCTGGATACAAGCAAGGGCGGGGAAAAGCGACATTTAAGGTATCCCAAATGGAGTCGAACTGCAAAGAAGTGTGCATAGTGTGACTCTCAGACCACATTATCATAACCCTGACACTCCCAAAAGCACAAAGGACCACACCCAATTCCTACTGTTTGCAGTATCAAAACTAAAATAATTTACCTCCACTGGATCAAGACACCAGTGACTCGGTCTTGCTCTTAAATGCAGAGCTCTTTTTTCATTTAGATGGTGAAAACAGGCACCTTCCTCCATTACAGCTAATTTTTTTCCAAGTTATTATTACTATAAACAGTTTAACAGTCTCATTTCAATTTATTTGCTATAGTGGAAACCAAAATGTTTCATTAATATTAAAATCCCATTAAATTAGTAACTTTACAATACATTTTCTTAATCATTTATTAACTGAGCAATGCTACTCTTTTTCTGAGACATTTATTTGGGAGTAGCAAGCTACATTGAGAAAAAGCAAAGCAACAATACTTGGCTTGATCTTAGAGGAAGATTTTTCTCAATAGTAGTGTCAATTTAAGCAGCTTCAAAACAAAAAAACAGAGGAGGAAAGAGGTTAGACTGCTACAGTGCATGTGGAAAATATCACCTTCCCAAAGTAAACATCTATCTTACAGCTGTGATGAGCATCTTTGGAGCACTGGGTAGGTTATTTGTGCTATGTATTGTTGATAGCATCTTATGTAGACACTCAGTATGTTTTTCTTCCCTTTAGCTTCAAAGGAGACCTATACAGACACCAACACTGTTAAAGGTACAAAATGTCTGTCTGAAACTAACACTTCCTATGAACAACTTAGTAGACATCTGCATTTTGCTTCACTCTGAAATGGAAGAGAGAAAAAAAAAGAGAGAAACATAAGAAAGAGCATCAGCTGGATGGGAAATAAATCAATCTGCTGCAGCTAATGATTGTGCCTGCACAGCGATGTAGGACCCTGCATGCTGAGCCCGGTACAACTGGTTGCTGGGTAGACAAGGTCTGGCTGTGAGCCTGAGGGGTGACCCAGCTCTTCCTGTGGCCAAAGAAGGGTGACAGCAGCATCAGAAGGTGCCCTGTGATGAGTAAATGGGAGGCTAGTAGCTTGGGCATACTCCTAACCACGCGTACTCTACATTGTCCCTGCCAGGCGAGGATTCACATGAAGTTTTTTAAGTTGTTTCAAAATCCCTGATGATTCAACAGCTGTTTAATTATATTTAATTAGAATTTTAATTACCTTTAAGTTAGGCGCAGTCCCACAGTGGCACCACTGAGCCAGGCTTTCCATCATACAGAGCTAATAGAATGATCAGAGCAATAATATATACACTCAATTTCTAACAGTTTACAAACATCTTAGGATCAGGAACGCTGGTTATGATGAGGTTATCTTGTATTATTTCCGTAAACCAAAAAATAAAATAGTTTCAGTTTTCTCAATTTGCCAGTGCAATATAAATCCTGCATTTCAATCAAATGATTAGGAAACCTTTAGGTAACCATACCAACAGCAACTTACATGCCGGAATAAATTTATGATCAAAATCAGGAGAAATGGGAAAAAGGTGAAAGCATAAAACATACTTTTGATAATGTATCTATCGTTTAATGCAACCTAAAGGTCTTTTTCCTTCTTCCATTTTGTGAGCAGTTATTAATGAAGAAATAAATTAAAATATTCAGCTGGGTTGCTTAATGTCACTGCAGACAGATTATTCTTTTTCTTTAATGTAAACAAGAGCCTCAGAAACCTGTTCTGCTTCTGAACCACAGTCAAATATACTATACGATTTAGACCTGGAATGGAACCATCTTAGTTTATAAAATAAGCATCACATTTGTATTCCAGAGACCTGATGGAGTTGTGTCAGAGACAGGAAAAGGTGTTTCAAGACATCTTGAGGAGCTTGGAATTGTGGGGAAGGGGGCAGATTGGGCCTCGCTCTGGTCGCCAGTGCATCCTGCCCCCATACGGCGCCCTCGGCTCTGCTGTACCTGTCAATCGAGGGACACTGGGGACAGCCCCTCAGTGTCACCCACCCCCGAGTGGCCGAGACACTGGGGACAGCCCCTTGGTGTCACCTGACCCATCCCTGAGTGGCCAAGACAAGAGAGGTCCCACCTGGCGGGGGCAGGCCCAGGGGCAGGGCCAAGGGTTTAAGAAGCCTCACCATGTGGCTCTATCTCTCACTCTTTCACCTACCCCCATCTTGGAGAATTACATCACTGGAATCCAGGAGTTGGTAGCTGTGCCTGTTTTTCTATATCTGTCCTATCTTCCTGTTTTCCTCCCTTTCTTCTTTTTCTAACTTTCCTCTCACAGAACAGAACATCGGATGGGCTGTAAGGTTTTCTATGTTTAATGGGCTAAGGTTATGCCGGGATAAGTGATGTTGTGTACCATTTACTCTTTTGCCAATGTTCCCTAATTTTCTGTAGTTCTGCCAGTAAACTTTTGTGTGGTTTTTTTACTTCTTGGGAAATTTTGGTTGAATTTTCTCTTTGCGCCTACCCAGAGAACAAGAGTCTTGGTTCAGTCCCAGATTTGGGTAACCTGGGGCGTAACAAGTTGGTAGATGTAACTGCTAAGCCACTCTCAATAATATTTTAAAAGTCATAGGAGTCAATCTCCAATGACTGGATAAAAGTGAATATCACATCACATTCATTTTTAACAAGGACAAAAAGAAGGACCCTGGAAATTACCAGCAGATTAGTCACACCTCAGTGCTCAGTACGACCACGGAACAGATCCTCCTGGAAGTTATGCTGAAACATATGGATGACAGAGAGGTGATTAAAGATAGCCAGCATGGCTTCACAAAGGGAAAATTGTGCCTGACTAATATAGTGGCCTTCTACAGTGGAGTGACAAGAGCTACAGATGTCATTTGTCTTAACTTCTATAAGGCCTTTGGCACACTATATCCAAGCACAACCTCCTTGCCTCTAATTTGGAGAGATATGGGTTTGATGGATAGATGGACAAGTAATTGGCCATGTCCAACAAGTTACAATCAACAGCTCCATCTCCAAATGAAACTCAATGAGTGGTGTCCCTCAAGGATGCCTACCACAACCAACTGTATTTAGTATCTTTATCAAGGACACGGATGATGGGATCGAGTGCACCCTTAGCAAGTTTTCACATGACACCAAGCTGAGTGGTGTAGATAATTTGCCAGAGGGAAGGAATGCCAAGAAGAGGGACCTTGTGGTGTGGACCCATGTGAAACTCATAAAGTTCAATAAGGTCAAGATCCTGCACATGTGTCAGAGCAATGGCCAGTATCTCTACAGACATGGGTATTGAGAGCAGCCCTGCAGAGAAGGACTTGGCATACTGGAGGATGAACAATTCAACATAAACTGGCAATGCCCACTTGTAGACCAGAAAGCCAGTCGTATCCCGGGCTGCACAAAAAGTCTGTCCAGCAGAGTGAGGGAGGTGATCCTTCCCCTGGATTTCATTCTTGGCAGAGTCCATCTGGAGTACTGCCTCTGGCTCAGGGGCCCCTGGGACAAAAAAGACATGGACCTGCTCAGTGGGTCCAGAAGAAGGCCATGAAAAAATCCAGAGGGCTGAAACACCTCTTGCTGTGAAGTAAAGCTGAGAGAGTTGGGGTTCTTCATCCTGGAGAAGAGGAGGCTGCCGGGAGACTTTCTTATGGCCTTCCAATGTATAAAGGAGGCTTATAAGTAAAATAGACGAAGGCTGTTTTCCAGGGCCTGTAGTGACAGGACAAGGGGCAAATGAAAGTATATCAATTTAGATTGAATACAAGAAAGACATTTTTTACAATGAGGGTAGTGAGACACTGTAACTGATTGTCCAGAGAAGTTGTGGATGCCCATCATTCATGATTGTATTTGTTCTACACGGCAAACTAACAGCAGGGGCTGCCCCCATGTAGGACATAAGCAGCTGACTTCATTATGGACTGGCTGCTGGCAAAGGCTGAACCCATCACAAATGCTGGGTAGCACCTCTGGGATAACAGATTTAAAAAGGTGTAAAATGCTGCATAACAGCAGCTGGGTGTGCTAGTTTGAATGTAAACCAGCAAGGGAAATTAACCTTTGGTTGACCTTGGTATCTTGTGAGAGATTTTAGGTCAGACTTAACAATTTTAATAGAAAGGTTACAATAAATGCAGTAATAAAGAAACAAAACTGGCTTAAAATCACAAGGTCAGAGTACAACCTGATACCCCATTGACCAGGGTGGTAGCTGTACTGCGATTGAGCAGCGGTAGCAGTGCTGTTGAAAGCAGTGGTCCCAGAGAAGAGTCTGGTCCTCTGGGCATCCAGTGGTGGTGGTGTCTCTCAGTCCCCAGGCCTTTTATGTGGTGGTTCTTAGCTGGTACCTCCCCCAGGGTGGGGATTTCCACAATGGAAATGATGTAATTCTATGAGTTATAGGATATTTCTGGAGTTCTATTCGTCGGTGTTTATCCAGCTTGGTGATGGGCCATTAACAGATACAATCCTCTCAGGATGGGTGGAGCTTGCTGCTTCCCAGGGAAGTTATCCTGGTTGAGATAAGAAACACTACCCCACTTCACATGGTCTGCCTCTCCTCAGCTTGTAGCCTGAGGGACCAGGTGCATAGCCAGCTACTGTGAACAACCCAGTGATGCGGATGGTGATGGAATACATACTTGGTTATACCCAGGACACTGGGAGAGAGGAATAAAAGAAAATGTGAGACACCAATGTCAATAAAGAAATAAGGGAAGGCAGTGCTCCAGGTGCTGGAGCAGAGATTCACCTGCAGTCAAAGAAGACCATGGTGGAGCACATATCCAGGCTGCAGCCTGTAGAGGACCTCACACTGGAGTGCATGGATGTGCCCTGAATAAACCTTCAGCCTGTGGAAAGACAGTGCTAGTGCAGGCTGCTGGCAGGAACTAATGCCTGTGGAGAGGAGACCACATAGGAGCAGGTTTTCTGGCAGGAACTGTGACCCTGTGTGAGACCCATGCCAGGGGGATTGTATCTTATGGAAAGGATGCACAGTGGTGCAGTCCATGAAGAACTGTGGCCCACGGGAAGGACTCACACTGCAGAAGTTCATAGGGGACTGTCTTCAGTGGGTGGGATCCCACGCTGGTGCAGGCATGAAGAGTATGAGCAGGAGGGAATGGCAAAGACACTATGTGATAAACTGAATGCAAACCCCATCCTCCCCTATCGCCCTGGTCTTGTTGAGGTGGCAAGGTAGAGCACTCAGGAGTGAAGCTGAGACTGCAAAGAAGGAAGGGGTGGGGAAAAAGTGGTTTTAGATTTGGTCTCGTTTCTCATTATCCTACACTGTTTGATTGGCAATAAATTACATTAATATTGCCAAGAGGAGTCTTTTTTGCCATTGACAGTAGTTGGTGAGTGGTGTCCCTCTCCTTGAAGCACAAGCTTGTTGATGGAGGGGGAGTGAGAGAGTGGCTTGGTGGGCATCTGGTGACCAGTCAATGTCAACCCATCACAATGAGCCTTTGAACAACCTGATCTAGTAGAAGGTGTCCTTACCTATGACAGGAGGATTGGAACTGAATGACTTTTGAAGGTCCTTTCCAACCAAAACCATTTTATTCTTCTATGATTTTGGAGAAACGTACAGTTTCTTTTTCTCATGTACAAATGCAAAAACAAAACAAAGGAAAACAAAACAAAAAATCAAACAAACCCCCCCTCTGCCCCCCAACTTACCTATACATATATTTGCCTTTTAAAACAAATTCCTATCTTCCTATCTATTTTTACATCTATTACATTTTGGTCACTTTTACTGAAATGGACTACAAGGGTCTGGACAATACACAGTGGCTTTCCAACTGAGGTACATTTGTAAGAGCATCGTCTTAGTAGCCTCCATGCTGTCATTATTATTAGTCACTTTTCTGTACTGATTAGAACCAGAGGGCTAACAGGAATAATATAATTTGCTAACACAGATGCTAGGCAGCTGCTCTTACCAGAGCAGGCTAATGATAAAATGTGAAGGTCAGGTATCTCTAAACTGTATATGGTGAGATATGAGTAGAGCATTAGAGTAACCATGAATTCTCTTGTTGATCTGGATTCTGGCAACAAATCCTTTGTCCTCTTACCTGCTAAAGCAAGAAGTAAAACTGCTACCTCAATCATTCGCGATTTTTTTTTATTTAATGTTCGGCATCCACTGAAAGAACAGCCTATTAAAGCAGGCAGCCTGAGCTGTTCAGCAGAAAAGTGAGTAACCTAACCCACCAGTATGCAGCAACAGCCACAATGGGAGAGACATGGAAAGGTTACATCTATTACGTTTTACAGTTTTACAAAACTGAGTATAGAAACAGATACCAGGACATAATCTAGCATATAACAGTAATAAAAAGAAAGTTGCCCATAATAAGGTATTCACTCAAGACTGGCTCATTGTCTTGTAATATTTTGGGCATTTGCCATATTTTGCTTTAATAAAAATTCAACAGTACAAGAGGTACAAAAAAAATTCCTTTTCAAAAGGAATTTGTCTGTGAATAAAGCATCTGGAATGTTTTAAAATGAATCAAGAGTCCCAAATGCTAATGGGAAAACCAGGCCCTTTGTAAAAAAAAAAGAAAAAAAGAAAAAAGAAAAAAAATATTAAACTACAAAACTATGAAACATGTGGAAGGAGACAGTGACATATTTTCAGCTGAAAATCGAATTAATAAATTCTCTTACAGGAGACTTAATTTATGTATTCAAGTCTATTGTTTATCAAACTTTAAAAATATGAACAACTCTATTGCACAAAAAGCAGAAACACTGGCAGTAGGAGTAGTATTATCAGTAATAGACAAATATAATGTATCAGCACCTCTTATAAGAACACTAACAATGTAACACAGTACAGTAACACAGCATTTTTGCTTGCAATTCGGACTGCAGTTGTTTTATTTGTGACACTAAGGATCAATGCTGCCTATGAATCTCTGGAAGTCTTTCTAGCTCTTTCTGTACTCTACCACCTCACAGGTAGCTACATCGCACCTATTGATAAAATCCTGCTGTACTGGGAAATTGCTACTGTTGAAAAGGGCAGAGGTGAGAGAATGAGGATTTTTACAATGGAAATAGATTCAATTGAAAAAGGGAAACTTACGATTTTGGTGTCTAAGGCTAGCACTACAGCACATATAACTCATTCAGGACAATACAGGAGATAAGCAACCCAGAAATAAAGCTAATTTATTAATTTGATTTGCAAGTAAGTTTTACTACCTGAAGGAGAAGAGTCCAGTTTTCATTCCAAGCTTATTAGAGATTTCTTTTACAAAACATCTTATTTCATTCTAGAATCAAGCTATCTAAACATTCATTTATATGAAATAAAAAGAAGTGTGGCTTCTAACAATAGTGGTGCTTTTTATATCAGGACTGAGATATCTAAGTTTGTCTTAACTTGAACAAAAAAAATAAGACTTCTACTTACCGGTATATCATCACTGAAATCTATTTCATCCAAATCAAGGTATTCAGGGGCTTCCATTATTCTTCTATGGACATTTTGGGTGAGTCAGCACATTAGTAAAAACCTAATTAAGAGAAGAGAAATGGATTATATTTAAAGAGTCAAAACCACACAGAAGTGATTTCATATAGTTGCTAGATTACTGAAAACATTTTACTTCATTAGTAAAGTCTTTCATAACTTAATCCTAAAACTAAATATGATTTGCCACCTCTACTCTGCATATCATGAAGCAGACATTTCAATTTTTGGGGAGAACAGCCAAGTGTTACTTGAAGTGGAAGTCAAAAATACTTGAATCAGGATCACTCAGTCCCTCCAGAGGTTCAATACGGGTATAAAGATCTAAGATGTTGAACATCCTCACAACCTTGGAACCATAGCTGTGTTAATGATGTGTCTTCTCTTAAGGATGAGACATTTACTCAGAGCAGCACCAGTTACATGGTTTTCCTCTGCCCAAGATGGCAGAAAAGAACTGAGAATCCCATCCGACCTTATCTCTGCTTACAAGCAGACAAACACACAATGCAGTCAGTGTTTTACAGATTAATGGTTTACCATGCCTCGGGCTGTGAGTGCACATCTCCCAGAACAGCAACGAATGCAATGCCAGAATTATATCACATGCACTAATTATCAGCGGCACTAACTGTTTTCTTACAGCAAGATTAAAAGGAGAAAAATCTCTTGCAAAGGAAGAAATTTGGCTGGAAAAGTCAATGTTAGATCTGAATAAATTGAAGCTTAAACAATTAGAAGATCAAAGACAATAAACCCCTCTTTGTCAATCCTAACTAGAATGAAGGTGTGTGTTATCACTACAGACAAGTACAACAGAAGCAAAAGTAGAAAAGGAAGCTATTTTAAAGGAAGCTGAACAAGAAAAGCGCAATGCATTTTTAAATAATGTGAGGCATTACCTAAGGATTAAGATTATTTTGGAAGAAAATTAAATCCTCTAGTACTTGCACATAACAAAAGGAAATGCCTTAAGGAAAAAAAAAAAGACACAAACCCAATTTATTCATATGACAACTACCAAGAAATATGTTTTTGGATAATGAAATCAGCTGTGTAGGTCTAAATAAAATCACTGCATGAAACATTCAGACCCCTAGGATAAGGGATCTGAAAAAAAAATGCTTTTCTGCACTGTGACACTGGCAAACAAAACCTCAGTAATTAATCCCCCTAATAACACATTCTCCAAGCACAAAGCTGACCTTAACACACCTGTTCTTCAGAAGTTATTAGAAAGAGAACCAGGAGGCAAAACTCCAGTTTTATGCTGAAATAGCTGAAAAAACCAATTTTTGTTTCTCACCAAGTTACTGAACGTAAAGCATTACCAGCATCATTTTCTCATTAAGTGAATGTTCTGGTCTTGGCTGGGATGGAGTTAATTTTCTTCACAATAGCTAGTATGGGTGTGGGATTTGTGCTGGAAACAGAATTGATAATTCAGGGATGCTTTCATTACTGCTGAGCAGGACTTACACAGAGCTAAAGCTTTTTCTGCTCCTCAACCCTCCCTGCCTGTGAGCAGGCTGGGGGTGCAAAAGGAGTTGGGACAGCCAGGACAGGTGACCTCCACTGACCCAATGGGATATTCCATAGCAGATAACATCATGATCTGCATAAAGCTGGAAAAAGGAAAAAGGTGGGATGTTTGGAGGGATGGTGTTTGTCTTCCCAAGTCAGTGTTATGCATGATGCGGCTCTGCTCTCCAGAAGATGGTGGAAAACCTGTCTGCCCATGGGAAGTAGCGAATTAATTCCTTGTTTTGCTTTGCTTGCATGCACAGCTTTTGCTTTCCCCACTAAACTGTCTTGATCTCAACCCAAGGGTTTTGTCACTTCTGTTCTCTGAGGGGAGTGAAAAAGCAGTTGTGTAGTGAAACTGTGGAGGACAGCAGCATGTAAGAACAACCTCAGCTACCTATTACTTGCTCTCACTGTTACTATTAGACTTGGGTAAAGCAGTGGGAAAAGAGATGACTACAAAAAGGTAAAAGCAGTATAAAGCTCTCAGTCCAATTTGATATGAGGAAATGGAAAAGTGTCTATTGTGAAACTCATCAGAAGCTTTTCATTTTGCACATTCCCAAATGCTAACTTTATTCTCAGAGGGAACCACTAAAATCAGACAAAAGCCAGACAATTAAAGGAAATAGCTATTGTGAAAAGGCATGATGCATTCAAGTCTACAAATTTCTTCATTACAGATTTTTCTCAACAGAAGTATAAAATCTCAGTACATTTTTTTAATATTTACGTATTTGGGAGGCATCACAGCTTACTTGTGGCAAAGTACACTGCCAATGTATTGGATCGGCAAGGCAAGGTTTTGGTAGTGGGAGTGTTGCACGGTTGGCTTCTGTGAGAATATACTAGCAATTTCTGTTGTGTCTGATGGAGTTAGTGCCAGCTGACTCCACTGCAGACCCCCTGCTGATCAGAGCTGAGCCCCTCAGTGATGGCGGTAGCAGCTCTGGGATAACAGATTTAGGAAGGGGAAAAAGTTACTGTGCAACAGCAGCTGGGAGAGAAGAGCGAGTGAGAGCAACAGCCCTGCAGACACAAGGAAGGAAGGGGAAGGAGGTGCTCCAGGTGCCAGAGCTGAGCTTCTCCTGCAGCCCATGGTGAAGACCATGGTGAAGACCATAGTGAGGCCGCTGTGCACCTGCAGCCCATCTAAGTCCACGGTGGAGCCTGTGGAGGACCCCAAGTCAGAGCAGCTGGATGCCCAAAGGAGGCTGTGACCCCATGGAAAGTCCATGCTAGAGCAGGCTCCTTGCAGGACCTGTGAACCCCTGTAGAAGGGAGACCATGCAGAAATAGTTTGCAGGCAGGCCTGGTGAGCTTTCTCCAAAGAGGTAGAGACCAGCTGTCAGTCTATCACTGTGACTATTGATAACAAACCAAATTATTGTAAGTTTTCGAAGTAAGACAAATGCTGACTGTATATGTCAAGTGTATTTGACAAATGCTGACTGTGTATGCCAACCACCAGAGGGGCTGGGCACTGGAACAGGCTCCCCACAGAAGTGGTCACAGCACCAGACTGACAGAGTTCAAGAATTTTTTGGATGGTGCTCTTGGACACATGGTGTGACTCTTGGGGCTTTCTGTGTAGGACCAGAAGTTGAACTAAATGATCCCTGTGGTACCTTTCCAACTCAGAATATTCTGGGATTGTATGATTCTGTATATACTATCCTACACACATTAAAGGATTTTATTACTATATAACATGATTAAAGTATGAAGTACAAATGAGCATTAAAATATAAAAATTTAGAAGTTGAAAACATATATGGACCATATAACTTACAAATAGTCTGAAAACAAACCAAAGCTTTAATGAGTCTCAGGTTTTCACTGGAATTAAATGGATTAAAAAACCACCCACCCACTATACTTAAAAATCAACAGAAGAGATAAATAAAGCTACTTTAAACATGCCACATAAGGAGGAATCAAGAAGTGACCCAGAGTTTTAATTTTCAACTAAAACTGAAGTTATTCAGTTAAAATTAAACTATAATATTTTTAAAAATAATTCTTTTAAAAATTAAAATGTTAAAATAAATTTTTAAAAAGTAAAATAAAACTATTCAGTGAAGAAATTATTCAGTTTATAAAAACTCCAGTAAAAAAACTCCATAGCTTTAGTAAAAGAACTATTATTCCTGGTTATCACATATCTCAAGATTTTAGAACAGAAAGATCTCAACCTTTCAAACTTATTTTTTTCATTATAAATTGTAAGAAGCCATTGAGGCAAAAAAATTTGCTGTGTCCATGCAGAGCTGACAAAAGGATCATTTCACCTAGTGATTTACAAAACCCATGAAGTCAGTCCACAGTCCTGCATCATTACTTTTCCAAAATGTTATCTTCTGTCTTTTCAAAAACTTAAAGACTATGAAACACACAAAGGCTGAAGAGAAAGTTGGTAACCAAAACAAACACATTTTCTCAATGCAAAACTTTCTGAAGATTGTGTTCAGTTATGTGAAAAGAAAGAGCAAGAGATTAATGTATTCTCTTCCCTACAAGATTTTACTTTTTTTTTCTTGGTGAACTGGACAGCACCTCAAGTCAAATATTATGACTAAGTAAGATTTCTCATGGCTGCACTCGAAGGTTCACACAAAAGGTGTACCTTTTTGATATAATTTAACACAGTAGAACTCCACCATGCATAATGTAAACCATATGGTAAGGATAGTACTCAGAGCTGTGACTGTTTTGAGAGCTTTGCAATGGCTGAATCTAGCACATCACCAGAAGCACAAACAATATGAATAGGATTCACAAGAAGATCATAAGCACAAGTGGTCAAATTCAAGGTAGAAAGAATTGCAACCAAAATTGCAACTGCCAGCAGTGGCTGACATGAGATGAATAATGTGTTTCCAGCACCAACATCAAAGCAATACAGATGACTATTTCTAGCTTGTCAGCAGAAATGTCTGACATTTAACTTATAAATTTTCCTAACTGTATTTTGGAAGCTAGTAATTTAATATTCCATAAAATTTTAACCCCAAAAAGGGCATTTCTTGTCTGGCAATTTGACTTGCAGGGAGACACATGCACACATATGTATGTTTTACATACACATACACACATATGTATGTTTTACATACACATACACACACATATGTATGTTTTACAGGTAAAAGAAATCTGGTCAGCCCTCAGAATTCACAACTAAAAGAAGAAAACCACATAAACCTCACCCATATGTAGTTGGGGAAAAAAGCGGCTTTTTATAGTGTTGTGAACCAGTCCACTGGGAGAAATCAAGCTAAAAATTACTACACAGAAATGTGGTAATACTAGTACTATCACTACAATAACATATTGCATTTGTTGCATTGCAACAGATGGTATTTGAAACTAAACTCATCCTTCTCCTTTTCAAACACGAGCAACAATCATTGTTTTCAAAACACAGGATTTCGTTTTGTTTTCCTTCTCAGCTAAAACTAGACACCTGAGCTCAAATCCTTTTGCTAACACACATTCAATAAAATCAGATGAATGAGGAAAAAATGGGACAAAATGAGCAATTTCCAGTATAATACTAATATTACTACTAATAGTAGCAATGAAGTACTAGATGCAGGGAACAAATCCATCAACTTCTGCAAACACTAAACTCCACTCTGGATTGATGGCATGTAACAGGTGAAATGCTTGCAATTGTTCACAGATTTAGTTTTTAAGGTAGATCAAGCGTTGGATTTTTCTCTCCACAGTCTCAAACAAACAGTCACACCATCAGCAATCCCTAGGGGCCTTTTGAGGATGAAGTAGACTCAATGCAGGAATGACAGGAATGCTCTAAGAGTCAGTTCAGCTGCATCGTGTAACCCATACTAGTGCACATAGGCAAGAACAAAGCCATACAGGTGAGCATTTGCTGTCTGGCAATTAACTGAGTGAATGAGTCTCTTGACTGATATAGCAGGCAGGAAATAAACAAACACCAGGTTCAGGTTCTTGTTGTGATTGCTCAATGCAAAACCATAGAACAAAAAAGCGTAACTGATTTGTAGTGACGCCTTTGCAACAAGGCTGTAGTGAATTCAATAGCTTCGAAAGGAAACTGATCCAGTATCTCAGACAAAGGGCAGTCTCAGTGTAGCATGTGAAAGACTAAATTCAAGAGGGAACACAGGAAAAATGTCCTTTATTGAGTCAAAATAAAACAAGTAATTGAAAATGCATAATTTTAATTATTTATGGATACATAAAAAACAAGAACAAATAACAATAAAAGATCTGCTGTCAATTAAATATTTATTCCAGTTGTAACTTAAAGAAATCCTGCTAAGTGCTACATGGGATTTTATTTTCCACATCTCAGAACTACTTTAACAAAATATTTGGGGATTTACTCAAAGTTTCAATCAAATATAAAGTGAATCAAATGTAAAATACTTTTAAGTTTCCTTTAGCACAGTTAATATTAAAGCTTTAGGTTTTAAATGCCAGAATGCCATGACAGTTGCTTTTTAATTAGGCGATAAGGTTACATTTTTCAATTATAGGTCTAAGATAACAAAATAAACATTGGTCTTTTCCTAAGGATCAGAAGCTATAGTAACTCAAAATGAACAAGATCCGTGGGCAGAAAGGAAAGACTTTACACCTTTAGGCACACAGTATGTGTTTCCACTAATGCTTGAAATCTGGTAAGCATCTGAATTTTATTTCCTACCATTAAGAAATACCAAGATCATAACCCCAAATTTCTTCACTTTCAAACAAACAGAACAGTGTAATATTACATTATGTTAAATCTATTCAACATTCAATGAAAAGCCCAGCACCCAATTAAAATCTACTGTTGAAGGCACATCAGCACTAGGAAATACCTAAAACTGAATTCAGTTCCTCCATCCTCATATTCTACTGTAACAGTGAAGTTCTACCAAAAATTAATTTGGCCTTTCAACTCTATTTAATACACAATGTGAGAAAAGCACTACGGTACGTCCAGGAGCACCACCATAATTGGAGATGTGAGAAATGGACTCTTGAAAGAAGGTAAGAAAGCTTAGTCCCTGGGTCCTAGCAGAGCTACTCTGGGCTAACACTACCACCTCTCTAGCTATCACATCTCTTACGGCTTCTTATGCTCCCTGGTGCCTAGGTGTGTGTTGCCTTCTATTAGAGATTACATGTTCTTCGAGATAGGGATTGTGTGGTTGCTCTGTATTTGTCTGGCTTTTTGTATAGCTGGTGTCATTGTTTATTAACAGAGCTTTGTGGTGCAAGAGTAATTTAATTAAATAATAAACATACTGCAAATACACTGCAGTGGACTGTGGGAGAGGTCATATTTGAAGCTTGTAGGAGATACCCAGGACAACATCTTTATTTGCCGAATACAGATGTGCCTTTGCAGGTGATAAATGCAGAAGTCAAGGAGAAAGCATCAAATAAATAGAAAGCATGCAGTTTTATTAGAACAGAATAGAATAGTTCAGTTGGAAGGGACCTACAATGATCATCTAGTTATGAGTAATACTTTAACCCTATACATACATGCAGTCTTAGAAGACCCCAGCTTCTAACTCATATTTCTATTATCTTCATTATCTCTAAAAGGGAAATTACTTGGATATAATCTATAAATTTTCAAGCACATGATTTCAGGAATATAAAGAGTGACAGTGAAGCTCAAATGGAGGTTTATTTGCTTTTCAAGCATACTACCTTCATGCATTCAAATAAAATGGCAACATGACATATGGTTAGACTACATTGATATTTTTAAGCCATATAAGGGTGTATAATATAATGTACTCTGAACTGCATTATGCAACTTAGTTTTGTTATCCTCTAGGTCTCCTAAAGTGTTTTTTCTAATTATATGATGTAACATTTTTTCTACAACTTGTCATTGAAATCACCTATCAAGTCAGATCTTAAATATTAAAGTATAAAGGGGAGGCTCAATAGGAGCAGTAGGAGATATTAAAGAGTTAAGATGAATTTTAAATAACAATTTTTTGTAAAAAAAAAAGAAGAAGTTACAGTGAAGCTGAAAAATTCCGTGATTTATTTCAGTGAAGGAATGAATTCTGCAATCAGGATTACCTAATCCCTTATCGCATTTATTCAGGAATACTCCTGAGTTTAAAAGTTCACAGCAGCAATTCATAATAGTAAGATACTTCTAAAGCAAGTAAAAATGAAAGCACAGTTTTAAATCACCATTCAAGTACTATCAGTGCACAAGCTACACTGATAGGACAGGAAGACAGAATTCAGCAAAGCATGACAATTTTCCAAGACCAAAAGATGCTATTTGTAAAATTTTACTTCAGAAAAACGGTGCATTCCAGACATGCAGAAACAATCCACCCACAGCCCTGAAGAGTCACAAATACTGAGCCGAGTTCTATTCCTAATGAAGTCAGTGTACATACAGTGTGCATAGAGTGTACATATAGCACACAGGGTTTAAGATAAGAACAAATGTATTTGTTCCTGGCCAAACCTAACTGAACTTCTGGTCATATATCCAGACCTCGAGAACACCTGTTTATCCATATTGGTTGCATTTAAAGGAGGGGATTGTCCCGCTCTGSTCTGCACGGGGGCGGCCTCACCTCAAGTCCTGGGGGCAGTTTTGGGCATCACAATATAAAGGATCTAAAGCTATTAGAGTGTCCAAATGGATGGACATAATGCCTACCAAATGGTATGAAAACGGTAAAGAGCCCTGAGGGGAAGCCGTATGAGGAGTGGTTGAGGTCACTTGGTCTGCTTAGCCTGGAGGAGACTGAGGGGAGACCTCACTGCAGTTCTGCAGCTTCATCCTGAGGGATGGCAGAGAGGCAGGCACTGATCTCTTCACTCTGGTGACCAGTGACAGGACCCGAGGGAATGGCCTGAATTTGTGTCAGGGAAGATTTAGGTTGGATATCAGAAAAAGGTTCTTCACCAGAGGGTGGCTGGGCACTGGAACAGGCTCCCCAAGGAACTGGTCATAGCCCCAAGCCCGACAGAGCTCAAGAAGTGACTGGACAATGCTCTCTCGGGCATATGGTGTGATTCTTGGGGTTGTCCTGTGCAAGGTCAGGAGTTGGACTTTGATGATATTTGTTTTTACCTACTGACTCGGGATTTTCTACACTTCCATGATTGTATGATTCAATCCCATGGAGTCTTAAGGGAGATGCACAGACAATGTGCACTTGTAGCCCAGAAAGCTGGTCATACCCTGGGCTGCACCAAAAGCAGCTTGACCACCAGACTCAGGAAGGGGATTCTGCCCCTCTACTCTACTGTCATGGTATTTCAGCTCAAGTACTGTGACCAGCTCTGGGGTCCTCAGTGCAGGAACGACATGGACCTGTTGGAGTGGGTCCACAGGAGGGCCACAAAAATAACCAGAGGGATGGAACATCTCTCTTACAAGAAAAGGCCGAGAGAGTCAGCGATGTTCAGCCTGAAGAAGAGAAGGGTCCAAGGAGACCTTACTGCAGCTTTTCAAGACTTCAAAGGGGACAAGAAAGATGGGAACAGACGTTTTGGTAGGGATTGTAGGGATGGAACAAAAGGTAATGGCTATAAACTAAAAGATATTAGTTTAAACTAAATATAAATATATTTAAATATATATAAACGAAATATAAATATAAGGAATAATTTTTTTGCAATGTGGGTGATAAAACACTGGAACAGGTTGACAGAGAGGTGGTAGATGCCCTATTCCTGGAAACATTCAAGGTCAGGTTCGAGTGGGCTCTAAGCAACCTGATCTACTTGAAGATGTCCCTGCTCATTGCAAAGGATTTGGACTAGATGACCTTTAAAAGTCCCTATGATTGCATGATTTTGAAGAAGTCCTCTGGAAGCAGGTAATAGTATACGGTTCACCTACATTATCTTCTATTTCCATGAAATGAATGGAAAATTCATCACAACTTCAGGCATTTTAACATMACATATATTTAACCACTACAAAAACTGACACTATGTAGTCTGTAAGATGTATGTCAGCATACATAGAATGAACATAAAGTATGCTTATTAAGACACAGTTCATGTTTGTTGGGGCTTTTTTTAGCACACTGAATAATTGTTCACATAACTTACTATAAGTGTTACCCTAAGGATGACATCTGAGCTGCGGTAACGTACAAGCAAGCTTTGCCATTAATATCTGTGTGACGAAGATGTTACTCACCTTAAGGCAAGGAGTGTCTATCTGGCTGTTGGAAGCATCTCCTTCCTGCTTTTTAAAATTCTGGTCCATTTAGTTGTTTCATGAATAACCATTACACTTAATATTAAAAGAGAGTGATTCTACTCCTTTGTTTCCAAAATAACACAGCAACCTAACAAAAAGAAACTAATATTCAGGCTACTGAGCGACCTGACTAACTAGAGTTGTTTTTACTGTAACCCAACTTGAAAGATATCTGCTCACTGCAAACCACCCCAGACTTCTTACAATAAAACCATCCTTTCCACCCAACGGTTTTCTATTTCCTTCAACATTCAAGCATAAAGAAAGCTGGACTCCAAGCATTCAGCCAGAAATAAGCACTGGAGCATTTTGCAGTGAGGCCTAGGAAAATAAAGTTGTTTGCTTCAATTAGCATTGAAGGAGAAACCTTAAGAGTTGGAAATTTATAGCTGTTATTTCAAAACTGAAACAGCATATTATTCAAGCACTGTAAAAAAGCTAATACACTGCTCAATTTTAATGATGGGATCAAAACAAATAAGAGATCAACTGATCTGCTGAAAAATATTTCATTGGCTGTATTTGATTAATTTATGATTTTATTCCCTTTGAAGTACTACATGGTTATTTGTTCTTAATATGAAATATCCCACAGTCATGCAAAATTAATATGTTTATCTCATTGCAATCTTGCTTATATGGCAACAGTTTCAGTTATTTCAGACCCACTAACTCTTTCTATATGCTTTAGGAGTAATTGACATGCAGATCAAAACCAGATCAAACAGCATACCTTTGTAAATGATGTATGTATATATATGTATAAAAGGAGCGAAAGACTGGGCAAAAAAACTCACTAGAACACAGAGCAAGAATACACACTACTCCATTATCATAAGTTGTTTCTATAACAGCACTGTTGGTTGCGATCAGCTCACAACAGAAGCCAGAGTAGGACAGTGGCCACACCGAATGCTCTGGGTTTGCAATCAAACACAGAGCTGCTGCCTTGCAGACAAACTGTAAGAAAGCAGGGGGTGGGATTTACTTCAACTTCTAACGTCTTAACTTTTGCATTAGAATGGGAATCTGGTCTGGCTTTGCCACTTACCCAGTTGTCAACTCATGCCAGTAAGAAAAGTGCTGCTTTAACCGAGGTACCACACACAAAAGTACAGCTTCTGCTGAGTGCACTGCAGCAGCATCCTCTCCTCTACACTGTGACATGCTGTTAAGTTTGCACAATGGGACCACAGAATAACTTCAACCATTACTGTCTATAAGCTCATTCCTTATTTAGTAATTTTCCATATTAAAAAAAGAGGCTCTACCTGTGAGGGGAGATTAAATGAAACAATGCACTATTCATTCTTAGCCATTTTTTAGTTAAAGGCCATTAAACTAGTCAAGCATGGAAAATATCCTGTAGGAAAATATCGTGTAGGAAAAATGTAGGAAAATTATTCCTACTGCTGCTTTCATGCCACTTAGCTAAGCCGTGAAGTACTATTTCCTGCCAGCCACTGACCCTCTTTGGGCATGAGGGCTGCCCCTTCACTTGTTTAAAAAGGGTCTTTAAATGGTAATGAGCTTCTGCTTCTTCCTTTAAAATGCTCTGTGAATATGTATTTATAATCATGTTATCTTCAGTTACCACTTGTTATCAAAATGAATTTGTTCAGTCTTCCTCAAAATGAATTTGTTCAGTCTTTCCATTAAACATTTTTGTGACAGCATTACTCTAAAATAACAAAGTGTTTCTGCTTAATGTAGAGAATAATAGTTCTCAAGTCTCCATTACAAGAGAAATACTAATGTCCATTTGAAACTACCTACTTGTAAATTCAAAAGCCTGTCACCCAGAGGCATAAGAAATAGTCACAAATAAAGAAAGCTACTTAAAGTGTGATGTTCATATCATTCGTGTATGAAATAGCCACTTCTCACAAAAAGGACCAGCATCATCTCCATGAAATATAATTTCTTTTCTCAAATGAAATGTTCCTATAAAGTCAAAAAGGACACTTGAGGTAAACACTGCATTTACAAGAAGAAATTGTAACAGCAAAAACTGAATTAAAAAACTATTTTCTATCAACAAAAAGCAATTTTTAGAAAAGGAGAATTCATTTTCTCAAAGGAAAAAATGAAAAAGTGAGCAAAGACATTTTTAACAGCTTTTTATATCCTCAGAAGTAACCAGACAGTAGATCGACATTATCCCTGAAAACAGCAGTAGAGAGTTGTTGAATTTAAAGCACAGAATGTCATAGGCTGAAAGGGTCTGCCTGAAATCATTTAGTTCAATCCCTCTGCTCACACAAGGCCAGATAGAGCAGATTAAATTCAGGACTGTGCCCAGCTGGTTTCTCAATATCTCTAAGGATGGACACTCCAAAATATCTCTGGGCAACCTGTGCCAGTGTTTGACCAGCCTCAGAGATAAAAGTGTTTCCTTGTGTTCAGATGGAATTTCATGTGTTTCACTTTGTGCCAATGGCCTCTTGTTCTGTCAGTGAGCACTGGAGAAGTCTTCATGGAGGAGAGCCTCACTCCATCTCATCAGGTATCTATACACATTGACAAGATTCTCCTGACCCTTCTCTTCTCCTGACTCAAGAGCCCCAGCTCTCTCAGGCTCTGTTCATACGGAAGAGACTTCTGTCCCTTAATCATCTTTGTGTCTCTGTGATGGACTTGCACCAGTAGGTCCATATCTGTCTTGTACTGAGGAGCTCAGAACTGGACCCAGTGCTGCAGGTGTGGACTCATCAGCACAGAATAGAGAGGAAAGACCACCTCTCTTGACTTGCTGGCAACACTCTGCCTAAAGCAGCCCAGAAGGCTGTGGGCTGCCTTTGACACAGGTGCTTATTTCTGGCTCTTGGTCAGCTTGGACCCTCAGGTCTGTCTGTGCAGAGCTCATTTCCAGCCAGTTGGCCTTCAGCATGCACTGGTGTGTGCGGTTATTCCCCCCCAGATGCAGACTTTGTATTTGCTCTTTTTGAACTTCACGTGATTCCTCTCTGCCCAGTCCCTTAGCCTGTTCAGGTTTCTCTGAATAACAGCACAACTCCTCCCACCTTGGAGCAACAGTGAACTAAAGAGTCTGCACTGTCCCATTGCCCAGGTCTGTTTCACCCCTAATATGCAGATTTTAAGAATTGTTGGCACCAGTACGAACTGCTGAGGTGGACCACTAGTGACTTGACACCAGCTAGACTTTGTGGTTTTGATTATAGCCCTCTCTCTGGGCCCAGCTACACAGTTTCGAATTCATGTCCCTGTTCACTCATTTCACTCAGCCTTTGTCAGCCTGTCCATAAGGATGTTATGGGACATAGTGTCAAATGTCTTGGTAAACAACATCCACTGCTCTCCTCATCCATCAAGGTAGTCACTTGATTGCAGAACAGGTTGGTGATATTCATAAATCAATGCTGACTACTCTACACTTCTGTACTGGTTTGAATGTGAACCAGCAGGGGAAATTAACCCCACACAAATACCTTGAGAGATTTTAAGTCAAAATTACAAATTTAATAAAAAGGTTAAAATAAATGCAGGAATACAGAAACATCAGCCTAAAAAAACCGGCAGAGTCACAGTGCAACCTGACAGTGGTTGCAGTCCTGTTGAAAGCAGTAGTCCCAAAGAAAGGCCTGGTCTGCTGAGTATCCTGTGATGAAGGGTCCAGTCATGGTGGTCTGGAGTCCTCTGGGTTCCAGTCATCTGGTAGTCCAGTCCTGGTAGAGCAGTCGAGTCCAGTCCAGCAGAGTGGAGTGGAGTCCAGTTGAGTGGAATAGTCCTGGTAGACCAGTTGAGTCCAGTCCAGTGGAGTGGAGTCCAGTGGAGTGGAGTGATTTCTCCCATCTCAAAGCCTGCTTTTGTGTCGTGTTTCTCGGCTGGTGCCTCCCCCAGGGGCGGGGACTTCCATAATGGAAAAGGACTTTTTCCAACATTCTACTGGTTGCTTTGGCAATGAGCTCACATGAGGCCTCTCCGGGGAGCAAACAGTTGCTGACGTTCTAGTGGTTGGTGTTCATCTGGTTCGGTAATGGGCCATTAACCGAGATAATCCACTCAGGGTGGTTCTGAAATTCTATTCGTCCATGCTTATCCAGTTTGGTAATGGGCCATTAACTGAGATGATCTACTAAGGATGGGTGGTGCTTGCTATCGGCTGGAATGGTTATCTCAGTTGAGATAAGGAGTACCACACCACCTCACATGAGCATAGCCTCAGGGACCAGGTGTGTAACTGTGAATGATCCAGCTTATCGAGGAAACATGTGGGTGGTGATAGAATATATCCTTTTATGGTTAACCCAGGACAACTACTTTCTTGCACTGCAGGTGTTTGAAGGTGCTTTGCAGGAAGATTCTCTCCATCACCTTACTAGAGCTTGAGGTGAGGTTGATTGATGTGGTTACATCCACAAGTTTTCCTTTTTGCCCTTCTTGAAGACAGAAGCAACATTTGGTCTCTTCCAGACTTCATTCACCATGACCTTTCGAAGACAATTGAGGGGTCTCGCAATGACATCAGTGATCTCATCTTCATAGCTGCAGTCTGTCAGGCCCCATGGGTGACATGTATGTCCAGTTCAAGTGCTCCCTAACGTTGTCCTTCACCTTCACCTTCTCCTTCTCCTCCTCCTTCCTTGCTCTCATCTTACATTCCTTCCCTCTCATCTTAGGTACCTGGGATTCCTGTGGCTTGTTATACTAATAGATTGACATAAGATGTGAATGCCTTGGCCTTTTCTGAGTCTTGTGTCACCGGTTCTCCATTCAGCAGTGGTTTCATGTTTTCCCTAATCTTTCCTTTCATGTTTATGTTCTTACAGAAGCCTTTCCTGTTACCTTTCATATCCTTTGCCAAATTCAACTCCAGGTCAGCTTGGGCTTTCCTTGTCCTATCCATGCAAGATCAGACAACAACAATACACTGCCCCTGAGTAACCTGACTCTGTTTCCACCTCTCATACATTTCATGTCTGAGTTCAGCCAGGAGCTTCTGGTTCATCCATGCACCAAGCAGACTGACTCCTGCCACCTTTGTTTGATATCTGCTTATTAGGATGGACTTCTTGTGGGCATGGAGGAAGTGCAGGTAGAAAAGGATGTCAAAGAAAGAAAAGGAAGGTCAAAGATGGTGCACTGCCCCAAATAAACCATGCTGTCAAATTGGTAATGGTGGATGAGAAGGCTGAGGGAGTCAGGAACTTTTTTGCCTCAGTCTTCAGTGGCAAACTGTCATCCCACACATCTCAACTGGATGGACAGCAGGATGGGGACTGGGGGAGCAAGGTGCTTCCCACTGTAAATGAAGATCAGGTTCATGACCACCCAAGGAACCTGAACGTACATAAGTCTATGGAACCTGAAAAGATGCATCCCAGAGATCTGAGGGAATTGGGTGATGCAGTTGCCAAGCCAGTCTCCATGATGATATTCGAAAAGTCATGACAGCCCGGGGAAGTCCAAGGTGACTGGAAAAAGGGAAACATTGTACCCATCTTTAAAAAGAATAGAAAGGAGAAGCCTGGGAACTACCAACTTGTCAGCCTTACCTCTGTGCCTGGGAAGATCACGGAACAGATCCTCCTAGAAGCTCTGTGAAGGCTCATGGAGGACAGGGAGGTGATTTGAGACAGTCAGCACGGTTTCACCAAGGGTGAGTCCTGCCTGAACAACCTGGCAGCCTTCCATGGACAAGTAGTCAGCGGACGAGGAAAAGGCTACAGATGTCAGTTTTCTGGACAGTCCCCTCCAACATCTGTTTCACTAAACTAGAGAAAGACTGATTAGATGAGTGGACTGCTAGGTGCATGAGGAATTATTTGGATGGTCACATCTGGAGTGTAGTGGTCAACGACTCAGAGTCCTGATGGACATCAGTGACAAGTGGTGGCCTCTGGGGTCTGTACTGGGACCAGTGTTATTTAATATCTTCATTAATGACATAGAGGGATCAAGTGCACCCTCAGCAGATTTGCAGATGACACCAAGCTGAGTGGTGCAGTGACACTCCTGAAGGACAGGTCACATCCAGAGGGACCTGGACAAGCTGCAGAAATGGGTCCATGGGAACATCATGAGATTCAAAAAGGCCAAATACGAGGTGCTGCACCTGGGTTGGGGCAACCCCTAGTATCAATCCAGGCTGGGGGATGAAGGGATCAACAGCAGCCCTGCTGAGAAGGACTTGCGGGTGTTGGTGGGTGAGAGGCTGGACTTGACCTGGCCATGAGCACTCACAGGCCAGAAAGCCAAATGTGTCCTGGGCTGCATCCAAAGCAATGTGGGCAGCAGAGTGAGGGAGGGGATTTCACCCCTCTGCTCTGCTCTGGTGAGACTCTACCTGCAGTGCTGCATCCAGCTCTGGGGTCCCAGCACAGGAAGACATGGACCTGTTGGAGCAAGTCCAGAGAAGGGCCACGAATATAATTGGAGGGATGGAACACCTCTCCTATTAGGAAAGAGTGAGAGAAGTTCACCCTGGCAAAGAGAGGGCTTAGGGATTACCTTATTGTGGCCCTCTAGTTCCTGAAGGGAGCCTACAAGAAAGATGGAGAGGGACTATTAACAAGTTAGTGACAGGACAAGAGCAATTATTTCAAACTGAAAGAGGGTAGGCTTAGATTAGATATTAGGAAGAAATTCTTCCCTATGAGGTTGGTGAGGCACTGGAACAGGTTGCCTAAAGAAGTGGTGGATGCCCCACACCTGGAATGTTCAAGATCAAGTTGGATGGGGCTCTGAGGAATCTGGTGTAGTGAAGATGTCCCTGACCATAGCACGGGGGTTGGAACTAGATCAAAACGGAATCACCAAGGTTGGAAGAGACCTTTAAGATCATCAAGTCCAACCATCAACCAAGCACTGACACTGTAACCCCTAAAACATTAAACCACATAATCCAGCACCAGATCCAGATGCCTCTTAAACACCTCTGAGGATGGTGACTCCACCACCTCCCAGGGCAACATATCCCAATGCCTCACCACCCTAACAGGGAAAAAGAATTCTAATATCTAATCTGAATCTCCCCTGTCTCAGTTTAAGGCAATTTCCTCTGGTCCTCTCACTGCAGGCACAGCAGAAGGGACCGGCCCCCACCTCACCACAGCCTCCTTCGAGGGAGTTGTAGAGAGCAATGAGGTTCCCCCGAGCCTCCTCTTCTTGAGACTAAACAAACCCAGCTCCCTCAGTCACTCCTTGTAAGACATGTTTTCTGGACCTTCCATGATCCTTGTTGCCCTTCTCTGGACACGCTCCAGCACCTCCATGTCCTTTCTAAAGTGACGGGTCCAGAACTGAACTCCAGGTGTGGCCTCGCCAATGCCGAGTACAGGGGGATGATCACTTCCCTAGTCCTGCTGGCCACACTGTTCTTCACACAAGCTCATATTGGGTCAGCTGCCAGCCAAGTCCCTTTCTGCTGAGCAGCTTTCAAGGCTCTCCTGCCCAAGCCTGTGGTGCTGCTGGGGGTTGCTGTGACCCCAGGGCAAGACCCAGCACTTGGCCTTGTGGAATCTCCTGCAGCTCCTCAGCCCATTGATCGAGTCTGTCCAGGTCTCTCTGCAGAGCCTTCCCACTCCCCAGCAGATCAACACTCCTGCCCAGCTTGGTGCCATCTGCAAATTTACTGAGGGTGCCCTCAATCCCCATGTCCAGATCATCAATAAAGATATTAAACAGGACTGGGCCCAAAACTGAGCCCCGGGGAACAACGCTAGGGACAGGCTGCCAACTGGATCTAGCTCCATTCAAGATCCATTTAGCACAACTTTCTGGGCCCAGCCATCCAGCCAGTTTTTACCCATGGAAGACTCTACCCATTCTAGACAGGAGCAGCCAGTTTTTCTAGGAGAATACTATGGGAGATGGTGACAAACGCTTTACTGAACTCTAGATAGACAACATCCACAGCTTGTCCCTCAAATACTAAGTGGGCCACTTTGTCACAGAAGGAGATCAGGTTTGTCAAGCAGGACCTTTATTTCATAAATCCAGTGTTGACTGGGCATGTGCCATGCAATGGCATTCAGGATGATCTCCTCCATAACCTTGCCCAGAGCTGAGATTAGGATGTATAGCAGGATGCTCAGTGAAATGTGGTTCAGCCACTGGACAACGCCTTATTTGTAAGGCTACCAGCAGTGGATTGAGAGGGAGCGCTATGTGCTTCTTTTGGTGTTGAATTATGCTAAAACCAGTCTGGTTCACTAACCCCAAATTAACATCCTGCTAGTGACGCAACTGGAGACATCCGACTTGCAATCAATCACTTTGTACTATAAAAGTTCAGTTCGCTCTCATGTGGTTAGGTTCTTCTAACAGATTCCTTCTTGGAGTGTGTGTATGAAGATTTGTCCCTTGAAGTGGGGATGCCCCTTCAAGGATACTCGTCAAGGCTGACAGAAAGAAATCTGCCCATGAGCTTTGGTATGGCGAGTTACATCAGTCTATACTTAATAACTGTTTCTTTTTGCTAGCTTTACTATAATTGCTTTAATAGAATTCCTTTGATATACTGCTCTATCCCACCTTATACTATGTGCTACCAGTAGTTTTAGTTTTTATACTGTGTAGTAAGTAATTCTGATTAAGATATTTTGTCTAATCGTTTGTCATAGTAAATAATTCATTTTATATAAATACATCTGATATGTCATCTTTAATCCTGTGGGACAAAGTTACTGGAACAGTTGAAAAGGAGCTAAGACTGGATTCAGCCGCACCCAGGCTCCTCTCTCATGAGGAGTTTAGAAAGCAAGGGGGTCCTTTCTGCACCTCGTGACTCAACAGGTGGGGGCTTCTCTAATAAACTTTGAAGCTCCTACTCCCACCTGCGACAGGCTGACACGCCTATAGTTCCCTGGATTATCCTTCCAACTCTTCTTGTAAATGGGCATTATATTTGCTGATTTCGAGTTGGCTGGAACTTCTCCACTAAACCAGGACTGCTGGTGAATAATTGAGAGTGATTTGGCAAGTTCTTTCGCCAGTTCCCTCATTATTCTGGGGTGGATCCCATCAGGGCCCATGATCCTTAAGGTCCCTCCCAAGCCATTCTATGATCAACAAGTGTTTTCCAGCTCTTCTTTCCAGGGCTGTATCCCCTGGGATTCTTTCAAGCAGATCTCTGAAGGGATGTATGGACTAGTATTGGTGGCTATTATATTAAAGGTGACTTCTTCCTTTAAGAATTTATTTTCTATTATTTTGCTACTTCGTAAATGTGTGTGAAACTTAGTAATAGGAAATTTATATTTCAAACACTGGATATCACAATGCTAGTAATGTAAGATATCCAACACTGAGAACTACATCCAAGGCAGAGAGAGATGAAGACTAATTTTGCATTTTGTATGCATTTTTCCAGGTTGGCATGGTTTCAATGCTTTTTCATTCTAGTGTCCTTTTAATATATTGAAGTATTTAACAGAGATAAGAATAAAAAAGAGAAAACGCTGTTTAAGGGCTTTTTAGGGTATGTAGGAACACAAACACCTATCAAAATTATTGTTTGCATAATCATGACATAAACAAGCTGCAATTAGGCTGTATTTATCATTTCATTATGCTGCGCATTATGACCAAGATATCCTGTTTGTTCTGCCTGTTCAAACAGAAAAAAAACCAACTCTCTTCATGAAAGCAATTCTTTAGTAGTGTTTCAGAAGGAAGCTGGAGCTGGTAAACACATGTTCTTATGGGAAATTGCCATAATCCTGACTATATCCCAGCAGGCTCTGAAAATATTTCTCACAAAGTCTCTCTTACATAAAATCTAGAACATATGTATGGCAGACAGTGCTTCACATCCTTTTAAGGAACTTGCTAGATTAATGAAGAGGACATTACCCTTGCTTTTCCTTCCAAATGTATACCTCTTGCAACAGGTATTCTGTAATATTTGTTTTGTCTCCTATTCTCATTATTTCTGCACTATCATAAATCTGCAAAAGAGGCTATCAAAGGTTACATTTAGACCCTCTATTGACAGCATCTTACTGTAGGCTTCTAATGCAGCATATCCAACACAGTCTATTGATAAATGCATTTCATTATGTTTGTACCACTAAGCTCCTACCATTCTTCCAGGGCAGTTATAAGAGAAATCAATATAGTTGTTATTTTTTATGTGGTTGCTAAGAGGTTTTGAAATTGATCTCACTCTTTTTTTTTTTTAATTACTGTTGAGCGATATGTCAAAAAGAACACAAACAGATCAACACAGCTCCCTTACTACCCTCACTAATTGTCATTCAGCTAAATATCTAGATGCCATTAGGGACATATAAAAGTAACAAATTTCTGGAATGCTGACATTGATGAAAATTTTAAAAAAGTCACCATTTGAAAAATGTAGATCATTCTTCACAATCTAAAATGGACAGCATGGATTCCTCATTCTTCACTACTTCTTAGTACTACTTGCCCTCTTCCATCAAACAAGACAATTCAGCTAAAGAAAATGAGACTACATTAGACATGGACAGATTCTGAACGCAACCAGAGAAAAACACAAGAAATATCTTCAACTTTTTATTCTAAATACAGTTCTTTGATGTTCCAAATCAGAAACCTAGAAATTAGTCTTTCTGAAAAGAAAGATGTGATCCAGTATCACCTAATTATCGATTTTTATCAAACCCAGAATCAGTAGCAATCAGAACCCTGCCAGAACTGTGTATGTTGTCTCATGCCTCATCTTCCTTCTCAACTGCTGTTTTTTCCAGAATTGTTTATCAAACAGATGAAAAGCCATGCCTCATTGTCTTGTTTTCACTGGAACGATACTGACCTTTACGATTTGTGTGACTTGAAATTACGTGTTAAAAGACAGCATGGATAAGAAAGGGGGTGGTACACTTCTGCCCTGTGTAATTTACTTAGATTGTAAAAAGTGGATTTAGGACTCTTCTATTCTGATCTACCAGCATTTTGCTCATACTTATGCTGCATTGGTAGAAATAGGTGCACAGAAAGCAGGAGAGGGAAAATAAAAAGTCAGACCTTTAATGAACATACAGAAACTTACAAACTATGTCCTCCATGTTGAAATATCACAGATGGTAAGATTAATTTTTAAATGACTGTGCTTTCCTTTACCACAGGCAAAAATATTGCAATAGTATTTTTAACTTTTTGGATGTTAGTTGGCCACAATGACTTGCTACTACAGTTGGAAACCAGACCACAAATGTTCTACCACTAAAGTTTAAATCTATCTCTTGGTTTTGACTCCACACTATAAATTACTAAAACAAACAGAAAAACTTTTCATTTGCACTTCTGTTACTTTCCATCCAGGACTCTACTCTCCAGACAACTATTCAGACTCCCCTTCTCTGTTACATGTGACTCTTAAAGCCCAAAATTTGAAGTGCTCTGCCCAAAGGAGTCTCACTACTTCTGTGGGTGTCACTGTTAATTAAGGACACATGGAAAGGAAACGAAGGAGCCAAAAAAAGCAGCCTTGTTGTCTGGAAAAACATCAGAATACATGGACATGGGTGACAACAGTAGGAAAAATCAGAGCTGGATAACAGGAAATGTTTGCAGCTGACAGAAACAGTTTAATTAGAGCCTCTTTTTCAAGCTTATGAAGCTGAATGAAGAAAAAATCAGTCTCGAATTAATGCAAAATTTGGGCAACAACCTCAAAGTTTCAAATGCACCCAAAACCCCCATAAGAATGGGGGTTATAAGAATGAGCCTATCACAACTGTTAAAATACATTTGATTTTCTTTTCACACATTCTATGCAAATCAAAACACATTTTATTTTCTTCTATATATTCTACTCGAACTTCACTAAACAGGTAGTCATTTGTAAACCTACCAAACCATGTAGTCAGCTAGACAGAGTGAATTAGGACATTTAATAGCTAAAGATGATCAGATAGGCCCTGGTGGTAAACCAGTGGGCAACAACAGAGATATGCTTACTTACTGACTGCTTTGAAATTAAGCTTTTTACTCTATGGTAGCTTCATTTTTGCTCCACACCAACTACATTTCTGTTCATGGTGACCAGGAAAGCATTCTGAAAGCATGCCAAAACCAGATGATTCTGACTTCTGGTTACTATTTACTAACACCCAATTCTGACTTCTAGATGTTAGCCTTCACAAGTGAAATGATGCAACCATACCACTTAGACCTCTGAGAAGGACTGCAATTTAAAATACATAAGCTGTATGCCTGACCTGTTTATCATACAAAGAGAAGAACTGAGCTCTCACCACTGGGCTATCATCTTAATTTCCAGACCCCCTGAATTCTTCCATCTCCACTGTGATGGCCTGAACTACAGTGATGACTCTTGGGCCCACCAGAAACTGCTGCTACATTTAGTAAAACCTGTTGACAGGGATTTGAAAGAATGTATGGTCAAATACCACAATCTCTTGTTTTTTCACTAAAAAGTTATACCAACCAAATTTCTTCTCCTAATTCTAGGAGGATGTAAAAGAATAAAATTAGAAACTGGGAATAGGTCTATTTACTGAGGGGAACAAACCCCCCCAAACTGAGAATATTTGGTAGACAGCAGCTTAGCATCACAAGTATGCATTTAGTTGTCCACAAATGAAAAGTAAGCATAAACACTGATTGGCTAGATTTGGTTTAAAATCTGCGCAAGTGATTTAGTATCAATGTTATAATGTTTAGTTTCTCAGTAAACAATATTGTCATAGGAAAGCTTGTGCTTGTGGATAGTAGCACTATAATTTGTAGTTTTATTAGCATAATTTTCAGAATCTATAAAGAAATCATCAGTCTTGGCACGTGACCAAGATACAAGTGTAGTCATTTCACTGGGAGTAAATGCAGTTAGCTAGGCAGTGTTGTAATTCCATTTTTTCCAACAAAGGAGTAGAGTACTTCTTTTACTGCCTCTTTTTCACACACGTATGCTCTGAAACAAGCAACAACGCTCCATTTAAGATCTGTCCCAGTTTCAGGAAGAGAAGACAGCTTTAATACTACTTAGAGCAAATCAGCACCAGTTGCAAATGTTTAAGAGATTATTCATTTTAAACAAGGTCCAGTCTTTTCCATTCACTTGTTGCAAGGTAAAGGGGCATCTGGTGAGCAAAGAGGAACAAGGATTTCCTGCTTTCTGTGTCCTACTACACAGAGGAAAGCATTGCCAATCCCGGAAGTTGAATTTTGGAATACTGACAAAGTTATGAACCTTATGTGGTCCAGGATGTTCATATGGTGTTTCAATTATACAGATGATTCACTGATATTTATCATAGCCACACAGTCTGAAAAGGAACTTTGGATTGCTATGCCAGTTCAGCAGTTAGCTGCTACTGATGAATATGATCTCAGGTTGCTTGTTATCTAGCAAATCTGTCTTCCAAAAAGTATATTCTTGCTATTCAAAAGCCAGTTGTTACTCACATAAATGCTCATAGGAGATAAGAGATGATGTCTTACAATTCCAGGGGAACCATGCTGGGCAAAGAAAAGAGTGTATTGTCTGCAGCTGTCAGAGTCCTCTGTGAGCTGGTGATTCAGGCTCATGTAAAATACGAGTCCCTTATGTCATCACCATCAGTTCCTTCTTGTGAATAGTTGCGGTACCACAGTAAAACCTTACGTAAGTTATAGTACAGATACTGCCCCAACCAGGCATTTTTTCAGACACACAAATTTTATAACTTTATTGCCTTAAATCCAATACTAAGTTTAGAGAAGGAAGAATAACTAGGGCAAGTGAATTCTCAATCTGCCTGAAATCCTGGATTCAATAATTTCCAGCCCTCAGAGCCAAGTTCTCAAAGTTCTGACCATTAATGAAGAATTTCACCCACTTCAGCTGTTCAAACACTCGCAGATCCAGCAGTCACAAGTGCAGATGAGTAACTGCGTTTTCTAGCAGTACCGTTCTTTGAGGATTTGCAGAAATGCATGCAGAGCCATAAAGTGCTGGAGAGTCTCACAAAGAAACTACTAAGCGGCTTATGAAAGAGAGGTCAGGCACATCTGTAGAACTGTAAGTGGTAAAGACACTAATCTCTCCCTTAGCTGATAGATTCAAAGAGTCCATCACCAAAACAGTTATGAAGCCACATTCTTCCCTGCAAGATGACTCAACTTTCGTTTTGCCTCCAAGTTAGTTAATACTTGTACAAGCTCTTTAAAGACCTAGCAGAACCTTTTAAGCATGGAATGCTTAATCCTTTAATGCTGAGGAAAGTGGCTCCTTCCTTAAGAAAAGTCAGGTCTAAGATCTTTCAGAATCAGCTGGCAGTCTCACTAGGACAGAAAATACACTGTTGTATACTTCCGTACATACAGAAACCAGAACTGAATATAACAAGCAATTCTACAGAATATCCCACTCTACCTAATCTACCAAAGAATCTAAAATTCAGATTTACACTGAACAAGCAGACAGGATTTGCTCTTAATGTAACTGAGATTCACCCACCCTCCTCAAATCCAGAGATGCTACATCAGCCAGTCTCCAAAAATGAACTCAGGTGAAGGTACTTTAACCCCTGGAAGTTGTGACATATATGTACTTTTCAATTCAGATATTTGAAAAGCTCCCTTAGAGTCTAGAAAAGAGCAAGCATTGATTATCCCTCCGCTTTCACCAATTAATGATGTAACAGTTCTAGAACCAGCTATGCTGACTCCAAACCACCACCTCTGTCACCCAGGACAGGGCACTTTAAAGTACACCACAGGGTAAGAGTGAGGAAGGGAAAACAATTATTACTATCTCTTTTTTAATGTACACTAAATTTAGTCTTCAAAGTAAGAAAGAGAATGACTTCCTTCACTCTGCAGAATTATGGTGATGTAAATACCAGCATTAGTGAATTTTTCACTTTCACAGTTTTATGGAAGCAATCTCCCTCAAAGTTTATTATGTTGCCATCCTGCAGGCCCATGTCTAGAAAAATTCTAACCTGTAAATATTTTAAAAAGATTTTCTGAGTGCGGTAATTTTTCAAGCATCCTGATTGGTTTAACCCGCCCCACCCCATTTACAGGAAAAGAATATTTATTTCTGTTGGTCCTGGTGAAACTTGTATTTCCCATGTTGCAGTTGGAGATCTAAAATACACTTATTATTGTGTATCTAATGATACACAATATCATATTACACTATACCTGTAGTTAAAACATGGGTTTTGTTTTCTTCCCCATCACAGCTATCAGTATTAACAGATGTTAATATATTAATAAAATAAGAAAAAACTGCCTTTTTTTTTTTTAATTTGCATTTCAAACTGTTTCAAGAGCCAAAATTACAGCAACCAATTGATATTGCAATATTTTCTTATGGAGCTTCTAGTAAGACCGAATCTATGATTAATCACACTGCACTTCCCCATAATCAACACAACCTCTGAAACTGCAAGATCTTAGCAACATGCAAAAAGCAGTTCTGTCAAGGGCTATGAAAGGGCTTTTTCCTTTGCTTATTGAATGGTGAAAAAACATAAAGGATATCATACCAACGAATGGACTAAACCAAGACAAAAACAACAGTACCAAAGGAAAAAAAATTACATATCCTACCAAGCTATGAATAATGTTAAATTACACCCGAAGCACAATCTGGAACAATCAGTAATAAACCAGAACATGCACAGCAGTGGGAAACCTGCCATCGAAATATTTTGTAGCACTGAATGTACAAAGGCTCAAGTTTAAATTGTGCAGCTAGTAACTAGTTCATTGTACTTCCTCTGAGCTTTAAAAATATTTTCTTAAGCAGAACTAGCCAAAGAAGTCTTCAAATAGATTTGTTTTGAGTACTGGTAATTCAGTGCTAACACCAAACCCAGGTTAAAATAATACATTCACATATAGATCTGGAGGTTGTGTATGACATAATTTTCCATGGAAAATTATGATTGAGCAGAAACATCAGGAATTAACAATTCTGTTCTTCAGTCATTTTAGAAGTGTGAAACCTGACCAGAAAAGCTTTCTTAACAAACTAATCTTAAAAGACACTCATCTGTTTTCTCTACTTCCTGCAAAATTTCAGGGAAAAACCCCACTACTATTCCAAGGTGTGACTCCCCGGAGAAAATATACATACAATGTTTGCAATTACTAGGAAAAGTCCACTGCAAATTGAATTTATTACTTTACTAGTGAAAATACAGCAGCTGAACTAACAAAATCAGGTTGAGTGTTGATTCTCTTTTATAACTACCTCTTGTGTCAGTAAATTCTATGGTAGAAATAAATTTTATTTCATGTTACCTATCTGTTCTACTTTTAATACCAATGCCAATGAAGGAAGTTCATAAACATGAATCCTTGGGAGGCTTACATGCATCACTGAGAACAGTAAAATGAGTGGTTACACATCTGCAGTTTGAACTTTGAGATGAATACAAGCAAATTGTGAATGTGCATTTTTCAAATGATTGCGCCCATTATATTCCACTGACTCATGACTGTTGGCAGAAATGAATAATACATTTTAATATAGTGTAGAGATTCAACAATCACAAATACAGAGAGTATGTATGTGTATATATCTATCTACTCTGCATACATAATACTACAGCTATATATTTTCATCTGTTTTTTATACTAAAACATCAAATAATTCATAATGCAGAACTGTAAAATATATATGGAACATTGCATCAATCATGTACAAGTGCTGTTCAGCATTTCTGTAAATCCTCCATTAAACCTAGATTTGAGACTGAACCAAAGACTTATACGGATCAAGTCATGGTCACTTGGAACACTGAGAGACATAAAATACTGTGTTATTTCACATCAAGATTATTTGCAGCTCACTTCATTATTTCAAAGAATATAATACAGTGCATTCCACAATAAAACCAGTGCTTATGCCCCTTAATCCAGGAGGCAACTGCTAAATGAGGACTGGGAGATCAGTGAGCTATTTTATACTACCAGTGCACTGCTAGTGTACCCACAGAAAACACAGACCCTTGTACAACTATTCAGTAACACTGTCAAATAAGAAAGAATTAATTATTTGAATACTGATAATGTCTTTCTTTGCATGTCTACGTTCCCTATCAGGCCTCATAACATACCATAAGCCATCTTGTCAAGAAAACAACCAGTACTCATTGTATATGGAAATCAACAGAAAAAAAAGGGAAATTCAACCATAATATCCTACATGGTGGCTGAAAGTGTAAAGCCCATTAGTCATCTAAAACCATTCCAAAGCAGCACAAAACTTTAATAAAGAAACACCACAGAAGAAAATGTGTGTGTACGCACTGCCCTCATATTTCCTTGAACAAGACTTTAGAGGTGTACATTTTAGTAGAATTAAGCAGAACATTCAAGAAATCAATGATTTCATATGATTCCAAATCCACTTGAAAAGAAAGTGATACATAAAAATATGCATGATATTTTGATTTAACAAGAGTTTATTCCAGGTACAATTCGAAATATACTTGCTGTTTATATGCTCACAACTTCTAGTCTTTTGGCAAAGGTAATGAATATTGAACATCTGCAGGGCTGTTGTGAGTTCATGAACTACAGAAATAAAAAATATGCCTTCTTTTGGTAGCCTAGTTCTTACGTAAAAATCCAAAAATAATACACTCTAGTAACAGCATCGACAAGGAACCAGATACTTGGCCACGAAGTAAGACAGAGCAGCATAGGGCTTATGGCAACTACCACTGCTAATGTAGGCTCCAGCACTTATGTTAGGATGAAATCAAGCATGCAGAACTCAGCCCTTCCAAATCACGCGTTGATCTGGGGGTAGGTGGAGGATTCTGTGTCAACATGTTTAATAAAGCAGATGTGACTCATTGCGCTCTCATTTAAAACCATAAACTCAGGTTTCTCTTTTTTATCTGAATCAATGGCTGCAGCACTGGGGGCAGGAGTACTGTGACAATGGTCCTTCATAAGCTTCTGCTCTCAGTACAATAACTTCAATTAAATTATATTATTTGATACTGGAATTTTGTGACACAAATCCCAGCTTTGGTTTTTCTTCTTAATGCCTTGCAACACCCTTATTCACCTTATCTTTTGCACTGGAACGGATCACAGAAAAATATGGAATTAATTTAATCAGTATATCATCCCCATAAATTTTCCTACATTGTTGTTTGTTTTTTTTTTTTTCATTTAAGAACACATTGCATCTGTAAGAGTTATTTCAATAAACCAAGTAATCTAAAATATCTTTGCTTAACATATCTTTAATGCTGAAAGCATCTGTTAGGTCATGTTGGGGTTTGAGGGTTTTTTAATTGTTATTTTTAGAATGAGAAAAAGACATCTTTCAAACACTTCCCTGCATCTTTCCTCTTCCCATTTAAAGTACTCAACTCAAATTCAATAACTGTTCAATAGAATTTCAACACCTTGTACTCCCATAGTGGCCTGCTCAATTATTTCTAGAAATATCCTGGAAAAGAATTAATGCCAAACAGTACTCTCTTAAGTTTGCAACATTCAAGTGTTGTATTTGAAGTTAGAAATTTAGAACTTGCCTCATTCACATTTCCCTGCCAAAATCCTGCATTCAGTCCCATGATGATTTTTTGCTTCATGTGAGCTTTAATTATAAATTCAAGGTAAAACTCCTATGTACGTAACACTCTCTGCTTCAAGGGTGACAGTCTGCCAAGTGTACCCGCCATTTGTGTGAAGTCTATGCACCAGCCTGCTCTCTTGTGGAAGGCCTGTTTTCTCTGCAACAAGGCTCAAACCACTTTCCTATTCTGTCTTCCAACTGCACCCTTTTTTATTCTCTCTCCTTTTATTTTTTTAAACTTTTGGGCTATCAATTCTACTGTACCATCCTTTGTGCCCTGAAACTCACTAGAATATCCAAAGGCTAAACTCTAGCAAACTGTGATACTCCAAATTTCGAAGATAAATTTCCCCTTGATGCAAAGGGGATTCCACTCTCAGTCAAGAGCTGGGGCACCAGTGGGTAACCAGCATCACATTTCAGTTTGGGATGTGAGTCAGTCTCATGCAGGGCACATCACACAGAGCATATATCTGTGCACATGGTGCCCGTGGGACAAAAAAGTCAAACCTTTAACTCAAAAAAACAAACCTTGAACTCAAAAAACTCACTCAGAAGAACTCATTCTCCTCGTCGCTCAGACCAACTCACTTTCATTTGAGACTACTTGATGAATAAGATAAATTTGACAAATATTATATGCATATATAACAAGTATTTGCTTTCAAAGTAAAAAATATTGAAAATACTAAAAAAAATTTATCTATTTTACTGCAAACATTAATGTTTCTCTGAATTAGAAATGACACTTGACCACTAATATCTATGCAAATATCTTCATTTTGATAAAATGAAGACAGGAGAGAAACTTCACAATTTTTCACACTTTAGTTCCTAGACATGGCCTATCATGCTGTTTGCAAAAATTCTTCAAAGTTGAACAGTGTAATTACTGTAAATTGAAAAGCGAAAAACAGCTAAATTATTCTTGAGACATCTAGGCCCCTGAGATCAGAATGTTGTCTTCTAAAACTATCATTATTTTATCATTTGAGAAATGAGAATAGACTGCAACTGCACTTCTGCATCTCTACAATGCTATCCTACATAAACTACTGCTATCGAATATTATTTGGTTAAAATATTATGGGCAGCAGATGCAACCAACACTAATGATCAGTTGCACAGTTATTAGTGCTCTAGCAGCAGTGTGGGATGAGGTGGCAGAAATGCCAGCTACAGAAGCAGTACTATTATTTTAAACTGTAATTCTGTAGTATCTTCCTAAAACCCTTTTGTAGTATCAGTCCTAAAACCCTTTAAAAAAAAAAAAAAAAAAAAAAAAAAAAAAAATTGAAACTATGTTAAAGAAATGAACCTCACAACATCAAAAACTACAATGTTACAAAATTTATGCATGGCAACATTCATTTTCTTGTACTGATTTTGATGCAGGGACTAACTGCAGGATCCCACTACAATGCTTTGCAAAAGGTGATCTATCTTACACAGGGCACAACCAAACTACTCAGAAATAACAAGTTTGTATTTTCATTTCTTGTATTCTCCCATCCAGCCTTTAACTAGCCTAAATCTTACTAATTTTAGACTGCCTAAGCCCTATAGTGAGTGGAAGATATGTCTATCATTGCAGTTTTTTGCAAGGATGCTCATCAGTAGTGTCCAAGTGTTTCACAAACATTCCTTAACTCATTCACAGTCTTACAGGATTACAGGATGAGAAAGCGTTATTATCCCCATCCAGAAGCTGAAAACAAAGGGGGTTACAGGAAGCCACAGAATAACACAGCATAAGGGCCAGAATGAGAAACATGGGAGCACAGGGCTGTTCCTGCATATCTGTCGACATCCCCAGACTGTATTGATAACTGCCAGAAGCAGGAGATGGCTCTCGCTGCAGTTCATTTACTGTATGTTTCCAGCACCAAAAGGCTCAGTGTAGACAACCTAGACAAGAACGCACACATCTTTCATGGCTATCAGCCATGTAATGATTTGGGTTTCAAGCTCAAAAGCCTGCAAGGCTACTGTCACAGAGGCAGAGACACAGGCTATTCACTGTTGCCTTGTGAATTGCCTTGTACACTGTGTATACAAATTATAACAACGTCTCCTCTTCTCACAGTGTTTCACAGAATCACAAAACACCTGTGGTTGGAAAGAAGCTCTGGAGGTCACCTGGTCCAACCCCCCCCGCCCAGGCAACATCAGCTAGAGACAGTTGTCCAGGCCTGCATCCAGGTGGTTTTTGAGTATCTCCAAGGATGGAGACTCCACCACCTCTCTGAGCAACTTGTGCCAGTGCTTGGTCACTGTGGCAAAGTTTTTCCTCAGCAAGGCTGCTGAGGACATCAAGCTAAGTACTGCAGCTGACACTCCCGAAGGATGGGATGCCATCCAAAGGGACCTGGACAGGCTTGAGAAGTGGGCACATGGGAAGCTCATGAGGTTTAACAAGACCAAGTGCAAGGTGCTGCACCAGCAGCAGTTGGGCAGCCTCCAGTATCAATCCAGGCTGGGGGATGAGGGGATTGAAAGCAGACCTGAGGAGAAGGACTTGGCAGGGCTGGTGGATGAGAAGCTGGACACGACTTGTCAACGTGCACTGGCAACACAGAAAGCCAAACAAATCCTGGACTGCCCCAAAAGCAGCATGGCCAGCAGGGCGAGGGAGGGGGTTCTGCCCCTCTGCTCTGGTGAGACCCCACCTGCAGCGCTGTGTCCAGTTCTGGGGTCCTCAGCACAGGAAAGACATAGACCTGTTGGAGAAGAGGGCAATGAAGATGATTAGAGGGAAAGAGCAGGTCTTCTAAGAGAACTGGGATTGTTCAGCTTGAAGAAGAGAAGGCTCCGAGGAGACCTCATTGTGGCCTTCCAGTACCTGGAGAAGTTCTACAAGAAAGCTGGAGATGGATTTTATACAATGGCCTGTAGAAATAAAACAAGGGGCAATTGTTTTAAACTAAAAGACAGCCAGCTGAGATGGGGTATTAGGAAGAAATCCTTTATTGTGGGGCTAGTGAGGCACTTTAACAGGTTGCCCAGAAAAGTGGTAGATGTCCCATCCCTGGAAGTGTTCAAGGCCAAGTTGGATGCGGCTCTGAGCACCCTGGTCTAGTGCAAAGTGTCCCTGTCCATGGCAGAGTGGCTGAAACTAGATGATATTTAAGGTTTCTTCCAACTCAAAACATTCTATGATTATTGTGTCTTTACCCTGTTGTCTATGTGCTTTCCGGCTCCATTAGCAAACGAGCCAAGGACATCTACTAAACATCTTTGACCACCATGCAACCTGCCAAAAAGGGCAAGAACAAGGACATCATGAAGTGGTTCTCACCTTTTTTTTAATTTAAGACCACCTGACTTTGTAACCATCACAAATCTGTTAACTATTCATGTCATTTCCAATTATGTTTGGTTGGTTTTTTTTTCCAAAAAGCTTCAACCAGAAGAAGAGAGAGTTCTCCACTTCCAGGACACAATGAACCACCTGTGTAGAGAACAGTCCTGTGGCACTACATAATGGCCCTAGCATTATGCAGAATTACCAAGAGCTCTGAGGAAGACTAAGTACACCATGGGAGATACACTGAGCCTCATAGTTTGAAGGTGCAGGAGCTGTACAACATAAAGGATGAATCTTTTTCATAACAAAAATATTAGGCACTGCTTGATCGCCATATTACAAAAATATGTTGCTATTGTAAATTTGCAGTTCCCTACTATATTTTCCTGTCATTTTATAGGTGAAAACAATTAGATCATTTATTCAAGACCACGCACTGCTAGAATCAGGCTTAGCTTGCATTCTTGCACACCATACAGTGAACTAAGGCTGTTCTTTTTCCTCAGAAAGGTGTAAAGGACAGGCGTAAGAAACACTTCTTTTAAAGAACTGTTTGAGGAAAGATGAGAGAATATTTTATTTATTTCAGTTTAACCACTTATCTAGAAACTAATTATTTTCTTGGCAGACAAGTAAGCTGCAGCATTCCACCAGGCTGAAAAGCTCAGCTTCACCTTACTCCTCTACAGCGTATCTCATGTCACAGTAACATATGCTTTGTTAGAATCTATTTTGTGCTCCTCTTTGTCTGACAGTACTTGCTTTTATGTGAAATATTTTTGTGGCATCAAAAAAAATTGCATGAATTAATCCTTTGATATCCTAACTTTTAAGCTGTGTTTTCTCCTGTGCCTTTTATAAATAGCATGAAAATTGCACAGTAAAAGAATTGCATACTTGACAGATGTTTTCAGACTATATTCTTAGATCCAGATCAGTTTTACTGTTTTCTGTAGGGATTTTTTTTGGTTGGTTGATTGGTTGGTTGGTTTTTAATGAGGAAAGAAAACTCTATTTCTGAATAAAAAAATTACTAAAATCTGATGTGTGAGTATACTTGTCAAAATTTACTCATACAATATAGTACCTTAATTAAAAGGTTCATTGGCTTCACTGACAAGCATATGGAGGAACTTAATAATTAATCTGACAGACAAACCAAAAATAACCCTTATTACATAAATTTAAAAAAATTTTAAAAAAACCACAACCAACAAAAAAGCCTCCACAAACCAAAAAAAGAAACTCTTAGCAGTGCAGGGATCTTCCTTGGAATGTTAAAAAACCATACACATTGCTTCCCTTAAAAATACTTTCAAATCCTTTTACAGAGGTGGATTTTGTTTTATATATAACATACTTATTTATACATATAATATTACTTATATATTATAGTGACCTTACTGCTATTGCTGATATTCCATTAAATTCATATAATTTCACTTTTTTCCCCCACATAATTTTTGCTCTAGATTCAATGTTTTGATAAAGAACATTTTAAAATGCTCGCTTTCTAACATTGCTCCTTTAATCTCATCTCTCATCTAGATTTTAACACTTGCAAAACTGTATGGCCCGGATCTGAAGGTTCATTAAGGCTGAGCTTAACAATCAAATTTGGAATAGGGACTAGAAAATTAATTTTTGGAGTGGGAATCTGCCAGAAGTCTCTCTGACACTCCATTGCCCTTTCTACAATTCCTCACAGAGGGGAATTAAAGTAGTGAAACAGCCAATTAAACACAGTGGAAAAGAATATGGGGCACATGCCCAGATGCAGAGCATCCACCGACAATGTTGTAGGGAGGCACAAAGTGGACATACAGTCGTGAATTTATGTCAGCATGTGTAGGAGTATCCACCACAGCGCAAATATAGAGAGCACAGCTAAAAATAGCAGTGGAGACATATGAAAGCAGACTTCAGAATGGTTTAATAATCTGTCCAGAAGGCTTGGGAAGCCCTCTCTTAAGTCTAGGCTGGCATGTCTTCACATTACATACAGATCAAAACAATTACAGAGCTGTCTGCATGTCCTGCAATCACACTACTCGATTGCAGTGTAGACACATCCAGAAATAGTGCTACTGTAGACATGTTCATCTAAAAACTGCATTTGCAAAAGGCAAAGCCTGGAAGCATACTGTAAAGCATATGGGACCTGATGAAGAACATATGCTGGAGAGAGGGTCCATTTTGCTAAATTCTATTAGCTGTGCTAATTCTTCCCTCTACACAACCTGCTTCCTTTGTACTCCTGGAGGACTTCCTTTGTACTCCTGTAAGACAGGTTGGATGGCCTTTCCTGTGGGGATTCACAGAGTCAGGCCAGATTAACCTAAACCTTCAAGTACAGCAGCTCACCCAGCTTTACTGTCTGATGAAGAGACACTGTATACTCTTACAGGCAGCTGGAGGCAACCAAGTGACATGTAAACAGCACTCATTCCTCTCTGTACAGTATGAATGCCGGATTCTGAACCCCTAACCCAAGAAGGCATATTAGTTATCTACTGGTTCAAGGCCAGTCATTTCCAAAGAACATCAAGACACCAACTATTACTGCTGCTACCAGGGCCAGAACTTACTGTGATGCAGAAATCCAGAGCTGACAAAGTCCTTCAAATTCAGGACTCTTCTCAAGGTGGTTTGAGGTCCTCTTCTCAAACAGTGGTTTGCTGCATGGCAGCAACACTATATCCTCTACTGGCTACAAACTACAAACCACTACAGGCACTACATCCTCTCAAGGATGGCTTACTACCATTTGTCCAGCCAGTGACCAAAGGGATCTGTGTATGTTCCTAAACTGACTGCAAAATGAATGATTCAGTCTGGGGAGATTTTGTGTGCATTTGGCTAAATCACTACCAGAAGACAAGTTAAGAAGGAACGCAGTCATTCAGCATATTTTGCTGCCTTACCAGGAGAGTATAAAGACACCCAAGCTAGTGTTAACTCAGACAATTAAAGATCTAGTAGGAATTGGATCACAGCAGCAGGGATTACACACAGGCTAATTTACCATGGGAAGAAGCAAGCTAGTGAAATACAGAAAGTTCTGGGTACAGGGATAAAAATTCTATGCTGCTGCCTGTCTCTTTGTGGAAACCCTGAGCACATACACAGTTGTGCTCCAATTAGTTGTCTGGGCCTGAGCACCTCAGCACTCAAACACAGCAAAACCTCCAATCACCAGGCAGTGCTGTTCCAGCAAATTCCACTAAACTGGGAGGAGCTGCTGACTCCCTTGAAGGGATGCCCTGCAGACACCTTGACAAATCGGAGGGCCGGGCAATCAACAACCATATGAAGTTTAACAAGGGCAAGAGCTGGACTCTGCACCTGGGACAGGGCAACCCTGGATGTAAGGACAGACTGAGAGGCTGAAGAAGAAATGAGAGGCCCAAGGAAAACGACCTGATGGTTCAGGTCAACAGCAAGTTGATTATGCGTCAACATTTTGCTCTGACATTCAAGAGACCCAACCATATCCTGAGGTGCATCAAGCACATAGAAGAATTCCTCTACTTTACAAATGTCAGTTTGGTACCTACATGAGCACTCCCCTCAGTTCTTGTCAACAAAATAACAATACCCCATGTCCTGAGGGACATCAGGCCTGGCATCGCCAGCCAGGCGAGGGAGGGGATTGTCCCGCTCTGCTCTGCACTGGGGCAGCCTCACCGTGAGTGCTGGAGGCAGTTTTGGGTGCCACAATACAAAAAAGACATTGAGCTGTTAGAGAGTGCCCAAAGGAGGGCAACAAGGATGGCGAAGGGCCTTGAGGGGAAGCCATATGAGGAGCAGCTGAAGTCACTTGGTCTGTTCAGCCTGGAGAAGAGGAGACTGACAGGAGACCTCACTGCAGTTACAGCTTCCTCATGAGGGGAAGAGGAGAGGCAGGCACTGGTCTCTTCTCTGTGGTGACCAATGACAGGAGCCAAGGGAATGGCCTGAAGTTTTGTCAGGAGAAGTTTAGATTGGATATTAGGAAAAGGTTCTTCACACAGAGGGTGAAGGTTCTTCACCCAGGGAAGTGGTCACAGCACAAAGCCTGTGAGTTTCAACATTAATAAAAAGCAAATAATTAATGATGTAAGTATAACTCATTTTCCTGGTAATTCCATTCTGTAACTCGAGAGAAGTTTTTGCGCATGTCCTAGCAACAAGCACAAATATTGTGCTTTATCCACTGTTCAGCATATTAGTTAGCAAAATGATAATATCCTGGAAATTAGCATAATTCAGACACATACCTTAATAGTCTTTCCATGTAACAAGTGGAGGAACGAGTACACTTAGACTTAGCACAGCAGAAGTGTGCGTCAGGGAATACAAGACAATTTATTTACCTTACTAGCACTCTTCTGCTTCTGTGTGCACTCTATTTCCCAGATACATTTTGGTTCATTTTGTTTGGCATTTTTTTATTTGCTTTAAAAAGCATCTTGGAGACAGCTTTTACAAATATTCAAATACGTGTCTCATCAGGCTGACAATTTCAATATTTAAAATCTTGAGCCAATTCAAAAGCAACTCTTGGGATCTTCATAAATTTACTACTGTGACTCAACTGGAACTGACAGCATAGCATACAAAATGCAGAATATTTACATCCAAATTTTAGTAAAAGAGAACACAAGGTATGTACATGCACATATAAGCAGTTAAAGGTATTTCCTAATTCTAAAAAAAAGGCCAGTCTGTATGGCGAAATCCTGCAAAAGAACTACATGGATGAATAGCACGCACAGCACTATAGCTCCAACTCATAATCACGTGCTTATCCCTGTCATGTACATCATGGAATCACAGAACGGTTGAGGTTGGAAGGGACCACTGGAGATCATCAAATCCAAACCCCCTGACAAAGCAGGTTCATCCAGAGCAGGTTGCACAGCATCATGTCCAGGCTGGTCCAGGAAGGAGACTTCACAACCTCTCTGGGCAGCGTGTTCCAAGAAGGCTATGTAAGCACAGTCTGATTTTTACTCACAGATGTAAACAAGTTGGTTAAAACAGGGGGGGTTGAAGGGAAGTGCTAAGTTCCTGATTAGAATTTCATTTTAAATGGAAAGTTCCAGACTGGTACAGTAACAATAAAACAGAAGGGGGGCGAAGGGGTAGGATTTATACATAAGAAGAGGTCATGTAGTACACTGTATTGAGTTTAAAAGATAAGAAAGACAATGCTTTTTTCTCTGGTATAAACAAAAATAATGCCAGCAGTTTGACTGCAAACAAGAACTGAGAAGGAAATGGAACTGAAAAGGAAATGCTTACAGCAAACCTTACAAACCTAATGCTAGGTTTGCATTACAAACCTAATGCACTTTCAAGCATCACTCCATAATTCTTTATAAAGCGCAAATCAACCATATTCACATTCAAAATAAGCTTTTGTAAACACTCCTTAGCATACAAGAAAATACACCCAATGAAGGACTGCCCCAATTCCCAAACCATGATGGCTGAATTGTACTTTTCTTTGTAACTCTTAAGATCTTCAGACCTCTTAATCACTTGGAGCTTTATCACAGAAGACAAAACTACAGTTCCACCTCAGACAGCTAAGAAGCAGATGATATTTCTACCACAAAAATTAATTAATTATTTTCCTCCCTCAGTTTAAAACTCTCTTAGGGACTGAAATCAATAAAGTATCTGATGTGTATGTTCTATTTTCTTGTTTCCAATGGTTCCACTGTGCATATAAATCTCCTGTAGAACCACATTTGCATTTAAAGAGAAATTCCCTTCTGTTTACTATGCACCTGCTCCACGTAAGCCTGTCTTCTCTACCTCCTTTGAGAAACAACAGATCTGCCAGAAAAAGAGCGAGCACAAACACAATAGTAGTCCAAGTCCTCTTGCCAATTATCTAAGCACCATTTCCTTCAGTTTAGTTTAGTTATGGTCCTATTCTGACAAGAGTTGAAAACAATTACTGTTTGCTTTTCCAAAATCCAATATTTCTCAACTTCTTCTAACATATTTTTTCTTTTTGACAATGAGCATATACATTTCAACTGTAAAAAACCACTGTATTTTCTAAGCAACATAGAGTGAGGCATTGGCAAATGGATTCCTTACAGGCTTTCACACGAAAAATATAAGCTTTCTTTATTTTACTTGGCATTAATTATAAGTATCATGGCTGCATAAGGAAGGATGAGAATATTCTCCTCTTGACATTTTACCTCCAATTGTAACCCGAAAGAGATGCAGGTTTGTTCTAGTAAAACTGGATTTAAAAAATCATTGTTCCCTTCTCTTCCCCTCCTTGGTCACCATTCATGGGTTACTTCTGGAGATTCATGTATGTAATCAGAGACAAGGGTGCAGATAAAGCTCTGCTACATACCCCATCTAGTCAGCTGAAACATTCAAAAGCCAGTTGAGGGAGATAACTTGCTGCATCTCACAAAGGCTGCTGGAACTACTGGTGTTTGTGCTCATGAGGTGCAGCATCACCAGTCCATGACACCAAATGTTGTCACAAGTACCACCATCCCTGCACCACTGCCAACATGACTTTTGTGCTGCTGTGCTGCTCTCCGTGACAGCTGAGCTACCCCGCCGGGCTGCCTCTGGCCATGTACTCCCCCTTTCTTGCTGGCATCTCCTCGCACGCAGCGGCAGCGCTACTGGCACATCCCCATTTCAGAGGACAGAAGCTATAGCGGCTATAGCAGGGCTGTCACGCTTTCCCCTTACTGGTTCTAATCAGAGAGGTGTCCAAGGACAGAGCTGCTGAGGGTGTAGATACAGATCTGGGACATCCTGGAAGAGAGCTGTGCTGGTATCCCACCTCAGGTGTATGTGGGATGAAGACTTCTTGCACCTATGGAGTCCACATGGGAATAGATTTCAGCTCCTGGGAAAACTGGACAACTGGGAAGCAGAGGGACACTTTCTAGTTTTTCAAGCTCTGCTGATGCCCAGTCAAGAAACAGTTACAAAATACGTAATATTTGGGATCATGATTTTGCAATCACGAAAAAAAATGACCTATCACTTCTTTGCAGTACTCCGTGAAGGGACTGAATCTCCAAAGGTATCACTCAGTCAGCTTGTCCAAGCAATCTGATGTTACATGCAGGTCTTTGTAAACTTGGAAGTTGGCCCCAAAGAACTCATGACATACTTACTTGCCATGTTGTTGTCATTAGAGAAAAAAATATTAAGACAAGCAGCTTCTAGCTAATGTAAGTTACTACCTTCTACAGAACTTCCTTACCTGAAAGGCTGCCGATCTGCTTATGTCAAAATACCACTTAAAAGCATTTTGAGCAGCCTGAACTGGACTGCTTGCTCAAAAAATAAAAAGGAGGCTTTTTTTAACAGGCTCCTCAGCTTTGGAGGTAACTCTTCACTGGGCCAGTCCTCTGATGTAATTCTATTTTACTCGCTTTTTCAACAAGCTACAAGTCACACATATGCCTTCTGCAGCACACTGAATCAATGACACAGACCAGAAAGCACAAAGACCTGAAAAATAAGTGAACTGCCAGTTTAAGTGAGTGTGCTAAGCAGAACAGTCAGTTTGCATAAGTCAGTCTCTGACACCTGAAAACATGCAGAAATTAAGCATACCGCACCTTAGAAAGGGAGCCTTTTCACACCAGGCCTTTTCACACATGGGCACTATGCTTCTGTGCTGATTAAGGAATATCTGAAGGAAAAGTTACTATTTTTCTACTGTAACTACAGTGATGAGGCAAGTGTCTTCTTGACAGCTGGTCAAATTCTAAATGTTTTATTCACATGAAAAGCACTTCTCACTGTGTTTGAACTACCTCTTGAGCGACCCTGAAGGCTGATCTTGAAACCAGTTTTCCAGCTTACCTGCAAAATCTTCAAAATATGGCTCCAGCATTGCACGAGGCATAGTTGCAGGCTTACCAAGTTCACCAAGCATGAGCTCACCCATGAGCTAGTTGCAGAGGATTTTAGGGTAAACAAACTCATGTTTATGGGTGGTAGTAAGGCAACAGGTCATGCTTTTTATGGCACACTGGAAGTACATGCAGCACACATAAGTCCTAAATTCAGTAAGGGCAGGACACTATTAAAGTCTGCTACAGCACGCTGCACAAGGCTTAAACACATGCACATCATTCAAGATAATTTCTGGCTGCAGGATCAGTGCTATTTGCAAAAAAACATAAAGTGATTTTGATCTCCCAGTGCTATTGGGATTGTATACCTTTCCTCAGCCATTTAAATAACAGAAAAGGTCCAACAGTAAAGTGATTTGCTTCAGAATTTTTTTAAAACTTTTTTTTAATTCCCTTTTGCTGTTGGATTGGTGAGGTGTAAAACAGGGCTAGGCTGCTACGATTTTCCACGGAAGCACAGGCACTAGCAGTTTTTTAGTGGGTTTTGGGGTGAGGGGACTTCTTGAGAAGCACTTGTGACTGATTAATATTTCTGTAAGAGATGTGGCTTTAAGCCAACCATTGAAAGTGCCGTGAGGTGATAACACTGACAATGAAGACTGAGACTGATTAGGAGCTGGTTTGTATCCAGTACCATCAGGACCTGATCCTCAAGCTCTTCTTTATATAAACTGCATTTGCTCACATAAAACACTCACTGATGTGCGTATGAAAAAGGTTTGATCCCTGCTGCTACAAAAACACGATTTCGGACTGACCCAAATATAAGCCCTGGAGCAGTTTTTCTACCAGACAACTTGGCATTTGTTTCCCCCCAGCTACAAACATGCAACTCCTACTTGATTTTCTTCTACATTTCGGCCTGCCCGGCGGACAGGAGGATGATGACGGCTGGGTCCGCGGCCGGCCGGCCGGCTCCGAGCAGAGCAGCGGCAGAACTGAGTCGGCTCCGAGTGTCAGCGGCTTACACTGCACTACAAGGGGCTCGCGGCGGCACTTCGCAGGGCTGACATCACGTATGTGTTCAGCCCCAGCAAAACCCCCGCGTTCAGCCCTGATTTCATGCGGAAAGCACTTCTCCGGGGCGGGCTGGCGGGGGCCGGCGCCGGGGCTCGCCCCCCACCGCCGCTCCCGCCCGCCGGCCGCGTCTCCCGCCGACCGGGCACCGCCGCTCCCGCGCCGTCGGGGACGCCTCTGTGGGAGAAGCACCTCAGGCGCCACCCGCACCCCTGCGCGGCCGCGGGGGACCGCGGCTCAGCTCCGCGCCCCTCTCCCGCCGTCCCGGGCAGCAGCGCTGTCGGCGGCAACAAAGCCCCCCGTCCGCTCCGCTCCCCTCGCCTCACCTCACCCCTGCGCTCCGCTCGGCCGCGGCCGTTCCACGGCGGCCGCGGGGTGATGGAGACGGGGGAAGGACCCAGGTGCCGTCTCTCGGCTGCCGCCCCCCGCCACTCCCCGCCGGTGCAGGCAGCGCTCCGGCAGCGGCCCGGCTCCCGCCGCCCCGCCCCTGCCCTGCCACCGGGCAGCGGCCGGGAGGAGGAGAAGAGAGACGGAGGGAGCGGGAAGGAGGGAAGGAGGGAAGGAGGGAGGGAGGGAGGGAGGGAGGGAGGGGGCGGCCCCGCCCGGCCCTGCTGCGTCACAATGCGGGGGGCGCTGCCACGTGACCGGCGGCGCGGGGCGGGGGCGCGGGCGCTGCGCGGGACCCCTGCGCTGCGGGGCGGCGGCGGTGGGGCCCGCGGGTCCTGCGTGCGTGGACCGCGATCGCCCGTGGCGTCTGAAAGCGCCGCACCGGCCTGCCAAATGCTGCGCGCCTGGCACCCTGCTGCGCTAAAAATACGTGGAAAGGCAGAGCTCGAACCTGAAAATGCCGAGTTCAATCTGCTCACATCTGTTTAAAATAAAACGCGGTGGGTTTGGGGGCAGGTTTTTTTATTTTGGTCTGCTATAAAAACTGGAAAGCCTCGCCGCTTCACTCTGGTTCATAGGTGCATGAGGATAGAGGCGGTGGCACCCTCGTACACCTTCCCATCGAGCTGGTCCCACCTGCCTTGGCAAGAAACCTGCGTTTCCTCCCACAGTGCTGCTGAAGGTGCTTCTGCACCCAGCCGCTGCAGGTGCTCGGTGAGCCGGGCAGAAACCCGCCGGCTGTCCCTCAGGCGCTGCAGCGGCTGCAAGAAGAAAGGAGTCCTCCAAACAGGTTAGCCCGAGTAACACCCTGCCATCCCGGCTTCTGATGGCAGCAGGAGGAGAGCAGAAAAGTGAACCTTTGGCGAGTTAGTGTTGGTGATTTAGCCTGTTTTGTTTCCCCTTTATTCTCGACAGGCACATTTTCCATCCTGTCTCTTAGAATGTATCCCTTTATATGCCTTTCCACCTTCCCCTGCTTTTGTGTGCTTTTGCCTTTCAAACACAGAACATCTTAGATTTCATTTACTCTGATGAGTGAGCACTGCAAAAGCCCAAGAGATGCGTACACGAAATTTAAGTGCATTTATGCTAGTTTGGCATTTTGGAAAACCACTACCCACAAAAAACAGACAGCACACTCAGCAATACCACAATCATGCCACATCAGTCAGCATGCAGCACTGCTCTGGACGAGTGTCTCTGGAAACGGGGAAAACAGCTTACTGAGTCTCCAACTCAGTAGGTCTCTGTTCTTTCCATAGGGATTTCTAGTGAAAGTGCTAATCAAAGTGAGTATGAAAGAACCCCCAACTTAATTATGCTTAATCCTGAGACACAGTCATCAGACAGTAACAACCTTGAGAAGCTTGTCATCTGAACCCAGTGACTTGGAGATGAAAGGAAATATAGTCCTCCATGATATGTTACTTGAGCTATCTAGGTGCTGCAGCGTCATGCATTTTTAGCTTGTTTAACATACTTGCCCAGAAGTGGAAAGCTTTTATATTTCTTTCTTCTTAAATTACAATTTTAAGATGTGTAGAAAAGAATGTTGAATACAAATTACAGTGATGGATTCTAATGTCTATGTGCAAGGCCAACTACATGGCACAATACTATCTTAACCAATTTAAAAATGTCTGTGCATATTGAGCGTGGGGGAAGGAATACTTTGGACAGGTTTTCTGCTTTTATGTCATTCAGTTTTAGGAAAGGGCATATTTGGACACTGCACATTTCACACTTCTACATATATGGAGATTAGTAACCATTGGGGGTTATTTGTAATGCATTTGATTAGGTGGTTTTATCCAGGAATGTTGGTCAGCTGTGTGTGATTAAATGGTTTGAAAGGAATGCAGGTCAGCTCCAGAATGCAATGTCATACAGGAGTATGGCCCGCCTGACAAACAGCGTTGATGAAAAAACAAAACCAAAAAAATCTTATTTGAATTTAGAGTCTATGAATACCATTCATATGCAAATACAGTTTGTAAGATAAAAGCTTGCCAAGTGTCTTTGTATGTGTTATATATGATAGTATCTCAGGTAGTACTGATAACCCTGTTTATATATGTACTTCTGAAACCATTGCTGAAAATATTGTTTAAATAAGAAGTGCTGAATAGGCTGTATGACTGTAAAAAACCCATAAATTATGATATATTCGGTTCTTGTAAGAATTTCAGGATGGATTTTTACTGCCAGCTTTATGACCCCATCATTATTTTTTGTCTAAAATAAAATCACAGACTATTAGCTCTCTTCTTGCTGTGTGTGCAGATACAAAAGTTTGCTGAAATAGAAAAAAGCCTTGTCATTGATAATCCTGTTCCCAATGGAGTAAAGTGATTCAAGAATGCATTGCCTGTTGGTTTTTCTAGTACGTCTCTCCAGGATCATTTAGTGGCTTGTTGAATGTCGGTATTCTATTTGGTGAAGCCAAGGCCGGTATTTGTGTCAGCTGCAAACTATATGGTTGGATGCCTATGAGAACAGACTGATCTGTGGTCTAGCAGCCCTTGGAAAACTCAATTCTGTGGCCCACATCAAGGGCCCATGGCAGTCAGGAGCAATCACAGCATCCATCCATGATCACATCCACTGACTTTGATGAACACAAGACAGAACCCTCCATTACGTTTGAAATTCCTCTAAGAGATGAACTTGAGACAGATTTAAAACTGTGGTGCTTGATAACACTGCTCATGAAGACATGACCACATTTTACCTAAGGCCTGTAGCCCACAGAGACATGTCCTGCAGGAAATTTTCTATTCCTATGCAGGACCAACCCTGGTGCCTCTATACTTGTTCCTGGAAATGCGCAGCAGTCTTGTGAAGCAAAAGGTAGACATGAAGAGAAAGGAGGCAGTAGAAGTCTGGAAGAGATGAGTCCAGCAACATACAGTACAATACCATTTTTTTCCAGAGCATCAAGGCTGGGAATCAGTGTTGTACAACTGATTGTAAAAGTTGTACTCAAACAGTTGGTAACCATAGGGATTTTAGGTAATTAATGTTATAAAGGCAGCCTGTGAACTTCCAGATGGTGACCTAGGACTGCTGACAAGAAACATCACCAACAGTATCATATTAAGCAAAACCTAGCAATTACAGTTGTAAGTGTATCTCCTGACATAACAAAAAACAAGCTTTGGCTCGGTCAAATGATGAACCATGATGACTCAGTCATTCAAGGCAGTCATCAAGCACTTAAATGTTCTCTTAAAAAAAAATTTAAAAGATAAAATACACATTTAACTTTGAGAATCAGTAAGAACAACTACCATTTTTAGAGCATGACAGAATTTATGTACAGATTTCAAAAGAGTGAGTCCAAACCAGGTGAATTGCTCCTGTCTTCACCTTCAGATTCTGAGCAGAGATAAACAGGACACAGACCAAGTCAACCATGCATCTAGCTTTCAAAAAGCATCACTCCTAATTTTTCCAAACTTCAGCTTACCCTGCAATATATCAAATATTTTGCTCAATTTGGAAAAACATTTTAATTCCTAGAAGAACATAAAAATACAGCAAATAATGGTATAGGCATAATTCTGTTAGGCTGAGAAAATGGTGATAACATTGCATAGACTGCTGGAAGTAATGACTTACTGTTTCACTTTGATTATGACAATCACTACCACACATATGCTGATGAGTAAGTCAATCCTCTTAGATTCATGGAAGTGCTACTGATGTCTTAGGATTTTAGCTTTTATATTTTTCATATATTTGTAACCCTGCAATTCTTTAGTGTATAACTCTAAAGTCCATATAGAGTATTAGCTACTGCTTCAGACAAAACAATTTCTCTCCAAGCCTGAAACTCAACGACACCTTACTGTCTCAGGCCCCAAGACATGTAAACAACACTGAGTTGGGGGGGAGCAAACTTGGGGTGGATTACTTCATTACCTGAAGCTGTAATTGGAAGAACTAACCCCGATATGCAAATGGACCAGACTTATACGAGTATGGAAAACCCATGACCTGGCGTCCATCTTAGGGGGTCCATCTTAGGGTGTAACCCCTGAGTGAGCTCTGGCCACCCTAAATAATGTACCTGAAAGCCCTTCATTAAATATAATCGCTTTGTACTCTCTAATTTTGTCAAGCCTCTCTTTTTAGGTAGTCCTGGATAAGGCATCACTACATCTGAAAGAAAATTGAGACTACGTAGCTGGAACTGCAATAAAACAATTGTCTTTCTGCTGTGTTTTTGCATTGTTTTCAGTGCTTGTAATGCCTGCACCTGATCTGCTAGCCCACAAGTGGGCCAATCTGCCAGCCCACAAGTGGGCCAATCTGCCATCAACAGAATTCAAAAAGCAGGAGTTTGCCTTGAAAAGAATGCAGATCAATTCCTCATCCATAAGATGAGAGGGGATTACAAACACTCAAATAATTAGTTCAAACCCATCTTTCAGTGCATATAGCTGCATTTCTGAGATCAGGCAGAAAGTATTTTCTGCAGTCTGAAGAGGCTATTTATGCCTGGCTATTAACGCTTGGCAGCATTATGGGGGGAGAGGAGACTCAAGCCTGGACTTTATTGAATGCTTATTTATTTGATCTATTCTGTTGGATAAATCACACAGAGAATTTCACAACGTGACATCCAAGGTCCTGCTCACACACTCAGCACAGCTGTGCAGAGGAACTGAGCATAGTATGTATGGCTGGAAAGCTAGTACATGGCATTACTGCATCAAAAGGTCAGGGACAATTACCATAATCAGCTCTGCTGGCTTCTGGCATAAAGCCCCACAATTCCTGGTTGAACTACAGAATGTTTTTCAGAAACTGATGTAATCTTGATTACTACACTCCTAACAACATTGTTGTAAAAAATCATTAGCTTCACTGTTAAATTATGTGTGCTTGGTCCATCTTCTCATTCAGCTGTATCAGTTCTGAGGTTCTGACTTTGCCCAGTGTAAACAGGAAGCTGTCCATTCTCATAGGTTTTCTTACCATCCATGTATTTCTAGTGTATTTTCAAGCCTCCTCCCAAAAGTTTTTTTGGATAGATTATAAAGGATTTCTTTAAATTTCCTGAGATTTTGACAATAATACAAGCCTACAACTTTGAATTTGTGAATATCTGACATCACAGATTTTCATTCTGAAAATTAACGTTGGCAAATTGGAAAGCTTCTAAGTGTGATCCTCGAAACAAACTACAGATGGTTATGAATCTTTTTTGTTTTCTGTTATTCCTCTGCTTTATGGACAAAGACCACCTTTGAATATGACCACATAAGCAAGTTGACACACGGCAAGATAGAATTTGAAGCAGTGGATTGCATCATTTGCTCCACAACTGTCCTGGTGTAGCTCCTTCTCCTCTCCCATGCTGAAGCCAGATCACTTGCTAGGAGAATGCTCCTGTTTAAGGGGCAAGTGAATTTGCACTCTTCAGAGGACAAGAGCATGCACAGAAGCAGATCCCACAAAGCAGCTGAACCCAACTGGTTTTTGCATTATCTTACAGCATTAGAGCTTTGTGGGATTACTTGGCTACTGTTTTATACTGGGAATACATGTGTGGTTGGCTGTCCAGAATTACACTCTGCTTTTCTCCCATGCTGTATATGTGACAGGCATTCTCTGATGTGACCTCATTAGGCAAGAAAAACAAGGAAGAAAAGGAAGAGTTAGGTTTTTTAAAATGTGATTAGAATATAAAGATGCTGTATGGTGCCAATTCAGAGATAAGATAAAAAGTCAAAAGCCTTGAAGTTTAAGTTCAATGTTGATTTACACATATCCTTTTCAATTCATTAGGGGTATGAGTGAGTCATTAGAGGAAATCCTGACTGGGGAACACATTAACTTGGATTAAGACCAAATATGTTTCACTGGAGCCTCAAGCAAAATCTGTACCACCATAAACTTATTGTAAGAGCTAGAAGTGAATTCCGGTCACAGCAACTCATTACTAACAGTAATTAGTGAATTACTAAAAAACTTTAAAACTTTAACAAGTGCACCCCTACTGATTTGACTATTTTGAAGATGCCCCAATTAATAACATTATTTTGAGAAAGTTTAAATCCATGCTTGCTACCAATCCCTTGGCAGAAGACTCCATTTCCTGATTTAGGTCAAGACATTTCAAACAATCTTTAAGTAATTGCTAAAATAATGATTTTTTTTAAAAAAAAAAAGTCAAGAGAAAGGTCTGTAAACCACCTGACTGTAATAAAGGCCTAAAAAGAAGGCAAATTCCCATTAAAAAGTTGAGACAGAAAAGCTTCAACTTTGGGAGTTGACCAGTGTATTGGGGCCTGTTACATCTCTGCTGAAATGAAGAGTTCTGCAATAATCCTCCAGTGGAGGTAACTTGGGGAACACAGAGAAAAGAAAAGGTGTTTCTAAGCAGTTAGAGAGGTGGCTACTTCCTGTTTTCTTGTCTTACTGCATCTCAGACAATGCATGCAGACGCGCAGCTGCACACAGACACGCACATCTATCTGCATATCTATTTATATGAGAAGAACTTGACACAATGATAGCAAAAACTAGCCCTGAAATCATTTCTTGAAAATAAACACCAGTTATTTATCCCTTTTAATTCTCTGTGAATCACTTAGAAGAGACGGTTCATTCGCTGGGTTAGTCCAGCAAATGAGAGTATGCAATGGTCTGCTTTGCTTCTCATAAAAATAAAGGTCTGAACAGTGGCCACACTACTCCATTACAGACCACTCTCATTGTGATGCCTTCTTAAACGACCTCTCACAAGACCTCCGTCATGATCAAAGGCACTATTTGGGGTAAAAATAATAACAGTGTTTCAATATATGGAGAGAGATGACAGCAAACAAATGTGGCAGTTGCCTAGAAATTGAGTACAGGCATTTTTGGGTGACTGTAAACAGGAGGCTACAGCCATGCTCAGTAAAGGTGCTGCTTTGTCCTGGAAAAAAAGACAGCTTGCCTGTAGTATGAGAGAAAAGGGAATCTCATTTTTGTGATCAGATATTGAGAGTTTTCACCTTCTCAGAGGCCGACGTTTCTGAACGTTAATATTCACATTAATAAAAACAATTCCTGTTCATGTGACTCCTTATTTGGCAAATCCCTATTTACCAGAGGTTACTAAAACCACCTGTCTGCCTGAACTTCCATGTGTAAGATTGGAAGTAGTTCTATGAACAAAGAAAGGCACAGGAGAATTCTGTTTTCCTTTACCATAATTAACATTTAGAACTTTTACATGTTACTATACCTTCCTAGTGAAAAAGGGTAATTGTTTTGTGAATCTTCAAGCTGACTTACCCTGACTACTTTCAGGTTAAAAAATCAGGTTTCAGGCTGATTCCTGTAGAATCACAGAATCATAGAATGGAGTGGGTTGGAAGGGACCTTAAAGATCACCTAGTTTCTGCCATGGGAAGGGACACCTCCCACTAGACCAGGCTGCTCAGAGCCCGATGCAGCCTGGGCTTGAGCATTGCCAGGGGCTTCTCTGGAAACTTGTTCTAGTGCCTCACCACCCTTACAGCAAAGAATTTCTTCCTAATACCTAATCTAAACCTACTGTTTCAACCTGAAGCCACTCCCCCTTGTCCTGTCAATACATGCTCTTGGAGAAAGTTCCTTTCCATCTTGTACGCTCTCTTCAGGTAAGGGAAGGCTGCAGTTAGGTCACCCTGAAGCCTTCTCTTCTCCAGGCTGAACAAACACAATTCTCTCAGCCTTTCCCTGTGGGAGAGGTGCTCCATCCCTCTAATCAATTTGGTGGTCCTGCACTGGACTCACTCCAACAGGCCAATGTGCTGGGGACCACAGAGCTGGATGCAGTACTCCAAGTGGGGTGTCACCAGAGCAGAGCAGAGGGCAGAATCACCAGAAAGCCTGCTTTTTGTCCCTTGTACAGAGGCATTTACAAACATGCTTGTTTCAGACAGCATTTTCCTTTGGCTCTCCTATGTTCTATTTCACTGTTGTTTTCTTTCATTGTAATTATCTATCTCTTTGCCATCTTTGATGTCTAACACATAGCTGTTTAAAGTATAAAGAAGAAACAAATTTATGTTCCTTTTTCTGTACTACTCTGCTACTAAGTAATACATACCCCTATTTGTCTGCAATAAATAATTCATAAAAGAATCACAATTACAAAGGCATATTAGACTGTGGTACTTTTTGTAAATACCCCTGACAAGAAGATAAGGACAATGGGTAAAATAGACCAAAACCTAATTAAGAAACAACATATTGTTCTTCGTGAGGAAGAAGGCATATTTTCAAAGCAAAAGCTGAACTGAAGTCTAAACTAACTCCCTCTAAACTCAGAATACCCTCTGAACCTGGAATACCTGTTCTCCTGACATGGTCAATGACACAGAATCAACTTTTTCCTTCTCCCAGTTATGAACAAGCAAAAACACAATTTGGTAATTATCATCTGAAGTCATCGTTTAGTTTTTCTGATACCAAATAGGGTTTTTGCCAAAGAAAACTTTGTTAGTTATTCAAATAGCATTGTATTAAGCATTCAGAAGACTTTGAAAACTCAAAACAGCAGTCATGTCCCATGGGATTCACAGCTCGTATTGTCAATCCGTCCTCTGTCCCATGATCATTGCTGTGATTTACAAAAATAAGATCAGAAAAAAACCCCTAAAAAACAATATGGGCCAAATAACAGCTGTTCTAAATTGTCATAACTTTTTTCAATCAAAGAAGAATGATGCTGATTCACACCCATGGAGATTCCAACTCTGATGTTTTATTTTCTTCCTTCCAATATGTCATAAGGAGAATAGTGGCCAATGATAACACATCTTGTGTAGTATTCCTATTCTCTTTGTATTTGTCCTACTAGCATTGTGTACTACACTAGAGTTATTTTTCTCTCTTCTCCAGCTGTTTCTGTTTCTCCTCCTCTTTATTTTGTGTCTTTTCCTTTGACATATTATTGTTACTTGAAATGGCAAAGAAACAGGTTCCAATTTTTTTTCTCCAGAAGAAAACAGATTTGTTTGAATCTCTCTTGGCAGCTTGTTCCCCACTAATGGGCCACCGTGCAAGTACCAGCCTCTGTGCTTTACGACAACTCCATTGGTCTAGATACTTGTTATTACTGTGGTGTGCCTGCATAATGAGAAAAACTCCAGAATACTTAGACTATTGACAGCTTGGAAAATGAAGATATGAAATTATATCTTCTCTCCTTCTTCTAGCCTCTTAGCAATACGAGAGGATTGCCACGGGCTTTGAAACTTGTCACCTACCAAAACAGAATTTCTTATTTCCAAGGAAGCCTTATACTAGCATCTAGGTAGTTCCTTACATACAATTTGTCCTCCCAGTGCAAGAACTGGAAGCTGCATAATCAAGGCATGACTGCAGTGGGATATGCAGACCTGGCAGATGGTTCCTCTAGAGCTGGTAACAGCTGGTGTAGTTCAGAAATGCCTTTTGGTCCCTTAAAATGGTTTGGGAGCTGGCCTTGGATCAACATGAGGACCAAGCTATTCAGCCCTCCTTCCCACACACCCCTTTGTGTGATTGCCAAGCCCAAATTGAATACCTCTGACAATCTGCACCAAGAATTAAGAGTTTAAGCCAGAAACCTACTCAGTCAGATGCTGTATCTCTACTACCAAAATTTGTATAGCAATAGGCTATCACATTCTTCACCCCTTGAGAGATTATTCTTGGCCAGGTATGGTAGGTACATTGCAGTAATGAAGCCTGAAGGCTCCTAGGCTCATGGGTCATCCTCCATCAGCCAAAACAGGCTGTCTCCTGGCCAGTCAAAAAACCCAAGGTGTTTTTTGCCAGATATTGCTTTTTGGATATCTGATTTAAATAGTGAAGCATAAAAAGGCCAACTTTAGAACCTGACCTAAGAGTCTGAGGTTAGTTCTTTCACTTAAGGATGATATCGGCAAAAATAAAATGTAAGTGAAAGTTCAAGCGTTGGAGATCATGGAGGTAACTGTGACTTAGCTAAGAAGGATTTGTAAACTTCAAGGATAAAACAGACAAAACAAGACTCATTGTGATCTGACATTGATGTGTGCCAGAATCCTGTATCTCCCTTTGAAGCCACACAATTTAAGGAAAGCTCTGGAATTTGCAGTCTCAGCACCTGTCAAGATTAGAGACTGACTTCACAAATTTTTTCCAAACACAGGTTAAAAAAAAAAAGTGGAAGGAATCCTGAAACAAGAAAAGGAAGGCACAATTAGAAAAATAGGAAACATTCAAGAAAAGGATTTTACTAGGTCCAGTGTGAGTGGGTGAGAATTTGATTATGGCATATGTAAGAGGGCTGGGAGCAGTCAGCAGATTCAAAGAGAAAATAGGTCAGAGTGGTGTGAACTGCAACAGAAATACCTTCAAGGGATTTCAGGTCATATGGAGTAATTATAAAATGTATTCACAGAATTATAGAATATCCTGGGTTGAAAGGAATCCATAAGGATGGAGTCCAACTCCCAGCCCTGCACAGGATAGCCCCCAAAATCACACCAATGCCTGAGAGCATTGTCCAAACACTTCCTGAACTCTGTCAGGCTAGTGCTGCGACCGCTTCCCTGGGGAGCCTGTGCCAGTGCCCAACCACTTTCTGGGTGAAGAACCTTTTCCTAATATCCAATCTAAACCTCCCCTTACACAAATTCAGGCCATTGCCTCAGGTCCTGTCACTGGTTGCCACAGAGAAGAGATCAATGCCTGTCCCTCCTCTTCCCCTCACATGGAAGTTGTAAATGCAGTGAGTTCTCCCCTCAGTCTCCTCTCCTCCAGGCTGAACAGACCAAGTGACCTCAGCTGCTCCTCATATGGCTTCCCCTCAAGGCCCCTCACCACTTTAGGTGCCCTCCTTTGGGCACTCTCTAACAGCTCAAAGTCTTTTTTGTATTGTGGCACCCAAAACTGCCCACAGCACTCGAGGTGAGGCCACCTCAGTGCAGAGAAGAGTGGGAAAATCCCCTCCCTTGCCTGGCTGGCAACGCTGTGCCTGATGCCCCCCAGGACAATGGGGTGTTGTCCTTTTGTTGGCAATAACTGGGAGTAGTATCCATGCAGGTGCCGAACTGACGTTTATAAGGTAGAAGAATTCCTCCACGTGTTTCTTTGGTTGTGTCTCTACACAAAAATCCAAAACTGTTGCCAGTGTCAGATTGTTCTTAATTGTCTGCTCTGACATTGCATAGAAATAGCAGATGTCCCTGCACTGCTGGATGGTTTTTCAATGCCTTATTGACTTAAAGGAAATAGTAAAACATTTCATGCAGTTGAATATGAAGTAATCCTGACCCAGCAGTGAGATGCATATCTCTGGCATTGTTCTTCCCCTTGCCAAACATTGTCTCAGCCAGCTGCTATTTCAGATTTAGTATCCTTGACTTGACGTATCCCTTCTGTTTGCTTTATTTGCTTCTTTTTTTCTTTTTCTAGTTCATGTCATTTTCCTGTATGTAACACTAGCCAGAAATAAACAACTGAAAAAAACCCTCAATAAGAGTATTATCAGGAAAAAGCTAACGAATAAAATAACCTTATCTGATCCAAAATCTTGAACATAACTTGGCAGCTAGTTGCTACCCAAATGAAACAAGAATTTACTTGCCACACCTAATTATCCTGGGGTAGACATCATCTATTCATCACTTAGCTTGTATCTCCTTCTCCTACTTTAGCTCCTTTCATTTTGATGTATAATTTATGGAATCCTGCCTTTCCACACTTTTGCTTCATATTTATCCTGCATTTTCCACCGTGGTCAGCATCACAACACTATGGCAAGAAAAGACAAGGCAGACAAGCCACTTAGAGCTGAGTCTCTACTTCATTCTGATTGCAGAATGGCTTAGGCTAAATGTGCTAAGGAAGCACAGAGTGTTTGGTGAGCATCCTGCAGTAGAATTAATTTAATTTCTAACCTGCTTCAACTATTCCATCAACTACTCCATCAACAACACACAAGGCAAATTCTTCATATGTTTAGATATTCATGTTCATTAGAAAGCACTGTCTGTATCAGAGTTAGAGTCAAACTAGATTTCCAACATAAGTAGTCACGAATAGAGAAGGTATTATATTGTGAACATCATGATACACTGAGAAACTATCCCATTAGGTAAGTAGATGAAGGTTTATGTTCAAAGTTATGTTTGGCTACAGAAACTTCACTATTTTTAAGATTTCAATGAAAAAGTAAGTATACAGAAATAATATATAGTTTCTTTGAGTTCTCTTCATCTGTCATCTGCCAGTTGGTGCATTTTAGTTTACCACATTGGAATATTTTCATGCTTTAAGATAAGGGAAGATTTTTTTTTTGATGGATGAAACATACAGTAACAGCTCCAACTTCTATAACGGATAGGACCAACTCAACCTCTCAAGAACTACCTACCAGTAATTTTATGTTGCTAATTCTTATTTTGCTTTGTTGTTTTCACATTGCTCTTCAAAGTAAACTGCATGCTGTCACTAAATCCATGATGAAGAGAAGTGGATCAACTAAGTTAAAACAATCCTTTTCAGCATGCTTCTCTCTCTCATATGGTTGGTGGTTTTTTTAAGAAGATGTACAGGATTCAAAGTAGTTTGTTGAAGTGTTGAAAGATCCCACGCAGAGCATAATTCTGTCTCTAGTAAAAAGGAAAAGACGAAATTTCCACTGGCTTGACTGGGGTCAGGATTTTACTTGAAAGATGTCATGTTTCTGTATTGCAAAAGTCAATTCATTTGCCACTTAACCTGTGCTTGCTTTCTGCATATCCTGTAAAGCAGACACATAAAGTTCAGCTCTTTTTCAGGGTTTCAGAGAGTGTGAAAACTGCTAAACTAGAAAATCCCTTATTTGATGTAGTTCCATACTTCTGAAATTGGCCTGTTGTCACTTTCTAAAGTAAGATATGTTCTGGTTTGTAGGAATGAGGTTAGATTTCAGGTTAGTCCTGTAGTATCAGATCCCTCAGTTCTGCTAGGTAGACCGTCTTAAGTGCAATGCTTTATTTCAGAGTGGAATAAGCCTAGGCACATTTCTCTTTTTTTAGATTTAGGGAGGACATTATGTGGCAGGACAAAAAAAATGCAGATAGTTGATAGGAATAGACATTTATTCCACCAACATGTCATTATTAAAAACCAAGGAATAAGTTCATCACTACTGGGTTTTTGGGTTTTTTTTGTGGTTGTTTTTTGGTTGCTTTGGGTTTGGTTTTTTGTTTTCATGTTTTTGATGTTATGGGACATTTTCAATGTACATAAAGCAGCATACAATCACACACAACTACACATATTTATACCTGCATGTGCCTTGTTTAGTTAAAGCAAATTATTTAAAACATTTATCCTTACAAAATTTAAGAGACAGAAAAGAATAGGTGGGTGCTGTTCAATGAGATGGGTGTTGTAGAAGTGCTGACTGATTTCTAGCTACAGAAGTATTAGGGAGCTGTGCCATGCTAATAGTGTAAGTTGTGCAAAGAGAGTCTGTAACAGGATTAAGCTGGATAAACCTTTCTCCTCACGCATGAAAGAACACCTTTATAAGTCAGTGTTTTTCTCAGTTATAATCCTTGAAGTCTAATTCATGAAAACTTTATCATGTAAGATTTTCAGTCAAGGAGACTAGCAGTCTAAAAAGTAGGGCAGGAGTTAGATCTATCAGCTGATGTTTGAACATGCAAGTACGTTCATTTGCTTTAAAAATAAATTTTGGTGGTAAATAAAGGACAATACATCAGACCAATCCTTTCTTTACTGCAATGATTTTTGCTTTTACATAAGAAGAGCAAATACAAGTACCTGCACTCTGTGACAAGCTGAACTGTTTGAAGACCCTCATGGCTGGGTACATTGCACATGTTGTTACTGGAAGTGACTAGGAATGGCAAAATGAACACATTTACTTGCTCCCCCAGCTTCCCTGCTGAAACACTGATATGCTTCAGTATATTAAGGGATTGCAAGCACAGAATTTTCATACTTTCTGATCAACTGTACCAACCACAGCAAACTGGTATGCATCTGGAAAACAAAACCACCATGAAAATACCATGGAAAGTTCACCTGTCCTTTGCGTTCACCTTTTCTGAAAGTATAAATATCCAATAACATTATCCAAAAAGTCACTTGTATCTCTCACTGTATTCTCAGTGTAATTTGATTCAAAGTGAGAGATCCATGAAGTACACAGTAACAAGTAGGTTACTACAGACTAGAGAAGGACTCTCTATGCACAGGATGGTAGAGAAGGCTAAGGGGATAACCAGCCAAAGTAATCAGGCCACAGGCAAAATTGGCAGCAAAATGAAGGAAAAGATACCAAATAAGAAATGCGTTATAAAAGAACTCAAACCAAGTTTGGACAGTATGGAGATAAAAATATCCACATTACTGTTTGTGTATTACCCTTTGACGTGGGGAATAAGTCTTAATCAAGGCATGGAGATTTATTCTCTTTTCCTGCCATCCAGTTTTGTTGTGTGTCTGTAGCTGGAACGAGTAAAGCTCTTCCATATTTCCGAATTCCTTCTTCTAGGAGTCTTTGACAACATGTTTCCTGTAAGTTAAATCTCTCGTGTTACTTCCCCATTTACAACTGCAAATTTAATGTGATTTTTTTTCTGTCAGGCTACCTCCTTGATATCCATGAAGAAAAGATGATGAAGTTTGTCTTCTGCTGCTGCTGGATACTCTCCATTATTTATTTATAACAAATAACCATCAAATTGAGCTCTTTTTTGTTGCCCTTAATTTCCCATTAAAAACCCTCTGTGGGAAAATCTATGATGGAATTAGTCGCAATTTCTTAAATATAACAAAAGAATGGCAAAATTAGAACTCAGTTTCTGAGTTTGAGAGCGTGCCTATATAAGAGGTTGCAAGGAGATGGCTGAAGCTATGATGCCTGAGTGTTTCGGCTGGGCCTGATGTAGCACGTTTGCCCTTCAGCAAAACTCTTAGCAGGCCCTACTGAATCTTAGCACTTGACTATCACTACGGAAATCATTTCCATATTGGAACAGACCTGTCAACATCTACCTGTGTTGGGGCACAGACAGGGGGGCTTGCACCTGTGTAAGACAACATACTTCCAGCCTTCTTTGTAGTAAGCATTACAAGCATCTTTCATTTCCAGGTGCTACCTTTAGCATACAGCATCATGACACTTTACAGTAAGCACCATTTAAAACAGATCATGCAATTTAACTACTGTCTCAGTTTTGAGACAAATTTAAGAGAGAACTCTCCAGACTGAGTCCTTCTCTCCAAAAGGGTTCCAAAAATCCTCTTTCCACCAATAGGGAATGAATACTAATAAATGAAAGTGGAAGAAATATGGTTTATTAACAGAGTGCCCACCCGCAAGGCAAGGGACAAAGTAAATAACTGTGAAGCACTAAACCATCAGAACTCACTTCCCCCCCTCACACACACAGGAACAAAAACGCAAAAAAATAAATGTCTGGAGGGTGGGGGCAATGCTGGAGGAATACCCCTTTCCCAACACGTGGTCAGAGATCATGCTGGCTTTCACACTGACAGGAGCAGACCTTCTGCGGGGCAGTTCCAACAGCAAGGGGGAAAACCCAGCGGCTACCTGGTGTCGCCACGGCAGTCATGGCAGGCGAAACAGCTGGGCTGGAGCCTTTTGGTGTGCTCTCTCTCCCCGGCTTGGCTCCCCAGGGCTTCAGACAGCAGCAGCCCTGGCAGCAGAAAAAGAAATTGAGCAGGTGGACTGAAGCTGTGGAGCCGGGTTACAGTGTAGCAGAGCAGCGACTGCTCCCGCAAAACTCCAACTGTTGTCTGTTCCCACCCGGGCACAGACCGACCCACCCGCAGCTAAGAGGCTGCTAAGTCACAGTGTAGCAGTGCCCCGGCAGGATACACACAGACCTCGGCACACACAGCTGGCCAGCTGCAATCCGGACTGCAAGAGAGAGAGAGCAACTCCCAGCCCCGCCCCCACCAGGACCTCCGCCAGGCTCCCCAAACATCACGATACCCCCGAGCCGGGAAGGTGGGAGGGGGAAGAAAGAGAAACATTAATTTTGGGCACACCCTGAATGTGGGATAACTATCCCCAAGACAACTACCATGTTTTCTGTCATAATATTCAGTAAAGACAAATTTTCATGTTCAAAGAAAAATTATTTTGAAAGAGTCAGAGTTTCAGCTAATGTAATTTCATTAATTATGAGGATCGTGATGAAGGACTTGGCAAAAACATAAGCGCAACTGATCCAGCTAGTACCTACCTCTTTCCATAAGGTCAATCCTGAAATCATCTCTTCCATTATTTAGAACTGACATTAAGAATTCTTATTTAACGGTTAAACCTGAAATTCTTAGATTATGCTTTCTTGAGACACAGAGCTGCACTGTTTTTATCTTTTAGCTTAGTTTTTATCTATTGCTGTAATATTCACTTTCAGATATTCCAGTTTGGAATATGTCGTTGCTGAAGTAAGCAGGTCAACATACAAGATGAAAATAACAGTGGATTTTACTTCTTAAAAGTGAAAAAAAATTCACTTCTTAAAATCTTCTAGTTCAATATACTACCAAAAATTTGATTTCTTTTAATAAACTGAAGAGCTGACTTAGAACAACAGCCACAAAATCAGTCACTAGTTCATCCATTTAAGACAGAATTCACAGTTTTACGCTTCAAGCTGTGTTTTGAGGGCTAGTCCTTTAGTCATAGGTGATGGGTACATTTCAGTCTTACATGAGTGACGGAGCAAGTACATCAAATGAACTGTAAAGACAAATGCCTCCATTTTCTGCTGACTAGTCTCTGCCGAAGTCTTCTCACATGGCACAAGGAAAGCAATCAGTGTCCGAACTTTTCTGATGCTTGTAAAGGTGGTAAGCCTTTCTACAAGAGGGCTTGTGCAGCAAGGTGATGTCTATAAGCTATTCCCAATCATTATAAAGTTTCCTTATTGACCTCTTGCTTTATCTGCAGAGACCATTGTTATAAAGTGGACAACCCCTGTCAGTAAGAGTAACATATAAAAAACAACTGCCCAGCATCAGCCTGGGTTAGACAGAGCCATGGATGCTTTGGTGACATGGATTCTGAAGGACAGAAAACATTCTGACCCAGACTACATCCAGAAATAACATGCTTTGTTTGAGTTTCTGAGGAAAGGGGATGTAGAGGGAAACCATGATCTCCTGCTTTTCCTGCTTTTGTACAACCTAAATTCAATCTATAAGAAGGAATGAAACAGTCAGCATTCCAGAAAGCTACCAAATAAATTACTAGTGCCACGTCTATTTGTAATTATAGGTCAGTGCTTAATACTGCTGTAAACCACACATTCCAGGGCTTTGCAGGCACTTAAGAGCATATTTTAATCTCTTTGGATAAAAGAAGCTGCCATTGGCAACAATAAAAGAAATGCATACTAAGTCCCTTAGTTCGTACTACAAAATGATGCTTTTCACTACTTTAAACAACTCCCGCAGCACACAAGCTGCATGCGCTCACATACCACCCAAGCTATTTCTTGTGACAGTTTCAGCCACACTATGGGAAAACTCTGTGTCATACTGTATCACAGCACCACACTGACAATGCTCTCATGGTACAATGTCTAGAGAATTTGATAAAAATATCAGAGGCAATGTCCCATAAAAGGCACTCACTGCTAATGGCTCCACAGATGCATCAGATCCAAAGAAGATGCAGGCAAGTGTCAATGGCAGAAGCTTTGCTTCTTATGGATATAACTGATCCTTTTGGATTTTGGAATACGTACAAGAACAATAAGAGTTGTCTTTCTTTACTGCATGCGCAGTGTTCAAAATCCAGAAAAACTACATCAATTATCCTATGTATCAGATGGTATGGGAAGTATGCAACAACAGCAACAAATTCCTGCTGGTACACTGAGGCTTTCCTTTGCCCTGAGATCCCTTGCCTTCTAAAACTAGGTATGGAAGGAGGACTTGTTCTGGCTTCTCTGGCTCTGTCAGATGCAGGTATTACTGGTGGTGAGGGAAGGGTGGAAGGTGCTCATTGTGCCTACCAGCCTAACGAGGGCTCAGGATCCTCAGTGCAGCTCTTTCTGATGCTTTGGCTGCTCCCTTGCCCAGAAGCTCTGTGCTGTGCTCTGTCTGTCACCCAGGCCTTCAGCTGTCCTACTAATCATGGTGTGATTCAGCCTCCCAGATGGGCACGGCTAGCAGGCAGGGTTTAATCAAGACCCAAAATATTTTCCTTTGTGTTGAGAGAAAGAAGCACTAAATTGATATTCTGGCTCTTATATTAGAGCTACTGAAGCCCTGACCTCAGGAAATGAAGGACAAGATGCACCTCCACATTTTAAACATCCACTTTATCTATTCAATGTATATTTAACAATAAAAATAAAAAAGGAAAAACATAGCTTTTCCACTATGTCTGAGTTCATGAAAAATCAGAAGGAAAAACAAAACGCAAAGTATTCTTCTACCCTTTGTTTGCTCCCCATTTCCAAGGTTTGTTGTCCTGCTGATGAACATCCAGCATCCTGCTGACGTTACTGACTAGTGGGCCAAATTTTGGAGATTTCATCAGTGGTTGCAGTGTCACAATTTAAACGGTGTGGCATTAAGTTAGTCGTACCATCCTCTTCCCTCAGATATATAGCTCATCCTGAAATGACTGACAAGTTCAGCTTGACCCTATTCAGGCAGCAAATAGATTTGAATTTGGGATCACTTCAGAAAGGATTAGACAAACAAAAAGGTTCCTCTCCTTCTAACAGAGATCATTCATGTTGTGTGAAATGCTTTTTTTGCAGAGGAGGATGCAGATGCTCTTTGCACTGATGAATGCCTTTGACATTCGCTTAGGAGGAAGAACTTTTGTCTTCCAAGAACTATTTTGTGCATTATACAGAGTAGAAGACTTTAAAATAAAACTGTTCACAAACCTGCTTCCAGACTTCCCAGGTACTGGATTACATAGTGGCTAGAATACACTAAAGGGAACTGTTTACATCCCCAAAGGCAGACGTGACTGAATCTGGAGCTGCCAAGTCTTGGTGTATTTTCTGATAACCAAACTGACACGAAAAAGGGTTGCTGTCAGCCTGCTGAGCCTGTAATATCTTTTCCTGTTTTATTATTTTTTAAAAGTACTCTAAAATGAAAGTACATTGTTTCTGACAAGAGTGGGTTTTGGTTTGCTTTGGTTTGGTTTTAACCACAAAACAGGCTCTGAAACATTAAATGCCAAGTATGAAGGTGGGGTTTTTTGTTTGTTTGTTTTTCCCCAAGAAAATTCTATATATGTTTGCCTTTTTTTTCGTGTATTTATTTTAGGCTCACACAGGCTGTAATGACATCAAGTCTTGACTATCATTCTGAACTACTACAATTTTTGCTTCTGTCATAAGCTATAGCAGCTTTAGAGGTATTTTGTGTCAGTACTTTGATACAAAGAAGCTGCAGGACAGGTTTTACTGTCTTACGCAGTAAGTCTGATTCTCTTGACACAAAATGCCATTGCCACTCAAGGAGAAGCCACTAGCTGGGGTAAAGGTAACTGCATGTGTCTTGTAGCTTAAATGAGGGTCACAACAATAATATAAATTCTCATCTAGCAGTCTTAGAACTGGTTTCAAAATGCAGGTGAAAAACCTCTTAATTTATTTTTGTGAATTATTTTCCATATCATTGTTAGTGAAAGTTTTCAACATGCAGACATTAGTTGCAATTACAAAATCTTTTATTCAGATCTTGTAAATTAAGTGTTTCAAATGTGGCAGATTAATGTAGGTGTACAAGAGAGAGAACATAGAGAAAAAGTATGTTATGGCTTCTGCTGTGCTGATGTTTGCTTGTGGGCTGGTGTCTGAACACATGCAGAGCACTGTGGAACTGAGGTCTCAGTGGGCATAAATTCAAATCAGAGGGAACATTTAGTCAGGATGACTGAACAGTGAAATAAGGTACTTTCCACATAATGTTTTTATTTTTGTTGATGCTGCTTCCTTGAAAAATGATGTTGTTTAGTTTGCCCATTTCACCAAGGGAAGGGCCAAGTGCCATTATCCTCTGGAAACAAGTATGCTTTGGAGAAACATTCCAAGACAGTATAAACACTGTATAAGCATAAAAAGAAAACAAGTCTTATTCTTTTCCAAACATTTAATGAATGCAGTTCCTATATGCACTGGCAAATTAGGAATATAAAAAAGCCTAATAAAAAGCATGAAATCAGAACTGTATTTTAAAGGCTGGCATGAGTTATGCAGGGCACTGGTGCATTGGGAGAATGATGAGATAATCTTTCACCACCTCTTTTCTTGTTTTGCCTTTCAAAGATGTTCTTCTTGAAGCTTCTTATTGTGCCACAAAACACAAAAAAAATTTTTATATAGACTAGCATTTTACATTTATTTCACACAGCAGTGACTCTTTTGTTTGTGTTTTAATACAAAGCATTCTAGGGATTATAACTATGCAGCATCGCCAGTTGTTTTTATTCCTCTGCCATGAAGGAGAGAACACTAATGTACCTGAAATACATTAGGAAATAAAGAGAAGAAATGAAGAATGATCAAAGGCACTGAAAAACCTCTTGCGTAAGAGGCCAGAGAATAATTAATGGAACTCATAATTTTCTAATAAAGAAAAAGGCATAAAATTTTATTTGATTTGGAAAATATAGGTGAATTTATGCTGCTAAAATTTGAAAAGGAATGAATTATTCACTTATTATTATTATTATTATTATTATTCACTTAGATTTAAAAAAAAATTACTGCAAGCCATCCATCAATCTAAATAAATTGTCTCTTAGAGGTAAGATAACTACAGCAATTTTTAAAAGACTGGTTGAAAAGATACAGTGAGAAATTTGGATCTACAGGAAAAAGCAGAATTTTCGAAAACCACCCGGATTATGGGCATTCTTTTGAAAACCTAGAGTTGCTTCACTTAAGCATTTATTGCTAACACATCATAACTTCTTTTTTGTGTGTAATGAGCCAAGACTGTTTTGCAACTCCATGCCACAGAAGAAAATAATGGCTACTTCCCTAATAGAAACACAGAATATTATTTTACCATTCAGAGGATAATCAATTAATACAGTTCAACTCATTTAAAGAACTATGTCAGGTAGATGTACCAGAATCTTTTGTCTGCAACAAAATCAATGGCAATTTTTTTACTGGCTTCCAGGGTCAGGATTTTAGCTTTAGGGTTTTCTTGCTTACAAAGATTTTACACAAAACAAAGGCACAACAGATACAACAATAAAATCCAAGGCCCTAAAGAATGGAAAAGTTCATTTCAGTGGCACAAGAAAGCAGTTGGTCTTTAGTTTGTCATGCTTTGTGAATAACAACAGCAGCACTGTAAACTGAACTTCTGCAATGCCCTCATTAAAGTACATGCCTGAGTCAGAGAAATAACATCACTGGAAAAGCTAAGTAGCAGCATCCCACTTGGAAACTGAAGCACTACATTGCTGTACAGTTACATGGCACAATAGTGACGGAGCTGAGATTAGACCCTCTGGAGTGCTCCAGACATCAACAAAGAGTCTTTTGGTTATTATGAGATATCGTCCTTGTTTTCAAACTACAGTATCTCCTTCCAGCAATGGCATATAGCTCATATTCCAACACAGCAAAAATAAAATGGAGTTGGTATCATAAAAATGAAACCACCAGGGAACGATAATCTTTTGGCTACTGATACCTTTCAACTTGCCAGGTTCGCCCAGCCCTTATTTTTTGATAAAATCCATTCTTGTGGCATTTCCTGGTACTATATATCACCTTTTAAACAATGACACATTTATGTTGCACCCAGAATTGTGAGCACATGTCACACTTTGTGAAAATGTAGTAAATTAACTGTACAATAAACAGCCTTGGACATGCTGAAACAAAAAAGCCTACCATATGTATTTTATCTCCTTAGAACATTTCTGAAGTAATCTTTGGTTCTTCCTGTTCTTTGCCTAATTTTCTTACACAAACACATAGAGGCACAGTACTGTTGTATATTGGCTTATTAGGAGGGGTATAACTATTAAGTCTGGAAGCTGGGTGATTTTCTCTTTAGATATTTACTGGCTTTTAGTAATTAATAAAAATATAGCCCTTTCTTTTGTCTCCAACTCAGAATCTTACCTGAATGCTCTGTTTCAGTGCTGGGCCATCACAAGGAGAGTGACTGTTGGAGACAGAGCCTGACTGATGTGTGTGGTGAGGAAAAAAACCTGGCTGAAACTGATGTACTGGTTTTAGCACCTGGGCAAGGCTGATGCAGTAGATCAAGGAGGATGTTAGTTCTTCAGACACCTGGTCAGTTAGGGAAATATCAGCCCCCTAGGGTTGACTCTTGCATGGAGGCAGAGGCTGGCCATTCTCACTGTTGAAAACTGGGGATGGGTCTCAGAAGAGGGGCTGGTTAACATGTGTCTCCCTCCAAGAGACACGGCTGCTCTTCCTGGCATCCTGAGAAATTGCAGAGGAAGAGAATACAGGGGGACTGTTAGCAATCACTATTAATGTACCATCTAGCAGTTACTTCTTCTATACAGATAATCATCCAGTATCTAGCATGTTCTTCTCCAAAGCCAGGTTCAGGGCTTCTCTTCGTACATGCTCAGCATTTTAATAACTCTGAGTCTATATTCTTGGACGCAGCATCTGTGGGGACCTTCACTGGCCCTGCCTGTGGAACCAAATTTTCCATTCTTCTCTTCAGTAAGGAAATGGGGCAGAAATTAGGAAGGCTGTCTACTACCTTTAAGGGTAGCTCTCACCACCCTTTAAAATAATATTCAGCTTGGGGTTTCTTGTAGGTATTGAGGTGAATTGTATTACCAGGATAAAAATGAACCATCTCTATGCTTCTGTAAAATGCAAGCCTTTTCTTCTCTTTGTCATTACTGCACAAAATATGCTGTGTTTCTAGTAGTAACTGAGACCTCGAAGCAAATATCTGGTGCATGTAAGAAACAGTGGAAATGCGGTCATCTTTGATTCTATCCAGTTGCTAAAAGAGGAGGTATTTCTTTAAATGCAATTTTGTGCTGGCTTGCATCCAACTGCAGTATATCACATCTGATATTTACAGTAGTTTATGTATTGAGAAAGGATGAGGTGAATTCAAGTTCAGGAGGATTCTGTAAATGCTGTTCCTGCTGTTCTCTGTAATCCTGCATGCATGTGTGGGGAATAGTCCAATTTCTTTTTACACTTGTGAGTACTCACACTGGGCTCTACCTAAATTGGTGCTGAGCACCTGCAGACATTGGCAGGTGCCAAACATCTTTCCCCAATTCATTTCTTCTCCATAGTAATTAGATGAGCTGAAACCTTATAACTATACCTTCCTTCCTGCCCAGACACAGCTTTTACAATGATCCAGTCTGGATTTGACTTCTGTGGCTCATCAATGATTTTGACCATTAATTTCTTCCTTGTTACAAAACACTTCATAAAATCTTGGAAGGTTGCAGATCTAGTAAGTTAGGTACTTAGGGAGAATAAACACATGATGTAACAATGCACCACCTGCACCGGAAGGACAGCCTGGCAGTTATAATTAATCAATATCCCAGAGGTGACTCTGGTCTTCTGCCTTTGACAAAATACATGGCTACAGCCAAAGTCTGATCTCAATTACATGCACAGAAATAAAAAAAAAATTCACTATATTCTTTGATGTAAACAAGACCAAAGTTCAGGCTTCAGTTTCTTTTTAAAATTTTTTTTCCAAAATATGATATTCCACCAAGTTTCTGATCCGCAAAAATCCTGAGTCTGTGGTACAGCACACACGATGAAATTCATCAAGATTTGGCAACATTTAAAGTATGTCTGCTGAAACTTAGAGCAGGATAATATAGACATGGTCAGATACATAGACAACTAATGAAAATAGGAGGGAGGAAAGAAGAGATGAAACAGAAGGGCCTAAAGAAGATAAAATGCTAGAATCCAAAAGTCTCATCTTTTGGATGATTGGAAGTCTTACTAGCCTTCATTACTAGTATGCCTTTTTTTCAACACCAAGGTTTGTAAACAAGTGTAGCTTGGGCAGCAAGAGACTTCAGCCTTATTAACACTATACTGATAAGCACAACATGTATTTCCCCTTCTTAGGAAAAGTAACCTAAGGACCTTTGGGATCCTTCAATATATTTCATAACCTGGGAATCCAAATCTCTCAGAGATGTTCATCCAATCCTTTGTAACTGCTCACTGTGAATCTCCCATGTGTGCCAGGTCTGTGCTGTCAGGGAGACCACCACACAATGGAAATCACTGCTGTCACCGTGTGCATCACTCAGGGATGGGGGCAGCCAATTGCAACACAGTGGTGGAAATTCTGGGCATGGGAAGCTGCCACTCAGCCAGTAAGCTCCTCTGTGCAGCCTGTGGGTGGTACACAGCAGGGAAGAGTGATGTGGGAAAGGGACGGAAGCTGCTGACAGTTCCCATGTTCCACCCAGCAACCCCCAAACGTGCTCCTTCTCCCAACCACCTCCCACCTCTCTTTCCCCAGGTTGAAACACGTCAGCCAAGATGCATCCTCATTGGCATGGGGCTCCTGCCTGCTAGCTGAGGTCCATGAAATAATGAATAGCTGGGGAAAGGGTGGTGCCCGTGCCCAATACTTAATGGGTGGCCTTGCCTCTGAGTTGTTTTCATCAAACCCAGATGGTGATGGTGTGCCAGGGTCCTGGTGCTTTTCTTCCACATGGGTCTGTGTCTGAAAGATAGGCCCCAAGGCCAGGGAGTCACAGACCACAAGTAGCACTGTGACACAGTGCTGAGACTCGCTTCTCAGACTGTGGTCTCTTCTCATGAGAGTCTGTCAGATAGTCTGACTTAGAAAGGAGATGGTCTTCATATCTCTCACTGACAGGGCCTCAGCTCTTGTAACGGCCAGTTGAAGCAACCTGCTAAGGTTCCTAGTGTTGCCTCCGGGAAAAAAATCTTAACTTGAAAACCACAAGCCATGTCCAGGTACAGCCTGGTCAGAAGGCAGACAATGATCTCTGAACCACATGCGTGTGGCCTGAGAGAGCACATTTTTTTCTTATTTTTTTGAAAAAAAAGCGCAAAATAGAAAAAGAATCCCATAATTAGAGCCAAAAGAGCATATAGTATGCCAGAAGGGTAAGCATCTAAATGTTAAGAAAATACTGTGCATCATGTCAGATGAGTGTGTTTACAGTGTCCTGTGAATTGTTCTCATACAGCACAAGGATCCTGGCACACAGTAGTTTGAGAAATTATTGAAGGATTCCTTCTTGAGGTGTAGGACCCTCAGGGAGTCAGGAGGAATGCTTGGTGTGAACTAGCCTCTCCATATATTGGTGGTCTGTGGTGTGGGCATCTTTCATTCCAGATGCATGACATGAGTGTGAGTAGCAGGTATTACATAAATATTACTAAGAAACAAAGGACCTGTCATCGAGCAGGTTACTCGACAGATTTCTCAAGCAACAGTACTACCACGAGCAGAAGCAACCAGTTCTGTTCTCCATAATCCCTGTTTGGGAATGCAAAGACCTCTTTCTTCTTGGCATTACAGAAAATGCCAAAGATTTTACACAGTCAGACTGGTCTACCTGCATCTGACTTATTCTTGAACTAGTTTGAAGTATTAAATACTAATTTTAACTTCTACATTGCCTGCTAAAGTTCAGAAGATCAGGCTTTTGGCAAACCTCAAGTTTCTAGAAAACTGCTGAGTCAGTGTCCACTTCTTGGAGGTTAGGGTGGGCAGAGGAAAAGGACTGATCTGTAACATTGCACTCCAGCAATCAGTTCACCAGCTTTAAAGGGGCATTAATGAGCCTTGCCTGGCAAAGGCAGTAAGCTGGTTTTAAAATACTTGGAGAGCTCTGATGGGAAGGTCCTGTGGTAGTGAAAAGTATTGTGCTTAATAGAATCTGTCAGATCCCTTAGCAGTCTGTGTAGAGCTCCTAGAGCCTCTCCAGCACGTTTGGTTCTTAATTTCACCCTGGGGGACTCTCCAGTTACTTAGTACCCAGAAGCCTGAAAGAAAACTTGATGTCCACTACAACTCACTTTCTCAATGTATTTCTCTAAGCAAATACAGATATTCAGGACACTTTATGAGAGCAGTTTAGAGCTAGGAACATCTTCTTTTAAAATACCCTTTGTACCCTACACATGCCTTTTCCCATAAGCTCTTTGAGTCTGTTTGAAGTAAAACATTCTAGTCCGATCTCAAGTATTTTTACTCCTCTCTAAACAGGACATTCATGTACAAAAGGAGCTGGAAATCAGTTAGCTACCCCAAGACATGACCTTGAAGTCATACTGCAGATGGAGGTCATAGTTTTGAAGGAAGCTGATTAATTGCAGATACAGCAAACCTTTTGAAACCTTAACCAGATGAGAATATTTACTTCATCTGACTCATATGTAAAACCTGCTTAGAACAGCATTTTAAGAGAAATTTAGAGAAATTTCTGGTCAGAGCTCACTCTGTCAACTTACAGAAATAAAATATCTCAGGTGTGTTTCTAGATGTAATCTGGTCTCAGCAGGTACAAGACACTGTTCAACCTGAGATGAATGCAATAGTACTTGTAAATCCCAAAGACACAAGAAGGATCCAGAAATGGAAAGAACACCAGACTCTCACACATGGAATTTACATTATTTTAGTGAAAAAAATGACCTGCAGTGTTGAGGCTTATTTTCCATGCAAGTCAGAGCTATAAAAGACTAGATCATAATGCTACTGGATTACAAGAGTTCAAGGATTTCAAATTACCAGAAGTGCTTATATTGCCACCTGCTGGGCTTCGTTGCTTCATGAGCACACAAGACAGGATCAGCAAACACAGTTTTTCAAATGCCTCTTGCACATATGCGGTCGTCAATAACTCAAAGTTGAATGAACAGACAGACTCACAGCAAAAAAATCAAAACAAAACTATCAGTGGTAATGTGTCAGTGGTTCCAACAGACTACTTCTCACTATTTTATATCTGGGCTAATCCCCAAACCCCTCTTCACAAAATTTACTATTCAAATTGGGTTTTGTTAAAATGCAAGTAAATCCACTTTTAAGGTCCATTTTTGGTAATTCTTACCACATGTGAAAGTACTTGTTTACAAGATGGAACAAAAACGTCTTCAACATACTGAACAGGGCAGTGGTTTTGCTACAGTATAATATCTAATACTACAAAGACAGGGTAACAATAAGTACTTGAACATTTTTAACAGAATAATTTACATCTCTTTGATGTTGAATACTTCAATGACTGCTGTGGTTATACAAATACTGCAGAGTACTCTGTGTGCTACTGTGAGACTGTATCAGTTTCCAGCTGTAATCAACTGTGTCAATGTTGATTGTCAAACAATCATTTAGTACTTTCTTATGCAATGCAGTTCATCTACAAGATGATGCAGCATACTTGGTGTAGATGTGAGTGACAGCCCAAACTGGCGATAAGTTTGCAGCAAACAAGTTTGCAGCAAAAAAGGGCTTCCTGAACACTTTTTCTCTCTTTAGATTTAGAAAAATCATGAGAGTGGGAACTAGTAGAAAACTGCTCCATATAGGACTTTGCCATTAAAGTGTTATATGTTCTGTGATAATAGTATTCCTTCTTCCACAAAAATAGCTCTTAGGAAACAAGTGAAATTAAGTCAAAGGAAACAATATATTTGGGGAATTTTTGAACCCAAAAATTCTTTGGATGAAAGGAAAAATGAGGTGGCAAAAATATTTTTGAAAACTCAAAGTTAAAGATATGGTTTGGCCCTCTACTTTTACTCTTTTAAACAGATTTTGATCCTATGACCATTATGCTATTGAATAGGAACAAACACCTTCCTAAAACTAGCAAAAGATCCAATCCTAAAAATGCCCAGTTTTCATTTGTGTAATTGCTTTGGTCTTTCCACTTCTCAGACAAGAGCATTTACGAATCTTTAATCCCGTTTTTCTGGGAAAACATGTAATTGCAGAGCATGTTTCACATGTATGTTTTACATTTGTCAAAGGATTCTACCTCACTATTCCTAGACTTTAGGTGATGTACACTGAGAAACACAATACGAGTGGAAATACCTGGGGTTTTTTTAGAGGAGTTCAGGCAGGTGAAGTTCAGAACTTGACTTTGAGAGCAAGGAACATCATACATGCTGCAAAATCTGCCTGCAAATACAATGTGTTAGCCTATTTGGATCATCATGGTTAGAACACTTTCGAGTTGAGAACCTGGTAAGTTGAACTTACCTAGACATTTGAATGCAGTGCTGCAGATTGCAGCAAGGCAATGTTGCTGGTCAGCTTCAGCTGCAGCTTGTCCTCTCGCAAAGGCACAAACTTCCTCACTGACCCAAGTGGAACTCACAAGAAACATCTGTATAACCACAATGTGGAAAAGCAGTGGGTATGTGCTGGAACTCTGCTCTCAACAACTGGCATCTTTTTCCTGCTACACTCCTTATTCATGACAAACGTCTTGCTTGCATTGGAGACTGCTACTCAGTTTGCTGCGTCTGCCAGCTAAGCTGGGTTTTCATGGTCGTTGTCACTAATGAGAGGAGCAAAACTTTGACGTATCTTCGTGGTGATTTTGTCAATAAAAAACATCTCTAAATAGTTCTGGTTCATTTTACAAGGGCTAGTTCATTTTACTAGTATGATACTGCAGCTTTTGGATGAAAAAAAGAATAGCTACTTCATATGGCTGTTTTAAACTAATTACCTGTATCAGGGTAATATTACTGTACTGAATTTTCTACTTAATTTTATTTAAATGAATTAAAAGACATGATGAAAATACATGATGAAAATAAATTTGAAAAGAAAATACAGGAGTCTACCCCACAAGTGAGCCAATCAAGTCACCAGCAAAACAACCATGTGCAAAGAAGGTGTTGTAAACAGGTCTGGAGCATGTAAACAAATGCAGACTCAGATTGTGGATGATACAAAGAGATGAAGGCTATAAACTGGACTAAGGACACTCTCAAGAAACAGAGAAAAGAGAAAAAGGGCTGTGTTTTGTTAATCTTTGCCTTCGAATAACAGTTTATTTTTCCATGTACTTCAGGCTGGATTGTTGGAACTGTGTTGTAAAGAAGTGAGAGCTATTGAGGGTCAGAGTTGTCCTCCCTGATCTTTTTTTGAGTGCTGTCAAACTCCCAGGCTTGCCTGGAACACACTGACATTCTGTGGCCCCTAGACTGACCAAGGACCTTGCGACATATGCTACCACCTCCCCTGCTCCACACACAGGTTTTTCCTTAGAATAGCAGTCTAATAATATTTGAGAGGATCACAATCAGGATGAAATCAAACTATACATCTGATAATACTCCAGAAATTTTTCCTTAGTTCTAATAAAAAACCCTCTAAACATTTGTAACACATATATAATTGCTGGAACTCTACTGGATAGGAGCTCTGTTCATTCTTCAGTCTTAGAAATACTATGCTGCCTAACACTACACTTGTCCTGTATTCGTCATCAAGTCCACAGGCCTTCTTCAGATCCTTCCTAACATGTGACAAACATTTGCACAAGCCAACAGCTCGTTCCACCATTTAGATAGCTTACAGTTCTCTAGTTAACAGCTCGATCTCTTGAGATATGTAGGCACCTAACTCCTTTTACCACAGACTCACAGGGGAAGGAGGAAGTTCTCTTACCTCTCCTGAAAAGAAACTGCGTGTCCAGACCATTTCCTACCATAGTCGCATTTCTAACAACTGTCTATTCTCCCTGCCATTCAGGTTGGCTTCACAGACCAAACTGCATGGAAAACTCTAGAGAACCTGGAGATACTTTCCACGGACTTTTTCAAAAGAGCCAAGATAAGCCGACATGGGTGTGCTCCCTCATCTTTTCAGAAGTCTAAGTTTTGCTAAAGCAGATATTCTGGAAGTTGTATCGGGTATTTTCAGTGCCATATCAATGAGGAATTTGGTATCTAGTCTGTTATGTAACCTAAATGAGATTAAGTTTGTAAAACATGCTTGGGACCCTGCGCATGTCAAGGTTAAGTATGCAAAACTGGAATTCTGTGAGTGCTCGTTTCTGCCCTTGGATTTGGTTTGTTTTATGAAAATTTAGAGCTGAAATATGGTATGCATGACCAATCAAACAGCCTGTGTCTCTTCTCTTCAAGAAGCTGAACAGACTGAACCTCTTTATTCTTAAAGCTGTAACTATGTTTCTCATGACGCAGACTCCTTTTACTTCTTATCTTCCCAGTGACATAATGTAAATATTACATGTTATGGGATTAAAAACGCTCTGTGTGGTTCTTCTGCTATATTATTTGAGTGCATACAGCTTACAGCTTTCTAACATGGAGTGTACAGCAGGATCCATGATCCTGACTCTGGCTTGTTCCATGCTACACACATTTTGCAGCCTCATGGCAGTACACTGAGAAGTGTAACTTCTCCAAGAGGTATTCAGAGAAGATACCTCTGCCCAAATGCATCAAATAAAGCTAAATGCCAGAGGAGGGGATACAAGGAGGAAAACAACTACAGTGAAAGCTATGGTGGCTAACAAACCAGCACTTGTGCAAAGAGGGAGTAGAGTGGAGAAGGAGGTTTTGGAGATCTGCTTTTATCACAATCTGTATCTGGAAGAGCCCTTATTTTACATCTTTCCAGCCTTTAAACCTGATATACATAGACAGCAGTAAGTGTAACTTGTTTTGAATTGGACATATTACAAACATAAAGTGGGAAACGAACCTGAAACAGCCAGTTTCCTAACTATTTAGATTTACAAGTCCTATGAGCTAACTTAGGTAAATCTTTTTCCCTTTAAGGTGCCAGACAAACCAAGGAAGGCAAAGCACTTACTTGTTTTGAAATCAATCTCTTCTTTCTGACAAGACTGGCAGTTTATCTTCCATTTGAGACTGTATCTCCAAATTTTTTGTCCAGAGATCTCTCACTGCTGCTCTGAAGACCTCCTTATCACAATCTGACTTGGCAGTCTGATTAAACTTGCAAATACAGGTACAAATCCTAACTGAAGTCAAATGCTGTTACCTTAAGAAGCAGTTCACTCCTGTTATTTACATGTCTGATGGGGGGCCCCCACATTCCTGGAGAGACAGCACTATTTTTAAAAAATATGCATATTTCAGTTTCTTCTTTTTAATTGCTATATTTGAACTCTTGAATACCTAACTCAGAGATACCACTGGCTACTTGCAGTATTTTTCTTAGATTTCTGCAAATTGTTTTTTGTCCTTAAAAATATACGTTAATTACTATATTTCATGATAATCTGGAAGAATCTTAAGAGTCCAGTGTTCTACAGGCTATACTGTAATACAAGGCTGGCCTAAATTTATTCATATTAGACCTATGTCTATGCATAATTTTTTTTAAAAAGTTCTTGTTTGTAAAAATCCTGCCAGAGACAATCTGCTGAAAATCTCAGTAACCTATTTGGAAGTTCTGAGTTTCTTACTTCTGAGTTTGACTAGTAATAAATTCCTGCTTGGAAATTGCTAAATCTTTTCTTCTGGAAAGAAGACTCTGTAATCTGGATACACACAGGCTATCAGGGAGGCACTTAATCTTTTTTTTGGAAAGTTAAACAGTCTGGGCTCCTGGAGTCTCACTTGTCAGGTAAATTTTCCAGTTCTGTTGTCAACTGTTTCTTCTCAGCTCTATGAAGACTATAAAATTTTTTCTTGAACTGCAAATGCCAGAAGTTTTTTTTGAGAAATATAGATTTAGGATGAGTACCTAACCCTGGCACGCTCCAGAGTCAACAATACTCTGTATGTCCACATACCATGTGACCAAGGAAGAGTAACAGCACGCAAGAATTTAGATGGTCCCTTAGGCAACTTCTTGGAGGGTTTTCCAGACCTGCAGGTTTTGTTTTTTCATGGACTTTATGCCCCTATTGAATCCTGCTTTTGCACAATCCTACTGTGTAGCTCAGGGTGGCATGTCTCCAGATACAGCAAACTCATTTGTACCCACTGTGGTTGACAGCTCAGAAATACACAATTCAGAAATCTTATCCTCACTGACAGTGAAGTAAAACTAATCATCTGGGCAGACAGGACCCTCAAAGAAAATACTGATTCAGACAAAAGCCTACCTAGAATTCCTTTTGTGCGGACCAGTTCCCTGAACTGGGTAATAAAAACAAAATTCTCAACTATGAGATTCTACTGTTAAGCAAACATAGGCTAGAAAATCTTGTGTACCATCATAAAAAACTGCAACATCTAATTTGATTAATACATATATATGTCAGCATCTGTACCCATATGTTACTGCAGGATTTGTTTCAGTAAATACAGAATCAAATACTGTATTTACAAATCCTGGACTAAAGCTTAAGCATTCAAATTGCCGGTAGTCAGGAGTCAATACTGAAAACATAATTTCCACATGGTGCTATATGCTTTCTAGGTTTGTGCCATGCAGAGAGAATTCACAGATCCACGTAAGTTCTCACTATCTTTAAATAGAAACTGACATTGCATTTACAAATTTTTTTGTTCCTCAAGATGTGGTCTATTTAGTGCTAGTAGCCTTTAAGAAAAAGGGTCCATGAAACCATTTTGTTCAGGCCTATTAGGCACTTTTTTACTACTGTCCTTAAAGATGCAGGACCTTTTGAAGTTGTATGGTAACTGTGACATGCCCAACTCACTAAATGATACCACTTTACATGCAATATTTAGCTGCAGCTATGGGTTCTTTCATTAATGCCCAATTTTTGAAGTCTGCAGTTAAACTCTTCCAGCTTGACTGCGATCTTCAGACTTGCTTTTATAAAATGTATCATTCTTTATTTGGAATTGGTAGGTTCAAATGGCTGAACTAAAACGTAAGTCATGGCTTTTATTTATGATCTGAAAGTGCATGCTCATTTTTTAAATCTGCTCGAACGTTACTTGTCAATCCACATCCTGACTTTCTGTGTATTTTGTCCACGAACAGTTTGAGCTGCTATCAGCACATTTGTGGGAAACTAGACAAAATGCCACTGGTTTTGAAGTACCAGAAGGTATTTTTCAGCTCTTTAAATGTGCTACGGCAGTAGAAAGCACATGATTCAACTGGAAATAACATTGAGCCAACAGTGGATGAGATAAGGTTAAATGACAAATCACTAAAGTATGGAAACAAAGGAAGCAAAGTAGCTCAATTTCTCATTTCCTTTTCCTCTCCTGCCAAGTAATAATGAAAAATGCTCATAAGATCTCATTTTAGCTCTGTTGAGAGCAAACCATGAAGGCACTCTCCGTGCTTCTCCCAGTGAACAAAGCTTGCTTTGAACTCACCATTGCCATTGGCACAAACACCAGGGCTGGTGAGCTCAGCAGAAAAGCTTGTGACAGAGTAACCTTGGGATATGAGTGACAGCCTGAAATGGAACAATATGCGCTCCTGTGTCAGTGATTTTTGTATTTCTACATATTTTGGAAATCATTGTACCCATGAAGTTGTGGAGGGAATGGAATGCTATAACCTTTCTGAGAGTTTTTGGCTCCAGCTGAGCTCCTGCATGCTCATCATCAGCCCTCACAGTCCAATCCTGACTTGACTCTGTGAGTGGTAAGGCTTGCCATTTCTCAAACCCCGCGTTAAATTCAGAGCTCAGCAGCAATCACTTATTAGCAGAGACAGCTCGTAATCTGCCAAATCCTCATTTGACTTCCTTGAAAGTTGATGCAGAAAACATCCCCTAGGCTTATGGCTTCAGGAGCTCCTATACAATGTATTTCTGGGTAATATACACTTCATATTGGCACCTTTTTATTCTTAGGAAACATTCAGCTCATCAGGCAGATTTTACTGCTTTTTGGGACAAAATTCCAGAAAACAAAAAATATACAAGTGTAGAGCTGACAATGGAACACAGAAAAACTGTTCTGGGTGAAATTTCTGACAGATTTAAAATCATCAGGACACTGAGTCCAACTTTCAGAATGACACTGGGACTCTGACATGTGAATCCCACCAAAAGGCAGGGCGAAATTTTTAATGCCAAACACTGCAATGACTCTGCAAAGGCTTTGTTTCTTTAAAATATGGGTATGCTCCTGAAGCTACTGTAGTGAATCTCAATGACCCAGTGAGGCAGATGTAGCCAAAAAATGCCTGTCATGTCCAAGAAAAGAAAGAGTATTCCAAGAAGAGGAAGAGGGGACACAAAGGTGAGACTGTATGACATCCCTCCATTACCAAACCACTTGTCAGTGTGCCAGCACTTGGTGTGACTTAGAACAGCCTCAGGGGCTTGCAGTGTACATTGCCCGCCAATAGCTCCTAGGAGCCAGTCTAACAATCACAAACCAGTGCCCCTGTTCTGTCCTCAGGCCACGTCTTGTCCCAGCCAAAAGGAGGAAGAATGGCACCACTCCAGCTCCGACAGCACCTCTCCTTATGTTGGAGACACTAAGAACAGATCTGCAGGGTTTATACAGCTTTGTTCTGTAGAACAGAAACGGAACCTTTGACTCCTGAAGATATCTATCCTCAGACTATACAATCCTCATTCCAAAGATGAAAGGGCTGCTGAGGTATCATTGATTGTTTTGGAAATTATTTTCACCAAAGAATCTGGGCACTTCTCCAATCTGAATTAAAAGCCTGCACAGGGCTGGAGCCAGGAGCGTTTCTCTAGTAAGAGAACAATGATATTACTTCTTATTTCACTTCCTCCACAAATCACACAGCTTGATAACTTGGAAAAGAAAAGTTGTTGGTAAGCATATTCCATTTTAGTGTGTATGAAAGCATTGACTTCATCTGATTTGTAAGTGCAATAGTAAGTGTGAATGCTCTGAGAAAAGTCACATCCATCACATAATACTCAAGTGACAACTCTAGGCCTTAAGCCCATACATGAGGTACAGTTTCTTTCATGGTATCAGGAAGCCTAGATTGCTAATTCACAACTTGTACTGGATTTTGTCATACCTTTTGAATAACCTCACCACATAATAAAATGCTTCAGAGTAAGTAAAATAATAATAATTGCTCTCTGCTGTACCTTGTAAAAGAGAGTATTACTTCCTTCATGTGTTTAGCCTATTCCTACACCGACATGTTTTGGCACTGATTCTTCTACATAACAACAGCATTTTTCAAAATAGCACCTTCAAATACCTTCCCCATGGCTTTCTTGTATAACACCTACCCTTCCTGCCAGTACTGGCACTCTGTTATGGCCACATTTGGTACAGAGGGCAGGGTGGTACTTTATGCTAGCCATCTGGCACATCATGCTTGTTTTGTCTCTACATAAAAATGTTGTTTTTTTCCAAAGTTCATGACCAAGATGTGCTTCCCCGACTTTTTGGCATAATCAGTTTACTGAGCTGAGGATAAATCACATGGTCAGTATTATTCTTAAGCAAGAAGAGGGCACTTCTGGGTGTTTTCTAAAAACAGCCAGTGTCTGCTTCTACCCCACGACTGGATCCCTTTATATGGCTAGGTTTCACTTGCAGCAGTCAAGGGCTTCATGAGATGCACTGTTACACAAGGATGTGAACACTGGAGTGCTCCAAGGATTTAAGCTCTGAGTGGGAGTCCATGAATAGTCTTGTGCCAAACAAACAAAAAACCTGAAAACCACAAACAAAAATGAACAAACTTTAAGGAGCTACTTGGTTTCTCTGATTAGTCAAGTTCAGCTAAAGATCCTTACACAAACCAGAGAAGTCTTCAAAAGAGGGAAAACAAAATTTTCAAAGAATTAATTTTCTGTATTTGACTTTACACTCTAGTAGCAACTGCTGATTTTTATTCTGGAGACTTTTGGAGCATGTGATATGGTTACACAATGAAGTTTTTATGGCCATGGCTCTCCAGATGAATTTTATTTCTCTCATGGTTTGCCTGAAAGGTATGGGTGCATGTGTGTATTCATGCACACACAGACAGATTTTATTGAGCTTTGTGTGTGTGTGTGTGTATTTGTGTGTGAGCAGGCATGCATTTGTATGCATGTGTGTTACATCCACTTCACTTTGCAGGTTTCGGTTTACAGGACCTCTGGTGGACAATCAGTCTGTCTGGAAGAAAAGTACGCCCACAAATATCACATGGAACTAGCTGGGTTTGGGCGCTGGTCCAGGCAGCCTCATTTAAAGCATCAAGATCATAGAAACCTTTGGCTGGAAAATTAGAAAAAGAAAGTATCAGCTTTCATTCTAGAGACCCACATTCAACTCTTTATGGAAAATATTTTCAGGAAATACCTGTTGACTGAGCCTTTCAGTTTAACCAAACCATATTGCTTTTGCAAATGAAAAAGAAAGAAGCAAAAGAGTAAAAAATATATAAAAAAGACTCTGCTTTTTGTCCCAGGGGTTGAATTAAATTAACTTCAAACTGAATCGTTTTGTATTGTATGAGAGTACAGAGAAAAACATCATGCTGTGTATCATGATCTGCATTCTCAGCTAATTATTAACATCTTTGCATATATACTATCATCAGCAAATTCACTTTTTGGCTTTACTTCAAGCTCTGTTTAACGAGCATGTGCTGTCTGACCATGGCTGTGGGCAGGAGCATATCATACTTGAGAATATGCTCTTTGTACTGCTCTGGACAAGGGGCCCAATTTTCTTCCTGTTGGAGTTATACCAAAAAGTGGAGTAAAGCTTAGATAAGCCTAAAACCTTAAAGACAAAATGACAAAACCTACAGTACTTTTAAGCCACAACTTCCTGTAAGGTCATTGCACTAATGCATCTATTGTCATCTAAACACTAATCCAGTCTTATCCTCAGTTATTTTCCACTGTGGGAAGAATGACTGCTTTGAAAACTCAGGAGCATTCTTCAAACATTCAAATGTATTTCCAAGACTTTATTTGGGTATAAAAAAATCTTGTTTACTTTCATCTTGAAATGGACTTTCCTTCTGAAACGGAGTTTTATACAGTGTTGTTTCAAACTGATTTGCAAAAAGGCCAGGCAGGTTGTTTAATACCTGGATTTAGATCTTAAGCGTTTTCATTTGAAGTACATACAGAAAAATATCCACATGGCTCAAACTGAGGATGTATTTGCTTCACCCTTCTGATACACTACAACAATATAGAAAAAGATTTTAAAATCTGTTTTTTTCTTTGAACCATTAGCAGTGAACAATTTTTAAAAGGCATTTGTGCATTTAAAAATATTCCATGGTTTCTGTCATTGGCCCATGATAGAGCTCTTCATTAAAGGCCCATACAATTTTAATATGATTCATATCCAACGGTTCACATAACCACAATAAGCCTTAGATCTCTTAATATGCCTGTTCCTAATGTTCTTTTTGTTAGAAGAGCAACCAAGTAGTGTTTCTTTTCTTGGCTGAGACAAACATCCCCTTTGCTTGCAGGAAATGAATGTGTATTTTCTGTACTTTGGAAAGTTTATGGAATATTAAAAATAAAAAAAAGGAGAGAGAGAAAGAGAGATGACTTTCTCCTTGCAGGCATGTGTTAGGCATTCCACAAACAAAACAGTGTGTAATGAGGGCAGCGGTTGTCTTCCCATGACACTTGAGTTTTCAGAAAAAGATTTATGTAAGTTATAAAAAGTTTTATATAAGTAGTTAATATTTCTAAGGTTTTTTTGAACATTGTCTATTTCATTCAACAACCGGGGTAATCCCTCCGCCCTGAGCTGAGAAACTGTGAGACATGCTGTACATGCATGTAGTCTCAAAGTCAGTTATGGCATTTACCACATGATCAAGAGTAAGTCTTATGGAAAAAGAACAACATGGAGATTATTTTTTCGGGGCCAGGAGTATGAGGCAGCTGCAGGGCGAGCCACAATTTCAGCTCAAGCTACAGAACTGATCAGGCTTGCATCAGCAGGCATTTAGGGACAGAAGCCAGAAGGAGGTCAGTATCCCCGGGGGAACCATGGGCACACAACACCTCACAGGAGATGCGAGGTGCCTAATATGAGTCATCGGGTTTATGACACAATTTTCTGATTCATATCTGGGAGCCCTCTGCTAGATTGTTTTCTCAAAGAGCGGTTGTCTTTCTGCTTCCACTCCTTCAAAATAAGAATAGTGTATTTCAAAATAACCTGATTTCTTCTTTTGCATCCTCCTTTCACATGGAATTCTCATTTTCTCCATCTGTTTTACCACACAACATGTGATAATTAAAAAGTGCTTAACATCTAAAAGAGCAAATACAATGAAAATGTCTTCTGAACAGATCTTTTGCTGCAGATTCAACTATGCCACTTGGCATCTGTTAACCAAGTTCCAATTTGATATTATTTGAACTTTGATTATTATTTTGAACATCTGGTTAGTGTTCTCAGTGATCCTGATCTCTTCTGCATGTTTTCTGAGGACATATTTCTTTGTACTGCTGTAAACTGATCTAGTGTATGACTCTTTCACAGTGAGTTGTAGGAGACTTTGTCTACTTTTCCAGACATTAGGGGAAGCTGAGGGAAATTGTGGGGAATATAAAAAAAAAGTGCGTGTGAATTAAACGCCTGTGAGGAAGTGGTCCAAACTTGGCCCAAAGTAGCTCAGACCAGCTGGCAGGGCCACGGAAAGCATCCAGCAGAAAAGGTGAAATAACTTTATGTGGGAATAGGGAAGTCCTGGGAACAGCTTCCAGGGAAAGCATGGATAGGACTTTCTTTTTGTCCTACAGTGAGCATTTGACCCTGGGATACAAATGGCAGCCCATGTCTGTGGGTGCTGGGGATCATAAATGTTCACTGATTTGAAGAGGAATCTTACGAAACAGAACCCACAACACAAATATGAAAATTGGCAGAAATAAAGTGTTTACTTTATACTACATATATTTTTTTCTCCACTGTGTTTATAGTGTCTCACAATGAAAGCTTCTCAGACTCGTAAATAAAAAGGGATCAATAACAGCCACAGGATGTTGACTGTAGAAGAATCTGGCTGAAGTATCTACACCTACGTTGCCTAAGGGTATTTTATTTTAATGATTTTATGTGTCATGTCTGCACGTTATTCTTGGATGGTTTTGCTCATTTTAAGACATGCCTGTCTACAGTGTTGAAAGAAGTCAAAAGGCAGTGATGTAGCTGTGAAGCAGGTTGCTAATCTACTTGTGATTTGATACAGAACATATTGACACATAGAGGGGACTGTCCCAGGAGGCATGTCCCAAAGACAATGACTACTCTTACTTCTCATGGATGCTTCACAGAAGGAAAGCTTGAAACAAGCTCTTGAAAGTAAACTGGAGACAGAAGTACTTGCAAACTGTTTATCTATTGCTTTAAGTTGTCTCTTTTTTTTTTTTTTTGTTCCTCCCACTTTCTTGCTCGTATCTCTTAATTTGGTCTGTAGCTTACCTTGCACAGTTCTGACTTCAGGCTTTTTGGGCTCTGGCCTTCTTAAGTGCTTGGGGAGGTTGTCATTCTCCTGGTGCCATTTTTTCAGGCATTGTGGCTCATGTATACTAATAGATTTTGTTCCATACTCACGGCCACATATGTAACAAATCACTGTTGGTGGCCGTCTTACTACTTTCGCCTGCAAATAACAACAGTGAAGAAGAATAAACATTGTTTTCAACATTAATTTTGAATCAGAATTACTTTGGATGAAAATAATCACGTAGATAAGGAACCTGGTATCTGTGAAATCTGTGTAACTGTTTCTATCAGTTTAGTTTTGTTTGGATTCAGTCTTGAAGCTTTTAAGAGATACTGCCTCATTAACTGGGCACCTGAACAGGCAGGTTCTTTCTGCAGATGCTGCGCTGAAAATTCATATGTGACTAATTAATACTTGGCTATGTTAAATTTCAACTCTTTCATTTTCACACCGTTAAGTCCATGGAAATGCTAAGTCTTCACACGCAGAAACAACTCTGCTTCATCAGGTTGCCGGAATGCAGCATCCACCTTAAATGGTTGAAGCAATTTTTTATGTACCAAGAAGTAAAATGGAAAGCAGCAACAAAAGCTTCCTCAGCTGATCTGTTCATGTCTAGTGCACTAATAAAAAGACTCCATCTTCCAGCAGAACACAGCTCAAAGCGGTGTGTCCAGCATTAGTATGTCTCTTAAGCTGGACGGTAAGGGCAGCCATCCCAAGAGGCGATTGTGGTTCCTCACCTCACTTTTGCCATAGATCAGTTAGCTGGTGGAATTCTTGGCCTCCAAAGGTTAAAACCAATCCAGGATATTTCAGGATGAGGGGCAAAATAGGAACTGCTGTTTGTTTATCCCGAGGCACTTACTATGAACTTTAACAGTGACTGCAGCACGGGCAGAACTAGACCCTAAGCAACTCATTGTTTCCACACTGAAGATCTGCTTTTGTTCTCAGAGAAAAACAGCTCAACAACAGAAGAAAAAGATTCCTCAACCCCAAACCTCACAAATACACAATCTAAGGCTGAAAAATGTATAATTACTGTGGTATTGCAGATTATGGACTCGGCTGTGTTCTTAGGCACATCCTGGGGTAGGCGTGGTGTCAGTACCAGTCCTGCTCCAGGAAGCAGGATAAAAACATGCTGTAGAGAAGTGCTTTAAGGCACACACCTGAGTCTCACAACTGCCAGCACTTCCTACATTTCTGACTGCAGAATACCAGTAAGAGATGAGCTATTCCCTGCCTTCCTCAAGTTAGACGGTCAGCCATGCCAGACCAAACACGGGAAACCTTTCTCACTCAAACAAGGGTGTTTGGGATTTCATTTTTTCCTCTGCTGCTGTGTAAGACAAAGCATAACCTGTTCCAGTATTTATGACTCTGTCTGTCAGCCCATCAATGTGTTCAAGAAATTCTGGGCAGCTCTTCTTGCATTTATGTTACAGTCTGAAAATGTCATTAGTGAACAATCTGCATAAGATTGCCTTCCTGTATCACACATGTAATCTCACACAAGAGAAATACTACTCTATAAAGTGTATTTTGCTGGGAAAAGTTGGATTTCATCTGGAAAGTTCTCACAGTGTCTTGAAATATAACATCCAAAGACAGTCTCTCCAAGGACATTTTCATCCTCTTGACTTTCAAATGGAATTTCCTTAGCTATCTTTGATAACATAGTATTTTATATAAGCATATTTTCTAATATATATAAAAATATAGCCTTCTCCTATTTTTAGATTAATATAACAACAGCTGTGTTTTAAGAACACCTTGTAATTTTTCATTAGCAAATTTCACCAACTTTACTTCAGGTTGTGAGCTAGAACTTCTCTGATTTTGAAGTAAGCCTCTTGGTCCAGACACAGAGTCTTCTGAAGACACTATACATTTATTTGTAGGCTCTGGAGAGCTTTAGATAAGGATACTATAATCTAAACTCTTAAGGTCAGAAAACTCTTTTCAGCACACATGCCTGTTATGAGTAGGGTTATACTATTTTAGAAATGGTTTCTTAAAAAGTTAGGTGTAAAATCACCAGGAACACACTTTCCTCATCAGTTTTCATTAGCTAGGTTCCTGCCATTCACTTAAATGCTTATTTACTGGCTGCAAACTAGGAAAGAGCAATTTGATTTACATTCGGTTTGCAGGGACTCTTTATATACTAAGAGAATAGGGAAAAGGAATCCTAGTACAAATGTAGAAATATTTTCAAGTAGACATGTCTGTCTTTTGTAATTTCCACAACAGAAAACAGTACAGAAACAATAGCAGAAAGCAGAATTAATTAAAAGGAATCAGATCACTCTTGGGATAGACTTTTTTTTCTGCAAAAATAGTGAGATTGACCCATCAACACACACACACAATTATATACACAAATCCTTGTCTGCATGCATGTTATAAACCTGAAAAATAAAACCTGAAGGAGAATTAGCCTAACAACTGTTAGTAAGAGATTTTTCATTTTTTATCTGTGGAATCCAAGATATGATAAGCTTTACTTGGAATTTCTACAGTGATGATATTTGCCCTTCATTTCTTTTTCTTTTCAGTGTGCCTATCCCAAATGTCACATCTGGAGGTTTGCAGTTTGAAACTAGACTATTTTTGGAAACACCACAATTTTCCAACCCAAACTACACACAGGCCAGTGGCTAGGCTGTCTGCTCTCTGCTTTGTTTTTAACTTTCAAAAAGGGTTGTAGGGAAGGTCTGTTCCTGAGGACATGTGTTATTATAAAAATACCTACAAATACCTAACAGTGTAGTTAGCCTTTCCTCTGGTGTCTCAGTATTTTCTTTTTTACTCCAAGACTGCTAAGTATGTCTGCATGACTATGAATGAAGTTATTTAGCTCAGAGGGCTATGCAACTATGTATTTTCAATAGACCTGACATTACTTAAGGCTAGCCCCAGGCTGCTGTTATGGTGTTACATGAGGTCAAATCCTTCCATACTGCACAAAGCTTTTTATTTCTTCTTAAGTACACACAATAAGACTGACTTCCAAACTCCTCATCATAAATATTTATCATCCATGACTGCACACACCTCTGCCTTTCTTATTTGTTTAATTATCCATGTATTTTAATGGAAAGAGGGGAGGCATCCTGCTTTAGGATGGAGCTCTTGTCATACACTGGAACAGCCCAGGGATTAGAGGTTCAGGAAAAGATTGGTACAAACACTTAGCAGCAGCATTCTGTTGTATGAAAGCAGCTCTTTCCACACACTCCTCTCTGCCAAGTAAAAGGCATTTTGCATAAGGACTGGGGACAAGCTATGACATGGCTCTCATGACTATCCAAAGGTGCACTTCACAGCCTACAGAAGCTGTGAAACAGACACAACAGCACACATGACAGGACTGGTCACATGCCTGTGTATGAAATTTCCTTGAAAAGCAAGGTAATTCTGCAAGGTGATGCATGTAATTAAAAATATTACTCCAGCAGAAGCACTAAAATATCCCATTTTGCTCCTGATGCGCTTTATTTTTAAATTGAGTAAGTCAGTGTAATGAATACGGTATTCGTGTACAAGCAGAAAGGAACGAAGCTCAATCATTCCCAATGATAATACACAGTAAGCTTCATTCAAACCATCCATTCACTGTTCATTCTCATCTAACTTTCTATATTTGCAAATTCATTTGTCAGTATTCTCCTAAGAAGGTGTTCAAAACCACTGCAATGAGGCAAACAAAGCTCATCATTGACTTCCCACCTTCATTAGAATTACACAGCATCTGAAGGAGTCTTCCTTTTACCAAGATGCTACGTGGCTTTATGCTAGAGCAAAATACAACATCAACGTTATAATCTACACAAGCTTTCAAGATTTATGCTGTGTTAAAATGCATTACAATACAGCAAAGGAAGATCAGTGAAATCTTTTTAGGTAGTTAACCAGATAAAACAACAGCAGATGGCAGCACCATCTAATAGGCTTTTAAGATCAGCGTTATCTGTTGACAAAAACCCTGTAACTTATACACACACACAACAAGTTATTGATGCTCACTTACACGTATCACACGTTTTTGGCTACAAAACAATAAAACACAGACTCTGTTTTAGTGCAAGTCCAAGTTTCAGTATCTTCAGACATCCCTTCCATTGTGGTATCACAGCAGAACCCAAAGCAGAATTTCTGAGCTGATGTGACCCTTGAGAGTCTCTAAGCATAGGCTGTTGTTTGTTTTACACAGCCAGACATGATTAACTCAGATGTGTTCATTGATTCTGAGAGTGAGGACAGTTACTGGGAGAGATAGTTTACAGAGTCTGTTCAGTCACCAGCTCTGTGGAGATCTATTGCAGAACTGAGAAAGAGTTTGTCAGTAACGATACTGGTCTAGTTGATCTAGCACTTGCTAAAGGGGAAAGAGCTCCAGGGCATACAGGCAGAGGCATACACGGAGAAGTGCTTGCAGTTGTAAAGTTAAAATGCCCTTTACGTGGTGTACCATTAAGTCAATCAGAACTTTATTTTGAAAATAAGGAAAATCCAGCTTTTTAATTTAGGGTATCTTTCATTGCATAAATTTACTTGACAGTAGCATCACTTCTCTTAAATACACTTATTTAAGAGTTGGGAGTTTTTTTTCAGTTATTCCTTTCCTCTGATGTTTTGCTGAATCAGGAGTTTAAGCAAGTACTTAAACAATTCACTGTCACAGTGAGTAAGTCTGATAAATGAGAGAGGGACTGCCCCAAATGCTTTCCAGCCAGGATCCAAACAGTTGCTGTTTTTCACCACCATTAGTGAAGCACTGCTTTTTAACAGAATTAATGAACAGTTGAGCAGCTGGTAAGGTGAGCAAAATTAAAACCATATGCTGGGAAAAGACTGTAGAGGAGATACAGGCTTTGTCCCTCTCCATAGCTAATCTGCACTTCTTCCACAAGCTTAGTGCTTTTTCACATCCTTCGATGTGTGGACCTTTCAAAACGTTCAACTGGAAATGGAGATCCTCTCAAGAGAATTTAAACCTATGGAAATGGGGCTTACTTTGAACACTTCTTATAAGCTGTCTGCCAGTCCTGATGAACCTCTTGGATCACAGGATACTTCTTTCAGTCTTCCCATCCACTCTCTGCCTTTAATACGTACCTCTGTACAGAAGAACAGCTCTAAAAATAATAGAAGACCCCAGAGAGGTAAAATCCATCATCCCTTCCTGAAAGTCACTGTTAAAAATAAAGTCCCTCAAAGTCAATTACAAACTGCAAGCTGTACAGCCTCAATAGTTCTGCTGCAACTGATGAACTGTAACTGCTTGGAAGTAAATGAGACAACCTGTTATTCACACAGAAGCAAAAACAGATATGAACAGATTTCACTTTGGCTCCGCAGAGCTCACAGAATTAAAAAGTGTTGATAACGTTGTTGTTCAACAAGTCAGCAGATGTGACTGAATGCACAAAGGGAGCAGATCCGCTGTGCAAGAGGGTAACGTTTTTCACAGAGTCACTGTCAGTGCCAAACCACACTCTAAACTTCTTCCTTTTTTTTGGATGGTATTATAACTATAGAAAATTCCACTCACCCTCTTCTTTTTTTTAAACCTACAGAATTATGTGTGATGGACTAAACTCTCTGCTTCACACCCATGCCTTTCATTGAACAATCATCCTTAGAGCAATTACAGTTCTTTGGTAAAGAGTACAATGTAGTGCAAAACAAGAACATCACCTTTCCTACAGCTATAAATGCAGTTGTGCAGCACTTTGAACTGCTTGCAGATTATATGAAATTTGCTGATAAAAAACCTGAGGAGTGAACCTTCATTTGCCAATATCAACTAGTGGCCTCATGTAGCATAATTAAAAAATGGGTCATGTCATCTTTAGTCTCATGTGAGCTAGGGTAATGCTATTATCTTCATTTTACTCAGCAGCTGGTAAACTAACACGTAACATACTTTGACTTCTAAAACATTTTTAGAAATGCTCTGCATAGCATTGCATTCCTTGGGTGACTGCGAGAGTCTAAATCCCATTTTCAAAAGTAATGTAGGCAAACAGGATTCCAACCTCCCCAAGAAAAAAAAAAAGCCATTTAATTTGGACACTAGGTCTAAATTTAGACATCTATCTTACAAAACTCCTGGCCAAAAGACAGCTTGTCCAGAAACAAACGCAGAAAAAAATACGCCGTTTTCCAAAACTCTGTGTAGCATTTGGATAATGTGAATCAGCTTCTTTATTCTTGGATCCTGAATCAAATTCAGTGGAAAAAAATGTGCAGTCTTATTTATTTTGTTGTTATTATACCCAGAGCTGCTGCCTTTGAACATGCAGTCCTCAGTAAACTCATGTTCCATGCCAAGGTTAAGAATAATGGTAAAATATGAAAATCAGGTTTTGGAGTGCTGGAGTGCTTACAAGATAATGAAACATTGCATTTCATGTTAACTAAATAAAAATACCTAATACCTCCTAAAACATATAACATCCAAACCTTGCCTAAGCTGCTCAATACAATCTCCTAGGGAACTATACCAAACAATTTTCCCTCTTGGGGATATAACTCCTAAAGCAGCACAGAGAATGAGAAACCAATTATTCCCATTTGATAGGAAAATCAAAATAAATAGGAATAAGTAGTTACCTTTATGCGCCCAGTATTTCCCTTGTCTTTATCCTCTATTCAGCAGAGAAACATTTGCATGGAGCTAAAAGGTCCTTCTGAAGAAAAGTGATTTTAAATCTGATGGGAAGCCAGGCTCCCCTGGAGTGCCAAGTATCAAGATGCATCCACACCCTTTCATACAGCATATGCTTAGCAATTTACCTGGTCTGATACAGCTGGTGCAGCCCTGCTCTTTCCTTGATGGGTCTTAGATGGATCACCACTTGCTGAGCCAGTTCCAGATCTTGGTCCTTTACCAGATTTATGAGGGGTACAGTTGGATAGCCTCACACCACTGCTACCTCCTTTGCAACACCTTTCGTGCACAGGGAGACGGTCAGGAAAAAAGGTTCGGCCACAGTTTCCACAGGGCACAAGCTGGGCTTGAGCACTATGATAAGCTGCCTCATTTTCAGCTGTAAGTGTACAGGAACCACCAGCAGGGACCTCAGGTTTCCTGGGCTCCGGTCTTCTAAGGTGCCTTGGTAGCTGATTGTTCTCAATATGCCACTTCTCTAGGCACTGGGGTTCATGTATGGAAATAGACTGTGACCCAAATTCTCTGCCACAGATATAGCACACCCTGAAGCCAGGTCTTCTTGGTGGGAATGGCGTTCGAGACATGTCTAAAGAATCTGACTGTTTTTATACTATTGCAGGGACTGCAATACCTTTTCTGGAATCCAGCTTCTAGATGTGCTACTTTGTGAAAAATTCTGGGAAGATCTGGTATGTTAGATGGTGAAATCTGCTCTGAAGGCAAGATGCTAGAGATACTAATAGGGCCTTCCTCAGCACTTGACAGAGTGCTACAAATTTTGTTCACATTCTTTTCCTTGACATTTGTTTCCATGAAGGGTATAACATTTCAGGAAACTTCTCTCTCTCTCCTACACATAAAGGGCTTGCGAAAGTCTGTTATTTCGAATGATTCTACATCTTCTTAATCCATTTTCATGGGCCAAAATATATTAGGGACTTCAAAGCTGGAACACTGAACCTAATGGCTGTTTCAGTAGAAAAAGGGGGTTTCTGTGTGTTTTCCTTTTTATTTTGTTCTTACACAATCCTGAAACAAATGCAATTAGTACGTATTAATAAATGCCTTCTCTCTTGTTAAGGTTACCAACCAGTGGTTTGTCACGAGGAACAGTTAACCTTACTACTCTGTCACATTTTTAAATACCAGATAAACAACATCAGACAGACTTACCTGTAATGATCAGCTGAACAATGTAAATCTAAAATTCTAGTCTCAGAGGATGAAAAATTATGAAGGACAGGGAAAAAAAAGGGTTTACACAAACCAAAGCTGATGAAATCCAAGTGGTTTGGAGCATAATCAGTATTTATTTTCAGTTACTGACAGAACTGGTATTTTTGGCACAGTCTTTAATTTATAAGCCTTTTACTTTAATAGTTAAACCTAATTTCCCTGTCTTTAGAGATATAAGAAAAAGTCCCTTAGTAGAGATATTTTAGGGATATCCCTAAATACAAAGGGATATCTACAAAGGGACAGTCAGAAAGGAAAGTGTTCCCAGTCTGTAAGTTGGAGATAATTAGGCCCCTTTATTCAGCACTTGTGAAGTGGTATCTTAAATTCTCTGACCAGTCTTGATTCTCCCAGTACAGAAGAATTATTAATAAAATGGAGGAGGTTTATTAGTAAGGGCTACTGACGTACTTTGGGGGCTGAAGCGCATGCCATATGAGAAGGTAAGGGCACTGCATTTGTTTAGTTTCCAGACACCACTAAATATATTTCAGTTTTTCAATGTCCAGTCTATCCCTGTAAACAGATAAACTTGTGCTTTATCCCTGAAATGTTAATTTCTTACAATATTTTGTGCTGATCCTCCAAGGATCAGAAAATAAAATTCAGACCATATGCATGTATGGTGGAGGCTACTGTTTAATTGCAAGGAAAAATAAAAAACCAAACTAGCATATTGCATAGGTAACTGCCAAGGACAGTCTACTTTACCTGTAATAGAAGAAACAGCTGGTTGAAGAGTCCTCTTGCCCTTTCTCAATATTCCAAACTTTATCTCAAACTTTCCAAACCTTAGCAGATTCCTAACTGACAAACATATCCTCATTGGCCTGTCTTGGTGTCTTGGTTCGTCTGCTGCAACCATCCAGCCTGGTTCTGCTCTTTACTGCTTTTTTGTCCTGTCGCCATTGAAGACTTTGTTCCCACTCAAAAGCCTCTTCACTCTTATCACTCCCACCTTTGAATCCATGGGATGATTTTACTATACCCAAGGGCAATGACACAGTTTTGTCATTTCCTTTAAGATGACAAACTTAAACTTTGCCTGTGTCACTGAGAAGCACTTAGCTAATTCTAGTCTCTTACAAATATTCTAGGGAATATTTTAAGTACATGGGCAACAGTGAAAAAACAAGTTGTCACCAAGTTCATGTGAGCAGTCATCCTCTTGCCATGCCCACAAAAGTGTTTCGATTGCTGCATTCACACTGATTGCTCAAATACTCAAAAAGCAGCATATTTCTGGGACACTTGTGATACTTTCTTATTTTAAAAAAATTTCCTGTGAAATATCATATTTATTTGTAGGCAAATTGGAAAATGTGAAGACCATGAGACCCAATCTGTAATTTGTACTGGAACAAATCTCTGTGAACAAGTATGTTGTAGTCAGCTGTTAAAAATAAAATTCTTGAGGGACATTATACTCTGCATTCAAAGTTAACACCTAATCCAAAACTCTATTAGATAACTGCAGTCTGTTGAAAAATATGGTAAAGTACAAGACTGTAGTTATCCTCTCCTGTCTGAAGCTATCAGGTGTATCAGGTGCATATAATGTATGTTGACAATTACACAAAACTATAGCACTGGAATTTTTAGTTCAGAACCAAAACATCAGGTTCAGCAGTATGTGAAATTTAAATGTGTGAACTAGTATTTAGGCTACTGTACTGCAAGGCCGTTTCAAAGACTGGGAGAGTTTCCAAGGAGGGTGGCCTGTTGCATGAATCCAAGTTGGGAAGTAGCCAAACTCTTTAGGAGGATGAAGGGAATGGAGAGCCAGGGAAACATTAAGGGTCATGAAGGCAGGGGAGATAAGGGTTATTGGCAGGTCACAGGAAGGGAGCATCAGAAAGTTCAGTTACATTTCAGGAAACTTCTGAACTTTGCTAGGTCCTATTTATGTCCTATTTATTGATTTATGTCAGAATGAAACTTTCTCCTACCTGAGAGAATTCTTAAACCAACAGCAAACATTGAACCGCCTGCCATATGAAGAATGTTAGGTGACTAAATCTGTTGACATTAGGAATGAATCAGTCAATAAAAGATGCTATAAACAATCTATTAACAATATAACCTATTGTTGGATTTCCAAGCTTGCTATTGCAAATACTTCATATGGGAATTATGCTTTCTTGTGGGGATTACACCATTTGGTCTACATTTATTCCTGCCAAGTCGACTGTAATTATTTGGAAACTTCCTGTAAATTCAGTGTCAAATGAAAAGGCATATGTGCAGTTCAAATCTTCTCTCAATTTCAGTGGTAAAGATGTGGAAGTAAATCAGGACTGCGATTTAACATTTCAAAACATAAAACTTTTTAAGTTTCTCCTTTAAAAATGTTGCAACATGTTTTAATAAAGTGGGAAGGTACAGTTGATCATCGTGTATAGCTACAGGAAAACATTTCTCTCCTCTGCAGTTCCACTGAGGACAATACTTAAAAACAATTTCATGAACTGCAGTGACAGGTCACTTATAATTAGTGGAGAAGTTCACTTTAATTAAAAACAATTCAAATACTATGGCTAGTTCAGAATCAGACTAAGAGCTTCAGTCTAACCAAAAAGAACAGAATGACAAGAGCACAAATAGCTCAGCACATCTCTAATCTTCTTGTCCTGAAGAGGGAACTGGAACTCTTGCACACAATTTTTAAGCTTCACCTGACCAGAAACTGCAACAATAGCATTATTAACCATGCTTCACTAATGCTGCCTTCTCTTAGCTGCCGTGTGTGATTCAACCTATGTAAGTAAGTGGAAACCCCTTCCCTGAAATGGCCTTCTTTATGTCTTCATTCATGTCAGCATTGGAATTTGGAAGCAAAGCTGACACATACGTTTCCTATTTCCTGTACGCAGCCCATTTCTGAAGAGAGCGACTGTCTCTGTTTTTCATCTCTCATGTAAACAATTCCTCAAAAACCATTATAAGGTCATTTTGTAAGCCTGGATTCCTTGACTAAATTGAACAATACATACTTGTGTTAGCTGGGCGATTAAATTGGCTGTTTCCAACGAATCCTCAACACTACTGCTTTTAACTTAGCTAGAATTCCACACGGAAACCTCCCAGCTGAAAAAAAATAGTTTACCTTATGGAAGAACACATTGCATGATGCTCCCTACTTCCAGGACATAACCATGCTTATTCAATGGACAAAATACAGGAACAACTGTGAGAATTTGGGGAATCTACTTTTCTAGTTTATGGATGCTGACTGGTATCACACCTTTTCCATGTGCAGCTGTATTAAACTGTAAATTCTATTTAATGTGTGTGGCTGGTTTACCGTCGCTGTTCTAATCTGCCAGCACAGAAAGTGACAAGATAAATCCTTGCATCAAATAAACACAGAGCTAAAACAAAGGTCACACAGCTTTCAAGCCTACATGTCAAAAAACCCACCAACCAACAAAAAACCTCTTAGACATGTTTTACTTCATCTAAAAGCAGAGACAATATAAAAAAAATTCCCCTTGGACATGCTTGGCTCCATCTAAAAGCTGAGACAATTTCCAGGGAAGACCATAAACAAGCAAAATAAGTAGAGGGAACGAATTCCTTTGCTATTTTTAAAAACACTGCCTGATAAAGCTATGAGAAGGATTTATACAAAGTACTTTATTGAGGTGACAGTAGCTTAAATCTAGGAGGCTCTTTGGAAAGGTCATCTATAATTGGAGAGGGCTTACAAAATTAGGACTCCTGTAACAGTTATGAGAATATCTGCATGGTTTGATCTGCTTGAGGGAGAGTATGAAAGACCACAGAAATACATAAAATGAAGTGGAAAACATATGGCTCCAAAATTTGGTGGCACCCAAATACAAAAGCCTGGTGGAAGCTCAGCTACAGATCAAGTTGTCAGTGCTAAAAAAACAATAGACTTATTTTAGCTTGCAAAAAGGAACTGGTTAATTCATTATCTGAGATTCAGGAACCCTTGGCTGTGTGAACCTTTGTTTACACAAAACCCCACTTCACTCTGAGTTTTCCCTTTGTTTTCCCTGTCTTCAATAGTACACTCAATGTATACTTATTCTGCCTGTTTACCATGCAGTGCTTAGAGCCATAAGCTTTCTGTATGGGACATCATGTTGTTATGTGGGTAATTCAATCAGGGTGATTTATGTACATTGGATTAAATTCACAAGTATTCTGAAAGAAAATATTTTAATTGTAATACCTACCTTTACTGTTATATAAACTGGAAATGTCTCAAATAGCTTTAAACGAGAAGCAACAAGCAAAAACTTCTCGTACTGCAAGAGCACCCAGAAGTCCTGGTTTCTCAGTCTGGGCTGGGCTACGTAAACAGACAAATGAGAAAAACTCCGTATAAGAGGACAAAAGATACAGAAAGAGAGAGATAAAGTAAGTGATCTGCTGAGTGTAATACAGCAAGTCTAAAACAGAAATAAATTAAATCTAGATTTTCTAGCACCCCAATACTATGTCAGTCCTGTCACAGGATTTTCTAAGGCTGATCCCTAACTTTACAGTCAAGACAAAGGTAAGTCTTTTTTCTCCACTTTTCTGGGTTCTCATTATATTTACATATAAAAGAGGTGTTAGAAAGGACCAAACTGACATCCTCTGTTGAGTGCCAGAAAGCCTTGCTCCAGGCTCTTTCCAAATAAAATGTTTTCTATGAGGCTTCCCATTATTTTTTAAGGGAAAGCAAATGAAATTAAACCAACATCTTAAGCTTTATTTTTTCTTGTGCTAAATGTTTTGTATTGCTCAATTATAAATCATTTTAGAAATCCATTAAGACAAAGTACTCAAACACAAGCTGGACAAAAATATTGGACAACTTGTAGTATCTTACTGTTAGATCTGTTTTTCACTGAAAGATAAAAGGAAAAAAACATTCTTGTGCTTCCAACAATATTTTTAGCAAATTAACTGCACATTAAAAACCTCACATTCTTCCAGCTCAGCACTACATTCTCTCCACAGTTTCTGGCTGAAGGAGTCTCCTTTAGTTCGTCCTAGAGACTAACCATTTCCTTCGGTCATGTGAAAAGAAGAATCTATTATTTTATTGAACTTAAATAGAAATGAGATGTAGGAAATCCATAGTTTACTATGTCAGGATGCTTCATCTTGTCACAGCTGAGCACGACCCACATTTTCATGCATTGTCCTATCTCAAGAAACTATTTGCAAGCTCCAAAAATACAAATATTGGCGTATACCTCACTTCTGTCAGCTTCGAGACTGTTAGTCTGTAAAATCTAGTATTGCAGAAGCCTGGCTTAAATGTCTTATGAGTAATGCACACTCAGAAACATCCAAGTGTGGAGCTTGTTCCATCAGAGATCAGTTGCACATATACCTTTTCCCCCATAGAATCTGCAATCTGGAGGGTGGTGGTTATGCCGTCATTAAATGTGGCTGCAGCCAGACACAAGGACAGGACAAGAACACTCAAAATCAAACATGTCAAGTTAAAAAGCCATTGTGTTCCAATATTTGCAAACAGGCTAGAAGTGTCTGGGAATTTTCTAGTGAACATTCTTCCCACTGTTCAAAGTGTTGCTTAGACAGAACTGAAAGTTTCCTCAAAGATGTATCTGTATGGATTACAACAGAGAAATCATGTGTGCCGCTGTGTGTGTGTGCAAAGGTCCATTACAATATAAGAGAAGGCAAACACATAACCCGGAGATTTCTATACATTTCTTACATAGAACTATTTAAGGTGTTCTTTGTAATGAGACAATCAACCTAGTCAAAGGTTTTTGTAATTTTCCTCTGACCAATGAAAATGATCATGTCTTTCTTTGGATCTGGCTATCTTTCTACCTATAACTTTATGGATAAATCAAAAAATCCTGGTATCAATAGCAGTCATTGTATATTTGGCACTTAAGAAGATCCTATATATAATTATGCAGTAATTAAATTTATTTTATTTAAGTTTATGACTGCATTACCAGAGAAAGCTGCAGACTGGTTCTAGAGATCTACTAGTTCTTTCATGTTACTATGCCTTCTGCCCAAACGTAAGAAATAGATCCTTTGATTTGACCGGAATTCTAATATTATATGAAGGAATTATAACTGCTACTAGTTAAAATATATGGAAAAATTAAACATTTTTGTGAAAAAAATGTGATGTTTCAGACTTTTAAAATTCAAAATCCAGTAATATCATTCTCTCTCAGATATCTTTATGCTCTACAAACAATGTTCTTGCTTTTTGTATTTTACTTAGTGATGCATTACATCTTATCAGGGTAAAGATTATCTTTGTTTTACTCACAATTATTAAACACACTCATCTTATATTTTAAATGAATAATGTTACTGCCTCCACACTTACCCTGGTGCAAAAATCAGCAGATATTCCCAGTGTGGGTGACAATGGGGATACTTAGCACCACATTCTTAATCATGTTAATACATGTTCCAGTATATTCATTACTGGAATATATCTGTGGTATTTACTCTGCAAATCCTAGATGGCATATCAGATATGCATCAAATAATGAATACATTGGGTATGTTAACCATGCCCACAGAACAGGAGTATGAGAGCAAGCAGACATTGAAGCAAATAAGTTTACACAGCTCATAATGAGTTACCTGTAATTTCTAGCTCAAGTGCCTTTGTTTAGCATTTCCATTTCTGGAACTCATATGTGCAGAATCAGGTTCTTTCCCATTGATTTTGATGACGATTATGCAATTATTTCAGGAAAGTAGGCTAATCCTTAGGGAGAAAAAAATAGGTGGATGGATAAATGCTTATTCAGTTATGAGTCTGAAACAAAAAGAATAGAAGCCAGGAGTGTCAGCTTGTACAAACTGACACAAGTCAGTGGAAATCAGAAGAAGGATGACACTGCATATGTGCTGAGAGCCTGTCACTGGAAGTGTAAAGCGTTTCAGTGATGGAAAGACACTTTTCTCAATAATCTGCAGTAACACAGTTACATTATACAGGATAAAATAATCCAAAGGGGTAAATGTTCTTTTCTTTTACAGTGGAAATCAACTCTAATAATCTTTGAATAGAAATAAAGTGCTTCTGCTGATCAATGACTCCATAAGCAAGATTTTCGGTACTTCTGTTATGAACAGGATATTCAGATAATCTGATTACCACGGCAACTACTATGCTCAGCAAGATACACCAGCCCTTAAAATATGAAAAGTAAATGATGAGCAGAAACCACAATAGCAGAAGATAAACAGAGGGAATCCAGACCAGGAGATGAAATTATCAGAAGTGGAAAGTGTCTAGAAAAGCCAAACTCTCAATATTCCAGTTATTTTCTGAAACGCTGGAAGACCTAACAAGACATTATTAAATACTCACTGTTGTATTTCACATGAGTAACGCAGCACATCCTAAGACTTTGCAAAACATTCATGATGTAACACTAAAAAGAAACGGCCACCTACTAAGTATGTTACAGAAAACAACATGCTAGGAAGACTATCAAAACATTCATCATACCTGCAAGAGCCTTGACAGCATTACAGCACTCATTTTTAATGCTCCTGTTTGTAACAAATCTTAAAGGCATCATTCTTCTATATTACTGGTTTTTTTCCTCCAGATTAAATCAACAGTAATCTACAACTGGCGTGAGAGGACATGACAGATAAAGGTCATCAAGTTTTACCTGGTACCTATGGGTCCTGATGATTATCTAACTTGTCATGTCTAATGATGATTTTTTTTCTCACTTTTTATTTGAAGCTGGTATCTATGCATCTGCCCGTATTGTCCTGTTTTCTGTTTTATAATTCTTTAAGATTACATTCCATGAGCCAACAGAAATACACATAAAATATAAGCCTGAAATATCTCCAGATAATGTGGCTTAAATGAAGAGACATGTCTGAGCTCCTTACTGTGCAACCATCTCACCTGTTTAGAAACCAGTGCATCCTATTATAGATCAATGTCCTAGGGAGTTAAGTAAATTTAAGTTAAATATATAAATTTCTAATGAAGGAAATGATACTCATTTATAACTCCAGCAATCAATTCACCGACACTACCTTAAGAACGAATTTTGTAGTAAGCTTTAAGATAAACCACTTGGAAAGGACAGCAAAGTTTTCTGTTTCTCTTGTGCTTTCCAAACAATACAAAGCAAAACAAAACGGCCTTTTAGTAAACTTTTTCATTACTGTTACGCACCATGTATTTTCCAGAAACAGAACTGGAAGCGGCAGTTTTTGTTATATAGGACAGTCAGTAATTATTTGCCAGATAGGGTTGCCTTTTACAGAGAGCAACACTTCTAGTTTCAATATCCACATTGTTGGCCATGAGTATTCCCACTGTATTCCCCTGAACTCAGTCTACTCCCCTAAAAAAGTAGGGAACTAAGAATTCAGAATATCTGACGTGGTAAATGCTCGCACACCATTTTTACCAGGCAAACCTCCACAGAAACAAATTCCAGCGAACAAATGCTTTATCTTCGCAGTAAGCACTACAACACATACATTTATTACCAGGTAGCTGGTCTAACGGGGCAAAGTCACCCAGGTCTTTGCTGACTGACCTTTCTACTTATTTGTAAGTGGGCCCCTGACCTCTGCAGGAATCCGGCCATCTGGTACTCAGGGCGAGCACTGGCTCAGTGGGATGAGGACCGGACAGAGGACTACATTACTTAAACTTTGCTGACTGAGGCTCAGGCCAGGCACGCCGTCAGTACCATGATCAGATATCACAGGGAAATTAGGCGAAAACCAGCAAACCTAGTGGTGAGCTCAGAGGACCGCGGGCCTGTTGGCCAGGCAAAAGAGTGGCTTGGAGTTAGTGAAGGAAGGAGAAGCACGGTGCCTCCTCACCCAACCACTCCCTCACCGCCCTGCCAGAAAAAAAGTCCACAGGCTTATTCAGATCCAAGGCCTCCTGAAACCGTGGAACGCACGGAATTTTTAATGTCCTCCTAAGCACCTATTACCTCCGCTTGGATCACAATTCTTTCATGTCCCCAAGGCCTTGGTTTCTGTGCTGCTGCCCTATGGCTCAGCCTGCCCGCGTCGGAGGTAGGCACCTGGGGAGCCTACAGGCCCCACGTCCGCTCTGCCGCCGCGCCCCGCCGTTCCCACGGCAACGCCGAACCGTATGCAAATCTGTGCCGCCGGCGCGGCTGTCGATTGGTCGGTGGGGCTGCCGGTCACCCGCAGAGGTAGCCCCGCCCCAGGTGCGCCGGGGCGATGAGGGGAGCGCGGGGAGTTCCTCGGCTTTGGGGCCGAACGTGTCTTTTCCTGCTGGGAAGTGCGTGTCGGGGAGGTCTGATCAGCTGAGCATCGGCGAGTGTTCAGGGGGAAGTGTCCCCGCTCAGGCTCTGCATCCATACGCAGGGGCCCCTCTCTCAAACCCTTTCCTCTCTTGACTAGGTGAGAAGGGATATATGGCATCGTTGAGAAACCCACGCAACAGAGAGGGATGAGCACAAGGAGTCCTAAATCCATCTGCCACGTAGGCACTCTTCTCATTCAAAAAAATCATCGTTTTCGGCCGGACTGTTTTCAACAGTTTTCGAAATTTAACTTTTGCCGGCTTAATCTTTTCTGTGGGAGTTAATTCTACAGAAACAATGATAAATAATTGCTACAAGAAAACATCACTGGTTCAAACATTTCCGTGGCAAGTGTTTCCTGGTGGCAGTGCCAAGAGCAAGCCAGCAGGATGCCACTTCCATGCTGCCCATTTCTGCATAGCTAACTTTGCTTGTCACTTAATGAAAACCTTAAAATCCTCAACAGGCATCGTTTGTGTAGGGTCTTGGCAAAAGCAATGTCTTGTGCTCTGCTAAGCAACAGAGATCTACTCCAAACAAATTCTAGTTCCTCTTTGAAATTCTTGGTGTGCCAGGTATGCTGGTAAGGGAGACATGAAGCAATCTGTCAAGCAGGCTTTTACAACATCACATCCTTTGACCATGGGAATTCCCGGAACTGAGACTCAAAATTAGAATTACAAAAGGCTTTCAGGGAAGTAAAATCAGGTTGTCTAAACAGAACAAGTTGCATTGCAAAACATCAGTGTGCAAAGAAGGAAAGTGATAGCAGGCTAGGCCTTCTGGCACTGCAGCACCACTAAGTTCAACAGTTAATGCAACTTTATGCTGTGTATGGCAAAGGGTGTCTGTCAAATGAGTAGCACTGGATTAAGAGCAAATGACATTTAACCTCCACTTAGCCTTAGGAGTTAAACACAATTTGTATTGCACAAAATTTATTGTCAGCATGACACAGAGCTCCCACCTTTTGATAGAATTAAGATGCAAACTCTGCTTTTAACAGTATTTGCAGAATGCTTTGATGCCATGAAAAATACATGAAAAAATTACTTCACCTTCAGCTCTGATTCTATCACCCAAGACTGTTAGTTTGAAGTTATTTGGGGTTACAAAACTGGGATCATTGTGTGTGACAGACAGATAAATAAATATTAAGGAATAATAGTGCAATGAAAGATTCAAAATCTAGAAAGCAATATGATCAAAGTTACCCTTTGTCTCATAGATTTAACAGAAACTTCATAAATAGAAATAAAAATACATTTGCATGTTGTAAACACCTACATTCACCTATGTGTCTTGAGAAAATAAAAAATCTTTTTCTCCATTGTACGATTTTAGGTGGTAGACAGGTAAGACTGTTGTATCTTCATGAGCTGTGTCAGGTGTCAACCCAAAGGTCTGGAAATAGCAAGAGAAGTAATCACAGTACAAGATTTTTAGGAAAAAGATCCCAACACCTTACTATTTTTTTTTTGTTTAACAAAAGTGTTTTCAAATCATTTGAAATGAGGAACAAATAAACAATACTTCTACTCCAATTTAAAAGCCCACCCCAAATTCTTAACAAAGTCTTCATCAAGGTTATGGAATACATTTTCTGTTACAAATACAGTCAATTAAATAGACTGATTTTTGAATAAGTTATTGTGAATATAAAACTTGGTAATTTTTTGTATAAATTCATACCAACAGTACATTAAAAATTGGTGAGAAAGTTCCAGCTAAATTCCTGATTGGCATTTTATGTGTATCTATATGTATGTGTGCTTGAATGTGTGTAAATGTTTAGGTATTTGAAAAAACAAAAATGGACAACCCTGAAAAAGGTTTGCTGTATTACATATACCATAAATGTGGTTTACTGCAGCTGACTGGTACAGATCTCTGTGTTATTTTAAATTGAATGGTACAAAATTGCCTTTAATCTCTTCTGGTTTGTATCTTTCCTGTACTCCATTATCAATTCTTGCTGACTAGATAGAATACAAACAAAAGACACAGGAATTGCTTTTACCAGAGAAAGGAAAACAACAGAAATTAATTGCTTTTCATTGTGTATTTTCTTCAAGCGAGACTCAATCACATAGTGGACAAGATACTGCCTAGAACAGGCTTTATTATATGAAGTAACTTACATTTCATGTACATATGCAATTAGGGCATCCTGGAACAACAGGAAGGGTCATAGAGAAGCCATGGGAAATTTATTATAGGATATCAATGTCTGATAATTTCCCAAAGGGTCTGAGGCAAACATCAATAAAAATATTTGTAGCCAAGCAAGACAGGAACAGCCCTAACATAATTACTTTGCACATATTTTTGTAACCATCATTCCAACTAATAACTCTTTTGCTTTTGCTGCCCTGTTTTGCTTCCTTCAAAACTATGGGTGGGATCCTATCTAAAGGTCAACTTGGAAGCAGTAGAGGAACAATAAATAAACCAAGAGTATGAAAAATGCCTTAAAAAGCAGCTTGGATGGGGTGAAGGTGAGAGGTCATCAATTGCTAGGACTTCTTTATTTTTACTGTTTATTATAGCTCATTTGCTCATGGAGAGAAAACAAATGGAGAAGTCCATTTCATTATACATTATTTTTACTTTCTGGCTTGCTTTTCTGAAAGTTTGGAAATGTTTGTTATATGTCTTTCCCATTACCAGTATTTCTTTTCTCCTGTGTGTAAAGGCAGTAATATTACCTTCACTGAAGGTTGTCCTATGACAACATGTTTTGGTAACTGAAGATTTAAGAACTTGGTTATTCGGCCCATGAAATCAGTCTATGTTTAATTTGATTCAGTTGTTGTGAAGGCATTACTTAGGAGATCAATGTATTTATTTTTTGAGATTGCCTTCGTAGGTGCCATGCTTTTGCTTTACTCTACAGATTAACATGCAGACCCTCCCTCAGAGCATATCTTCAAAGTATCTGAAAGAATGTCAGTAAATTAATCACCCTCTGGGTTCAGTAACTTTCCTGACAAAGAGAAACGTTACAGCAAGGCTGAAAGGAATGCGTGCTGTGTTTTCATTACCATTTCCAATGGACAACGAGAAGACAGAAAAGATTATGTTGCAACTAAAAACAGAGTTCAAACTTCTACAACCAAATTTCCCTTTGAAGCTGGAAGTTTTCCCAGGAAGATGGATATGGTTGCAGCTGAAGCAACAATCATTTTTCATGCAGTGAAATACTGCCACACATTCCAAGACTGGACTACTACAAGCAAATTAAACAGTGTTAATGACATTTCCCCATCTGACCACCTGAAAATACCTAGTGCTTTTTTTCACCAGAACTTATTTACCTCACAATTATACTCCTACAATACCTCTAATACTACTTCTCAGTAACAAAGATTTTTGAAAGAAATGTCAGATTCTCTGAATTAGTATCATTAACAGGAGAAAGGGAAATTCTGAGAAAGAATTTTGAAACTCCAAAATGCTATAAGAGGGAGGAAGGATCCCTGTGTTTGGACAGAAAAAGAACAAACCCAGTATTTAGAAGAAGTAATGGAAGAATAGATAGATAACAGCATGAAGATTGCAAGATGATGAACTTCTCACAAAAAGTCTTGCAGGAAGAACAATTTTAATTAGCGCATTGAATTTCTCTCTTGGCAAAAAGGGGTAAAATTGTTCATTATTAAAGACACCTATATGTGAATTATTCCTGTCAATGGTTGTACAGTGCTGTAGCCATTAGTCTTACACTGCTCAGTCCATCACAAAGGATGCATATTACGTTGCTCTGGACACTGCTATTAGTTTATGCTCCCTCTTCAGGACTGTTGTTGCAGGACATGGTAGCCACGTTTATTGGCCTGCCTTCCCAGAAGGCAGCCCAAGAATCATCACTCTGCACACACCAGAGCTCTCAGCTGTGAGTTTCCTCCCCTGACTGCCAAGAATATCAGATGAATTGGATTTGCAGAAATCCAAACTCCTCGCCTCCAGCTCAGGGCAGGCCAGTGCTGCTCTATACAGACTATACATTTCTTCCAGCCCCCTTGGAGTGGCTGACTCATTGCAGCCTCACACAGTCTGCCATTTCACTCTCTCTGCCTTCTTAAAACATCCCACATAGGCAGCCACCATTGCCAAAAGCTGTCCCTAAAGCTGGAATAACCTTGTCTCCAGGGCAGCCTGCTTTCCCCTGCTCTCACAGTGTTGAGCCATCAGCGAGTTTGTGCCCTGAGCATCAATACCTAGATGCAAGTTGGAACAGCAGTGCATCAGCTTCAGGGGAGCCCAGCTACACACATGACACTTCAGAATGAGACAATCTGCTTGACAGCAGATGTTCTCCATCCCAGTCACTCATATTACTGCAGTCTGGACAGAGGATGCCCTTTCTTTCACACATCTTTTGTACCTAGTTCACATTCTTCATTTCATAAGCATCTTTCACATCAAGAAAATAATAGGTAATGAAGACTTCCAACAAAGCAGAGAAAGCTTAACAGCAACAACAAAAAGAAAAAAAAAGGAGGCTGAAGCTGTATAAAGTTAAATATAAAATCAATCATTAAAGAAGGAATAAACTAGCAGAGGAGAAACTGTTAACATGCATTGAGTTCTTCAACCCCTCAAATCTCTGTATCAAGCCCACCTGACTTCAGGAAACACAAGCTTTGGGCTAGCTGCAAAATTAGCTGGATGAAATACTATGGCCATGTTACACTGTAGGTCAAACTAACAATCTGTCGATCCCTTCTGGCTCTAAAATCTATGAATCAAGTAATTCTTCCTAAGTGGTCCCCACAGGGATTTGAGCCTCTGTGACTTAAACCTCTACTATTTCCTTTTGCATTTCCATGCTAAAGATTTTTATTTTTTAACCTACCAGCCTTTTTCTTCCTATTTCTTCACAGCAGCCACATCCAAATGGGTCCCCAAGCAAAAGAGCTGCAAGTGATTCCCTATCCTGTCTTTTTCCCTCCATTAACTGCATTGGAAATAAATAAGCTAGGAATAATGCCAGCAGAAAAGATTGATTTCCAGTTCTTCCTTAAAAATCCCTCACAAGCAAGATCCAGAATTTAATTACAGCCAAAAAAGTCAAGAACTGCACTTAGACTAGTTTTTATCCCATACTTCTAAGCCAAGATGTCACTAAAACAACAGCTGCATATTATAAATGGGACGTGGGCTCTAAAATATCTCTGCGCTCAACCAAATAGTGAAGACAGTCAGAGATCCTCCAGGCTTCAGATGGGTCTGAAAATACTTGAAGGCCTCCAATGTGAAGTCTGTCAAGGCATCAGATGCCAAACATGTAAAACATCCACCAAGACTTTTCCTGACAACCTGGATTTATGTTCTGAAAGAGACCAAGCAAAGTCTTGGTGTGAGCAGAGTAGCCCCTTTGCAAGATCAGCAGTCCCTCTGTATTAATAATAAATGAAAGAGTCTGTCACTGTCACATTGGTCATTACCTCCCCTTCTTCTTTCTGCCTCCTCTTTCTTTTCCCATACTGTAATCTTTCTTTGTCTCTTCCTTTTTTTGCTTTTGTAGTCTTTATCCTCCTAACATTCTCTTTGCTAATGTTTTCTTCTGTGCCAAACATGGCAGTGCTAACTTCCTTCTTCATCCTCTTTTCGCTTTTCCCCCAGTTTGCATTCCCTCTCATTTCACTTTTCAGCATGCTCACCCTTTGTCTTCATTGCCCAGCTGTAGTGCTTTGCTTCTTTCTAAGCCATTTACCTATTTCAGTCACATGTTCATGTCCTCAGACAATTACACCTACCATCCATCTTTGTCAAGGATACTCTTTCAGATGCTTGTTTTCTTCAGGCCCATATCCAGATTTATTATTCAATATATGTAAGTTACTTGTAACTGGAAGCACTATGTTGATCTCCTAATTAGCCCATGTGAAAAACACTTCGAGTTCTCCTTCAGTATTTCTGCTACTTCCTCTGAGTCATCTTCTAGATTTCTCTCCACCTCTCTAGATACCACCACAGCCTGCAAGTTCTCTAGGCTTTCCCATCCTTCTCATTATTTTGTAGTCAATTTTTGCTGCTGAAGACAAGCAGAGGAGTTGAAGACAAAGCATGGGAGCCATTTCCAATTGCTGTCACCTGCTAAAGTCATCCTTTCTGTTGGTGGAAAGCAGGAGGAGCAGCTGCACCCCTCTTTACAGCCTGATCAGGAGAACTGGGCAACACAACAGTTTGGCTAAGCACGAGGGGGTTTGCAAGGAGATGAGGGGAGGGATATACCACAAGGTTTCTGAAGATGTAGGGGCCAAGATACTACAGGAGAACAGGGGAATAAAAGCGACCACAAAAGGCTTCTGAAAATCAGAGAGCTGAGAGAAATGAAGGGGTATATCCCTTTCCTGTAGGAGGGGAAGCCCCATTAATCTTCTTGCTATAAGTGGATTTAAAATCGTTATAAGGGAAGACAGCGAAATTAATCTTTCACCCGTTTTCTCCTCCAACACTAATCCCCACACATTGACCCCTTTCAGTACCTGCTTGAGTATTTTCTCTTTCTATATCCTCCTCAGCTGTAAGTCTGCATATTAAACTAAACAGCTCACCTCACATTCCCTAAGCTCAGAGGATTTCCTCAGCCCTTCCAAGTCCTGTGTGATGCAATCACGCCAGACAAACATTTAGCCCTCAAATGTACTTATGTAGCCTCTTGTTTTCCCCTTGTGTGGCTCTGAAGGGTTATGAAAATAAGAGACCAAACAAAATCATGCCAGCAGTAATTCCAACCACACCCTACAGAATGGGCAGACACCACATGGCCTAAGGAACAGCCAGATTTCATGATTACATTTAAATAAATGTTGACAGTTGAAAAGACTGCTCTGTTTCCCCCAGTTTTCCTCTCTCCTCATGTTCTTTCACTGCAGGGGGCTATCAGCACCTTGGTTAACTTGGCTGCAACATGACATGAGGAGACTTCACTCTGTAGGAACAAAAAATTCCTTTGAAAACTGGAAAATACCCACGTAATAAAGCATCTCTAGTAAACAGGATTTCAGCAAGGACCACAATGCTTAATGATTTTGGGGGTTAAGAAAAGGCACAGATGAGGTGGGACGAACCAACTGCTTTTCCAAATATTTTAAGTCCAGTGTTTGCCAAGAGTTGCAGGAGGGAGACACAAACAGAAATATTAATAATAAGAAAATAAAGGATTTAGAACAGTATTTCACTTAATTCTGCAGGCAGTTTGGGTATTTTGTTTGTTTGCTCTGGGTTTTTTTCTGTACTTGGCTGAGGGTACCTGTGGTATTATCTAGACACTCCAGACAGGAATTTATAGTTGTCTTTTACTGAATTGTTTGCAAGCTGTACAGACAGCATGTTTCTTGTAGTTCTTCTCATCCTTAATTCTACAGCAGACTTCTATGCTTTGCTTCTGGTTGTACATGAACAGTACTTTTAGGTGTTACCAGAATTATCAGGAACTTTCATGAGCCTTTAGAAGACTGGAATTGTTGTTACCTGCTTCAAAGAAGAAAATGGAGATATTGTATATACATGAAACAAACTTTTTAAAGGAGATAATTAGATAATTAAGAAAAAATTCAAGACTAAGCTCAATCGTATTGTTTTCTGAGAACTGAGAATATGAGTTGTTTGCTCAGCCATTTTACTTTAATTTCACTGTGCTCTGTGATTTGAATGCTGTCAATACAGGTTAAAGAGGGCATATGAGATTATTTTTAAAGAACATTGCATTGTCAAACAATTTAGACAGGTTTACTCCACAATGATTGGAAATGCAGCTGAAAATTTTGCAAATCCTGTTTCCAGAGTTTGTTTTATATTTTTTGTTAATGGCAAGTGCTGCATTTGTTTCTATTTTTAACTGTTACTGAAGAAACTTGCAGTGTAGCTCAGACCTCATTGAGGACCTTCTTGAGATTGTGTTACAAAGAACAAAAATATTAACAACCACTTTATAATAGGTAGCTGTCAACTGTAAAAATGTTATTACACATTTGCATTTTTAACTTCAGTATTTTTTAGAGGTGAGAATGGGGCTAATGTTGTTATTGTCTTGGTTATAACATCAGTACAATACCAGGATTAAAAGTTTTGAGTCTATTAATAAAACGTGTGAGATCCTTGACTGCTAAAGATAGTGTATAAGTTTGGCAGTTTTGGATATACACTCAAGCTAGATTACCTCTATCATCCTTTCATACTGTTTTTTTCCTTCTCATCTCCCCTTATTCTCTTTGCATGGACTGCCAGTGGCAGACTCTTGCAGATTTGCCTTCAAGATGCTAAGGATGTTGTTAAAAGTAATAAGAGAGCAATAGCGTTGTTTCAAGGAGAACAGAGTGCTGTTTGACTTTCATATCCTCCTTGCAGGTGTCAAGACAGCAAACATCAAGAAACCAAATGGCATAAGCATAACAATTTCTCCATATATTCCCCACTTGACTACTAGTCAGTAATGGATATATACCACTGACTAACTGTGTCACAAAAGACAAGAGAGTGCTGGCTCTGCAAGAACCTTTCCAGTCTCCTTGGGTTATTGTTTTTGGTCAAAATGCAGTTTATGCAGAATGTAGTGTAGGCTTGGACTGGGATTATCTCAACGGAGAGCCAGATTTGTTGTCTCTGCACCACACCCCCCAAACCAGTACTGTGGAACCCTCCGAAACTGCATCCAAGGGGCTCTTCCTTGCCAGTACAACGCCAGCAGATTTTGTGCACTTGTGCTCATGCCATATCAAGCATCATCTGGCTCCTACTGTGCTGCAGAGCACTCTGGATTCCTAGAAAGCTTGTTAGCTCTGTTGAAATGTGGTGCACTTAGAGAGTCAGTTAAGGTCGAGTGCTGTGCATGAATGAGTAAATCCTCCTCCAGTTTAGGGAGTGTCAGGGGGGTGCAGTGAAGGGATACTCCTAGGGCTGGCTAGTCTTACGAGAACTGGTTCCATGAGACCTCCTGGTACTTGCATCATCCATGTTTTTCTGCTCTGTTTGTTTCTTTCCATCAGATAATGGAGAATTCACCATAATTATTTTTCGCTGGAGTCCTGCTGTTAAAAACTATTTCGAAGTGGTGTAATGCAGAATGGGCTCATGCCAGAGTATGGCTCCTTTGTTTTAGAGAAAACGGTGTTACTGAAGGTTAGACTAAGAGACCAGAAAAGAAACTCCAGCAAAAATTAGCCTGATGCGGGGAAAGGATCGAACCTACTTGTCACATCAATGTCCTAGCACTGGGGAATGCAAGTTCAAAGGGAAGACTTAACCTACTCTCCTCAAAATGCGTTGATGGCTAGTGAGAGAGAAGGACTTTCCAGCCTGGTGGTGAACATGAGTAGCTTCTGTGACAAAGCAGCATCAGGCCAGGGGGTTTGAGAGCAGATGCATCTCAATATTTCGCCGCTTGCTGAGCAGGGGGCTCTTCTTTGCTTCAGTGTTCAAACCATTACTCCCATGACCTGCGGGAGGCATCAGATTTGCATCCTCCATATCATTGACTGCTCTGGACACTTCAGTAATGATTAAAAGCACTGCAATCAGCATTCACTACCTCAAAACCATGTGAACTGCCTGCATAATTTCTTGCCTGGATGGGTAGTTTATATGCCTGGGGAAAGACAGATAGAAAGAAAAAACAAAAAAAAAAATCACTAAATGCATTTGATCTGAACAATACATACATTTTTACTTTTTTTGTTCAACAGAAAGTAAAAATATCTTTTTTACACAATATAATTAATGTTTAAGTGGCATGGTTGTTTAAGTGGCATCACTTTTTTTCTTACATGAATATTCTTACCACTGTATTCTTAAGTCTACATGCAATAACTTGCAATCACTGCTCACAGACCTCTCTAATATGCCACAAAGAATGAAATTTACTTTTGCACATTTTGTCAACAAAGACAAAACCCCATCCTTTTCAAAGTTTAGTCACTGGACTCTAGCAAGGTGCTTTGGAGAAGTTCTGTTTCAAAAAATGTGAAAGCTTCTACACTGGCATAACATGAGAAGACCCTACAGAAATCGAAATGCCAGACTAGTGAGCTGGAATTTGCCTGCGTTGCTAACTGGGAAAGGAGAGGGGGGAAGAACAGCACACATTCCTACTCCAGAAGGAAAAACCTGTTTGTGAGTCAGACAGGGGAGAATTTTTTCCAAGAACAGTTCATCCCAGTGAAACTAAGACACTCAGGTCATGTTGCCAAGATCATTGACATTTTTGTTTATCTGATCCTTAAAGGGAAATTACCAAGTTAAAAGTCATGGGCTATATCCTCCATAATGCAAACTGTTGCACTCCACTGGAGGCACTTAATGAATGGCACTACAGGTTTCATGCTGTTTCGTATGAATTCTTATGTTCTTTCAATTTTGTATTACATCCAGTTTTCATAATCTTTTCACAGTTGATTTCTGACATTTTACAGTCTGGCTTTCCTATATGTAATCCTAGAGCTGCATGGTGGCAAATAGAATAGTGGAATACACACAAGAAAACTGGCTTGAAATCAAAAGCAATGTAAATGAACACAGTGCCTTAGTGTCTAAAGCAACACTGACCATAACTCTCTGCCACTTGTTATCTCCTACCTCCTCCATTCCCAATCAGCTCCTGTTAAATGTCTGCCTTTTTCCTCCTTTCGTGTACCCTCCGATATAAAGCAGCAGTCTAAGCCTCACAGTTAAACATCGCATTTATTAAATGTTGAGCCCATGACCTCCCTATAGAATAAGCTGCACAAACCCCATCATCATTGCTCTTACAAAGGGCAACTCCTTGCTGGAGGCAAGAATTTGAAAATAACTTCTTGCTCTAGATAGTGCCATTTTTGTTATCTCAATGTGATGAGTTCCACCCATAGTTTAAAAATTGTGGGATTTAACTCTAGCATAATATTAGTGCTGAGCTCTTCTCACTTGTCTTCTGAGTGGACAGGCACTCCTTGCTGGCCAGAAAGGGAGGTATAAGAGTAGTCCAAGGTTCACTGGGTCTAAATTAGACCAAAGGCCAGCATTTCTTTCTCCCTATTGCTTCAGCATTTTGCAGGCATACAGTGAGCCAACAGGCCAGATTCAGCAGAGACCTGGGATGAGAAGTTATTTAACTTTTCAGTAAAAGCAGTGATCCTCACACACAGAGACAGCTGGAGTTTTAAGAGTAACAACTCCCTCTGACAAGAATTCTCCACTTGTACCTTTTGTCTTCAATCACGCACCCAAACTGTGAACTTGACAGGGCAAGTTTTCTCTCTGCTATGACCAGGGCATGCAGGGACCTGTTTCTCACTTGAAACTTGTGGATGGTAGTGATATGATGCCATTAGTAAAATATTAAATGGCTGCCAATAAAGAGTAACCTCCTGTGCAATTGTCTGCCTGACTAAATCCATGAAATCTGGTGTCACTTGGATGCATCAGAGGTTCTCTGGAAGTGTAATCCTCCCAAGCATGATGGTGGACCATGGCATATACAATGACACTACAGAGATTTTTATGTACAAAGATATGCCATGTTATAAACAGATCAAAAGAATTCTCAGTATCTTTGAGTCATTTATCATGCAGAGTGTAACATGATAGTTCCTGGCAATACTCCTCAAGGAAAAGTTTCGTGTAGGTTATCGCTTCATCTTCTCATCAAGAATAGGGTCCAGATTTCCTCAACCACATAAAGCCAGAGAGTCAGAAGCCACTGTCATTTTATGTCTGAGCTCAGTACTGCTTAACAAAAACATTTTCCTGTTTTGGAAAACACTTGTCTATTCCAAGTACAAGCAGAGACCCTGGTAGTCCCGTCAAGCAGCATCACTGTGAAAAGAGTACTCGAGAAAAGTATACTGTAGGTTCAATAACAAACATATTTAGAAAACAATAACTAATCAGATGGGAAACCACACATTTCAGCACATTACTGTACGCAAGATTATTTTGTTACAGAACAATTACTACATCAAACTGTTGATTATTGAGAGACAGACTTTTTTATGACTAAACATTCTCCTTAATAAAATTACATATAAGATCTACACAAAATACAAACTTTATCAGACTGCTTTGTCTGCAAACAGCCTCTGCATATCCCTAAAAATTCAATAAATTCTTGTCTGAATTTATTAGAAGGCCAATGTCAATTAAACAGTCAATTTTTGTTATTCCCCTGAGAGACTGCTTGCGGCAAATTTTACTGTATTTCCTTCCCTCCTGGTAGTGACTTATAATAAAAGAAAAACATTTTTTCTCTGTTTAATGCATTTTCCAAAATTGTATCAGTATCTATCCACTTCAAACAATTTCCAACAAAGGCCTGGTCCAGCTGGGTAAACAAAAAGATTTTACATATATTTCATTGTGCATTTTTTTACTTTTTTATTGTGAAATATTAAAGCAACACTTCTTGCCACTACCACTACTCAGATGAATAATGATTTACATGTTGAAACGGAGCTGTAGGTGCTTTTACTGTCACAGTGAAAGTAAAGAGAAACATTGTAGTATAATGAACTTGCAACCTCACATGAAAATAGGGCATTAGCATGCAGCAAGGATATCTCTGGAACAATAAACACTGACTGAAAAAAAAGGATAAACTGCTCATGCTAATACACCTGTCATAAAGAGGAGAAGCATAAGATATCTGCACTTGTTTTCTTTTTCAGCAGATTAAACACAGATCATTACCAAAGTTGATGAACAGATTTCCTGAATGCACAACTATTCCCAAATAAGTAGCAACACAGTCCGCTTACCCAGTTCCCCTAAGATAAAACTGTTTCCATCCCCAGCTGTTGAGGGCATGCACTTTGAAAATGCTTAGAATGAAGCTTTAAGCATAAACTTTTGCATTTTGTTTTTTTTTAATTAAAAACATTAAATCCAAGGAAGCAAACCCAGTATGAGCCATTCTTCTTTCTTTGGTGCTTTAAGAAGATTTTGTTTAAAGCTGCATTGGATTCCATTTGAAGTTAAGGAAAGGAGACCTGGTTCTGAGGACAAGCTGAGTGGCAGGGTGGGCATGGGAAGAATGCCACTGTTTATGGATCAGTTTCAGCATCTCAGGTTCCCTTTTTTTTTTTTTTTAAGGACATAAAGATAGCTGAAAATCAGTTGACTATACAGAGGACTTTTGAGTTACTACATAACCCTGAAATATTCTTCAAATCCAGCCTTCGCTTACATTATCATGATCTCAGTGGAGTCAAATTTTCTTGCGATGTTCTGCTACTGACTGGAGAAAATTTAAGAGAAGGGACTCTTCCTGTACTGATTTTTAAATACACTGATGAGTGCTCGTAGCTGTCAGTTATCCTGACTGCAGTGTCTCCCCACAGAAAGTCCACGGAGTCCAGTTTATTGAAAGCTGCAATGTACATCAGTAATTACTTGTTATATGAGGTACTAATTAAGCTTGCATGTTTCTTAATGTCAAGGTTTCATTTTTCCCCAATGACATGTATTTTAGAGCATCAGAGAAACTGGTGACTATGTAGCTGATTCACAAGCTTGTGGCACAGGAGTTCTGGGTCTTGCTCCAGGGTGGTCTTTCTGCATAATCTTCACAGGCAAGGGTCATTCCTTGTCTAATGACAACTGCGACCTCTGCATGCCACCACAACACAGTAATGCATTGTGGTGGCTTAGCTCTGGCTGGCAGCCAAACACCCACCCATCTGCTCTCCAGCAGGGCAGGAGAAAAAGTAGGATGAGAAGGTTCATGGGTTGAGATAAAGATAAGAGATTGTTTACCAGTTGCTGTCATGGGGAAAACATACTTGGGGAAAATAAATTTTCTTTATTTCCAGTTAAAATAGATTCAGATGGTGAGATACAAAGACAATCAGTGGAACCACACTCCTACCGTCCTTTCCCAGGCCCACATTGACTTCTTCACTCCTGACTCCTCTATCCCACCGTGAGTAGCACGGAGGGGCTGCAGTCAATACCCAGCAGTTGCCTCTCTGCCCCTCTTTCCTCCTCACACTGTTCCCATGCTCCTGCATGGGTCCTCTTCATGGACTCCAGTTATTCAGGATAAAACTGTTCCAGTTTTATTCAGGATAAAACTGTTCCATGGGTTTTCCATGGTCTTTAGGGAATTTCTGCTCTGCCATGGACCACCTGATTCTCCCTGTCTGACCTTGTTTTTTTTCCTGTGCTGCTTCTCACTCTTTTTGTTGTCCCTCTCTTTTTATGGCGTTTTCTGCCCTTTTTAAAATATGTGTTCCCAGACACACCACCATTGTGGCTGAAAGGCTAGGCAGTGTCCTGTGGTGGATCCATTGGAGCTGGCTTGAGCAGCTGTGGCCGGCATGGTGCAGCCACTGGTCTCCTCTCGCAGAGACCACTCCCTTGCGAAAATCTTGCTGCGGACACAGTACCAATATAGAATATTGTATTTCCTAACTGTACAAAGAGGTGTCTGCCATAATGTCTCTTTTACCATATCACTGTGTGCTGTGACATTATGCAAGGCAAAGTGACAAAAATTTGTGATTGGAATGTGGTATTAATGTTGAAGATTTTTTTCATGTTCTTCTTTTTCCCAGCAAATTTCATTTCTCTGCATCCCTCTCTCAGCTTCCAGGAAACAGAATGAAAACTCATAGATTGAACCAGGTGGGAAGATTAAACAGAAAGGAAATACTGTATCTACAGCAATATAATCATCTAAACAAAGACACCAGCCAGATATCTGTGTGTGTACTTGTGGATAAGAAGAGAGGGATGAAAAAAGGAAAATAGGGTGAGAGTGAGAGCATGAAGAGAAGGAACTTGGGCACAAAAAAGGGGAACTTGGGAACCTGAAAACTCCAGATATTACGAGGCATTTCAAACAGTCACAGATGGAGGTATTTATGGAAAAAAAAAAAGTGCATAGGTGCAGACTGAACTAGGCTCAAACAGTGTTCACCTGCCTGTAATTCAGCCCATAAATCTGTATCATAAAAGATCCCTCCATTTTTCTGCTGGAGTGACAAAGCTGGAAGGAACGTAGAATTAAGATAAAAAAGATTAATGGAGTAATAACAGCATTTTAGGTATGGAAAGTGATTTGTGGTGTCAGATCTTGGCTGAAAAAGAGCAATCTCTTAAGGACAGTGGTGGTTAAAGCCTATGTGATCCAAGCTGCTACAACACATTACAGAAAAATCAGCATCTCTTTAATATTACACCTATAACAAATATTTTAAAGAAATGAATTCTGAAGGTGACTACAGAAACTGCAGATTTTAAAACAAGTTCTGAAGTCTTAGGACCAGTAATCCTTCCTGTATCAGCCCCTACTAAATAGCCTAAGCTTTACACAAATTAAATGTGAAATGAGCAGTAAAATGCAGTGTATCATCTGGCAAAGAAAACAGAAAAATCGGTGATTGGGAAACTTCTGAAAGTTAAAAATTACATATGCTATGGAAACACATTGTGGATGCACTGGATCCTAAAGTATGATGAAGTAAACAAGGAAATTCTTTCACATTTAATTGCCTTTTTGAAGCACTTTAATGTTTTCAGAGGAAGAGGTTTCCAGTTCTCATGTATTTGATTCTAGGAGATATTTATTTTTCCTAGTCACCTTGTTTCTTGCCTTTTCAGAACTCAATATTTCTCAAAACAGGAGTAGAGCAAAAAATACTGACAGGAGGAGATGAGAAAAAAGTATTTTTAAAAGAGAAAAAGAGGGTATATTTAGCCAATTTGTTTCAAGAATAGTGCTGTCCTAAAGAAACTTGTCTGACAGTTTCCTGCTGACCCGTTATTTGTATACTGGGTCACTCAATGTATGTATAAAATAAAGCCTCTCCCATTTTTAATACTTACTGGCACACAAGGAGAGATGCAATGGATCAAGTACAAACTATTTTAATTCAGTTTTGTAGAGGGCCTGCAAGTCACAACAGGGACAAATTGACTAAGCGTTGAGAGGATGCAGCTATGCATTCTTCTGGAGTAGGAAAAGAATTTGGTGTTGAACTTTTAAATTTCATAGCAGTACAGTTGTTATTTGTCTGTTTTGCCAGAATGTTTACGATCAAAATAATTTCTTTATTAAAATACAGTGATGATTCCTTAGGTTGGGGGGTTTTCTGCCTTCAAGTCTTACTGAAACCTACAGAAACACCTTCTAAATACACAGAAATAATTAAATTGCTAAGTAGTAATTTTACTTAGCAACTGAATTACTGTCTATTGTATAGAATAATCATACAAAATTGGAAGAGGAGCACAAGGATCTGGCCCAACCTTTCCTGGCAAAAGCACAGTGTAGACAAGGTGACCCAGCACCCTGTTCAGCCAAATCTTAGAAGTGTTCAATGCTGGGGAATTAATGACTTTTCCGGGGTGATGAATCCAATGGCTTATTGTTCTCATTGTGAAAAACTTTTCTCTAGTGTCTAAACAGAATATCCTCAGGTGTAACTTGTACCCATTACCCCTCATCTTTTCCATGTGACTCCTTGTGAAAAGGGAGTTTCTGTTTTCTTTGTAGCCACCCTTTAAATATTGCTTAGGTCTTCCCTAAGCCTTTTCCCATCTGCCAGGCTTCCTGGTTCTTTGTGTCCCTTCTCTGGACTCTCTCCAGCCTAGCCACATCTTTTTCTTGTATGGCAGGGGCCAAAACTGAACATAGTATTCCAGGTGTAGCCTGACAAGGGCTGAGTAGAGTGAGATAATGACTTCTCTATCTTTGCTGGTGGTGTCCTTGTTGATGCAGCCTGGCATCCCATTGGCTCTCTCTGCCACAGAAAACTGTGCACTGAGCTTCTTGTCCAAGGATATCCAGGTCTCTTTTCCGCCGCTGCTCCTTAGCCAGGTAGATCCCACCCTCTGCTGCACTCATGGATTATGTTTTCCTAGGTGCAAAACCTTACACTTGTCTGTGTTGGACTCCATAAGGCTCTTGATACCCCACTCTTCCAGCCAATACAGATCTTCTGGAGTGCTGTGTGCACCACAATATAAGAAAGACATTGATCTGTTAGAGAGTGTCCAAAGGAGGGACATGAGGATGGTGAAGCACCTTGAGGGGAAGCCGTATGAGAAGTGGCTGAGATCACTTGGTCTGTTCAGCCTGGAGAAGAGGAGACTGAGGGGAGATTTCATTGCAATTAATACTGCAGTCCCTGCCTTGTGAGGGGAAGAGGAGGGGCAGACACTGATCTCTTCTCTGTGGTGACCAGTGACAGGACCCAAAGGAATGGCATGCAGTTGAGTCAGGGGAGGTTTGGTAGGATATTAGGAAAAGGTTCTTCACCCAGAGGGTGATTGGACACTGAACAGGGTCCCCAGAGAAGTGGTCACAGCACCAAGCCTGACAGAGTTCAAGAAGCGTTTGGTCAATACTCTCAGGCTCACGGTGTGACTCTTGGGCTGCTCGGTACAGGGTCAGGAGTTGGACTTGATGATCCTGATAGGTTCCTTCCAACTCAGCATATTCTATGATTCTAGGATTTCTGAGGGATGGCTCTTTCTTTCAAAGTGTTCACATCTCCACTCAGTTTGGAATCATCAGCAAACTTTATCAGGGTACACCCGATTCCATTTTCTGAATGACTTACAGACCTATTAAACAGCATTTGGCCCAGTATTGATCCCTGGTGGACCCCACTTGTGCCAGGCTGTCAGTTTTAAAAGGAACTATTCACCACCATCCCATTGGTGCATCCAGGCATCCAGTTCCCCACCCACCACACGGACTACTCGTCTAGGCCGTAACCTCTCAGTCCTCCTCTAGGAGGAGGCTGTAGGAAACTGTATTATTTATTCACTTGCTTTAGATTTAAAGTGACACCTATTTTAATAAAAACTGAGCATTTCATCTTTTCTGGTTTTCCTGTCTCTATACCTGTTTTTCCCTTATGCAAGAAAAGAAGCAAAACTTAGCCATACACACCATGTCCTGTCCTAAAGTGAGGTTAAAGCATGACAGCTATGCTAGTACAAGACTGTGTGCTCCAAAATTTCTTGTTTCATATTGTTTGCTGGAGAATTTCCTCATCTCATCCTTGAAGATCTAGTGACTCATCCTTGTACATCTAGCTGAAACAGGTGTGTTTTGCTTCACAAATAACAGTTCAACTTTTCTTTGACTCCAAACTGCAATGATATTTGGGAATAATGTTCTCTTCCTGTTAAATTGGGCAGTCATCTAAAGTAACTAGTGCTTTAGTTTGTATTTTGGAAGTGGTTCATAATGACTAAAAGTCTGGAATGGCAGGGCCACCAGCTGTGGCACACCTCACTGTCAAATTGTGACAAGGGAATTGTCAGCACAGTAGTACGATTCAACAGAAGAATAATGTCCATTTAACTGGGATGAAGTTGATAGAGTTTGATAGAATAGCTTAACAGAGATGCACACTTGGAGTGAGTTATTGCAAAGAATAGCCAGAGGAAAAAGTACTGATGGAAAAAAATAAAAGATGCAATTCTTTATAGGCCCAAAAGATGAACAGTTCAGAGCAAATTTGTATTTTGGATAACCAGAATTGAGCCAGGAGCATAGAATCATCTTGATGAGAAATTACAGACCATCAGATTGACTGGAGCTCCAAAAAAACCTAATTACCATTTACAGGTATAATTAAAGCTTTATGTGTCTGGTTTCAGCTATATTAAAAGTCTTGAATTTTATTTAGACTGGGGACATTTCAAGACGTAGTTGTTTGACAATTAAAGACACTGTTCCGCTAACTTACTAATTTGATTTTTTTTATATCGGTGAAGACTAAGTGAAATATAAAAACTACCAGCACATCAGGCTTGCAAAATTCTGTTTGTTTGCTTATACATGATAAGTTATTTATTGCTATATACATGTTGTTTTGATGGGAAAATAAATCATAAATAGTTAGTTTTGCATCAATGAGTATGATGCAAGTATAAAGGGGAATTTATATGGGTGTAGTTACTCATTCACATTATCACTTGGCTTTTATGCCAAGGCTAACATCCTTTCTTTCTTGAACGCTTCTAGACATATAATGGTTGCAAGTAATTTAAACCCTAATTCTCCCCTCAACTCATGTAACATCTTGTACCTCGAAGAGCACAGCACTTCCTACCTTTATGCTGGACAACGGGGTTAGTTAGCAGTGACCCAAAAGAAGGCTGTCACCACTGAGTTACTGTCACCATACAGTGCAGTGTTTTATAGCAGTATACTCTAACAGAGTTGGAGGGAGCTGACCATTTATTGTCTACCTTCTTCTGGCCTACATTTAAGATATCGCTTCTCACCTATTTTCTTGCATTGTTTTAGCTAATCTTCAGCTCTCTGTTTAAAATGGTTTTATATTTATGGTTCCTTAAGTACATTTAAAGTATTTTTTAACAGACAAATATTTGCCACTCTTCAAACTCTAGTGGGCTTTCTCATCTTAGTTAAATAAATAATATCACTTAGAAATGAGTGTGGACTACAAAATTCTGTTAAAAATATGTTTTAAAAGTATGTTGAAAATCTCTACCTGAATATTAATTTGGTGCCACTATTTGAAAAATAAAATTAGTTGATCTTACACACACATGTGTGCCTGGAGCTATGAGGAGAGTAGCAAAAATCAGTCCTGAAGGATTAAGGAGTCCGGGAAGGCTGGGTGTGCTTTAAAAAAGAATTGTTAAATACTAAGGAGCAGGCTGTCCCAATGTGTAGGAAGACAAGTTGTCAGGGGAAAAGACCAGCCTGGTTTAACAGAGAACTTGGGCTAGCACTTAAGGGAAAAAAGAGAATCTATCATGTCTGGAAGGAGGGTCAGGAACCTTGGGAGAACTATAAGGATGTCCTGAGGTCGCATAAGGAGATTAGAAGGGTCAAAACCCAACTAGAATTTGATTTGGCAGCTACAGTTAAAAACAACAAAAAAGCTTCTATAAATACATTGGCAGAAAATGGAGGCTCAAGGAGAATATTCATCATTTGTTGATAGCAGAGAGTAGTATAGTGACAGTGTGGAAAAGGCAAAGGTGCTTAATGAGTTCTTTGCCTCAGTATTTCATAACAAGACCAGTTGTCCTCAAGATACCCAATTCCCTGAGCTGGAAATCGATCATAGGGACATGAGTGAAGCCCCCACAATCCAGGAGGAGATGGTAAGTGACCTGCTGTGCCAATTAGACATGCACAAGTCTATGGGCCCTGATGGGGTCCACCAAATGTGGTCCAAAGTAATGAGGGAACTGGTGAAAGAACCAAACCACTATCAGTCATCTACCAGCGGTCCTGGTTAACCAGAGAAGTTCCAGCTGACTGGAAACAGGCAAATGTAACACCCATCTGCAAGAAGGGGTCAGAAGGATGATGGAAGGAACTGCAGACCTGTCAGCCTAACCTCAGTTCTGGGCCAGATTATGGAAGAGATCATCCTGAGTGCCATTGCATGGCATATGCACAACAACCACAGGATCAAGCCCAGCCACCACGGATTTATGAAAACAAACTTATTGACCAACCTGATCCCCTTCTGTGACAAAGTGACCTACTTAGTCGTTGAAGGGAAGGCTGTGGATGTTGTCTATGTGGAGTTCAGTTAAGGGTTTGTCACCATCTCCCAGTATATGTTACACCCCAGACACTTAAATCCAGGCATTAAACTGAAGGTTCCTTGGTGCAAGGAGAAATCCCAATCAGATATTCTCAAGAGGTCACAAATACATGAAAGTTTACTGGCAATATATAGAAAATTAAGGAACTTTGGCAAAAGGATTAAATATAACACCAAATATAATACAAAACGCTTATTATAGCATTACTTAGCATTTACTTAGTATTAACTTAGCATAAACTTAGCATTTCCTTAGCCCGTATAACCTAGAAACCTTTAAAACCTTGAGATGTTATGGTACCCAAAATGTTCCATGTAAGAGGATTAAGAGAAGAATAGAGAGGAAGACAGAAGAGATATAGGAAAACGCACATATAGCTACCAGCTCCTAGTGTTCCAGCGTGGGTGAGATGGACACTCCAAGAAATCTAGCAGGGCCCAGACCATGTGCTGCTCCTGGCTTGGATGGGTGGAGCCTTCCATGGGTAAAAACTGGCTGGATGGCTGGGCCCAGAGAGTTGTGGTGAAACTGGAGCTAAATCCAGTTGGCAGCCTGTCCCTACCATTGTTCCCTTGGGGCCAATCCTGTTTAACATCTTTATTGATGATCTGGATGTGGGGATTACTGTGGGACCCTCAGTAAATTTGCAGATGGCACCAAGCTGGGCAGGAGTGTTGATCTGCTGGGGAGTGGGAAGGCTCTGCAGAGAGACCTGGACAGACTCGATCAATGGGCTGAGGAGCTGCAGGAGATTCCGCAAGGCCAAGTGCTGGGTCTTGCCCTGGGGTCACAGCAACCCCCAGCAGCACCACAGGCTTGGGCAGGAGAGCCTTGAAAGCTGCTCAGCAGAAAGGGACTTGGCTGGCAGCTGACCCAATATGAGCCAGCGTGTGCCCAGGTGGCCAAGAAGGCCAATGGCACCCTGGCCTGTGTGAAGAACAGTGTGGCCAGCAGGACCAGGGAAGTGATCATCCCCCTGCACTTGGCATTGGCGAGGCCACGCCTGGAGTTCAGTTCTGGACCTGTCACTTTAGAAAGGACATGGAGGTGCTGGAGCGTGTCCAGAGAAGGGCAACAAGGATCATGGAAGGTCCAGAAAACATGTCTTACAAGGAGTGACTGAAGGAGCTGGGTTTGTTTAGTCTCAAGAAGAGGAGGCTCGGGGGAACCTCATTGCTTTCTACAACTCCCTCGAAGGAGGCTGTGGTGAGGTGGGGGCCGGTCCCTTCTGCTGTGCCTGCAGTGAGAGGACCAGAGTAAATGGCCTTAAGCTGAGACAGGGGACATTATCAGAAACAATTCTTTCCCTGTTAGTGTGGTCAGCATTGGAATAGGTTGCCCAGGAAGGTGGTGGAGTCACCATCCTCAGAGGTGTTTAAGAAGCATCTGCATCTGGTACATGGTGTACTCCTGGACAAACATGAAGATTTACTAAAGGAAAGACAAAGTGATACATACCTTTCTAACCATTTTCATGCAGTAGGTCTCCTTAAGAGTTATGAAGTTTGTCATGGATTTGGATTGTTCTGAAGTATGTAGACATGTAACAAATAATTTATGTGTAACCATTGCTGGAATATCTCTTTATTTTCAATTTAAACTACAAGACTCTCTCACCTTGAACTCAAAGACACTGATGTGCCTTAGATACCCACTCCCTCTATGTGGCACATGATATAACCTCTTTTATACCCTGGCTATAGATCTACCTAGAACAACATAGCATATGATGCCTTGTGGCTAGTATGCTAATAGTCACTGTATATCTTTAGCTGTAGGACAACCAAAAGTTCTAACCCCTTTTAGTGTTACCATGTTATATAAAAGCCAGATTCCAGGATGTGGACATTTTCACTAAAAGCTAGCAGAATGTCTGTTAAATCTGGCAGACAGATTATTTTGGGAGCACTATGAAGTTATTATAGACAAATTCTTTAGTCTAAACAGTCAGTTAAAGTCTCATCCCATCAGAAGTTAAAGACTTTGGTTACTCCTGGGAGGTCTTGGAACCACCAACATACCTCCTGGACAATTTGGGATCTGAATGGAATTATCTTCAAATGTAGATTAATAAAGAACATAGCTAAAGGAAAAGTGAAATTTCAAGAATGTCCCAGTATTCTGGATTTCACAACAACATGGCATCTGCACATTTGTGAGAGTCTACAAATTTGTGAGATCCAAAACTTTGCTTAAATAATTGGAGATCTTCACGCAGGTTTTCTAACAGAGCAAATAACTGGAGATTTGTTAAACTAAAAATGCTGATTTTGCATTATAAAGTATAGGGTTTTGCCATTCAAAGGAGGAAAATCTTGGATGATTTACTACTATGGTTCAGTTTCACCCCTAGGATTACTGCTGATGTGACCCTTGTGAAGCTGCCCTTCCAAGACACCTGGAGTGCTCGCTCTCACAGTTCCGTGGCTGGGAGAGTTTTTCCTCAGGTGTGGGCCTTCAAAGTCCGTTCTACTCCTTCAGCATTCTCATTTCACAGGAACAGAGGACAGCAGGTCAGAGAAAAACTTCCTAAATGAAATGTACTGATTGTATTTACATTTTATACATACATACACGCATACATAACATACACACACACAAAATAAATATATGTATAAATAAGATAGCATTGTGCCCCTACATTACCCAGAAGTAGTAAGTTCACAAGGTAATTATATGCTAGTGAAAAAAAAACCCCACATTTTAGTGTAAACTTGGCAGTGGTCATATTTTTCAGTACTAAAAAAATTTCTCTCTATTCCCCTTCTCTGCTCCAGTCATGACATTTAATCTCTATTTTTCCTCTGAAAACATCAGTTTTCTCCTGTATGAAATGAAAGGTCCTATTCTAAGGAAAAATCTTATCAAACTAAAATGTAGGAAACTTAATATTAAGAAAAAATATCTACTGCAAGGTTTGTGAAATACTTGAACAGGCCCAGAAAGCATGTGGGATCTTCATCCCTGGAGATACTCAGCACCTGTCTAGGCACTGACCTGAGCAAGCTACTGAAATTGGACCTCATGTGTTTGATGAAGAAAAAAACACTTTTGCCCTCTGAGGGATCCCTACCTGTACAGCTTCCTTTTGTTGTAAGTATTAAAGGCAGGATGTTTCAAAAAGCTTTTTTTTTTAAAAAATACAAGAATTGCCTGCATGGCCCTAAACAAGAGTTGGCAGACAGGTAGCACAGCAGCACAGGGAGTAAAGAGCTCACAGGAGCAACTGAAGTGAAGCCTCTTAGGCTGGTACCTGTACTGATGAGAGGAGTCATTTGTACTACCTGAAAAATCTGTTCACAAGTAATACCTTCGACTGGGAAAGGCAAAAAAATCTGTCCGAGGAGTGCATGCTGTTCTCGGGAGACCCATTTTGGATATACTACAATGGAAAAATTACCAGATGAAACCAGAAGAGGGCAATGAGCACACAGAATATTGCTGATAGCTAGAAAGGCCCAAGTTACTGAATGGCATGCCATATTCTTCTTTTTTATCAAGGGGTATATATTTATTTGCACCATCATTGGCACTGAAGAAGCTGAAGTTCTGAGGTTAGATATTACCACATTGCACACAATAGGTCTAAGGGTCTCTCAAAACAAAACAAAGGTTTCCTCATCCATCTTGCTAAAATAAAAAACAATTCAGAATTGCTGCTGAGAATTTCCTCTTGTGCTAAACAGAAGAATGTGTTTAACTGGAAAAATTCCCAGAATTAATGCCACAGAAATTTGCATTAGAAAGCAACAAAAAAACCCCACTCCATTTAGAAGTGGAAAACCCATTGAAAAAGATCTGTTCTAAGAAATTGCTTTCACAGCAGTCTTCACATGACTGCAGTCTTCAGTTGCTTCTTTCCCAACACATATTATTTTTAAGAAGCCTATTTCATTTTAGTCTTTTTCAGAATGTTTAACTTCTGGTGAACTCTGAAAAATCTATGTGTTCCTTAACAAGAGGAGGACAGCATTTGTTTGGTTTCCCCAGAAAAAATGCTTGCTGCTCTATGTGTTGCTGTTAAGTTCGCTGCAGACATAAACAACAATAAATTGTCCTGCTGGATTGAGGCATATAATTTTCTTTGTTTTCTTTAACAGGAAACTCCCTTAAAGAAGACAGGGTAACTGTTAACTTCAAAGATACTGTAATAAAAAAAAAAAAAATGAAGTTGCTTCAGCAGAAACAAAAATAACCCTCTCCAAAAGCAAATGAATAAGGTACATCATTATTCTCAGGTATAAAAAAATGCAGGGGCTTAAACTGGAGGTTTTTTATAGCTGAAGTGGAAATATATTCCATCAAAAAAAAAAATTCTTCAGAAGCTCAAGTCCTGATTTTTTATTTTTCAGCCTTAGTAATTTAGGTGGCATGTGTTGGATTCTGTTTTTGTCCTAAAGGTATTGGTTTACTATTTTATAACATAATATTTAAAGTCCTGAGGAATTCAGAATACTTTCAGTATCCACGGGAGCAAACAAACACATATTGCCTGCATACCTAATAGTCTAGTGGTTTACTGCAGTGAGAAACTGCCCACCACATTTTATGGTTTAACCTCAGTGCTTAGTTTTTTATGGGTTCAAATGAGTTGAGTTTCTCAAGGATATTGTTTTCTCACACTTAACATACACGGTTTGTTCACTGCTCGGAACATCCTTCTCACATAATGCATTTTAAATACCTCTATAGTTTATAAAAACATGATTTCACGTAATATGAATAACAATGTGACCATTTTTTTTTGTCACAGAAAATGACTGAATTAATCCTATATTCTTCAAGAGAACAAATTTTATTGTTTATGAGAGCATTACTTTTACAATTGGGGTGCTGCCACAGTGAGCAAAACAAAAATGAAGGCAAATTTGTCTCAGTGGTATTTTAAAATCTAGAGAGATAAGAAATGCTCTCCAGATGCTGTACAGCTACCAATGACTCAAAAGAGTAGGAATGAATGTACCAGTAATCTCTATTTTTATTTGGAGGCTTCTTGGGAGAAGTACTTTTCGGTAAGGATTTCATCACAAAGACCATGAAGGTGCACAGGACTCACTGCCTTGCACAAGCAAGACAGGACTGCCTGGGTCACACTAACTGCAGTCGAAATCTGTCCCCTGTTTCTGGCCTCTGTTTGCTATCTTGTGACCCCAGAGAAGGAAACCTGGCCAGTTTCTTCAGGTATGGGATATAGTTTACCTGACATCTTTTAAGCCTGGGCAAAAGTTGCAAATCATGATGTAAGACTGAGTATGTGGCACTCTGTGGTCCCCCAGTACCGGGCTTTTTTTGAGAAGTCCCTCCACCCAGTGTATCTGTCTTGGGGTGACTTTATGATGCTGTATCCCCTATCGCCTGCTCTATGCCAGACATGAATCCTGTGCCTTTAAGCTGGGTCCATGGAGAGGGGGAAGAGAAGCCAGGCGAATTCTTCAGCATGGTTTGTGTTCAAGGACTGACACAGACTCCATCGCGCTCTCGCTGCTGCTTCAGGGGGGAGGGAACACCTTCCTTTTTTTTTAGCCAGCTCTCGGCTCTGTGTCTCAGGAGAGAGATGGAGAGTTATTATCTAACATTTTTTTTTTCCTTTCTTTCCCTGGTGCCTGTGTGCACCCTGCTTGTTGAACAAACAGGTTTTTTTCACTTTCCTCTGAGGAATTCCTGAGGTGGGGGGAGGGAGTTTCCAAATCCTACCGCCTGCAGAGGAGTTGCCCCTAGTCTGGACGTTTTCCTCCTAATTTGTCTCAAACCGAGACAATACCTTTTAACTACAATGTGGATCAGAAATGTAGTTTTATAAACTCCAGCTATGATTGTGTGTTCTGAATATAAATTTTGAGTGGTGAAGGAATTTGAATTTTTTTCAAGCGATGCAGTACTCATTCTGATTCCAGTGTTCAGCAAGCAAAAGCCATGTAACAAAAGAGAAGACTTAGCAATTTCTCTTAATTAATGTGTTTGATGATTCCTTGAAAAAAAGACATCAGACTGTCTTCAGGTACGTGGATACAAAAACTTCCCAAAATGCTTCTGGGTGGTAAGTGGATCTCTTCCTCCCAGCTGACACTCACTAGTGGTTTTCTCAGCCCAGTAGTACTCCATCATTTGACAGCAAGAATGCAAAGTTAGATAAATACATTTTCAGCACACCAGAGGCTGCATCCAAAACTGTCCCTTTAGAGCAACATGCCCCTTTCTCACAGTTAGAAAACCAGGAAAGGATATGCAAAGGCCAGATAATAGCATGGTTCATTTCAAAAGGTGTTTCAAAGTTGCTGCAGCTCTTCAGCACAATCCTGATCCTCTCTCATGAAGCAAGCAGCCAGAAGAGAAAAGTGAGGGACCTTATAAAATGAGTGAACAAGAATAGTGAACAAAATTTTGCTTTATTTTTCTTAATTCTCCAGTCAACACTTTTCATGCCTAAAACATTTTCATTCATGCTTGTGTTAACAGATGTTTTCTTACTACAGGTGCTGTCCTGAATGACTTCAGTAGAGGTGTTCCGTTCAAATTATAAACAAGGCATAGTTTTGTTTTGTTTTGTTTTGTAGGGAAGGGAGAAAACTATTGCATCAGCTGACTTTGGGATGTGGTGTGCTCTCTGTCATTTGACATCTTTAATCCAAGACTGTCTTTCTAAAAAAGATATCTTAGCTCAGAGACTAATTATGATCTTTATGCAGAAATTACTGGGTGAAATTCCATTGCCTATGTTACATGGAAGATCAGACTGTACAGGTTCTAACACATATAATCTTCCAGACTTCCCCAGGGATTTCTATAAAAGAATATTTTATTTTCTTTCTGTCCAACACTCCTCATTCGCACTACTTCAAGAGAGTTGTCATGTTCTTCCTTGGTATTGTGCAAAGATCAGCGATGTGAGAGATTTCAATAACATGCTTTTGAATCTTTCATGACATAATGCAAAAAAAAGTTGCTTCTCGTATTTTTTTTCTTTGGCTAATACTAACCTGTAAGGACAGTGCAGTAATGATGGAAAGGCAAGTAGTAGTTGCAGAAATACAGTACCTACAGTACCTTGTCCTTCTTAACTCAGGACTCTTAGATTGAGTGCTCTGGTTCTACTTCTTATCACATTCAAACTTAAACCTTAATTAACCAAAGTTTTACAACAGAATTGTGCTGGTAACTATTACAATTTTAATAAGAAGCAAAATCCAAAGCCAGACCTACAATAAATAATTTTGGGCACCCCAATATAAGGATGATATTGAGCTGTTAGAGAGTGTCCAAGAGGGCAATGAGGATGGTGAAGGGCCTTGAGCGGAAGCCGTATGAGGAGTGGCTCAGGTCACTTGGTCTGTTCAGCCTGGAGGAGACTGAGGGGATACCTCTCTGCAGTTACAGCTTTCTCGTGAGGGGAAGAGGAGGGGCAGGCACTGGTCTCTGCTCTGCGGTGATCAGTGACAGGACTCGAGGGAATGGACTGAAGTTGTGTCAGGGAAGGTTTAAGTTGGATATAGAAAAAGGTTCTTCATCCAGAGGGTCGTTGGGCACTGGAGCAGGCTCCCCAGAGAAGTGGTCACAGTGCAAAGCCTGAAAAAGTTCAAGAAGCATTTGGACAATGCTCTCAGGCACTTGGTGTGACTCTTGGGGTGTCTTGTGTGGGGCCAGGAGTTGGACTTGATGATCCTAACAGATCTCTTTCAACTCATAAAAACATGTTACATGCTCTACTCTCAGCTGCAAAGTCTCACTCTGGTGTAACTCAATTAATTTCCATGAGAATTGTTCATTAGAACTCAGTATTATCCACAAAACTTTTAAAGCGAATCCAGATATACTGTATTCCTTGCGTGTCTGTGGGGGAAACATCTGCTTCTGGAACCAGACATTCAGTAAGCTTCATTCTCCTCAAGCAGCATCTTTGCTTCTTAAGCTTGGCAATGCTTAATCAGCGTCTCTCTTTGTTGGTCTCTTCTGCTGATACGATTCCTAGAGAAGCCCTATAGCAGTTTCTGTAGTCTCCGCTCTTCATTCCTCAAGAGGTCCATGACAGTGAGCAAAACAATGCCACCAAATCAAGACTTCCTTACTCTTTATTGATTTCTTGGGACTCTTTGGAAAAACTCTTTCTTGCTTCTCCACCAAGGACTTCAGTGGAGCAGGCACAGAAAACCTCAGAGCAGGAACACCTCCCCACAGTCCTTTCAGACAGTTGTGCTGGAAGGTATAATTGTCATACTATGACTGGTAAGACACCCCATTCTGCAGAACAATTACCCCACTCCTGAGTTCCCCATAAAAAAGGATGGAGGTGACCGGAAGTATAAAACCTTGTAAAGGTTAGGATTGTATGTGGGGTTTTTTGATGGTCTCTGTAGATCCAAGAATTTGATTTTGTTCAAGCTATGCAGGCAAATTGTACTTACACCTAGATAAAATTTTGTATGAATAGATACATATAGAAAGTTTTGTTAAGCAAGTACCGAAAGAAATTACTATGGTAAAACTGGACCAAAAGAAAAAGTACTGTGGGTTTAACTGCAGATTTATTAGGGAAGTAAGGGGTTTAATTGTTCCTGTTTTTCCCCATGTCATGTCCTCACATCATGCTCCCATGTCACCACACAGATAACTCATACAAACCCCGTCACTGTGTGAAACCACAGCTTGTCCCTAGTGCTTTCAATGCTACAGAGAATTCAGTGTTGCACCAGAGTCAAGGCTGTTGTCTCAGCCCATTGTCTGTCCTTTTGTGGGCTCTGTTAGCAGCATCAGCGTGGTGCCTGACCTGATCCTATCACACCACCCACACGTAGCACAGGGATACAATACAAGTCAGCTGGAGAGGTGGAGAAGGGGCTTTGCTTTCTCACTTAAAGGCAGCAGCCACCTCCGTCACTACAGTATACAGCTGAATGTATGCAATTTTGAATAAAGTATCTCTTTTCACAGAAATTTCTTTTTGGCTACCTGACATCGAATGTTAAGATCATTTTGAATGCTTTGAAATGACACACATAGACAGCTTAAACCAATTACTGTGTTAGGCTCCAATTCAGATAGAACAAATCTAATGAAATCAACCTGGCATACCATGACAGATTCCAAGCTTGCCCTGAAAGAATGGTCTTCAATTAGTAGCTGCTTGAGTTTGTTTGCTGTGAGGAAAAAAAGTATTTATCATCAACTTTTATTTCAGCTCATTAAAGTCAAACAAGCTCTTTCTAAGTATACACTTTTCTTCTACTCATAGTTGGTAAAGCAATTGCCCTGATACACCTTCGACATGTTTTTATAAACATTCCTTTCAATCTAACTGCGTGACTTAATGTTTTACTTCAAATAATTTCCCCAATCCCTGAGAATATCTAAAGTGAAATCTGGTAATTACATGTGGACGAAAATAGGGATTAGATGAGGAATGTATTTCAAAAAGGATCTACTATAATGCAGAATAGTAAAAGAGTTCATAATATTGGTATGTAAGACAAAATATTATGATGAAATTTAGACCAAAGGGAAAACCACCATGGGTGTTTTATTTGAGTCAGAATTGCTGAGTGTCAGCTCTGTTCAATAACACACACAGCTGCATGAGGGTTTTCACATGTTCTAAATGTCGCATTTGTTCAACGCAGCATTCTGTATTCAGTGCTGCTCTTCATATTGCAGCAGTGGCCAAAAGTAATAGTCAGACTCAGTGCTCTACTGTGAGCATCACTGAGCCTACACATAGGAAGCCACGGTCCCTGCCCTGAAGAGCTTACAATCTGACTTTAGAAAGGACATAACGATTGGAAAAAACAAGAGTAGTGAGGAAGAAAGATAACACAACCATGATCCTGTACTTGATAGGATGAGAGTCTGAACAACAAACAATTTCTCAATATGTTTAGTGTTCTCTTCATCTTATAAGGAAGGTAAATAAATAAAGTCAGTTTTTCCCAAGACTCCTTCAACTTGACACTAATTTTTTCAATCTTCCTAAAATAGTTTAATTAGTTATGCCTAGACAAAGAAATGCTCAGAAGCCAAGAAATGCTCACCAGTCCAGACCATCAATTTAGGCAAACTGGCATATCTCTATTGTTGTATGTAAGCTGATTTGTTTCAGGACTGAAAATGTGTCTGTTTTCATAGAATCAGAGAATGCTTTAGGTTGGAGGGGATCTTGAAAGATTATCTAGTTCCAACTGCCCTGACATGGGCAGGGATGCCTTCCACTAGACCAAGTTGCTCCAAGCCCCATCCAGCCTGGCCTTGAACATCTCCTGGGATGGGGCATCCGCAGCTTCTCTGGGCAACCTGTTCCAGTGTCTTACCACCAGCATTGTAAAAAAATTTCTTCCTTGTGTCTAACTTAAATCTACCTGGTTTCAGTTTAAAAACGTTCCTCCTTGTTCTGTCACTACAGGCTTCAGTAAAAAGTCTCCCTCCATCTTTATTACAAGCCACCTCTATAGACTACTAGGCTGCTAGATGGTCTCCCTGAAGCCTTCTCTTCTCCAGGCCGAACAACTCAACTCTCTCAGCCTGTCTTCATAAGCAAGTGCTCCAGCCCTCTGATCATTTTTGTGGCCCTCCTCTGGACCATGGGAGGTCCATGTCCTTCTCGTGCTGATGACCCAGAGCTGGACACAGTATACTCCAGGTGGGATCTCAGGAGAACAGGGTAAAAGAGCAGAATTGCCCAGGATCCAGTTCGTTTTCTGAGCTGCAAGTGCATGTTGTACCTCTTCTCTCCAGCAAAGAAAACGGCACCATGCAGAAAAGTTTCTGGGAGTACACTCAATCCCACTGTGTTATTAATAAAGACATTGAGCAGTACTGGTCCAAATATGGACCCTTGAGGGACACCCCTTGTTACTGATCACCATTTGGACACAGCTGTTGATGGCAACTCTTCGGATTTTGCCCTTGGTGAAGCCATGTTGGCTGTCTCTAATTAACTCCTTGTCATCCACATGCCTTGGCATAGCATCCAGGAGGATGCACCAGATATGTTTCTGTAATCCATGCAGAAAACCTTTTTCAGGTTTTATATACGAAACTTTCTACACATAGCTGTCTGATAAGCAAAATAGAAGCAATAAGTGTTAATAATATCAAACATTTGCTTGCCAACACGATGCTAGGAACCAGGACTAAGCTGCAAATGTGAGGGTATTTATTTTAGAAACATCCTGCTCCCTGATCGGATACTTCCATTTTGACATTAGATACAGCAAAGCACTGCTATAGACACCCAAGAGGGATAGATGACTAAACAATACTGTTTTTCTATGGGAACTTGGCTAATATAACTCACAAATCAGAACCTGCCTCTTTTATCAGAAGACCTTTGTCAGGTTTCTGTGTCCTGTTAGAAGCAGATTTCACTGTGGAGAAGTTGGGCCATCCAACTCTTTTTATTCTGCCCTCGTGTCTTTTTGAATACAAACTGCAATCTCTATTTCTAATGTCCTTGATACCTCTAAAACATTCGCTGTACTGCAAAGATGCAGGGGGGTTGCTTGTTGTTTACTGTATACGTATTCCCCAGTGAAAACAAAGCAACAGACAGTTAAAATCCCAGACACAGCGATAGAGGAGTTCTTCCTCTGCCAGTTCTTTATTTACTATCATCAATGTCCCACTTTTTATGCATTCACATTTGCATTATGAAGGGCAATACTGATTGCTGTTTTAATTGAGCCTTTGAATGCACTTTGTCCGTATAACACCAAATTCTTTTCTAATGTCAATTATGAAAATTCACCTTGAGATTTGAAATGGGGGTCTTCTCTGGTATTTTCCCATCAGACATTGAAATTCCATAAAGAAAATTACCTGTTTCTGTGACAGCCATGCAAATCCAGAGATGGTTATGAAGACAAAGATGCTTTGAAAAAAACTATCAGATCCAGGTCTTTAGGAGAGTCACGTTCCAAAATTTCTGCTATGTTCTGCTCTTACACTATGTTGAACAGTGTTCCTGTCTTGGTTTTGAGACAAATTTAAGAGAGAAACTCTTTGGACTGAGTCCTTCTCTCCAAAAAGGTTCCAAAGATCCCCTTTCCACCAATAAGGAATGAATACTAATAGACAAAAGTGGAAAAAAAAAATTAAACGGTTTATTAACAAACAGAGTGCCTGCCCACCAGGCAAGGGAAAACAAAAGGTAAATAACTATTAAGCACTAAACCCGTCAGAACCCACTTCTCCCCCCCTACACAGAAACAAAACCCCAAAAACACAAAGTGTCTGGAGAGTGGAGGCCGTGCAGCAGGAATACACCTTTCCCAACACGTGGTCCAAAGATGGCGCCAGCTCTCCACGTGGAAGGCCAGCAGACCCCCCACCCCACAGAGCAGTCCTGCAGCAGAGAAACATTCCTGTGGCCATCTGGTCTTGACTTTTTTCCCTCCCAAGGCAGTCACAGCAGGTGAAAGCAGCTGGGCTGGAGCCTTTTGGTGTGCTTTCTCTCCCCGGCTTGGCTCCCCGGGGCTTGGAGCTGGGCGGAGCGGCTCCACTCTTGGCAATACCTCTCCTGCCAGTTTCAGAGCAGCAGCCTGTTCAGTTCAGCTCCCGGCAACCAAAGAAGTGCTGCTCCAGCTTCTCCAATCAAGGGAAAAAGGGAAAGTGTTTTGCTTGGGCCAAAAACCAAGTCAGCCAAGCAGAGAAACCACGCTGCCAGGCAGGGGTCCGGCGAGGGTGGCCCCAGTCTCAACTCTTGGGCAGCAGCCGCTGTGGCAGGACACAGCAGGGCAGGGGTCCAGCAGAAAATGGCTCTGATCTCCTCTCTCTGCACATGCTGCTGTCACGTTCCAATCCCAGAACCAGAAGAGAGCGTGGGACTTTCCAGCCCCCCGAACTGGCAGAGAGGGAGCAACTCCCGGTCCCGGCCCCACCAGGATCCCGGCCGGGCTCACCTCATACCCCCAAGCCGGGGGGTGGTGGGGGTGGGGAGTGTAGAAAGAGAAAACAATAATAATTCTGGGGTATAAGCAGAGGATCATGCAACAGACTAGATCACTCTAGGACAGTTCCTCTTTGTGGATAGGTTACAGGGACTTCTCCCCTGCTGAAGATGGATGGAAAAGGACAGATTTCGAAAGCTATCCGTTTCTCTCCCTTCATACATAATGTTCATAATCTCAAAACAGCCTGGTGAATGTCTCAATTCAAAACTAATTGTTCTCTGGAGCCTTCCTCAGTTTGGACTTACTAGATGGGTTTTCTTTTTGTGCGAAATGCGCAGAAGGGAAGACTCGTTTTGGAGCGCTGCCACAACAAAGATATGCCTGTGTATAAAACTGTTCAGCCAGTTTGTGTTTTTCACAATAACCTCTCCTCAGTATTCAAAAGCTTCAATAAAATTGAAGCTGTGTCTGAGATGGTGGGCAGTTCTTTAGCATGTGCTCTGCTTGTGAAGACAATACAGGACTGAACTCACTGAGCAATAAAGTACTGTTTATACATGCACTGTACTAATCTAATTTGAATTTTATTAATCTTGCTCAATGAAGCTTACTAGTACCTATCACAGGTATTAATGCACAGGCTCTTTGAGTGTCTTGGATTTCTCTTCCCTCTGTATGTGTCATCAGACAACTTGCTGAAATCCAAACAAACATACCTGGCTATATTGCTAAGTTTTGCATACCACTGCAATGAATACTACACAGACAATAGTTAGGGAAGCTTTCACTACAGATGCTGACATACAAGAAAAGAAATAACTTTGGTGGATTCTCAAATCTCTGACTGAATTTTCAGTAACTACATACTTATCTATTCACATTTCACATTGTAAAAAATCTCACTTCTGTAGAAATCTTGGAAGACAGAAAACAAATAGAAAAGTTAGAAAAAAATATACAGAGATTAAACACACTATAAATTCAAGAAGTAAAAGGCATTTTGTTTAATTTTCACTATGCTCTTTTAAAATCGAGGTTCAAGAAAGAAACCGTGTTATCTGCATCCTGGGAAGCCCCTCATGTTCAGCTTTAGCAACACATCAATACTCTAGGCTTAAAAATACTGCTATTAAAATCTCATTGCAAACCTCTGATTTGACAAATAATCCACTGATATCAGAAGGCTTTGTCTTCAGCCCTCACGCAAGAAAAGAGCAACAACTGTCTCAGGTCCTGTAGCTGTTTTTCCTGACAATGTTGTCAGATCCTGAAGAGATAGACAAGTGTGCTTAATTTACTTCATTTGATGTAGGTATGTGCAATTCAGCAGTTCAACCCATGGTGTATAAAACAAACCAACCACAAACTAATATTGCAATGCAGATGGATAAATACAAAATATTAGATAAGGGACAGGTGGCATTTTGTCTGTTAATTTTGAATTGAGGACATTACCTGCTAATAAATACCTAATTCTTTTTTCAACAAATTGACAAGTTCATTGAAACAACAAAAATCTATTTTTTCCTTTATAAATTCAGAGCAGAAAAAAAAAGTGTGAAAGTTTACTTTTGTGCTTATGGTAGTGGAAAGTTTCTTGATCAGAGACTTCAAAATCAGACATACAAAGGGTAGCTAAATTTAACTAGAAGACTAAATTTTGTAAAAATAAATTCTTATTGTCTGCACCAAATGTCAGAAAGAGTCTGTAACCCTTGTCTCTAATTAAGTTGGTTTGTTAAAAAAAATCTCATTACAGACTTGAATCTGAAAGTACTCTTTGCTCTTAGTTTCTAGTAAAGTTCACATACTGTAAAGAATACCTTTACATCTTAATTACAATTGTTAAGGGGAATTAATTATAATTAGGAATCTTTTAATCCAGTGCACTGACAAGTAACTTTCTAAATAAAGATATCTCGACCTTCTGTAAAATGTGCTTCAGAAAAATCCACAGTGTTCTGGTGTGCAACAAAATTACACAATTTTTAATATTTGAATGCAAAAAATAACAAGTTATAAAAGTATTATAAGTAAGATCTGGAAAATAAGATACCTTTGAATAATCTAGTTGCAACTCAGTATTTATGCAAACAGAAGAATCAGAGAAAGTTCTTTGTCTATTCATGCATGAATCAGATGAGTACGCTGAACTTTTCTCAGTAGAAAAAGCTGAAACCAACCACTACTTTTCAAGATTTTTCTCATAGTGACTCTTCAACAAAGCCTTCAGTCCCAAATGAAAAAATACCAGTTTATAAATGTACTTAACATGTATTAAGTTTACCTAGTTTCGTGTTAGGATTTTATGAAATTATTTATATTGCCTGATTCATGTGTGTGACTCTAGCTAAGCATACCAATTTATCACTAAACAAGAACACAAATTATCCATTCCATAACAACAGAATTGATATTTTAAAAATAATATTAAAAGTAACAAATATTGTGATTGATGTAGACTGATATTTAAAACTGCTTGCCCTTTTCTACACTATCATACTTTTTTCATGCACATATCAAATAGTAAGATTAAAGGACCTTAAAATATCTGTTTTAGGACACGTACTAAGATGTGCCAAATTCAAATAGCTTTGGTTCTATTTGGGGTATTTTTCTTGATTTTTGTGAAGAACAGGTTAATATTTTTCCATTTTCAAGATTCGCAACTGAATTAGTAGTTTAGCAGTAGTGTACACATTAGGTCAACTCGAAATGCTACTTATGCCATTGAAGACATTTTTCTATTTGTAACATCTGAATGAGGACTGACACAATCTACCATTTAAATTTAAATGTAAATTACCTCCTGATCTCAGGTTTTGAGACATTACTGCAATTTCCAGCTGATATCTGCTTTAATTCTTGTCATCTTCTAGTGAAGGAAAATTTTATTTCTCAGTTGATATAGACTGTATTTGTTTCTGTAGGTAATACAGAAATCAAAATCCCCAGTGCAACAAGTACCCAGGCATACCAGTTGTTCCAGATAAAAAAGAAAGGGGTAGGCAAATGCTTAAGTAACTAAATTAACTGTGATCAGTGTCAGAACTGGACTTTACAAAGAAGCTATATTAACCTCAAGAGAAAGTTTAATACCAGAGTGCTTGACAGTTTTTAGGGCATTTTTAAAGCAATCACAGTACTTGACTTGCTTAAGAGACTTTTAAAGTATTGCAGAAATTTTCACCTCCACACATCAGGTCACAGAGGTGAGCTTTTTGATGGTCTATTCAGACCCGTGATGTAAAAACTTGGTATAATTAGGAAACCTGTGAGGAGAGGACAGTAGTTAAATGGACATAGGCACCTAATGCTAAGTGACGGACATGACTCTCTAGGGATGCTGATAGTGCTTTTCAGGCATTATAAAACCTAAATTGATTGACAAATGAAACTTGTGCTATGGAAAAAACGGCAAACAGTGTGAATGCCTGACAGATGGGTGAGAATACCAGCCTCAATATGTTTTCTCCAGTTTCATGAAAAATAGTAACTCAATCAGGCGGAATAAAAAATGGCTGGAATCCCACTGTGTGGAAACATTGTCTAATGTCACACACTGGGCAACAACCTGCTGTTTGTAACATTAGTAAGATTTAGAGGAAGATTAGAAAGACAGAAACCTCATTACTTCAGTGTTGCATTTTCCTTATCTTCAACCTTTCCGTTTTACTCAGCCTTAGTCACTGGTTGTTCCAGGCAAACCCTTAAATGGAGAATAATATTTTCAGAACCACAATGAGAAAGATAATAGGGGATGAGCAGCCTGCAAATACGATGAATAAGAGAACCCAAATCCAACCACCTCTGCAGCAGCTGCCCAAACTATCACTAACTGGAGCATCATGCACAACCCGCTTGTGGAAAGACACGCAAGTTCTGCTTGGGGGCTCAGTGCAGCAGATGCTCCCCACCAGCCTGGTGCTGGCTGGCAATGGTAACAAGCACCCACTCAGCTATTGGATATATTCTGAAGTAAGGAGACTTTGCTGTCTTTGGTGCATACCTGCTCTGTAGTCCTCAATGTTCTCCAGAGTGACAATTTTTACAGTTAGATCAGAGTGAAAAAGCCTGGCGTGGCGTGCCAGGCACTGGTTAGAGTCAATGACCCACCCGTCCGTGGGAGACCTTTGGCACTCAGGGTGGCACCACTGATTTCAGGGTGGTAAAAGTACTTTAAAGATGACTACTACCACTAATAATTCTATAGCAGTGTAAATCAGCATTCACAATCCATAACAGCCACAATGCGGGACCACAATTTGTTGGTTTTCAATTATTAAGGGTGAACCATCTGAAGTAATATGCAATTAAAATTAACTACAATACAAGAAATGACAGGGGAACTGTATCAAGAACATCAAAATCCAATGGCAAATATCCACCTGGCCAGTAATGTGGACTGTTAAACTGAACCAGAGAAGCTGGCAGTGGTTGGAAGGTGCCTTGAATCTACCTGAGTAAGGTAAAAACCTCCAGACCAGGCTGATCATCATTGACAGGATTCACTTAAGAAATATCCTCACCACCAAATTTTCGGTGAAGGAGAACTTTTGTGCATTCTCCTCAATTCCTTTGCAAAGATTTATAAGCAAACGGCCCTTGGAAAAATACACCCAAAAGAAGTTTTGGCTGATATCCATGGAACTTAATTCATTTGCCTTACTGGGTGATTGTACTTATCAAAACACAGCCTTGATGAACTCTTGTAAAAGCAGGAAGGAAGGGAGAGGCTTTCGGGCCGGAGCCTGCTCCTCTTCCCCAGCATGGTTTTGGGGAGACACTACCCAAACTAGGTTTATTTGTTCTGGTGACAGGGCTAAGCCTCTCCCATGTGAAATTTCACTTTTCAATGAAAACTTACTCCGGGAGGAACATCGCCAGTATATTTCTCGTGTGACTCATATGCACAAAACGCAAAAGTCAATAGTCAAGAGTTTATTTGATGGAGGTTTTCTCCTAATTAAGAGGTCATTAAGGGGATCCGACTGCTGCTCAGCGCTGAGACGAAGGTCACCAGCAGCTGCTCCAGCCCGGGAGATGTGCCGGCCAGCACATTTTCCAGAAACATGTTTCCTCTCTCGCCAGCGGCCCCTTCCCTCTCCCCGCCACCCCGTTTCTAGTCTTTCCAGCGCTGATGAGCTAATAGCATTTTTCCTTTGCATACTTTGGCGCTGCCCCACGGCATACTCTGGCAGCCTACGTGTGTCTGAGCGCGCCCGCCCGCCGCAGCTCGGCACGGCTCGGCGCTGGGGGGCAGGCACGGAGGCAAGGCAGGGAAGGAGGCAGGGAGGGAGGATGGGGAGCCCCCGCCGCCGCGCCGGCCCGAGCCGCCCCTTTCCCCCCGAGCCGCCCCCGCGCGGGGCGGGCGGCGGCGGGCGGGGGGCGGCCGTGGGGGGAACTGTCAGGGCCGCACGTTTCCAGCCGCATTACGTGAACAAATGGCGGGGGTGCAGCCAGCCCAGCCAGCGGGGCTTGTGTAACTTTGCGAGCGTGCCAGCAAGTTTAAAGTCCCTGGTCTCTCCTCCTCCTCCTCCTTCCCTCGCTCCAGACACCAGCGCGGGCCGGAGGACGATGAGAGGCTGATTGTTTGCTCCGGCTCCCATTCGCATCCCCTCGGCTATAAATACCGGGGAGAAGAAAAGCCGCTCTCGCCGCCTCCCTTGGGCCGGGTTTCCTTTCCGACGGCCCGACCTGCCCGATGGCACCGCCCGAGTGCCGCAGCGCCTGAGACCCAGCTGCCCGCCTGACCCTTCCAGAGCCGCACCCCCCCCCACCCCGCGCTCCATACCGAGCAGGAAAGGCGCCCCTCGCTCTCCGCTCACCGCCCCCCGCCCCGGTTTCGCCCGTATCTCTCTACCCGCCGTCGCCCACGGAAGAGGAGAAGATGCATTTCGCGCCGCCGGGGCTCCTGCTCGCCCAGCTTCACGCGTGCATCTACTGGAGCTGCCTCTGGCCCGCCGGCTGCCAGCAGCAGCCGCCGCGCCGCGATCCCCCGCCGCCCCCCGCCGCCTGGAGGCAGCGGATCCAGTGGGAGAACAACGGGCAGGTGTACAGCCTGCTCAGCCTCGGCTCCCAGTACCAGCCCCCGCGGCGCAGGCAGGCGGCGGAGGCGGCGGGCAGCCCCATCCTGCTGCTGCGGAACAACGGCACGGTGCTGCCGCGGAGAGCCGCCGCCCGCGCCGCCGTCGCGCAGCCACAGCCGCAGCCGCAGCCCGCCGCCGGCAGCCGGGGGGGCTCCGGCGCTCGGCACTGGTTCCAGGCCGGCTACCAGGCGTCCTCCGGGGGTCGCGCCGCCACCGCGCAGCGGAGCCCAGCGGCCGCCACCCCCGCGGCCGGGGCGGCCCGGAGCGCCTCCTCGGGGGCGCCGCGACCCAGCCCTCCCGCCAGCCCCGCCGGCGCCGCCGGGACCGATGGCAACGGGAGCAGCACCAGGGCCGGCAGCCTGCCGCCCCTGGGCAGCTTCAGGCCCGGACGGGAAGATGTCATGGTAGGAGACGACCCCTACAACCCCTACAAGTACACGGACGATAACCCCTACTACAACTACTACGACACCTATGAGAGGCCCCGCCAGGGCAGCAGGTACAGACCCGGCTATGGCACCGGCTACTTCCAGTACGGTAAGAGCCCTGCTTTCCGCCCGACTCGTCCTTCCTCTTCCCTCCCGGCGGCCCCGGCCCCGCCGCACGATCCCCTCGCTCCCGTGCACGCCGCTCCCGGCGGGATGCGCTGCGGGGGTCGCCGGCCCTGCCCGGCCCTCGCTCGGGGCAAAACCTGACCGGGCAGGCGCTCGCCCGGCTCTCGGACGGCGGGCAGCCTGGTCCGCGCCTCTGGCAGAGAGGCGAGCTGCCGCTAAGCCCACCGAGGGCGTCCGGGCGTCGTGCCTGCGATGTGGTGTTTGGGAAAAGCCGAAGAGCCTCAGCAAAGGGGAGAGCGAGGTTAACGGAGAGCGGGGATCCGTAGAAAAACGACGGCCCCTAACGATTGGGATGGTAGCCAAATATTTGCAAACGTGTCCTGGGTTGATCTTGCTGTTATGTGGTTGGTTTGATGAACTGCAGGTCTCCCTGACTTAGTCCCGGATCCCTATTACATCCAGGCGTCCACGTATGTGCAGAGGATGTCCATGTATAACTTGAGATGTGCTGCTGAGGAGAATTGCTTGGCAAGGTAGGCATCATCCCAAGCTTTTGCCTGTTCACTGCGGGTTCTTGTGCTCCTGCGTCCACCCGTGAACACAGTGAAGAGTGGAGAAGGCTGAGGCTGGAGGGTCCCAGGAAACACAGCCCCTTGTAACCTTCCAAGCATGTGGCAGATGGTAGAGTATGCACATCAGAAAGCAATATTAGAGAGACAAGCTACAGATCTTTTGAAGAACCAACATGTTGTGAAAAATTGTATTACACATTTCTGTTGTCAGGCTCACTTGAACATTTCTGAATTTTATGAAATGGAGGCACCTAGAAAGCTACTTCAATCTGTTGATTTTCATCTCCCTTCTCTACTCCCACAAGATCATATGCTACTTCATTTAAAAAAAAGCCCAACAAAAACCCTATTCTTAACCAGCACAACTTACCATTAAAATTATAACAAGCTAATTGTTTCTGGGCCTATGCCTTGTAATGTCTTTTAAAATTAAAATCCCCTTGAAAAGTGTTTCAGAGTCTCTTAAGGGGTTGAAATAACAGCTTTGCTATGAAGTTAGGTCTTGTCCATTTGGCAAAGAGGGATTTTTCCTGTTTTGTTTGGAAAGAAGTCAACATGGCTGTTTTTAACCATTTTAATTTGTGTGATACCTTATCATGCAAAACAGATTTATTTATTTACCAGTAGGATTAATTTATGTCAGACTGTTTCCACGGTCATGCTTGCTCTTCACTTGCAGAAAAAAGAAAACATGACATAAGGAGTAGTATTTTTTATGCTAGCTTCACAGTGAAGACTAATTGAAATGTTCTTGCTGGCTACTAAATGATTAAAATATTCCAGTTTTTAAAAGACTGCAGATAACAGCTAAGTAAAATAGGAAAATACAGCCTGATTCATATACATATTAATTTTTTTTACAACAGAACCAAACATTTGTTGTGTGATCTTGAATACACAGGGAGTTATTTTGGTTAACAGCAACTAATGAAATTGTATTTTTTGGTACCAGAGTAATTTTACAGTTAAGCAGAGATCTGCTTCATAGACAGAGTCAGTCAGTGGTCATACTTCCGTTTATAAAATGAAAAGCATATCTGAATCTTACTCAGTCTTGGTCTGACACCAGGCATTTCCACACCATATGGATTTCCTGTGAATCTCCGATGCATGAGGCTTATAGGTGCTGAAAAGATCTCTCGTATCAGTTACATCTGAGACAATATAAAGTGTTTTTCAAAGTATTTTTTGCATATACTGACAGGTTTTTTTCTTTGTTTTTTTTTGTTTTACAACATTGCAGTTCAGCTTATCGAGCAGATGTTAGAGACTATGACAATCGGGTGCTCCTGAGATTCCCCCAAAGAGTGAAAAATCAAGGCACATCAGATTTTCTTCCCAGCAGACCCCGTTATTCATGGGAGTGGCACAGCTGTCACCAGTGAGTGAAGTGCTCAGTATGGCATCTTCTAATTACACTTTTCACTAACAAATTGTCACTTATAAGGTGACATTTTCTAAAACTAAAGTGAAACAGAGAGAAGCCATGGGGAAACTTCAGCCTTTTACTGTCTGATTAATTTTATGTAGTGGTAATTACTCTTTATATAGACATATGAAATCAAGATGGATACAAAGCTTATCTGTATGTATGAAACTCTTATAAAAAGTATGAATTAATTATAAATTCAAGTCTGAAACAAGATTTGACAGTAGTACTTTCTCCTTTTATTTTACATAGATTATAGTCCAGTTACATTTAAGTGTAATCAGTAAATAAAGGTCCCAATCATGTTAAAATAAATAAAAACCCTAAGATGTACATTTACTGGCATGTGCCCTATAATAATACATCTTTGTAAACTGTGATCCATACTTCTTGACCTGAATTTCATGAGTTAGTTCTTCACAAGGAATGGTCTGGTCAATATGGAAAAGGAAAGCTACTCAGATGACTGATCCCATTATCAATAATATTCTTATAATATGATGATATTTTGACATAGCACCATTCCTCTAGAAATAGTATAATTGCTGGAAACACAGCAAGGGAAATACAGTTGAACATTTTCAACATTCTGGGAGCACGTGACACTGCAAACTTGTACCTTTTCAGAAAACTCATATGCAACAGTTTGCAGGTTTGTTCCAATTTTTGCTACTTCACAGCAGGACCAGTTGTAAAATACTAGAACTATTTACTCAGAATACGTATTTTCACCTTACTTAAAATACAACTCTGCTGCTACAGATACATAAATGATAACCTAATATTATTCTTTCGAAAAAATGGTATGCAATGTGGGCTTGATCTGAAGGCCTCTGAGCCAATGGAATATTTCTCGGTGCAGAGGCCTTAGGCATTGCATGAAAAGTCAGTATCATTAGAACAAATTCTTTCCAAGAAGACTAATATTATCAGAATATTATCAGTTTATAAATCTTGAAAGGATGAAAAAGCTAAAACTAAATCAAACCTAACAAAAAAGCCTCCACAAATGCTTTAATTAACCCCCATCCCTGAAAAAAATCCCCACCAATAACAAAAATACCCCAACCCTCGTGCTTACAAAGTTGATAAATGGACGGAACGGAGGAGAGCAGTTGAAATCTTTCTTCTATGTGTAGAAAAACAGTTTCTTACTCTGCCACAATAGCCCAGCTATCGCTGTCCAGATGCAAAGTGTTTCTCATGTTGATTCAGTTCTTGGACAGAAAATACATAGCCTACAACAAAATGCATCTCTCGTGATCATTTCCATAACAGTAAAACAAACTCATTTGGAAATGAACTCTAACTGCCAATTATTTTGGCTAGCCATCAGACCTCAGCGTTAGTCATCATCATCTGTGGACTGGTTTTAGTGTTCTTGATGTGCATGCTGGTGAGACTCATGTGCTGCGTTGTTTTACCAATACATTTGAATTCTGTCTAATTACACCATCGTTATATACCTCTGGAGCTAAAAGCATTCAAAAGTAAAAGCAGCCAAATGCTCCAAAGACATAGTGCAGGCAGAAAAGACAACTTTAGTTTCCCACATGTTTGGAAAAAGTGAAATTACAAGAATAACAGGTGTTAAACTCCACACTAAGAGCTAGAACTCTGTGTGAAAGCAAGAAAAATGCATCACTTTTGCTCAAATCAAAAACACACACTTTTGAAATAGAGAGAACATTAAGTATAGACTGCAGAAATAGTTGACACTGAAAGAAATCTGTGTTGTCAGTACACAGAAGCTGATTTCTTTATGCAGATTTTGTTTTCACCAATGTTATGAATGTGTTACATTGATTGAGGGCCATGGAAATGTGAAAGGAAATTGTTAGGGTCTTGCTAGCAAGTAGCAAACTTCCATGGAATTTATAGTATGTAAGGTAAGCATTCCTAGAGAAACTCTGGCTAAAGGCACTTTTAAGATGTTCAATTCAAATCAGAATGACTTAATAGTTGCTATTGTTATTGGAAAAGGGCTGAAACAGGCAATTCTGGAAAAGCAGTGCCACTACAGAAGCTTTCCCATAACAAATTAAAACCTATTATTTATTTATAGAAGATGACATGTAGTACTTGAAAATTGGAGTAATGAAATTAATTGAGTGGTCAGTAATAGGAAAGTATACTAACACACAGGTAATGGGTAATAAATAAAATTTGGCCAGATTTAATGGGAGGTAGATCACGTATGTTAAAATGTTACTGATAAGATCTGATCCATCTCTAATAATCTATCTATGGTTTAACAGACATTATCACAGCATGGATGAATTCAGCCACTATGACTTGTTGGATGCGAGCTCACACAGAAAAGTTGCTGAAGGACACAAAGCAAGTTTCTGTCTTGAAGATACTTCCTGTGATTATGGATATTACAGGCGGTATGCATGTACAGCACATACACAGGTAAAAGCTGGTTTGGAGACAACCAAGTGTCTTTCTCTCCTCTAGTTTATATTTGGATAACTTTTCTGCCAGTCATCTGATGCCCTAAATCAGCTGATGCCCTAACTAGCTTCTGGAATTCCCCATTATAGAGGCCAGGATACTAACTTGGATACTGATAATTCACCCACATGCTGCTGTGTGTTTCTTATTAAACGGCAGTGACACTCATTAACGTAGCACCACTGGTAACTGAACTGTATTAAAATACACCACAAGTTCTTGTAGGACTGGTCAGGTGAGCTAAAGGTCACTCAAGACAGCCAGTAAAGAAGCTGTTCCCAATGTTCATCCCCCCAAAACTGCTCACTGATGTCCTTGGCTGGTCCCAGAGTTCATAGCTAGTATTTTCTCCTTTACCCCTGAAGCTGTAAGGTTCTGAATTCTATTAATACCTACAGCTACTCACTGGCATTCTGACACAGAAAACTTGGAGCATTGTTCTATGCCTGTATGGGAGGCTGTTAAAGAGAATGGCAGCCGTGTGGACATTATGATGGGCCACATACAAATGTAAAGCCAGGTGCCAGGGCTTATTAAGGGAATCTGAAAAATGGAATGTACCATTATGATAAACAAATCCGTGAAACACTCCTACCTTGAATATTGTATCACCGCTTCTCAAAACTGCTACAGAAAAGCTTAAAAAACCCAAACCAGCCAACCCAGGAGAAGAAGGACGATCAGCAGTGTAGTATGGCTAAGAGATTTCACAGACTATTCCATTTGGAAAACCAGAAATAAGACCAAAACTTGAGTGGTCATGGATTGAAAGAGGAAATTGTTGATATTTACTGTTTCTGACAATACAAGAACTTATGACCTGTCAAGCAACAGCTTTAAAACAGAGAGGAGTGCTCTTTTGAAACATGAACTAAGTATTAAATTCCTTGTCATAAGGATGTTGCAGAGATCAAAAATATCTCCATGGGTTCAAAAAAAATTTAGACAAATTAACGGAGGCTATTAAACACAAAAATCTGATGGTACCCCATGCCTTAAATACAGTTAAATGCCTGGTGGAAGAAATTTGCCAGACATTACACATCCCATTCTGTATGTTCTTTTCTTGTCAAGCATCTGCTGCTGACCACTGTCAGAGATGTGACACTGAGCTTGATGGATCTGTGGTTTAACTCAGTGTGGCCATACCTACAGATCAAGTTGTATCCCTTATTCTGCAGCTTTTAATCTACGAGGTAGTTATTCTATCACAGAGAAATAACAGCAATGTGTCACTGACTGATGTGTCCACATCTGAATTTTAACTATAATGAATGATCTACAGTACATAAAGGCTTTGAAGCGGTTTTATAAATATCCTTTCTCATTCTGTAGACTATGACATCCAACTAAGCAACATACATATTTTACAGCTGGAGTATTTGTGTGACTGAAATCATGGCTGTGTCAGCATTTCCACTGGAAGCCTGTATTTCAGGGCTTTGTAATTGGACTGTAAAACTTTCCTCCAGCCTCAGACTTGGCACATTCATGCGAGAGTCTGAGCTGATCACCAGCTGGGTCAAGAGGGAATTCCTGCAGGTCTTGGGTTTTCTGCACTCTGTGTATTGCCAGAACAGATCAGCTTTGCTTAGAGCAATCTGTATTGGCCACAGTTAAAGACACTAGATTTGAACCACCGATAGATATGCGGGGATTCTTCCTAATGTTTTGAACAACAAAGAATTTTTCAGAAATTATGCATCCCGAAGAAAGGCTACATTTTCAGTTCCCTCAAGATTCTTGTGTTACTATTTGCCTGAACAGACACCATTTTCATGCAAATGTGAATGTGAAAGTCAATGTGAAATGGCCCTTGACTCTACCATTCAAAGAGGGCACTTTGGCAGATTACATCCATAGCAAAAGGTTGCATCATTCCTAAGGGCAGAGAGAGGTTCCCACATAGTGATCAAGTCTGTACTCAAGGACCTCAGAAGCTATTCACTCACCACTTACAAATACTTAGGTCCAGTCTTCCGGCAATTTTTATTTTGTTCTTATCTTATGTAAAGAACAGGAAATAATAAAATCAACACGTTTTACATAAAAGGAGTACTGTAAAAGGTGATTATAATAAAATACAGATATCTCACAGATGAACAACTGTCAATACTATAGGTGCTATGCAGTAGTAATAAAATGCAGTCTATAAAAGTAGCATGTTAGACTTCGGTGTTCTAGTTTAGATACACAAATGAAATGCCAACTAAAAATAAGACTAATTTTCTGAGTTAATTTTCTTAGTGAACTGAAAGTGAACTTCAGTCTGATTGTCCCTAACGTCTAGAATGTTACTATTCTTAATGATTAATTTTTTTTTTGACATCCATCTTAACTTCAATTTGAAGGGTCTGAGCCCTGGCTGCTACGACACTTACAATGCTGACATAGATTGCCAATGGATTGATATTACAGATGTAAAACCTGGAAATTACATTCTGAAGGTAAATGTTTTGGGAATGGGGAGGTTTGGGGGTTTTTTGTTGTTTGCTTTTTAAAAAAGAAAATCATGTGCATACATCCTTTTGCATGAAAGTTACCAACTGAAACCTGGAAGTAGACATCACTGTGCTTTCTATTCTCAGGTGAGTGTAAATCCCAGTTACCTGGTGCCTGAATCTGACTACTCTAACAACATAGTACGCTGCGACATCCGCTACACTGGCCACCATGCCTATGCCTCTGGCTGTACAATTTCACCGTAAGTACTTCCTTGGGTTTTGTCACCATGCGATGCTCACTGTAGTCAAGTTGACAAACAGATTCATAAAGCTTAGAGATTTACTTTATCTTGAACAAAATAACTCCCACTATTTTGTTTCTTGGATTTCGGGAATTTTAAAATTTGTGGGAATTTTGCTCTTGCACTTGTGCCATCGGAATATGTAACAGCTTCAAAACTGCTGCTACTGTCTGCTCTGCTAGATAATGACCTCTGGCTCACACACCTTTACATTTGCATTAGAACCTTTCTATGATCATTCAGTACCTATAGCATGCACACAGAACAGCTACAGAGCCGTTACAGAGCTCTTAAGACATTCTGCAAAATCCCACACATGTATGTTACTTTGCTGCTGCTGCTTACACAGCAGCCACCCTCCCTGAAACAGTTCTTTCACACACACTCCATTTACAGTTTAGCTCTTTACAACTTTAAACAATGCCAAAATTATGCCTTTTTTTACATTTTTCCTCCAAAAAGGCAAATTCATTTAATAAAGGTCCTCATGGTAGATCTACTGTGCCTTAATATCTGAAACACACACAGAGAAAGCAATCTTCTGTAACACAGAGGTAGGCAGTTCTCAGAATACTATTAGTTGCTCAAACAAAATATTTATCAAGTGACTTCATTTGGATTGCATAAGGAGTATTAACATTGTACAGATGTTCATACGAAATAAATTCCAGAGAGTAAATGAAATGTAAAATAGATGACCAGTGTAGTCTTCTGTAACAGTATCAATGAAACAAATGCACTGAATTGCTTAATTAGCCTTTAAAATATTAATTCCTCACTTTGCATTAGGAAGTCAGGCTTTTAACTTCTAGTCTCCCCATCCTACCTCTGAGAATATTACTGAGTACATAGAATAATAGAATGGTTAAGGTTGGAAAAGACCTTTAAGATCATGAAGTCCAACCATGAACCTCAGATCACCATCATGTTTACCATTAAACCATGTCCTCAAGTGCCATATTTATACAGCTTTTGAACACTTCCTGGGATGGTGACCCTACCACCTCCCTGGATATTTTGCTCTAATGTTTTACAACCCTTTACGTAAAAAAAATTTCCCTAATATCCAACCTAAACTGCCCCAATGAAACTTTGAGGCCATTTCCTCTCATCCTGTCACTGGTTATGTGGAAGAGGAGACCGACCCACACCTCACCACAGCCTCCGTTCAGAGAGTCGTAAGGAGCGATGAGATCTCTCCTCAGCCTCCTCTTCTCCACCTAAACACCCTATATATATATATATATATGTATACACACACACACCATATTTTATATCTATCTCATGTACACATATTCATGCAGGGCTAGGAAACAAAATCTCTGTTATTGTTCGCTGACCTGTGCATTCACACTGATAAGTGAGTATTTAGCAGATACTCTTTCTGTATGTGCTTGGTTATCGGTGTAACATTATTTCTTTTCTTTCAACAGATACTGAGAAAGATGCAAGGAAATGGATGAGATGGTGCCAAATGTTTTGAACTGAAGGATCATTATACAAACTTCACTAGGATGCAAACACTATAGAAACAAAACTACAGAACATACAGACATACACCCACACACCTTATGTGATTTTGAAGCACTTCAGCTGCTTCTCAACCAAAACTTAACTGGATTTTAAGAATTTAAATTGGCATTACTTGTATTACTATCAAAATGTGTGAAACTGGTGATTCATACAGAGATACTTTAAATTTTGAAAATTAACTCATAAAAACATGGGACTGTTTCTTAGCTCCTTCAGATTTGGAGTTTACGTGATAATAGACTTCAGTGGGAATACTATTGGTGAGTGAGTTGAACATATTTTAAAAGGCAGAAAAAAATGTATGCAAAATGAAATAAATAAAATGCAAGAGGAAGTACTAATGTCAGCTATCTCAGAAAATACCATAATGAAAAACAGCTTAAGAGTAAGGATACAGTACCATTAAAAATTCTTGCTAGTAGGCATTGAAATGAAAGAGAGAAGTATGTTCAGTTTTCAAGGAATATTAACATATAGCAGAGAAATACATATATATTATATATACCAGTTATACCCCTGCAAGAAAAGTATGTTTACATTTTTAATACATTAGAAGTTTTTCCATTTTCTTAAGTGAAAAACAGATGGGGTTTTGAAATACACCTTTCATCTGTAAAAATTAATTAAAAAGCTTACCCACCTTTCTATGTTCAAGAAATTTTTCAAGGTGGGGCTTTTAAAAGACTTGTGGAAACTTAACGCGGATAAAAAATACCTGTCAAGAAATAGGCTCTTGGAGATGATGAAGAGTCTCTGACGTGGTCATCTGTGAAAAACATCCCACTTGAACAGGTTAACCATCAAAATAATACAGGCAATTAACTCAGGAGGCACCACAAACAGAAGTAGGTCAGAATCTCTAACAAAGTATTTTTAGTGTGAAGAAAACCTACTACCTGCTTCCCCCGTAAGTACTGTAGTTGACTTTAAAAATGTATATCTCAGTATTCAATATAACAAAGTTGAAAATATGCTATATAGAGAGGAAGAAAAAAGTCAGAGTATTTAACATCCTGCTTTAGGCTGTTCAGGAACCAAATGCAACATTGTTAAGGGGAAAAACTTCCAGCCAAATTAATGTTTTTGCTGAACTGCTTAACTGGTGCTAGGTATACTACTCCTCCTCCCATCCCCAAATTATTTTGCTTTTGCAGTGCACCCTGCTGTAAGCTACAGTAGCTGTGATTTTTGTTTTAAACTGTGAAATGACATATCACAAGGGGATCTGGCATTTTTTTCAGAAGATTTCTGATAATGTAAAATGAAGAATCTACTTTTGGAACAATAAGACCTAGAAATATTAATTGGTATTGGTTAAATTCGATCAGCAGTTCAAAACACCTAATGAAACATGGGAAGCTCAATATATTAAAAAAAAAAGAAAAAAATGTGCTATACAATATAGTTAAAAATGAAAAATCTGAGGAGTATGGAGAGGTTTTATTATCACTATTGAGAATACTTCAGGCAGTATTTGGAAATATTTTATGCATTAGAACCCTATGGATTTAATTCAAAAGTTTGATGAATTACCATAGTATCCTTTAAGGATCAACGGTTCTTCAGTACATATATTTATTTCCTGATTATAAAGTATTTCCACCTTAATGATAACTTGGTTACAAATTTATACAACTAAAACTTAACTTAAAGAGAACTGTTAACTTAAAAAGAACTTAAAAAGAACTTAAAAAGAACCTGAGAACCAGCAACCCGGTGATTACTACCCACCAGTGGGAAAGGGTGCAGAACAATATAATTTATACCTGCAGGTCCCTTTCTGTTTGCTGTGAGATCCGTTTTAGCAATCAGTAACCAGTATGGGCAATGAACAGAAGCAGAATTTGGACACTCGATTTATTAGAAAGCCATGTGACATATGTCAGCAAAAATGAGGGCCTGTTTAAAGTCTAGGCTTCTGAAATCTCAGCCCAAAGAGTTTTTAAGTTTAAGAGGCGTTAAGGGATGCCAAGTGCATTCACCTTTCTATAGACTGAGGTCAAAACTGGGGTCAAAGTCCTGAAAGCAGCTTGGGTAATGGACACAAAAGGTACTGAATGGAACCTAGGCTGTGGGCATGGGCTGCTTCCTGGGAAGAGGTTGTGTGCTCATACCTCATTGTGCCTGATGCTGAATGTGGGATGAGAGCATGAACTGGAGATAGAGCAGCCGCAGGAGGCAGGGTTATCCCTCGCGTGTGACACACTGACCTGCTCACACGTCTGTGCCCAAAGTACGTGCAGAACTCCACCGAAGTCAGCAAGGAGCCAGAGGGCCTTGAACATCTGTGTAGGTGGAAAAAGTGGGAATGGCCTAGTTCAGAAAGGTGTTGAACGCTGTAACTTTGAATATTGGGGATATTGGAGCTACGAAAATGTAGCTTTTTTTTCCGTAGCAAAATATTGTATTTTTTTTTGAAATGTGTGTTAAGTAACATGGCATTGATCTACAATAGCACAAAAATTGCCTGACATGAATATGAACAGTCTATTTAGAAAAACAAGGGATTTTAGGATTAAAAAAAAAATGAAGGAATGTGAGTTTAACCCTGTCTAACTATAGTAAATCACAACACAGTAGAAAAGCTTATTATATAGCTTGTGTAGAAGTAGATCTAAATAGGGGAGTGCCAACCAGTATTTTCAGTATCTTGGCTCTGCAGATTTGACACCTTACTTTTTGCATACTGGAATATATTTTTGGGATTATGTGCATTTTTGTTCAAAAACATTTTTAAAAACTGTTTCAGTAAAAGCCTTTAGAGCAAACTGTATTTGGATTCCATTTTACCAGACACTGGGCTTATTCCCATTATCTTTGAAAAGCGTATTACCATTGGTCTCAGTGGGAGTGAAATCAGATCTAAATTTTGTGAGATTTCTGGTATGAATTTGCTGTCTTGCAGTCTCAAATTTCTTCTGAAAAGCCAAACTGTAAAAATGTGTGTGAAACAATTACCTCCCACACAAATCTTTACATAAAAACTGCACATAAGGAACATATTGTATGTCAGGCTCATTACAGGAGGGGTTTGTTATATATTTTTTTTAATCCTGAAATACATGTGATATTTGCGTATTTCTAGACAAAAGTAGAACAAAAATGACAGATTGGTCACCAATGGAACCAAAATATTGTGTAGATGGTGTTTTTGTGTTCGTAACAGTTTACTCATTTTTTCTCTGCTCTAGAATGAGTGCACATACCAAATGTACCTTCCTATTGTCATTCATGCATTGTTTGCAGTGTGCTCATTCAAATCCAGCAGCGTGGTTTTCATAAATGAGACATTGAAAGGTGGTTTATCCTGTGTCTCACATTTATGCCAAAAAAGGCATTTTCATTTTCTCCAAATCCTAAAAGGTGCTGAAAGATTTTAACTTGAATTAAAACCAAAGAACATGTAATTGGGAGGTTTTTCTTATGCAACTAAATGCTACAGATACAGTGAAATGCCACTTGTTTTTGCAACTTTTTTGAAGGTTTTTCATTATTTCCTTCACTTTTCTTCAGTCTCTTAATTTCAGTAACTTTGCATCTTTATCTGAAAAGCTCTAATTTATAATATTCAGGCACTAGCTTTGTATTCTTCATTGCACTTTCATATTCTTGTGTTACATGCCCGTATTATGGTTGCAAGTTTATGTGAAAATGACTTGAATAAAATGTTTCAAGCGTTCTACTTGTTGAAGTATTACACTTACTGCACAGGCCAGATCCATCTCTCAATGAGAAAGCTTCAATTAAGGTTGTCATGTCTGTATCAAAATGAGGAAGATTCTGTCATGGTGATGTGGTTTCAGAAAAAATGTCACAAGAAGGTAGAAACAAGAAAGAAAAATTTTCAAGGCATGATAAATTACCCCTCATACTACCCAAAGGATTAACATTTAAAGGCTTCACAGGACGAGGCATGGTTCATCTGGATACAGGATTTCCTTACCATATTTGTCTTGGTAAAAATAGGAATTTAAAAAGTACTTTCAGAATTTCTGCTCCAAAAACTACGCTTTCATGGGAAAGGGCATTTGAGCAATACATAGTAGAAAGTCTATGTACTCTAGAAAACTAACAGATTAAACATGCAGTTACTCCAAATACATTTTATCCTGTTATTAACGTTCTCTGAGTACAAGCCAGTGTCCTCCTGCCTCTTCAATCTGTATGCTAAAAGCAGTCTGTATGCTATGGTGAAACAGTCTTGAGTTGTGAAGCATCTCTTGTCCCTTCACTGAGGGACTAATACAGAAGAGCATGGTTAAAAAGTTTGGAGACTTGTTCTAGGAAGAAGTTGTCAAATACTTATATATCAATTAATGGCACTCTTGGTTTCACGTAAATGGAGACAAAACCAACATAATATCTTTTAAAATTCATAAAATAAATGTAGAATTATTTCAGATATAAACCACTTTGTATAATGTTTCTATATTTAACAAAGTATTTCCTATACTAGTTCTTATTAGAGCTAAGAGCTTCAAACTGAGAATTCCTCCAAGTGCTATTCCTAGAGCACAGAACGTGATACGGATCCGAATCTGTGCAAATACAAAAATGCAGTAAGAAATGCATATAATTGCAAAAAGTACATTCAAATCTATTGAAAATAAAGCATCTCCTAGTTCCCAGCTATCTTCTAGCCCCATTCTACTGTCTCATTTTCACATTAGATCAGCTCTCTAGTATCACAAAATGATCTATCATGAGTCTACATTTACAAAGCGGCTCAACACTTTTGCATAAGTAAGTATTGCTGTAACTGAATTTTCATTCAAGCCCTATTTTTCCTGATCTAATCATTCCATAAAAACTGATTAAAGATATATTTATGCCTGTTTGGAAGTCTCCAAACTGGTGCCATCAATAATACACCTGTTTGTGTTTTTTTAAAAAAAAAATCACATTTAAACTAGTAATGACTGTCTTAAAAGACACTGAAAAATCTGAGATTGTTTTGATGGTAAATCTGAAATGAAAAAGTTGTACACCCAAAGCAGCCTAGTAGTATCTGACAGTTTGTACCTGGCTGAAGACATTTCTTCTGTGGTATGGTACTGAACTCGAAAGCATGGTTCTCAACATTTTAAAATCTAATCATCACAGAATGAAATAACTTTCTGTATCACTACAAAAATAGTAGACTTTGTGAGAGGTCTCTGTCTAAACAGTACCACAGATATGAGTTAAATTAAAATCATGTATATGCTAAAAATGCTATGTTTTTATAAGGAAGAGAAAATGTTCTAAACTTTATCAACAACCTCCAGGCAAGTTCATTTGGTTTACCAGTTCACAAATTGCCCAGTCACACATAAAAGATATTATCAAGTCTCCAGCATCACTACTTGTTTGTATAACGTATTAAGGCTGTGATCCAGGTGAGTCACTAAGCACCAGCAGAAAGTGGTAGTAACTCATTAAAATATGAAGTAATGCCAGTAACCTAATCTCTCTCCTCTCATTCATGTTTAGTGCATGTTACCTTTTTTCTTTTAAGTAAGAGCTCAGAAGTGTTTTTGAAGAAAAAAAAAAAAAGATGTTTTGGTAAGTCAGGCTTCCTTCAGGGAGAATTCTGTGGCCACAAATTACAGCTGTAATAATGTAGTAAGAAACTTGCTCAAATGCCAAGATAAACCAATGCTCCTAGATCTCTTAAGCACATGGAAAACAGCACTTTAGAACATTGGCTCCTTAGAGTCTTCGGGTTTTTTCAAACTATTTGCAATCTTTAAATTTTTGATCTTTAAATATGGTACTCATCTGCTAAAAGAAAGGTAAGCTGTCTGTGAAAAACTGTGTTATAGCTGATGACATCTACCAAAAGAAATTTCTCTTGCCTTATATTGGAACCAGAGAAGTCACATACCAAATGTTTGTTTGGTGTGGTATTCAGCTAGGATTTATTTACTTACTTTATTTAAAGCACTAAGGATTAACAGTTGCATCTGGAAATCTTGAAGTTTGTAGAAAGCAGGTAAATGCATTGCTTTTTCTGTGAAATATAATCCTTCACTTCAAAACCACAGTAAACATGTTTCTGTGATTTAGTTTTATGTTTCTGGCCTTAAATACTGTTCCATACGGTACAGTGAAAATAACAGCAGTAAAACCCACTGGGAAATGGAAGGTTGTTTAAATTTTTAATTCCTCTGGGAGGCAATGCTGTTAAAGGTAGTATTACATACACTGACATTTGTTCAGTATATAGAAAAGAAAGCCTAACCAAGTGGGGCAAAACATGCCTAGATATTAATTCAGAACAGACCAACTGGAACATTTTAGTCTTCAAGAACTTAACACAAAATGGGACAATGGGCAGATATTGCCCCCTCCCTCTCTACAGCAGAGGGAGACACAAGTGGCCATATCAGTAACAGAGTAACACTACATAAAAAAAATTAAAGTTGTTCCTGCCATTTGACGCCATCCCAAGTGGAATACACTGAGGTATTACACAATGATCACATATTTTAGACATTTACAGTAATTGCCCTGTGGTCAGGAGTATGTGGTAGGAAGAGACCTCTAAATATAATTTAGTTCAAACCTACTGGCCAAGCAGGGCCACCTTGAAATGGCTACCTGGGAATGACACAGTCAAATTCTAAATGTCTCCAAAGATGGAGACTCCACAAGCTTTTTGGGCACCTGTGTACTGGGGAGCCCAGAATTGGTTCCAACACATCAGATACAGCCTTATCTGTGCTTAGTCCAGGCCAAGGAACACCTCTCTCATACTGCTGGCAACACTTTCTAATGCAGCCCAGGACGCTGCTGGCTTTGGCTGAGACACAGAAAAAGACTGGTTTGTGTAAGACTGTAATGTGTAGGAAGGCTGCCCACACCTTAAGGGATGACATATTCTACAAGTTTGCATGGATTAAGAGCAGACAAATCTGAAGAAAGGAAATCCATAGGGGACTATTAAACAATATAAGCTACAATATCACAAGACATCACTGAGCTGTAAAACTGGAAGCTTGAAGAGATGGATGTTGTGTGATATATTGCTGTGTGCTCCCTCTAGTCTATGCTTAAAGCATGTCTTTTGGACTACGCTCAAAGGTTGTAGGCTAGATGGGCCTTTGGTCTGATGCAGGGCTTCCCTTAGGCATCTCAAAATGCTCCATGAATAGTACAGTGCAGCCATTTACTGAGTTTATTAATTAATTGGATTATGAAAGATAACTGTACTTAAGTAAACAACACTGTTGAAGATTAATTACAAGTTCAGAATTTGTTGCAATTAAGTAGTAGGAAAAGCACCTGAAGAAATATTCAATGAAGCTTTTTTGTCATATCCCAATCAAATGAAGTCCCTATGTCAGACTGGCATTTGAAAGTCAAATGTTTCTTAGTGTACAAAGTTTTTTCAGTTTTTCACATTCTTTCAGAAAGTGCAAGACACACATATTGAAGCACCCAGATATATCTACCACAACAAAGTACTAAAGATACCCTTTCAGTTCTTCAAATTGGCAGTATAATCAGAGGACAGAGATCACAATTTAAAAGCGCAATATTTAATTGTCTCCAGAAATTTTCATATTATGCTTACAACTGATTGGCTTTTCCAGCTACCTGATACATTGATGAATTTGTGAAGTCTGTTCAAGCTTAAGAATCTTTTACTTTTTCCCAGTTGAGATGTATTTGACAATACAGACCCTATCTTTTGACAACCAAATAAAGTACATTTTTTTAACATACAAAAAACTCAAACCCCCCACCCCTCCAAAGGATCTCTGCTATTCCTACAGGGCACAAATGGTGTTGCTAAAAACCATTCATTCATGTTAGGGTGTATGTCATGAATGGTGGCACTACATAATGGGACTTATGAACCAACACCATATGGTCATCACATTAATCAACAGACAGTACACAGAATAAATGAAGCAATCTTGATTATTCTAAGATAGTAAATTACAGCAATTGCAATTTCATATGTTGCAAAGGATATGGACAGTATAACGAAGATGTTCAGACAGCAGTTGTAAAAAACCTTTTCTTTAAACCTCCATTTACATATAGTCTAGTCATCAAATTTAATCTTTTTCCCCTGGAATGCTGTAATTTGAGATATTTGCTCTCTGCGTCTCCTGCTTGCTTCCCATGAAGGATGAAGAGGCTGCTCCAAATATGCTTTCTTATTGTTGCATTTAATACCTGAAGCTTTTGCGAATGGTTGCTTCTTGAGCTGTGGTTCATTTTTAAGAAGACCTGTGCAGGTATAAAACAAAACACTAACTACATCATGAACCTTCATAAAAGTATGCAAACTACCTTGGGATGGCAGATATTTTCAAAAATGTCAAAGTGAGCCATGGGGAACACAGTCGTCTGAATATTCACGACAAGACTTCCTATCCTGCAGCCCAGTAATTTGTCATTCAGTAGACGGCAGATAGTTAAGAATTATGAATACTGACTACACTCAAAATTTGTGTAGACAAAACATCCAGCACACCCTAAACTTTTTTCTTCACATTAAAACAATGAGTGTTACACAATATAACTCAATATGACTGAAATGATATCCTTGATCCAATGAATTCCAAAATGGTACCACATGCTATAAATGGAATAACATATTCCATATTCAGGAACTATCAAAGAAATTACTTATGATATAAGGTACTAGTTACATATGACAATCTGGTACCTTTACCTGTGCACAAGTAACACTAACTGCTTGACAGATGGAAAAGCACTTTCCTGTGTTAACCTTACTTTAAGTATTTCTAATATGAAAAAAAAAAAAGAAAATGGCAAAAAATATCCACAGGTTAAAGTGAAAGCTCAATTTAACCATTTGGCAATTTGACCATTTTAACAACAAAATTGAAAAGAAACAAAGTATTGTGACTATTGTGACTAGATTGCAGAGGCAACAAAATTTCAAAATGTTGTTTCCTCTTGTAATTATATGGGGTTAAGTAATACATACCTGTTCTTTCATTTTTGTGAGGCTGGTCTTTAGTATTTCTAAAAATAAAAAGAGAAACTAGGATTTTTCAAGAAACTTGTAAGATTACAAACACCTGTGAATAAAGAATCATTATCACTGAGACACTCATGCAATAACTATTCAAGCATAACACGCAAGCCTCTTAAATATTGCTTCACCCTTGTGAATGAAAAAGTAGAAACAGAAGTATTCAGAAGTAATTGAGTTTGGATGTAGGTCTAGTTAGGAATCCTAACATACATCAGTGCTAATGTGAATATGAAAAATATGTATTGTCAAGAAAGCTTAAGAACACTGGTGAGTAGTTTCTGTGAAAATATTCTAATGTTTAATGGGCTGAAATGATCTTTGTTTTTTAAGGGCTACTAAAAATCACAACCATTTCTATTACTGTGAAGGAAGGAGGGAATGGAGAACATAACATGGGGAAAAGGTTTACCTTCTTATGTTTTGAGATTTCTGATTGGAGGTAGACAAAGAACTGCAGAACACTGACCCCAGCTTGCTTGCTTTTGGAAGTGCCTTTTTTTCTTCCATGATCAAATCTTGCATTGTCTCAGGCACTGTGCTCTTTTCTGTCTTCACTATGTTTTCCTGAAGACTATCCTTCTCTTTTGTTGAAGAAAAAATAGTAACCGCTGCTACTTTTTTCTTTTTTTTTACTTTGCCAATGAAGAAATCATCATTGCTGTCACTGTCAGAATCTGATGACTCGTTATAAAACCTCTCTTCAGTACTATCATCAAAGTATTCCTTTTCATTGGGATGCTCTTGGTCACTATCATCAATTATTTCTTTTATTGCATTTAATTTGTTCATACTCATATTTTCTTTCCTTTTTTGATAGTCAAGTTTCTTTCCTGTTTTGTTCTGTGTGATTGCTTGCATTTCTACTGCCTGAAATGTAGATACTTCTGGAGCATATGCTCTCTTCATTTCCGCAGTTTTCTGCTCAGATTCACTCTCACAAAGTTCTTCAACCACCTTGTCAGTTTCTATTTTCATGCTCGGTTTAGTTCTGTGTTTGCATCCTTGCTGTTTTTGAGCTAGCTTAGGAGCTTGGTCATCCAAGTTGCTATTGAAATATTGTGCTGATTTAGGCTGTTCTTCTGACTTATCCTTTTTCATAGGAGTGGCTTTTTCTGGGTTCTTTCTTGCATCCTTGAAAGCTTTAACAGCAGCTGTACAAGGGGCAGAAAAAATATTTTTTTTCAGCTACACATGAATTTACGTAAGTTATTTTTATATAATAAAACATTTTTACAAGTTATATATGTTGTATTGAGTAAGCATATTTTGAATGCCCTTATCAATCATTTACTGAAAACATGGGGTGAGAAATACCTTAGAGTACAGTATCTACAAAAGTGACGAAAACCCCTTGAAATTATTATCAATTAAATATTTAGTTAAATATTAATAGTTAAATAATTAACTATGAAATTTGGGTTGAACTGTGAACTTCTCTTTCAGAAAATAATCTGCAGCTGATAATCATGTTCACTTAGGGCACTACTTTGTGTGTAAAATTGCAACTCTGTGACATTACTACTAGGACTTGACCCTTTTTAACATCAATTTTAGGCAGAAAATTCCAGTTTCAAGAGAACAAGAGATAACCTAAAGAATCAGGAAAGATACTCTAAGGATTCTGCAGATAGTTTTCAGGGAAGATGAATAAAGTACTTTGTAAAACCTTTGTAATGCCTTTACAACATTAGGTTGTAATGATCCTTTTATGTTCCTATTTAATTTAGAAATACTTCACTACATCCATTCGATTTTTAGAATTGCCATTATAAGCTCTCTTTGTTCAACACCCTATATTAAATAAATGTAATATTGCATACTGTCACATATAAGCCCACTTCAACCAATATAAAAGGTTTCAAGTTTGTGGCACTTGGTTCACTGCAGCTAGTTAGGCTAATTACAGAAGGTTTTAGTTTTTGTGGGTTTTTTACTTTTGCTCATGTCAGAAATAGACATGAACAAGGTAACATGCCAGTAAGCTACAGATGTAATAAACAATTTAATAAAATATTTCATACCTTTAAGTTCCACGAATCTGGGCTTCAAGGTGGAGTGTGTTGCAAGTCTTGCCATGGCTCGTTCAGCTGCAGTACAATTTGGCTGTACAAGAAAAATTCAAAGGCATGAAGTCAATAGAACAGTCAACTTACGCAGGTCTGTGTCAGTTATGCTACAATGCATACTAATGTGAATTTGCACTATGAACTGAACAAGAGGAAAGCTTATGACACTATAACAGTATTTTATTTTTCATGTATTATTGTGTGATGGTTTTGATTGGAGCAGGGTCCAGAATTGATAGACAGGTTGTTAAACTAATCAGATAGCTGGTTGTGCCTCTGTGATTTACATATTTTGAGGAAGAAGAAGATGGAAGTCAGCTATCTTAGGCTCCCCTGCAGTAGGGGTGGCGGGGCCCCCTCCCGGGACGCCGTGCCTGGACCCGCCACTGCCCAGCCAGTGGCAGCTGGAAGCCAAGCAAGCTGCTGATTTTCAGCAGCCACAAGCAGCCATGAAATCCCTGCGAGCCACCAGCAGCACCCTGGACCGTGCGACGTGGCAAAAAGCCCCTGGGGCCATGCAGCGGCGCGGCTCCGATTCCCAATGGCGGCTACAACTGACTAGAAACAACCACACAGCTGATAACGGGAGACATGGCAAGAAATCTGAGTAAGATCAACTTCTCCAGGATTCCAGGTACAACTACAGATGCTAGCTCTTCGTCCAAGCCAGAGAAAGACACAGTCACGTGGAGAAAGCTAACATGGCGGAACCATGAGGAAGGAGCTGAGATGGCAGCTCCAAGGTCAGGGAAGGAAGAGAACAGATACATTGAATACTGGAATTGAAATTTTCTCCTGCAAGCTTTGGTGAGCTGTAAATGTAACAGACTATTTCTCTATCATTCATTTAAAGGTGCATTTGGGGGGATGTAGGATTACAGCCTGAGAAGAAGCTGCCCACGCTCGGGCATACACATCGCTAGAGTGCTTTTACAGATTCGAAGAAGAGGACTTGTTTTTACTTTCAGGTTTGGATTGTTCATCCTTAAAAAGACTACCCCATGGACTATATATATATATATATATATATATATATATAAACCACACTAGCAGTTGTGAAAAGACTGCAAGTTGTTGTGGGAGAGAAATTGTCTTCACTGCATCAGGTATCGGGCAGGCCTGTTTGTTTTGTGATGTTACAGCAGAAGAAAGACTCTTAAAATAATATAATGACCAAACCCCATGTTTGTTCTTTCCCCTTGCACGGTCGGGTGGAAAGTGGGAGGTATTTGGGAACAAGAAAGGTGTCTGAATGTGTGCCTTACTATCTTTTCATTATCCTTTTTACTTTTAGTTCTGTTAGTAATAAAATCTTTTTACTGTTTCAAGTTTTTGTGCCTGTTCTGCCGTGTAGTTTTTCCATTCTCCTCAGTATCCTTATTTCTCCTCATGAAAATGAAAGCTAATTTCCCTTAAGAATAACTTCTCATGGATATCTGGCATATTTCCAGGTAGACCCATGACATATTGTCATTCTAAATGCAGAAAAATCTGACTGCCTAAACATTGACAGAAACATAGCAGACATGTACTGTAGCAGCATAATATTTCTCAAGTACTGAACAGCGACAACATGATTTATGTTTTTTTAAAGCATATTAGACACATCTTTCACTGATTTTACATTTCCTATTTTGTACATGAGCCAAGAAAATTCATGAACCCACTGAATAAAGAACATCCCATTGGGTAGAAGGCATTCTGCTTGAAGGAATGCAACAGCTTGCAAGAAGTAAAGTATTGATCGCATACAAGTTAGCAAAATGACATAGCAGGTATTGAAGGAATATACATAAAGTGTGGTTGAGAGGCAAGGCCTAATTTGACCATAAAGACAACCTGCAATTTGATGTGGTAGAATACTGGAGCTCTGCCAACTGATTCAAAGAAGAAATATGATCTTCTTGCTTTAATATGAAGAAAAAAGAAAAGAAGGAATTGCTTCCATTCTGACTTCCTCTTTTATACACTGGAAATCACAGGTATGACACATTGTAAAAGCTCTCATTTTCAGGTTCGTGTGTCATCACTCTGCCTGAACAACAAAGTGAAAGGTATCTAAGACTTTTCCAAAGACAGCTCTATACTCTGGGGTTCTTTTTTTGGGGGGGCAGTGTTAATTTTTGTTCTTGTTTGTTTGTTTCTTTTTATTTTGAAAGGAGGAAAAGTAGGAGCAATACATTTGTAAAACACAAATTTAGCAGGAAGATTTCTTAAAACCTGCAGTGGAATTCTCTGGGAGAGAGTGGAAAAGACGTACCTTTCTCCCTTCCTCCTAGCGATACTTCAATGGATATATGTTTGAATTGTTTCTATCTGTGATTTGAGCTTTGTGCTACAAGAAGTATCACAGCAAAAGCCACCAGAACCAATAGATGATGATAATTGTAAAGAACTGGGCAAGTGTCCTGTGACCGAACCTGAGCTAATTTTGGTGCCCACCAGCTCAGCAGAGCATGCTGCCTCCCCTGTGCTGAGCAATCACCACAGCAGATGGAGCCCAAGCTACAGGTCTGTACCTCGTAGAGAACATGGGGTAGAAGTGGTTGTCCTGGAGTGATCTATTATGATAATTTATTCCATAACCCTCTGCTTATGCAAAAAGAAGAAAAAAAAAATTGTTATTGTTTCTCATTCTGCACACCCTTTTTCCGCCTTTCCCAGCTTGGGAATATCACATGACCCTGGCCAAGATCCTTCTGGGTTCCGGGGGACCAAAATGTTGCTTGCTCCCTTCTGGTATGGGGGGCTGAGATATCAACTACACTCTTCCAGTTTGGGGAAGGCCTGGAGGTTGGTCCCTCTCTTCCGGATTCGGGAGGCAGGAAGTCCAGCCCTCTCTTCCGTTTCTGGGTTCAGGACATCTGAGCTGCCTCGGCAGAGAGAGAGCAGAGCTGCTTGGTGTTCTGCCGCGCCCTGCTATACTCTGCCATGCCCTGCCATGCGCAGCTGTGCTCTACCATGCCCTGATGTGCCCTGCCATGTTCTGCCGTGTGCAGCTGTGCTCTGCCGTGCCCTGCCGTGCTCTACTGTGCCTTGCTGTGCTGGCTGCTGCTGGAAAGTCAACACCGGGGCCGTCCCGCCAGAGCCCCACGCCCCAGGAAGCCACGCCGAGGAGAGAAAAACACACCAAAAAGCTCCAACCCAGCTGTTTTCACCTGCTGTAATTGCCCTTTGAGGGAAAAAACCTCAACACCAGGTAGCTGCTGGAATTTTTTTCTCTCTGCTGTAGGACTGCTCTGTGGGGGTGGGGGGTCTGTAGCCCCCTCCACATGGAAGGCCACCATCTTTGGACCACATGTTGGAAAAGATGCATTCCTCCTGCACTGCCTCCACACTCTGGACACTTTTTTGAGGGGTTTTACTTCTGTGTGTGTGGGGGAAGAGGGTTCCGACGGTTTAGTTCTTAACAAGTATTTACCTTTTATTTTCCCTTGCCTGGTGGGTGGATATTCTGTTTGTTAATAAACTGTTCAGTATTTTTTTTTTTTCACTTTCGTCTATTGGTATTCTTTTCCTATTGGTGCAAAAGGGGTGTTTTTTGGAACCCTTTTTGAAGAGAAAGACTCAGTCCAAAGAGTCTCCCTCCTAAATTTGTCTCAAAACCAAGACAGTGGTACTGGTTCTATGCTGGGAAGGAGCCAAAACGCTGCACAGCAGACATGATGGTGCTGTGTTTTGGATTTATGACTAAAACATTTTAGAGTTGGTAATGCACCAATGTTTTAGTTACTGCCGAGCAGTGCTTCCACAGCATCAAGGCCTTCTCTTTTGTGTTCTGCCCCAACAGGCAAGAAACACACCTGATACACACAGAACAAAAAGACATCAAGTCCTTTTCAACTTGTGCTTAGCAATAAAAGCTTGAGGTAGGGAAAAAGAATGAAGGGATGTTTGTGGTTATCACAATTTTTTCCCAAGTAACCATTGTGTGAAATGAAGCCCTGCTGTCTTGAGATGTGGCTAAATATCTGCCTGCCGATGGGAAGTAGTGAATAAATCCCTTATTTTCCTTTCCTTGCACATACAGCTTTGATTCACTCATTGAACTGTCTTTATCTCCAGATAGAAGTTTTTCTGACTTTTGCTCTTGGGATGCTCTCCCCATCCCATGGGGGTAAGGTGAGTGAGCAGCTGCTGGATGCTTAGCTGATGGCTAAGGGGTCAAACCACCATGACACAAACACTACCCAGTATATCAGCAATTCATGTTTAAAGTAGCTGATATGACTCATACAAGAGTGCTCAGTGGTAAATGTTACTTGTTTGCATGTACATTTTCTTCCAGCAGAACCATGCGACTATAAGCAGTTATATATTCATTGCATAAAGGTAGATGGGACACTTCCCACCAACTGCTAATCCAGGAGAGTCACTTTCAGTGCTTTGGTCTGAAGGAAACAAGCAAAAGAAGGCACTACTCATACAGTGGAGTCAGTACTTCTAAATGCAGAAACATTTAATTGGTTTGCAAACCATAAATCTTTTTCCTCAACCAGTGGTTACAGTCCAGTTATTAAAATGATTTAGAAATTCCTCTGCCTGAATTAAAGTGCAAATGAGACCATATGTTAATGTCAATAGTATAGATTTTATCTGATAGCAAATATGAGAGAGAGAGAAAAAGGAAGAAAAGGAAATAGAAAAATAAGTGGGGGAGACAGAAAGAGAGTGACAGAGACAGATTAAAGAAAATATCACCACTCTGTGGATCCCAGTGATGTTCCATTGATCCTCTCCATCTTGTCTTCTTGGTGGTGAGGGTCTCCCAAGAAACACAGAATCCCATGGAATACGTTCAGGCTAGGTAGGAAAATCCAGGCATCTCCCCTGGGAGGGCAGTTTGCCATTGTCTTTCACAACAGACTCTGGATCTGTTGCATCCCTTTGCATCACATGCAGTCCTGTGGTGCAAGGCCTCAGGAATGACTCTGGGGGGCACTTCGGGGGTCTGTGATGGATTAAGCACCTCCTCAGCTGCTTCTCACGTGAATGTCCTGTGGCTGTGGCCCTCCTGGGGTTGGGGATTCCACAGCCAGTTTGCGTGAGGGAGGATGGGTTCGCTGCCCCTGAGCAGAGGTTATGACACACTCAAACCTGCTCCCCCCACCTTGGCTGGGGGGGAAATCTGTGCAAACCTGCTCCCAGCAAATGGGTCTGTGGGCTATGGCCTCCCCCACTCCCAGCAAGGGAAGATTCTCAGCACAGATGCTGGGTTTGGCTTTCTTTTCCTCCAGCCTTTTTTACTTCTCCTCAGACCTGAAATGACTGAACAATAGGTTTCTCTTTATCTGATCTCAGCAGCTTAACTCTCAGTCCAAAGTTCCAGCCAGGAATCTTTAAGGAGGGGTGGGCTTCAGTGCCTTCTTTATACAGTTTTGCTATAATAAGGAAACTTCATAACAATGTTTGAGGCATGAACTATTTCAGTCTCGGACACCAGTGCAAAGCTAATCTCATTTTGTAATTCTTTTGCCATAGTTTTAGAGCTTATAAAATATGCTGTGTCCACCCGTATTTCATGTTTGAAGTGTAGAGCATCTGGGAATTCTAGTACTTTTCCCTCAAGTCTCTGCTACTACAACATTATTTCTTCAGGCCAAGAAAAATTGGAAAAATGTTTTCTCTGAAGACTGTCTACAGAACTATGAACACTGGCCAGAGTGGACAGGTCAAAAAATGGATCCATTTCCAAGGGCCACAGATTGGTTTATTTTCAGGCTAGCCTGGATCTGAGAACTTGAAATCTGAATTTTGATCCCCATGTGACAGTGCTGCATGCTGCCACCAGATTCTTGGGACAGAAATCTCACATTTCTAAAGACCATATGCTATTTTCTTTGGAGATTTTTCTATAGCTGGAAAATCTATTTCTGAACTTAATTAATACACTTTTTCCCTCAGCTACTTCCTGTGGGTTTTGAAAGAATATACCACGAAGTTCAGAAAGCAGCAGCAGCTTCTGTGCAACATCTGGTGTCCTTTAATTCAAATATTTATAGAAAGGCTTTAAGCATATAGGCCAATCCATATAGAATAACCACATTTTTTTCCTTACAGCAAAATACTTCACAAACCCTACTCACACTGATAGACAGTAGCTAAGAAATATACAATATGACATTCACATTCTTTAAAATTTCCAATTTTTTTTTGTGGGGGTTTTTTTTGGTTTTGTTTTGGGTTTTTTTGCACAGCCCATGCTCAATTTATTTTTCCTCCAGTATTTTCCAGTATATAAAACCTTATAGAAATACAGAGAATACAGAAAACAAAACTTAACAAAGAAATAGCTGTCTCTACAAGCAGGAAGAGACAGCTTCCCCCCACCCCCGTCCCTTGAATGTTTAATTAGATACCAGAATTGTACACCTTTATTCTAGACTCTACTGCTACTTCTTGTATTATTTTGCACTGCCTTTTTTTTATGCAAGAATGTACCAGTACTTTCTACAGGAATATTCTCCCTCCTTCAGTGTCCAACTGAGGCACTGCAAAGTGAACAAACCAACAGAGCAAGCCACACTTTGCAGTGAGAAGTTTTAAGTTACTGTGCTGATTGAGGCTAGGGTAGAGCTAATTTACTTCACAGTAGCTGGTGTGGGGCTGTATTTTGGATTTGTGCTGAACACAGGGTTGATAATACAGAGATGGTTTTGTTATTGCTGAGCAGGGCTTGCACAGAGCCAAGGCCTTTTCTGCTTTTCGTACTTCCATGCTGGCAAGGAAGTTGGGAGTGCATGAGAGGGTGGGAGGAGACACAGCCAGGACAGCTGACCCAAATTGACCAAAGGGATATTCCAGACCATATGACATCATGCTCAGTATATAAAGTTGGGGGAACAAGAAGGAAGTGGGGGTGGGGGGCGACATTTGGAGTGATGGTGATTGTCTTCCCAAGTCACCGTCACATGTGATGGGGCCCTGTTCCCTGGAGATGGCTGAACTCCTGCCTGCCCATGGGAAGCACCAAATTAATTCCTTGTTTTGCTTAGCGATTGTGCACAACTTTTGCTTTCTCTATTAAGCTGTCTTTATCTCAACCCATGAGTCTTCTGGCTTTTACCCTTCTGATTTTCTACCTGATCCTGCTGGAGCAGGAGTGAGTGAGTGGCTGCCTGGGGCTTGGTGTTGGCTGGGTCTAAACCATGACACTTATATACAGAACCACCTGAAGTCAGTCTCCTTAAACATTCTATCTTGGTAAATAATGCATTATTTCCACAAATAATATTAAAAATATGTATTCTCAAACACACACGTATGCCCCACATAAGGGAGACAAACTTGGCACAAAGTGGAAATGACTGTGAAGAGAACAGACATTACAAACTTGCTAAGATCCACCATGCAAGTTTTGAGATGCGCTAGAACAGGGGTCAGAAGGATAGAGTGGCTCTGAGAGCTGGCACCAGAGGGTAAAACAAAGAAACAGTGTGATGTAAACATCAGGCAGAAGCTATGTAGGTAGAACCTGCTTCTTACAATTCAGGCAATAAAGTAAGAATGAGAAACTGAGTGCCTCAGGTAAGATGCCTGAGACAGTAAAACTTCAGGATGAATTAAAGGGCAGAAACCTGTCATTAACTCAAGACTACAAAATGAAGACTTTTGACCATCACTTTATTCTGATTGATCTTCCTGTTCCAAGACAACTTTTGTTTGTACCTTCACTGCTGTAGTTATAATCAATAACAGGAAAGAGGTCATATTTCTATTCTTTAATTGACTTTCGCACAAAAGGTAATTGCCTCATTACAGGTCTCATCAGAAACAAGACTGTTAATAGAAGAGTATGCTCCTGTAAGGAAAACAACTAGAATTTCAGCTGGGTGACAGTGCTACCAAACTGGTAGTGTTTGGTGGCTCTGCAAGCCCATTATTTAAAATAATGACATTCAAATGGAGATAGTCAGAAACCCCACTGACAAGTATGCAGTACCTGGCAAAACTCATGACACAGAAAGCAACCTCAGAGAATGTCATACTAGTTTCTAAACTATCTAGAAGTGCAATTTAATGTTAAGTGTTAACAACAGCCTAATTTTAAGCAAAAAAAAGAGACAATGCTAACTAGAGTAAGCATAATAATAAAATAACACCCAGTTCTGGGTGAAAGCAAGATGTCATTGCAATACTCTTTGTAGCAGCTTAGGAGAAGAGTTCTCTATTAAAAACAGCAAAAAACAAACAAACAACTAGAAAACCTGTTAATCCACATGTTCTTTACAGAACTCTAACTAGTTACAGCTGTCCTTCATAATAGCAGATGTGATTAATGTGAAGTCACAGGGTGGTTGAAGGTGCCAAATCATGGCTGCCACCCAAGTCCGTACCATGACCTCATACTACTTTGGAATAAGACGCTTGAGAGAAATTACTTTCTGACCATGAAATGCAGCTACTTCTCCCTCTTGCTTTATGTCTGTAAGATCAGAGCATGTGATTTGTGGCCATCAGACACTGTGAAGATTTTGGTATGAGAGGCAACTGGTTAATGGTATCACTCATGGCAGCATTGCTGTCTCTCGACTCCTGACAGCAAGAGGTTGGTTGTTGATTGTGTCTCACCTTAATAATGAGATGATGAGTTTATTGACTTATCATCTGCCAAAACCTGTCAGATTTATTATAATCTATAACTTTGTTTTCACTCATGCTTTAACGATTTTTAACATAACACCAAAATGATGGTACAAGTGGTACGAAGTAGCAGTTATAAAAGCTTAATAACAAGACAGGTAAGAAGTTCTTACAGATTCTTTATGGATCTCAGGAAATCATCCCAAGTTTCAGCAGAATTTTTTTTTAATTGGATGAGATATAATTTTTTTAATAGGCTGATAAAATATTTGCATTTGAAGCTGAAAATATGCCTTAACAGATCTAAAACCTTTGCAAAAACTCATCAAGACAAGGTTTTGTGATAGAACAACAGAACTATAACGGAACAATTTCTTACAAAACATCAATATATGCAAGTAGACTTGTTTGTTATTCTTTTCAATGCTTGGCACAGTTTATATTAATTAATATTGTTTTCCATTATTGTGGTAATTCAATCATGAAAATATTTGGATATTTACTTATATTTATCTTGAAAGCTGTGGTGGGTTGACCTTGGCTGGATGCCAGGTGCCCAGTGAAGCTGCTTTATCACTCCCCTCCTCAGCAGCACAAGGGAGAGAAAATACAATGAAAGACTCTTGGGCTGAGATAAGGACAAGGAGAGATCACTCATCAATTACTACAATGGGCAAAACAGATTCAACTTGGGAAGTATTAATATGATTTATTGCCAATCAAAGAAGACTATGATAATGAGAACTAAAAACTAAATCTTAGAACACGTTCCCTTCACCCCTTCCTTCTTCCCAGGTTCAACTTCACTTGCAATTTTCTCTACCTCCTCCACCCCAGTGGCACAGAGAGATAGGGAATGCGGTCTATTCATCACACATTGTCTCTGCCACTCCTTCCTCAGCACCAGTGCCTGAAGCACCTCCTCCCCTCCTTCTTCACTGACCTTGGTGTCTGCAGGGCTCTTTCTCCCAAATATTCTCACTCCTCTCTTCCCTGGCTACAATTGCTCCTGTGCATTCCCCCCTATTTCGTCTAAACTCTGTTATCCCAGAGGCACTGCCACCATCACTGATGGGCTCAGCCTTGGCCAGTGGTGGCTCCATCCTCGAACTGGCTAGCACTGGCTCCATCAGACACCGGGGAAGCTTCTGGCAGCTTCTCCAAGAAGCTGCCCCTATAGTCAACTGCTCCACCACATTCTTGCCATGCAAACCCAACACACAAACATTACGAAGAACATTATGAAACTTAAGACCCATGGCAACATGGGGTTCTCTGGACAATCATTTTGCTCATATGTAGAACTGCATACAGTAGAAGGCAGAAGTCTGGAAAATCTAGCTGAGCTTGCATTGCCAGCAGTAGTCTGACTCAGCTCACCACTGCCTACCACAGACTTTGGAATCCAGCATCACCGAAGAGCAGGAGATTCTTCTAAATACTACCAAGGTACTTATATTGCTCTAATTTTATTTGAATGTTTGGACCAAAGCTATCCTTTTCCCATTAGATTTGTTCACTTAGATTCACATTCATTTCCACATTAAGTTTGGCTTGTCTTTTTTAAAAAAGAAGTCTGACGTACATGTTTCTATCATTCCTCCTCTTCTTTTAAAGTAAGAGCTCCAAAACAGGTCATAGATTCAAATGAAAATAGATTTCTTGCTGTTCTTTACTACATGTGTGATAAAAAATACCTACTATCCAAGCATTTAAAGGAAGTTTAAAGGCCCTTTAAAAAGCCAAACACTTTACAAGTGCTAGATGACTGTATTTAGTAAGAGTATAAAAGAGTCAACAGGGTTTCTTTGGACTAACCTGAGACAATTCATTTAGCCAACCAAGGAAGTGTGAAGTGAATGCTTTTTTTTTTGATTCGGAAACAGTCAAAGAAAAATTGAGTGTTTCAGCCCAAACTACCAAAGTGATCTACAGCAGAGCCTGGCATAAACCCCAGACCTGCCCAAGTACAAATTATGTACTTAATCTTCTACAATTCTTTCCTTCTTCTCTTTATGCAAAAAAAAAAAAAAATTCCTATGATTGTTTCAATAAATAAAAGTCAGAGGAAAAAAAATCAGGATTAAAGTAGGCATGGATTCTTAATTATTTCCTCATGGAGAACAGGGTCAGCTCTAGGTGTAAGTGGAAATAGCAAGATTGGGAAAACTCAACTGCTTCTAACTCATCTTCACTTTTTCCAAGGCTAGTAAGACTATGTGTCTATAATCCTGTCAGTTTGGCATCCCACACAAACAATGCACACATTTAAAAAAGAAACAACTTCTTAAGGTAATGAGAAAGCACCTAAAGTGAGCACTGTGACAACTCCTCCTCCAGTTGTGGCAGTCTAATTCATGCCAACACTGGCCTTTAAGAAAACCTAGCAGCATGCTGAACATTACTGTATGCTATGGACAAATGTACACAAATTCCGAGTGGAAAACAGTTGTGAAGGGAGTGCTCCCTATGTTAAAGTCTAAAAAAAACTATTAAGAAATATCAGTAATTTAAAAATAAAAATATTACATAATTTAAATTGTACATCCAGGACCAGGATAAAATACGTGCAGTTCTGACTTTTACAAATGTAAAATCAAACAAAAATAAAATGTAGCAGAGAGAGGCTACATGTTTTTGCCTTTTTTATATAGTTTTCTAGAAGATACATGTATTTCATATATTTTGACGTTTGAACAGTTGAGGCACAGTATCACTACAAAATATGTATGTCTTGCCAAACTGAATAAACAGTTTTGGGGGACAGCATAGTGAACTAGATGCCACTAAAAAAACACCCAAAACCCACATAAGAAAAACCAAGCAAACATCCCAACCTACAAAAGGCAAGAAACGATCATATTGAGAAATTAAACTGGAAAGCGAAATAAGATTAATTAGAAACTCTGAAACAAAAGATGTACTTCAGGGGGAATAGAAACAAAATACATCTCTGATAACAGGCAGTAGCTGTGAGAAAGAGTAAGTTCTTTGTCACAAAATTAGTATAGTCTTAAGAGAAGATACTGAAATTTGCAGGAAATGTCATATACAAATTAGTTTGACACCAACTATACATTAGATCTGAAACCACAATTGGTTCAGAAGTTTGGGGAATTTGTAACTGGCCATCTAGAATGAGGTCTGAAAACTGAAAGCAGGCAGTTGTTTATTAACTCTGAATAGGGAGTTAAGCTGGCTAATATCAAAACGAAATTTGAAAGAACCATTCTTTGGAAAAAACTTAAAAATTGATTTATACTTATTTGTTACAGAAAAGAGAGCAGAAACACAAAGGAGACCAATAACACTCAGGCAGTGCTGTAAACAGAGCAGTAAAGAGAATTCTGACTTCACTTTAACCTGAATACATCTGAACTCCCATGATTCAGCTGTGCACCATGGGCTTGTCCAAAGATTGAGTGGAGCACATGGTAGCAACTAAATTGGTGTGATACATGGATGAACTCCGTATTAATAAAATTATTATAATGGGCCAAAAATTTCAAAATATTCTGTCTTGGATGAACCACAGACGTTTTAGAATTGAGATATCCACCACTCTCCCTATGACGTCAATTCGTTGAGAAAACTCTGTACCCAGCTATCAGGGATGTAATCTTCAGACATCCTTTCACTCTAAAACAGATGCTCAAACCTCAAATTATCACTTGTCAGATGCACCATAAGCATAAGCACATACGAAATTAAGTTTATAGCAGAGAAAGTAGATGTAATTGAGTTCTTTAAAACAGATGCAACATTTCAAAACTAGCTAACATTTTAAAAACAAACTCCAATTTAATCAGGTGTATTTTAGATAATTTATAATATAAAGGGGAAAAAAAAAAAATTATCCCTGCAAACAAATCCTGTCTTGCTCAGACCTTTACATTTACAAGCATTACCACCAGGGAACACACCTATACATAAAGTATTGCCAGGTCAATATCTTCAGCTGAAACTCTCAGGAGAGGCGTATTTCTGTTCAAAGCAGTTGAAGGAACTAAATGTGAGAGCCAGGGATCTGGAGGCACAGACAATTTAAAAGACTTCACAAGCACTGCACACACTGACCAGGGTTAGGCCATGTTATAATACGCTACTCAAAACAGGACAGCATTTCTTGGCACATCACGTTGCAATTTGTGTGCACCATTGAAAACAGATTTTTTTTTTTAATGTATATGTCTTTCAGACTTTTTGTGAAAAAGACAATGGAAATACAAATTCAGTTCACTGAAAAATTGTTAAAACATCTAAGATAAACATGCCAATTCTTTGACATGAAAATGTAGATTTTCCATCATTAAGTCTATTGACTTAATGCATTCGAGACTTACTCTAATGATAAACACACGTCAGATATACATGTAAGCCCTGATATTACTTGAGCACATCAGCAGAGAACGGATGTAAAACAGATGGAAATCCTGGTTGTTCAGATTTTATAGCAAGTATTTCACTATATGGCACACAGAACCTTTGTGCTTGGAGGCTCTTGGGCATCTTCTAGGCCATTACATTATTATTACTTAACTCTGGCATGCAGTTTTCCTAATGTGTAACCACTGAACCATTCCAATCGTTTGGCACTTCTTGAATTCCAAACCCAAGAAAAACTAGTTGCCCCTTGAAATTTAATGTTGTTATACTTCCACTAAGTCACTAGTTACCTCCAGTTTCCCATACTTTGTCTTACCTACCTATATTGTCTTAGAAGTGCAATGTGCTGTAAACTTACGCTGTCATTTTACCAAGCTGTGCCTTTTTAATGTAGATGGTCTTAGCAGTTACATTCACTGGCATCCCAATAGATGAGATTTTTTTTTTAAATAGAATTCCAATAATTCAGGAACACCTAATTTTTCTCCTTCTACAGTTAAGTTTTCAAAAGTTCAAGGAATGCTGGCTCTAGCACTTTTCTTCTAGTTTTCCAGTGTTAACAACAGACTGATGGGCCTCATAATGAACTGAAAGAGCCCACTTAATTCCATAACTTTGTTTTTAGTTTTAGTTTGTGTTGTTGTTGTTGTTTGTAGTTTGTTGTGGTTTTTTTTTAGTTTTTGATTTTTATAAGTATCAATTCCTTAGTACTGAGTTAGGCACTTTAAAAACTTATCTGAATAGGAGAGAAGGGAAAAAATCAGACTGATATTGTACTTTAGTTTTACATGATATATAATGAAAAACTGATAGAGTTTTATTCGTAAAAATAAAAGGAGCATAAGACAGCAGCAGCTGTTTTTCATTTTTAAAAATATCAGGAATGTCAGATGTTTTTTTCTGATTTTGCAATGCAATTCTGAGTCACACCACAAAGCAAATATACAGAGCTTTTCCAGTTAATAACGCACAAGGAACCATTAGTCTTTAACATAAGTAATTACACTTGTTTATGTAACATTAAAGACTTAACACTTCAAGTTCTCTAAGCAAGAAATCAAAATAATGTTTAAACTCATGTATTTATGTTATGAACTTATGTTCTCTCTCCTTGCACTTCTCCTCTAGATAGGAGTGCATTCACTTGGGACACTATCATAGAGTGCCAACTCTACTGTGCTTCTCAAAACAAGATCAAGAAGTAATAAACTATGGCCCTTCTTCCCTCAAGGGTACACTGATCTTTATGTCACACATCGCCCCCACAAACCTTCCTGTTGGAAGTTAATGCTCCTAAAACCATCAACATGAACCTTGGTCAAAATTGCTCAATGAGTATCAGTTCTCAGAGGATTTACAGATAGATGACAGGACGGAGGAAACATTTTGCTTTGTCATTTGGTTGCGCAGATCCAGTTTTCTGCCCGTTCATGTGGATCAGCTTTACAAACTGATTACTTTCCCTATGGATACATTAAAGATACAATTCAAAGACTCTGTCTTTAGTACCCACATGAATTAGGAATAACTGAAAACTCTCTCTCTTATTATCTGTCCTAAATTTGTAGCTTCTCTAATCTCATTCAATGCTTTCTGTTCACCATCATCACTGTGACTGAAGCCTGTAGCACATTACTGGTATCAAGCTTTTGTGAGAGTTGGAACTTCCACTAAAGACACTTTTTAGTGCTTTTCTTTTCCAGCAATACATTTCAGCTGTTAGACTTAAACTACAGTGCTTCACAGAAAGGCACTACTCTCATATTATCTATATTATCTGTGATGACAACACATGTCATCTAGTTGATTAGTCTAGATGAAATTCTAGTTTCCCTCCACTATCATTTTTGGTGCAAGGGTTAATATGGAAGCATTCAAAATTTCCACTCTTTCCCTGTAGCTTAGTATTGGAGGTGTCAATCAACTGGTACTCTAACCAGTCTGATTTACCTTCATTGTTTATTGGATCAAGCTGTTCTGTCCTTGGCCTTTAAGAGACATCTGGAAAAGCAGCCACATGTTCCCTGTATGTCATGTCATTAATTTGATGTTCCTCCATGCATATCACCTTCCTTTATGTCCTTTAAAATTTTCAGTGCCAAGAACCCAGTGCAATGATAATTATGCTGCAGGTCATCTTTCATGTCCAGATTTTACTGGCCCCAAAAGTACTCCAAATACATAAGTGTCTCATTTTTATACCATACACCCATCCATGAATTGATATTCTGCCTCATAGGCATTGTATGTGAGTTTGAAAAATATTCTGGAGAAGGAGATTGTGGACATCACTAACTTCCTTTAATTAAAAAAAAACCCAGCAAAACAACAAAAAGCAAACCAAAACAAAAAAAAATTTGCCAAACCAACCACCATACCTTGAGAACCTCTTGTTACGCTACAGTTTTTTCCTATGTTTTCTTCAAGTAAAGCATAGAAACAAGTCTGCTTCTAATATTTTCCTCTATTGTTCCCATGACAGCTGATATCCAGGAAGATATTTATCACACATCACTCAAATACTCATTTAAAATAGGAATGAAAAGTAGTGAGTTGCTTGTCTTTCATGAGTGGTGTGATATAAAACTTTCTGGGACTGAAGAAGCCATGTGCATGAGCCGCACCATGCATCACAACATTACGACCACAGGCATATCCAACTTTAAAAGTACAGCTTTTCCCACCCATCTTTTTGTCCATTTATGCTCTCACAAGCATATTCATTGTGTTTGAATTACCTGGTGATGCAACCCAAATATCACTCACAAAAATGTGAATCAAATTCTTCTGAGCTTTACTGACAATAATATGCTTGCTCACATTCTGGTCTGGCACACCAAGTAAGTGAAATGAGCATATTTAAATCAAAGGCAATCACACCACTTCTGAGTTCAAGACTTGTCTAGGGACAGGACTGTACTTTAATAAACTTGAGCAGTTCAGCCAGGCAACAAAATTAAGAAATACAGCCTCACAGGAATGCAAATGAGTGGTAGAAAGATTCTTGGACTAGCAATTTAAAATTTGAAAGGAGGCAGCCCTTTTGTGTCAAGAGATAAACAACATCTCTGTGAAACACTGCCAAAGTTACTAGCAGTTTATTTCAATACTGAATTGACAAGAAGATTCTTTCCAGAATGAAAAAAAATTAAAGCTGTAGTCAAACTCAGCTCATTGCAATTGCTACTCTGCTGTTGAAGATGATGGTAACTTTGGTCTAGTTGACCTCCTTGCTCTCAAACAGTGGCACTACAGTGGCATGTATATGGCAGGCTAGTTTGAATGCAAAGAGGCTACTGGAGAAGAGATCTATGAATTGTACCAGAGAAAGTAAGGGGAAGAGTGTAGTGGAGGGAAGGAATGGATAACCAAAGGTGGGAGTGAAATGGACAGAACCTAGTACAAGCCTGTACTCTCCCATTGGAAGCCTGGGGAGGGATTGATACTGGCTGGGTTAGCAGACAGCTGGACAACTGCATAGCAAAGTAGGTGGGAGAAGACTGGAGAAAGATTTGTCAAAAATCAACAGACTTAGTTTTATGCTGACATAAAACTTCAGTTGCAGCTATAGTAAAGGATTCAGTTCTCTAAAATACAGCCTGGTAAATGCAAAAGCCATGCTAAACAGCTTGCAGTTCAAGTGATCAAATTTGGAAGATGAGGAACTTTCAGGAAAAGAGAACAAAGAACAATCAGTCACACAGAGAAAGTATTTACATCTGAATGTGATATTCATCAATGAATGCAAAATTCTTCACTTCATCAGTAGCCTTAGGAAGACCACAGACATTCCTGTTTAACATTAACATCTGGTGTTTGACATGGAAAATTCTCAGGAAACAGTGGCTTCATACATTCAGTGTAACTTCCATTCAAAGTGAGTCAAAATACTCACAACAAAAAGAATTCAACTCTGCAACACTGATTCCCAGCATCAAGACAATTATTTTAGTCTGATGCAGGAAATGGTATTATTAAATCAATGCAACACATTTCCAAAAATTATAACACGTTGACAGATGTATCGATTACAGAGAGAAAAGTGTATCTGGCATTTAATATGCAACTGAATATCTATTGACTCATAGTGAAATAAGAAGGGAAGGAAACATTTCAACATGTAGAAAAATAAATTGAATATCATTATTTTACTTTTTCAGCATAAACACATTGTTGGAGAATGGAAACATCCACGCACCCATAAGGCAATACATTCCTTCTGGAGAAAAAGGAAGTAGGTTAACAATTATTCCAATAATTCATACTAACAGAAGTGGGAGAGGAGTGAGATAGAGAATGTCAATGAAGTCTAGATAGGTAATCAGCAAGCTATTTAATCATCAGAGTGTAACAACCAGACTTTACATAAAAAGGAGAATTAAGTTTTTCAAGGGTTCCTCAAAACCACCATCCATTTGCCCACACATAGCCAAAATCAAACCAGAAACCTGCAAAGTATTAATGGTAAGCATATGATACAAAACTTACGGACTATCACGTCACTATTACACAGAAAATTGATTCATACAATAGTGTTGTCCCTACAGTTTATGTACTTCAAACCAAATATTTCCATAAGCAATATTAAAAATCCACGTACATAATAACCTACTGTTAAAGAAACAAACAACAGAAACAGAAGTTTTACATTAATAATAACATCTATCCCAATTAGTATGTTTGTGTTGTGAGTAGAATACTTCAGGAGGGCTGGGGGGAGGAAAAGGGAGGAGGTTGTGGAAAAATCCTCCAAACCCCAAACGAAACACAGCAACTATTTTGTGTCTGATCCAAAGCCTTTGAAGCTAACAGCAAATCTTCAATTAAAATGCAAAAGACCCCTTTTAGGGGCCCTTTTTACGATTTAATGCATTTCCTCGGATTAAATCTACAGTGAAGACAGAGAGGTTTTTTTAGATATTTTCCACAAGGAAGTACATTTTTAAAATAAATGAAGGCAAAGATCACAAGTGTACATTTAGGATTGTCAGCTAAAAGAGAAACCTTTATATTTTTCAAAATTAGGAAATATAGATATGGTTGTTCCTCTATGATGTGAATGTGTTTAATCAAAAATTCTACTTGAATTTACTTCAGAAATTACATCTTTCTTTCCCTGCCACAAACTTCAAAAGTACTAGGAGTATTAGTTTTAAAATTTCCTTAATAAGTGTGTTCAGTAGAACAATGTCTTGTATATTCCTTCAGCAAGAATGGTATCTTGTATCCATCTAGTGAGATACTCTGGGAAACCTGATGCTTCAATTAATTACTTACTGTTAATTAATGCCTCAAAGCTAGCAGCCTTTAATAAATGGCCTTTCACAAATTGCCTTTCACATGCTGTTGGTGTGAAAAATGTTATCAATATAAATCTAAAAAGAAGAATTAAACCAAAACAAGCACTGTGACTACTCCACCTGTGCTCTTTTTTTGGTTGCTGATGAGAGAGAGGTTGTGGATTGACAGACTAATGTCGGGCCATTACCTGCATAGTTTAAAAAGCATATGAATCTGAGAAATGCTATTTTGAAAATGTGATTGAAACACACTTTTGAAAGAAATAATTTTGAAAGTTAATACATAATCAGCTCTTTAACTTCGTCCTTCTTCTTCCTGTCTGTCCTTGACAGAAACACCTGTCTACCTGTTTCTCATGTCCTTTTTGACCAAGGACTTCCTTAGTCCTGCAACTGAGATCCAGTCAATTCAAAGAGAAGTTTGGGAGATGAAACAGGGTCTTCTAACACGTGAATCAGTCGAAGTCTTGTTTGATAGATTACAGAAAACCTTTTCATATTACTGTTAGTATTTTGGTTGGTTCCCCATCCCAAATTAAGCCATACAGGTGAAGTGCCAGAGATTCTAAATTCACTCATGCCAGAACTTTTAACTGTAATATATCAGTCTTTGGGCATCTGTTAAAAGTATCTGGACCAGAAGTCACGCAGCACTAATGCCAACCTTCCAAAATCATGCTAAGCCTAGCTGTCCTCATCAAGCAGCTTAGATTTTAAATGATCAAACTCATACTGTGCACCCGGTTGCTCAGCCAAATCCTGGCATGTCTCCCTATGGCTGTGCATGAGCTGCCTGAGATCCTGTTACTAAAGTCTTTGAATTCCTTTTAAATTCCAAACAAGACAAAGTTGGTTCCTGTACATGAAGCAATCTAAAATAAGCTCGCCAGACCTTAAATTAGGGGTGGGGGAAGCTTCTAAGAGCTACTAATGACTTACATTTCTGGTCTACAAAAAATTTCTCAACACATTCAGAAACTGTGGCAAGCTTTTCAGTAATCTTGAGACTCAGAGGAACGTGGCACGGCCCCAAAAAAACTTTGAGGATCATAATATACTCAAAATTTGCTGTGCAGAATCCTCTTTGCAGACAAGCATGTGCACGATTCAAACACAACAGGATTTGAGCAATGGGTGGAAATACAAGACTTGGTAGGAAAAGGTGATGTTCTTCTGAAGGATCACAAACTAAAGATCAGTGTAAAAAAGGGAAAACTATGCTCCTAAGGTTATGTGAAGATTGCATCTGGAAGCAAAAAATACAGGTGGTATTAATCATCTGTGAGTGTTTGCTGGTATTTCTGCAAGTCAGAAGCATGTGCTCAATTCAATCTCTGACAATAATGTATATTGGTACTACATTTTTCACTCCACGAAAAAGACAATAGTTCACTTCAGTTTCAATCCTGCTCCCCAAAATTGGAAAGTCACTGAATTTTGAAGCACATAGACTTTATTCTTTAGAAAAAATAAGAAGTACTTTGACTACAGGCAAGATGACATATCACTGCTTGCAGTAGAGTCCCACTATGCAGGAGCAGAATTCTGTCATTCTCAAGTGTTTAAAACAGAGACTTTTTTTCTCATGTGCCAAAGACTCACTGGAAGAAAAGCGAAATGAGATGCTACAATAAGTTAGTCAATACCTGCTAGCATTAGTGCAAAGGCAACAAAAGCAGCTGCAGTCATGATGAAGATGTTCACAGGTGGACCAATGTCCTCTATTCTGGAGACACAGCCCAGATTATATATTTTCTAATACTGGAAAAACATGAATACATATTACCTTATCTACCCTGCCTATCTTAACCTATCTAAATTACCTTAAATCTATGTTAGTAGCAAGTTGAAGATAACAGTGAAGATCTTTGTCAGTTCCCAATTCAGTTTTCTGCTTGTAATGAACAGCATTATTAGGATTAGCTTTCAATTTATAAATTCTATGTGCTGGAGCACAACACTGATGAACCAAGCTTCCCATAACAGTCCAGGAACACATGCTGTGTGGAACATTCAAAATGCCATCACAGCTGCAAATATGAGATTAAAATTTTGAGCTCTTATGACATGTTTTTTCTGATTTTACTGATGTCTGTCAAATATATTTGTGGCAGACAATGCACAACTATGTACAGAAAGCACACAAAGACTTACACAAAACCTAGAAAACACAGGTTCTGTATTTAAACACCTGTAAATAGAAACAACAATATACAGCCTAGTCGAAGTTGCATGGTAACATTTATTACAATTTTTACAATAGAATTTATCACCTGTTCGTAACAATGGTGCCAGCTACAACAATATTCAAATAGATTAAAAGAATCTCAGCAGATGTGCACAAAGAACTGTTCACCTGCTGCTTCTTGTAATGCTTTTATAAAAAGGCTTATGTCATGGGGCTGGTGACTCTTGCTAACTCTCTCTGCAACTATCATAAATCTGATCTGCTTATCAGCAACCATCAATACAGCCATATTGACAGCTAAATCATAGGAACCCACAGTAAACTGCCACTTGCTAAACACTTAGCACAGTTTTATTGTACTTGACTGAAATGTATGCGAACTCTTTTTAATAGAAAAGTACGCTTAACTTATTCTGAAAAATATTGGGGAAGCAATAATGGAACACAAAATCTCAGTGAGCAGAAGCAATTAAACAAGTATCTTGACCTAAAGCAATTAAACAACTATCTTAAACTTGTACCTTGACCACTATGCAAAACTAATATTCAGCATTCCACAGTGAATTAAAAACAGATTGCCTTTTGTCAATGAAAACAAACCTATTCTGAAAATGAAAACAGCCACAGGATGTTTTCCTTCAAATATTTTGAAACTTAAGTTAGTGAAAAGGTAAACAGTGTGGTCTGCATTTCATGAGACTACAGAATATTGCTAGAGATAGAAAATTTTGTTTTATTTATTGTATGTTTAATAACTAACGGTGGCAAGATAAAGAAATAAAATACTGGAAAATTAACTTCTGTGAAAGCACAGAAGGGATGCCTTCTTTAGTTGGAGATTTGCTATGACCAACCATAAGCAATCAATAAAGTTACGATGGCACAGTCACCACTTGTCAACACTACTGTAATAATTAATTGCACATATTCTTCTACTGCTGCGAGGTTAAAAACAGTCTACGGGTTTTAGAATGCATCAGCATCCATCCATAAACTTGATTTGAAATGTAAATTCCATCCACTACGAAGTGTGAAATTAACACACTTCCATACCCGTCAAAAACAGGACCAGCAGCAGAAAGTAACAGAAACAACAGATCAAAACCCCCAAACAATTCCATTAAGATATCTGTATGACAGAATTTCAACAATTAAAGCTATACTAAAACCTATTTTAAGACTATAAGTAAATATGAAAAGCACGCCATCAGTCATGTCTATGAATATATAAAAAATAATGGGGTGAAATAAACCAGTAAGATTAATTAAGTTCCTTCAGCATCCTTGGCAATAAAATCGCCAACTTAGAAAATAAAATTCTAACTGTAAACCTATAAACTCCTTTAAAACAATAGCATCAATTATTTAATTTTTGGGGCTCCTACACTTTATGAAATCAGCATAAGCCTGATGCATTTGAAATCTTGGCAGAAGAGTCTCCTATGGTTAAGCGACAAAATGTCACTTTGAATTTAGTATCCCCCTTCAAGAATGAAATCCCTCTCCAAGTGTCCTTACACACCCAGAATCTTCACTTCTGCACCATTTCTAACATTACAGTAACCAGCTTCTGTCTACCTCACCCTCACACTGGAAAATCTTGGTCAAATAAATTTAAAAGAAGAATGCTTTTTAGCTTCATGTCAGTGTAACTGTGACCTATTCCTCACTCTCCTCTGTCACTAAGAGAAGGAAAAACAGTTAAGATGCTTCTATGCAAACACTTCTCTAGAAATACCAAATTCCTATGATATTTTCCTATTAACTTGATTTTGCTGACATGAAACATTGAAAAACTTGCTGTCCACTATGCTAATAACTAAACTACATCACACATGATTATAATATGCAACAGCAGAGTTATATGACAAACTAATGATGCCATTGCAGGAGTAAACGACCCAATTCTACATTAAAACTTAGCCTGTGTACTATAAACATTTCAAGTTTCAGCCTTTCAGTGGACTACCCACAGGAATTTATGATAAAGTGAAAGAAAGCATAAAAATTCACATACTGAAATTTTTAAATTCAGAACTGCTTTCAGGCATCACTAATGCAGCACATCTTTTGAAATGGTACTGTTCCCAATCTCAGCTGCTTACTTCAACAAGCTTCTTCCCACTTCTATGTCTTTACTTCATTTCTTACACACATCACTAGTCAGACAGTTAATATTTAATAATGTACCATCAGCAGGCTTTGAGAGAAACGTTACACTGAAACTAATGAGCCACAGGGGTGTTAAAATTCCACCTTTATTTCAAGCTAAGTTTGTCACGTTTTGTTTACATGTGGAAACTTCTCTCTGCATTTAAAAGTACTGAGAGCCTTTTTCCAACTGTTGTTGAAAGCTTAAGATTATTTACACTAATTGAACTATGTATATACATTATATAAACAAAACAAATCTGTTTATAAGAAATCACTACTATGCTTCCTGCTATTCTGTTCCAATTACTAGGGACTAGCCCACCAGACTATATGACAAACCACTTGTACTAAACAGCTATTCATTTTCCTGTAGATATGTCCCAGTGGATTAAGTTCCTCAGAAAAGGAATATCTACAATGAAGATACAATACAACAGACAGAACACACTGTGCAAAATCTATGTACTACCAACCACACATGCATATTTTCACTCTCAGAGAAGCAGGGGAAGGAAAACAAAAACCAGCAAGTCCTACCTTTCTGCAGACACTTTCAAAATTTACTTCTGTCCCAAGAGCAAGTCTGGTAACTTCATCTGGTTTTATTTCCTGTAGATGAAAGATGCGTTTATTCTTCTTATGATCAGACTCTATGAAGTCTTTCTAAAGTTCACCTCCCCGATCCCTTAAAGGAAGAAAACCAGTTTGTTATATGGAGACGTTTTTGGCACGTATGTAAACACCACATTTATACTGACTTTTCCAAAACACTACTTATAGCTAATCTGACTGCATCTACCACTGCTGAAGGCAAGAGGGATTTTTCAACAGCAAAGTACACATCAGGGTGGTTTTATTTACAGAAACATTTCAATTCCCCATATTGTGTTACTACAAATAAACTTCGGAAGGCTTTAAACTCCTGACTTATCTTAGACTCTGAAGTTATATCAAAATTCATCAACTTATATAAGTTTAATACAATGAAAATTGAAAAGAAAAAAATGTTATCTCTTTTCTAAACAGACTGACTACACATGCAGTTTGCATTCCTGGACTTAAGCATTTCCATTGGCAGCTGAAATAGAGGAATGAAAATCCTGGACAAGTGGATTTTGTTAAAAGCTGAATATTTTATGAAACATGCCCCCATGACAGATTTCTTGCTATTTTAAGACATGTCCTTTATGTAGGTTGTATTACAAAATGCCCTATTAACCTCATCAACTGAATTAACTGAATATTATTTTCCTCCTAGAGCAGTGCAACAAAAAATCATGTTACATACCAGTTGTTTCCCAGATTGCCATTTCAAAAGCAGTTTAACTACTCTTATTCAGGACCCAAACAGTTTCCACACATCCTGAAAAATTAAAACTCTGTACAAAGTAACTAAGTTATTCTGATAGCTTTCATGTTCAACAACTATATTGTATTTGTTAATTTCTTTTTTCCTCTGCTGAACCATCCTTGAAACCTATTCCAATACCTTCATTTTAAATTCTGCTCCACTGTTCAGTTCCATATTCTACCCCTCTTCTGTCCTAAATCTGGAGCAGTCTGTATACTTCCTTAGATGTTATTTCAGTAACAATCAAGTAGCTTACCTTCTTATAGAAGGTCATACATTCCATCTCGAAATCTTATGTTTTCCTTCCTTCTATACTTAATATACCTTACAGAGAACTGCGTTTTATCTAGACCTTTAAGGTGTTGCATGAATCCCATATGTCTTAAAACTATAAACAATTATCTAGTAATGGAAAAAAACTAACAAAATTAAATTAACAAGAACAAAAACCAATCTCTTTTTGTGAATGTCAGAAGAGCTTCCTGACAATGAGATCCAGAACTCTGCAAAATCGTCTCCCAAAGGTATTAGTGAAAGCTCAATCACTTAGAGGACAGAATCCACACTGGAAAAACACCGGTAGATGTAGGAAAGAATCTTCTACTGGCAGATGAACAGTTAGATGACCTAATAGCGATGAAAAAGACCTATGATTCAGTTTTCCGTGACTTTCTGAAGTGTTCCACAGATGGTGAAAGTAAGACACATTGGTTAAGTGACATGCCTACTGTTATATAGCAGGTTGGGGGTTAAGAATGAAGCTCTGGAACCCAGTATTATTCATTAAATCAAGCTGTTGGTTTATTAAAAAACAACAAAAAAAAGATAATTCCTATGATGTTCATCCCAAATAAAACTGCCTATTTCCTGTCTCCTTAGGATATAAATGCAGCAACTGGGTTCAGGGCAGAGGCAGACGAACTTCAGCAATCCCTCCATGAGAATGTCAAAAGTTTAATTTTGATATGAGAATATTGCAGAATTCCCAAAACACTGCAGAATCATCAATGATACTGGAGAATGAATTACAGTTTGGAAGGTGAAGTCATGAATGCCTCACTGAAACGCCTAGGATACAAAATGAGGCCAAGAACCTTCTGTTAAAGCTTAAACCCCCAAATTTATAAATCACCTCCTTGACTTCTCTTAGATTTAAGGCAAACCAAGCATTTTTTACTTAAATATTCAGCCACAGGATCCTGGTTTCGTAAAGTAGACATGTGAGTCGAATTACTGTAATAAATAGATCTTTATTCTGTTTCTATTAATGGTCAGCAGCCGACAATAAAATAGAAAAAGGATATGGTGGTATTTTTCCCAGCACAGTTTTCTCAACTTTGAGAAGCACATAGCTCCAGAACTCCTGACTCACAAAGAAAACCTTTGTATGCAATATCTTTTATGGAACCCTCTTTCACCAATTATGCTAAGGGATGCTGTTAATGGCTGCCACTTCTAGCATCTCTGAGACCAGTCCAGAGATTCCTCCTGCTCTGCTGCTGCAGACCAGCCCGATGTATCCAGAGACCCGGAGGTGTCTGTCCCAAGCAGTTGCTTTCTTACTGACAGGTTCAACCAGTAATGAAGCTCAGTTATGTAGCATGTAGCATTCTCAGGACTCACACGAACTTCCATACAGCCAGCCAAGACCTCTTCCTCCTTTTCTGATCAGGACTGACGCTCACAAGTGAGAGTATGCCACCCCCATTCCCTCAAAATTCACAAACCCATGAGCATTCATGGATCCCTCAGTATTAGCACAGTATATCCTTCTGTCCATCCAATACCCCTCTGCCTGGGTCCATTGCTCTTGCATCTCTCTCATGGGCCTCCTACTTGCTGGCTGGCAGCAAGTCATTAGCAGGCAGATGCATTGACTCACACTCATCTTACAGACACCTCACGCTCACAGGTCCTTCCCAATACCAGCAAGGGCCCTCTACCCACCTGATACCCCTTCCCAGATCATGGAACCGCAGTAACACAGAATGGTTTGGGTTAGAAGGGACCTTAAAGATCCTCTACGTCCAACCCCCTGACACCTTACACTGGACCAGGTTGTGCAGGGCCCCACCCAACTGCCTTGAACACTCACAGGGATGGGGCATCCACAGTAGCTCTGGGCAATCTGAGTGCCAGGCCCCACCTGGTGCCAGTGCCTCATCACTCTCAGAGTGAAGAATTTCTTCCTAATATCCAATCCTAACCTACTCTCAGTTTAAAGCTATTATGCCATGTCCTATCACTATATGCCCTTATAAAAAGTCCCTCTTCCACACACTGCTACTCCAGCTTGAGGTTTGCTAGTGAATTGCACACGCCAAAGAGACACACACAAGGGTTCAAAGCACATGAATATTAGACAGTCTACTTTCTCCCATCACCAGCAGCAGAAGCACACAGGCTGTGACCTACAGCCCATTTCAGATGTTGTGCCAAGAGCCTCACTGGCACCACTCACCCCCGTCTCATCCATAGCTGCACACAGGACACACACTGCCTGTCCTCCCAGATGGTGCATGTGCTTTTTCTGCCCTTGTGGCTGGAGCCGAGACCCCCACCCACTGCTACTGACACCACAGGCTTGGGAGACCTACACCCCTGGCATGACTCCTGTTGCTTGCCCCATACCCCCTCCCACTGGTCCCCCCCTAGTAGCCGACACCTAGTCCTTACAGCACTTGCACACAGGGGACAAAGAGGTGAGATCACACAGAGTTAAGAAAAGATAAAAAGATGACAGACTGTGGCGCTCAGTCACAGTGCTGCTCAGGTAAGTTTACTGACTAGCACTGGCTGAGATCGGCCCCTCAAATGCTCACTCTCAATTATGCCCCCTAAGCATTGTTTACTAAGTTTTGTGTAGTTCACAGGTCCTCCCACATCCCCCCATCCTCATGTTCCAATTGTTCCCCCTTTTTATCAGTTACAAAGTCAAGGTTGGCCTTCCACAAAGCAGTATCAGTAGTTTCTTAATGGCCCTTTATTAGTGACTGGAGACCATTTGTCTTTGTTCCTGTCTCTGTTTATCCCTTGTCCCTCAGCTCTTTTACTGTGTTTTTTAATTCATACCTTCCCCCTTTGCATTCTATCCCCTTAGCACTGAAAAGATCCACTACTGGAGGCCCATAATGAAGAACACTCTCACTGCCTTCCACATACTCTCATAGATTACAGCTGCTTTCTGAAATCATATTAATGCCAGTAAGTTTCAAGATAGATGAGATCTTATGTTCCAAGTAAACAAGGAATATAAAAGTTAAGAGAGAACAAGATAAATATGCTACTTTATGAAGTATAAAATCTACAATAATCCCAAATTAGGGAAATACCCTAATAGGCCCCCTACCAACCAATGCACACACTCCTTCTCCTTGAAAATAATTTCTGAAAATGTTTTAAACAACTCTCAAAATCTAAAAAAATATCCCAACCCAATGCCTTAAAAATAAGGTGTTGATCTACTGACTGCCTCTTGAGGGACAAGAAAAAAACTGTTGGGATGAACAGACCCTTCTCCCCTGCAGGCTGACATGTTTTCTCTTGTGGGAAAGAGACAATTACAAGAGGTAATCACACTGCCAGCACTAATGGCATTAGTGCTCTAGCTGGCAAATGCTGGCATGCTGATGGAGAATGGGTAGTAAGCAACAAGGGAAGAGATCGTTTTATTTTACTTACAGACTGCACCCCTATCTCAACTTCTGTCATGAAACCCTTTAAGAAACAGGGACACGAGCAAGGAAAGATTCTGCAGGCTGGTGCACATGACAAAAAGCACGATGGTGCAGATCTCTGTCCTGGTGCCTTGGCTGAGCCAACAATGGCCAGTGGAATACCGACATGACTGGAAGGAGGTGGCAAAGGAGTGGCAGCAGTAGGACCAGCCTGACTCAATTTTTCAACAGTTTAGGGACTGGGGCTCCTCCACGCATTCACCACTCAGGCTGCTGCTCCAGTGGGCAGCAGAGGAATGTCAGGAGAACCAACCTATCAGCCAGCTGGATCCCATCAGGGCTGCAGGCTGATGACCAGGCCTTGGCCTGAGATTAAGCTGAATAAACAGGATGTGAAAAACTACTGGACACCACATAAGGAAACTGCTGGATGTGACAGATAATGCAAGCAGCTGCAGAGTGGCTGGATTTTACAGATCATCAGGGGAGAGTTACATGAAAAACATACAAGCTCCATGGAAAGGTGGAATACAGGGCAGACTTGGGGCATGAGACAAGGTCTTGCAAGGTATCCAGATAACTCTACTAGTAATAGCACACGAAGCCAACATCAAATACGAAGTCACACTGAAACACCAAATTTGTGGAAAATGTAACTATGGGTGAGCAAAAACTGGCCTGGGCTGGCCAAAGTGAGAGCTGGTGCACAGGAAGGGGTAGCTGTGGGGCAGCCATTCATCTCCAAACAGAGAATGAGAGGCAGTGCACCCATCCCAGTACTTAGAGAAACTTAGAACAGCAACACTGGGATTTTTTTAATAAACTGTAACTTCTTACACAGAAAGACAAAACTATATTGACAAGAAGTGTGTCAAGTGTAAATGGCATGTGAAAATAGGATTCCATGCTTATATTGATTGTGCTTGCTCAGACAACACTTCATCCAAGTGATACTGAGTAAGATAGAGGTTGTAACTCAAAAGGCATGGAAGCGTAATTTACTGAATAGCCTCTGGAAGAAAGCAAAGACAAAAAAACTCGCTGTCAAATGAGGCTTCAACACATCTCAGAAATGCAAGATTTTTCATATGAAATGTATTCCCAGCTATGCTGTCTCAGGCACTTTTAGAACACTCAGAAAAAAAGCCAAAGTCTGCCAGTAGTGGCCTGTGGAAGCAATTTAGGAGTCCTCACACTATTAAAAACCAGACAATTTCAATTTTGTTTTGACTCGTATTTTGCTTTTACGTTTATCATGCAATTCATTAATTTTCATCATTATTTTTTCACATTTTCTTAGCTGTACAAGTTTTAAGCCTTTCCTTATGAAAAGATGACTTTCATCTTAAAATCGTGAAATTTCTACAAAAAAAAAGTAATAGAATCGGGGTATATACAAATAGGTAACAGAACACTCTTACCAAAAGTCACATATTTCTGGTTAAATCTCAACTACAGTTTGCTACGCATTAGTACACTTCCATCTTTTAAAATATAAGCATAACTTTTACTCTTAAATATGTGTTTGAGACTAGTTTCTCATAAAACTTCTTATATTTTTTCATAACATTCAGTCTTATTTTGCTGCTGTCATTTTTCTAGGTTCCTTAGTGAGGAGAAAGGTGTAAGAGAGAAAAAAACAAACCTTGTTTCAGAACACATTTTTAGCTTCTTTTTTTCCCTACAATTTAATCCTTGCATGTCTTCTTGTCATAACCAATTTGTTCCCTGAAGTCTTTAGAAGTTCAGTGTTTTAGTCATTCAGAACAAAAGCAGTCTTAGACTCAAGGTTAAATATTACCATTGTGAAAGTACACAAAAATGGAATATCTTCAAAACAGTGAAATACATGCGCCATGGCTCACCTGAAAGCATATCCAACTTTCCAAAAAGCAACTAAATCCATTATAAGAGCACAAATTAATTTCAATTACAAAGGCATGTTTTCAAGGAATACAGTGCTCTAATTGATTATACCAAACTGATTATTAAAAAAAAGTGCATTTTCTTCTCCTAACAGTTTACAAATCCAAATCCTTTGTCAGTAGCTGTGACCTAAATACACACACAAGAATTTACAGGGATGTAAGTCACATTAGTAGATCACCATAGCAAAGTAAATGGCACTCTGCCTATATGAAAAAATAAAATAAATACACCCCCAACCTGTATCTCCCCAAGTCCCCGTTTTACTAGATGTGCAACCAAGATGAACAGTGTTGCCAGGAGGGGAATTTGGACAAAAAACAGAATAACAGGCCAGAAAATTTGAACTGGTAAGTAAAACATGACATTGTCTAGTTAAGTGTAGCTTAAGTTTATTAGCAAGTTTATTAAACAAATCAGTGTTAGACTGACATACCTGCTTTATTATACAGCCCCTGTGTAATTTTACTTACAAAGCTAAGCACTTTCAAGTAGCTCGCCTTCCTGCCAGTCTTTATAAACTACTAGTAAGACAGCTCTCAAGCTCTCTTTTGAGTAATTAAATGTCCTGAACTTCGTCTACCACAGAATAAAAATTTAAAGATAAGTAGGCTCTAAAGGTATTTTCTGTATTTGCTCTCATTTTTAACTACAGTTTTTAAAACTGGAGTAAAATAGGAGGCATTATCTCTCAGTAATATTGCATAGAATAAAGTCTAATTCTAGACAAAGAGTCTGTAGCCTTTCTTACTCCTGGAAATTTCATCTTCCATTTGGCTTTAGTTTTTTCCTCAGTGGAATCCAGGCAATCCAGGTCACCCTCATCTTTATCCCTCACTTTTAAATTACATAAAATCCTTTCAGAGGCCTACTGATTTGTCTCAAATTTCTCTAATTGTACCCTGATAACAGGTAAACTCAGACCACTGTATTTGCTACTTGTTTGCAACTGCACCTTCTTCAGTAAAGCATTTCCCACCTAAAGACTCACTTTTGTTTAAGTGATTTCCTGCTTTGTTGACTGTGACAAATACTTCCTAATAACAATTTATCCCCTCTGGCTGAATGACAACATGAGAATGCCCAAATGATGCAATTGCTCCATTTATTTACTTGGTGCTAAGAAATAGATTGGATAATCATTAAGATGTTTCATTCATTGCATTTCAGCAATTCTAAATGGACTTGCCATTGCCTCCTGTTGCAGCAGACACATCTGTGGATGTGAAAGCATTACAGATTTACCAAGGGTTTCAAATTACTGCTGAGGAGGACTGAGGTTTTCAACCCATAGGTGAGAATCCAGTGGGGGCCAGTTACAGTCTCATCAGAGGTACATTGATCTGATGGAAGTCCAAGACAGTGCTGTTAAGGCCATCCCTGTCACAGGTCTGAAGCTGATCGATGTCCAGAAAATTTCTATGAAGAGTGCCAAGTCACTTGTTAAGAATATTATTGCCCTTCATGAATCAAGTAAGTATCTACACATCTCCATACTAAAAACTTTCCTGATAATTTTTTTGTCTTGTAACAGTCATTGGGAAAACACCTGTACTCACCCATCCTGAAAGTATCAGCTCACTCACTGGCCCATGCAGCTGAAATGGGGATTCATTCTTGGAGTTCTTGGGTGAACGACTCTTGGGGCTCAGGGCAAAGGATGTGTTGGGAAACTGCAGCACTTCAGCCCCCCTTGGTTTCCATAATCCACTCATACTACATAGAGGAGGGCCTTGCTATGCCTACCAAGACACACTCAGTTCATGCTGGATTTAAATGAAATGCCATTAAAACCATTTCTTTTTAATACTTGAAAAAGACAGAAACACCTAAAAAATCCTTAGGAAAAAAAATAAAAGACAAGATATGTTCAATCTACTCACACTAAGGTTAAACATCTCTCTGCCTCACTCAGTTTGATTTGCCATTCTTCCTGGCAAGACAACATTTAGGATTTTCAATATTTGTGCATATTTATGCCAGAGCCTACACCTTTCAGATAGAAAAAATGAAGGAGTCTATTTTTGGGAGCTATTTTTGTGATTTCCTGGTGACTCACTGGCATAAATCCTTGCTTTTTAAAGTACAGATGGACACAAAATCTAAGTGGTGCTAACATGTAAATCTTTTTAAAAAACACAGGAGTCTACTGTGTGGTAAGACATCACAAAAGATAGTAACTCACCACTGTAGGGTGAATGTGTTTGGGAAGACGTTTTTATTTAATATAATGTAATATAGTGACAAAGTAAAGACTGTCTGTTGAGGCATATATGGACTCAAAATTAATATAAACAAGACAAATCAGCATACTACTAATGTACGCTTTATTCTAAGAAAATTACATGTCACATTACAATGCCAGTAGGAATGTCTTTCCAATTAGTGATGCTCTGCATGTTGTGGAAGCTTCTCACTATCAAACTGTTTTCATTTGGTTAGTCTTAGAAATATTTACTAATAGTGCTTGAATAAATACTATTTCAGAAGTTTGCACATATTCAGAAACAACACCTTCTTTTAATAAATAACTTTTAGAAGTTAAGCCTTTGCCAAGCTTACAGTCAATGCAGCAAGTCTGATAAAGGTCCAAAAGTATGCAGATGTAGAGATTTAGCTTTCCATGGAAGTCAAGTTTTACTGAATCTACCTGTGTCATAAAGGACAGACAACTACAGGAAAGCAAAAGCACAATTAAAAAAAAAAAGATTCCACAGGTATTTTTTTTGTTTGTTTCATCAGTGTAGCCAAAGGTTTTCCTGGCAACCTGACTGGATGACTTGGTTCTGTATCATCACATACTGAAAACAGGTTTTATCCAGTAGAAATGAAGACATTTTGTCTCTAATTGAAGACAAGTTAAGTAAATTATAATTTAAATACATTCCCGTGTATCACTTGCGTTTAAGACTACTGCGATGTTCTACAGTAATTATAGTACTTTTCACTTATCAATTATCTAGGGTCTGTATTACAAAGAGGAAGAAAAGCACAAAAATAAACGGTTCTACAGTTTCTAATTTTCCCAAAGTATGCAATAAAGACATTTAATGTATTTTTAATGACTCTGCATGTTTTATCAATTATCTTATATTTTCAAAAGTTTTGTTGAGTTTTATGTTGTTTTAGCTGCTTTTTGATTTTTGTAGAAGACAAAACAAAATAAAACAAAAAATAATGTTTCTTGAAATCATTCATTTTCAATCTTGTTGGATTAATAACAATTTGGACAGGAATCTTACAAAACAGATTAAGACAACAAGGTAAAATTCAATTCTTATTTTAAAATAACAAAACCAAAGACGTCACTAGAGGAAATTACCAGAATAGAACTTTGCAAAAAATCAGAAGCTTGAGAACCACCTCACTTGAGATAAGCATAGGACAATTGATTTTGACAGGAATTAACTAATCTGTCAAAAAAAAAAAAAAAAAAGAACATTCCAAAATTACCGTTACTCATTGGGAATGCAAGTATGTACTTCGAGGGGAACTTGTCTAGCAATTGTTCTCTTTGTGAACTAGGCTGGTGTCAGGTTTTTGCTGGCACCAATCTTAAACATTACTAAATGTCTACAGTACTGCTGTCTCAGTTTAGATCCAAGTGAAATTCAGTGTCAATCTGTGAGTTTTCATCTAATAAGTTTCACGCTACAAAATTTTATAGTTTTCTGGGTTTATTGTTCTCTGGAAAATTAAAGTTATTAAAATACTCATCTAACAAAACTACACAATATTCCTATAAACACAGTTTTGTGCAAATGGTTACTTTCTTCTAGCTAAATATCCCCATTCTATGCTGCATAACCTCTTCTAAAAGCAGAACAAGCAGCTGAGGGAAAGACTATTTATTCATGCTTTAATAACAAAACAAAATGAAAAAAACAACTCCCCCAAAGAACACTTAACAAGGCTAATTGTTTGAACTCTTGTAAAATACCCAAACTTTATTTGGCAAGTATAGGGTGCTCTTTTCTGCCACGTTTATAAACTAATTTAATATTTCAAGAGGTATGCAAGTCAAATGCCAGCAATTACATCAGTCTGCTGAGATGAACACTGTGAACTTGGCATTTTATTTCGTCAATAAGATTAAATTAATTGTTTCATTTTGGAGGTTCACATCTGATTCAGTAGTCACATTCAGAGCACAGTCACCATTTTCACCATCGTATACAGAAAACAATTAGCAAGCCTGCAATCCTGTGACAATTTCAGAAGGTATTACAAAAGTAAACCACAATTACAAGCACACAAAAATGACAAAAAAGGGAAGTAAAATAAGCTTAAAAGTACAGCAAGCACAATGCCGAAATTATCATTATTTGAGTATTCTTTCTTCTTCAAACATCCCTTAGTTCTGAATGTCAGTGTTCACTTGCACTGTAACGCAATCTGTAATTTCATTGCACTGACAATTTGTTCCACAATGCTTTTCTAATATTAAAATAACAACCACATGCGATTTCAGGGTTAACATATTTCCAAGCAGCCCTGTGTTGGCTGGAACTGCCTTCGGTTTTGAATTACTATCCCCGGTATTCGGCACGGCTGCCAGCACAGCCGCTGGCTGCCAGATGAACCGCTTTTGTGACAACTACAGGAAAACAGCGCTACCTGCCAGGAGAGGGCGCGAGGCAGCCCCGGCACAGCGCCCCACGGCCGCCTCCTCTCCCACCCAGCGGCAGCCTGAGCCAGCAAGGCGCCACCGAGGCAGCCAAGGAAGGACGTGCTGTGTGCTCACAGCATTCCCGAACAAGAAGATAGTGGCTGACAAATGGGTGCAATCCACATAACAACCCCCACCCGCTACATTCGGGTTTGAAATACCGACGGAAACAAATAACGAGGACAGAAGAACCTGGAGAGATGCAGGGTGAGGTAGAAGAACGTGAATACACAGACCCCATATGCACAACCGCTTTGTCTGCTTCCAGAGGGCATAAAAGAAAGAGTTTAAAGATTAGACACCATGCAGAAAGAAACAACTTCTTGTTTCCATTCCTTTTCCCAGTATGCACTGTCTCCACGAAAATTACTCCTCCTCCAGTCCTTTAGTCAAGCTTCATGGAATAAAAAATAAATTACTTTTTGTCCTTTCCTAGACATTTTGAAACTTCAGCAAGACAGACCTGTCACCTGATCTGCCAAGAGTGAGGGGTAAAAGTGAAAAGAAGAGATCTGTTAACAAAACATGAAAAAAAATTTTTGCTTTTAGCATCTGCAGGTTTTCAAACTGGCTGTTAAAAGCTCCTTAGCAAAATATTGGTACACAAATGTCAGAATAATTATCCAGGACAAATACACGAATTGTGTAAAATGCCAACATCAGTAGTTCACCTTGTATCCTGGGGAATACTATTCCAATTTTGTTACACCTTATATAGATGCTGTGCCATATCTGATCATCCTTGATCCTCTTCTTTATACTTTTACTGGTTTGTTTTTTACATACACAAATATGATTCATGCAGTATACAATAAAATAATTAATTTTAATAGGAACAGACTGTCTTCAGACTGAAGACAAGGAAGAGCAATCTAGCATTTTCACAGATACGTGTGATAACTTCGACATCCACCTCCTAGTGGTATTTATTGGTAAAAGCCAATTTCAACCCAGTGAAAATGTAATTCTCACCACACCACCACCACCACCACAAGTAGTACTTAGCATTTATCACTGTTGAATTTCTCCAGTCATTTCATTGCCCAGATGGTCACTTCTGCAGTGAAGTGTTTTAGTATCTTCACTACCCCAAAATCTTGGAATCATCAAGCTCTGTCATTCATTCTCTTTTTCTGAATCATTTCCAGCACTGATCTCCACAGAACTCTCCTGTTAGCTTTCCAACACTTTGAAAGCCAATCATCTATTCCCCCCTTTCACTTACTATGTTTAACTCTATAACTAAAAGAAGAAAATTCATATTCATGAACAGCTTTTAAAAAACAAAAACCAAAACGAAACCACAAAAAACCACTAGAGGCTTTGGCAAAAGCTGGACAATGGCTTTTTTTTTTAAATTTAAAACAATATACAGACTCAATCAACAACATCCACTATGTATTTACTCCTTCAAAGAACTCCCACTGATTTGCAAGGCATGACTTTCATCTCCTAAAGGTACAATTATTCTGTCTCATCCTATTCATCCATGGCGTTCACTAAATCCATAGTTTAATAAAAGTGCCAACAAGTCTGTCCAGCACTGAAGTCATGTTTACATTAGCATTACATTCCCAAACATGCTTAATTTCTTTTTTTTTCTTTTTTTAAGCAGGAGGCAGCCATGGGGGAAATAAGATTTTATACACAAAAGCATCAGCTGGAATAAAGAGTCAGCTGGAATAAGGAGTCATAGCAACTGCAGTCACCATTCTGAATTAATTTCCAAGTGACTATAATGATACTTACAGTAGTCTCCACTTTTTCTTTCCCCCTCCCAACAAAAGCCCTTCAATTAGAAGAAAGAAATTCTTCTTTAATATTGCGGTAAAGGTTGTATTCCTCTATCTGTGAAGAACAAAAGATCTAATTTCTGTGGAAAATTTCTTCAGAAGAGGTCAAAAAAGGACAGCTGATTAAGGATATTTAGATAGTTTAATGCTGACCCACTATACTAAGTAGATTCACTATTTACTTGAGATGTTATTCTTAGCTTCTCCAGAATAAATTAAGTACAAAGACCAGCTAGTATACAGCAACAAATTAAGAAATTAATTAGACTTGCCTTAGAGATCTCAAAAGGATCATCTTATCTTGACTACCACTACACCTCAGCACAAGATGGTCAAAATGTAACAGAAAGGTATGTAGTACTCACAGAAACATTCTTTTCTGTCTCAGGTTCTCATGAATTACAGAGAAAATTAAGAAAAAGGCCCAAGTTGGTGCAGTAAAGTGAATTACATGTTGGGATGATGAAAGATGTCAACAACAAAAGAAGTATCTATTTTGAATACACATAAATATTTTCAAAATGAGTGCAGAAACATGCTGACACTTCTGTCCTTATTTTGATAAATAATAAGTGGTTTGTTTTGCTGTCAGTGGGCAATTTTCACATAAAGGCATATGAGTTGCATTAATTTTTTTATACTACAGCAAAGGTTGCATCTTTATTAAAATAAACAATGGAAATACTTATGCAGAATTCAGAAAGGAGACAAAGTCTCATCTGCAAGCCATATTTTTTTAAAAAGTGAAAATAGCTTATTCTGCATTCTTACCAAAAATAAGATAGTAAATTTCTTACACAAGACTTGATTAAAAAAAGCTTCATCTGCAAGCTATGCTTTTAAGTCAGTTGACAACCTGTACTTAGAACCTTCTTTAATATTTTCCTTAAGTTGTCTCAAATCCAACAAAAAGCTGCCCTTGTGATCTGTTTTGACTTTGTAACTAGGAATCTAGTGCATAAGAAAGAAAGCACATGATAACTGCTGCTATTTAAATATCGTGTCAACAATAAAGTTTTCAAAATGAAGCTGATGATATTTTTACTGACTTTAACAAGTGCAGCCCATTTTTTTTCATGTAATCCAGGGCAGTATTTTGGTATTAAAAAAAAAAATTACTTCTGCTATCATAATGTAATAAAACAGTAGGAATGGCTGTCAGTTATTTTCTTCCTCCAAACTAAAATTGTACACTACAAGATCCCACCCTAATTTTTCTTTCTGTCTTTCTTACGATTTTAAGTATTCTTTTATGCTTGCTAACCAGAAAGTAAAGAAGTATCATATTCTACAGCTTTCTCATGCTGAGATTGCTCATTTAAGATATTTTGACCCTGCAAGAGAAGCAACCAGGAGACTGGCTTGGAAAAGCAGTTAATATTAAGTATGGAGTTTCTCATTTTAGCATAGATATGAATGGAAGCAATGTATCAGTGAAAAGAGTATGAAATACTATGAAGATTAAGAACAGAACTCAACTAGTGACTATATGAACCTGCCTTCTCACTATTTTAAGAATCACGTCAGAAAAAGGCTATCAGTAGGAATATTAAAGTTAAGTGAATATATTGAGAAGACATGTTTATGTAGTTTCCTGATGACACGTTCCTTCCTCATTCTTATTCATCATTAAAAAAAAGGCATTAAATATCTCACCGTTTTCCATATCTTCACACTCAGCTGTGGATTCCTATTTTCCTTTAGCCTTACTTCTGCTCCCAGTCTACATACAGAATCAATTCCTGCAGAGCTTCACATTCCTCACTACTTGAAAATCCATCAAAGTTTTGTACGTACTAACACTAGCTGTGTGCATTCAGGCACAGTGTCTTCTTCATTCCTCACAGGCTGCCTGTTCTGGCTTCCACCTTTGGTGGACTTCCCGTCTGTGTTTGGGCTCAGGAACACACTGTTTATCTGTGCCATCTTCTTCTCCATTACGTTAAGTGGTCTTTACATTGTGTTCCCTCCTTGGGAGAGCTTTTTACTTCAGGCTTGATGTGATTTTAGACAGCCATTAAATTAATATTCAGTTTGTTTAACAAAAATAATCCTCTTTACTAAGGCATCCATTGTCTAGAACAGCCATGAACTGCCACTGGCAAAGTAGAACACATCGTTGAGAGCACAAGCAGCAAACTTTTGTGTTCCTCAAAAGAGCCTGACTTCTCGCATGTGTACGCCTGACCCACGTGCACATGGATCTATCTACCACTCAGAGTCCCACACTTCCTGCATTACAGCAGAGGAATGCATCACACATGCATAAAAAGTCAGACACATGCCAAAGCAAGGATCTGGACTGCTCCATTGAAGGAGGGCTGAATAACTTTGAGTTCTACCCCTTCTGCCTTGAGTGAAATGGTCTGTAAGTGGCATCTGGCCCACACCATTGCAAAAGCTGAACCACCTCTACCTCTGCCTTTTGTTGAGAAGCATCAAGAACTGTTCCTAGGCTGACTACACAGAAGTTTAAGCACTTCCCATTACACTTTCAAAAACTTTTAAAGGTTAAAGATTCTGTAAACATTAAAATGAATGTCTGCTATCTATTTTGAAAGAAAATATKCAAGACTGTTGGAAACACAAGCTAGAAGAAAAAGCAAAACTACAAAAGAGTGCATTAGTCCCCACTCTGACTTAAAGACAATTTTATGGCAAGATGTTAACTGAAACCCAGGTTACAGAAGATGAGAGCATTAACCAAAAACACCCCCACTACTAGAAGAAGAAAATGATAAAGCTTTACAAAAAAAGCCTGGTATTTCAGGATACAAAAATTCTAAGCAAAAAGGCCATACTAAAAGACAGACCTACCAAGTTCCTTAAGCTGACCTACTACAAAAATCATCAGTTACCCAGCCCTGATCGAAAGCCCTTTCTCACCCTTACCACTATTACTTTCAGGAAATTGAATGACTGTTGTTTCAAGAACAAAGAGCGTGAAAACATCCTTCAAACTGAAGTTCTACTTTTATGAAACAATTTGGTTTTCAAAACCTTAGTAATAGATTTTATACTTAACTCTACTTCTGTTAACATCTTGCTAAAATATAAAGTTGAGACAAAATAATGTAAAGGATTATTTTTTCCTGTATCTGTTGTACTAAATTCACTGTTCTGTGATAAATACTGTGGTTTAAAAACCTCTCATTGTATTAACTTATCTGTTTCTCCAGTGATAATTTTCAGGATAGAGAACGTATCTTTCCAAAGCATTTGAAAATGGTTGTAACCAACTGCTCCTCATTCCTGACTGGAAGACATTTTTCCTTCAAGAACTGCAAATTGCCTTTTGTCCATATTTTCTTAATGGGCATCCTCCAAACATGATATTGCTATAGCAACACCTGCCATAATGTCACGGTTTTTGTTGTAAGATAAAGGCAAATGTACTCCTAGATACCTGCTAAAGAAACAACAGTTATATTAAGAATTCACTTCAGCCAAGAAATTCAAACAACTCACAGGTAAACTACACATTGCTAAGAAATCCCTAGACAATCCATTATTTTTGTGTAAAGAAACTTTCAAAAATATAATAGCTTCCTAAAAATGGTAAGTAGTACTCTACCATGCATAATTAATCCATTTTGATGGTATCATCAAGCCTGACAAACAAGTAAAGAAATACCTGTGAGCACACACAACTTTACATTTCAAAAAAGTACTATCATAGTAGAAGGACTAGAAAGGATCATACTGTTCTTTTTTCCCATCTTTCATGAATTGTTAAATAAATATTTTATATGGTTTTGGCAAAATGAAAGCTGAAGAACTCAAAAAACAGTGTATTATTCCAATAGCTTTGAGAACTCCTGCAAACAATTAACCCAGTTCCTGCATCCACGTAGCTGGAACTTTTAACTGCTCTCATTTCTCACAATGTTTACTTCTTACTGTTGTGCTTGAGACACTTTTAGTTATATCTGTCAATTAAGATACTTTTATTCTCTGGTTCTAACAATGAAAATATAGAGAATAAAAAATTAAATGTCATTCTAGCAATAATACTATATATACTATTTGCAAATTCAAGTAACAAAAGGTTTTTCAATACAGACCAGCACCAACACTTCCTAGATTTTCAATATATGCAGAACTCTGCATGTGTGACTATGTAAAGCATATTAAAAAAGGACACAGACACAGTATTAAACCTAAAAAGTAAACATCTTATACTGTCTTACTCCTACGAAGCAGTGAAATTATGTCAGCACCATTTGTTCAGAATCTAGTTTAGGACAGGAAAATAGCACCCCTCAGAGACAGTGATACAAGAGTTAATAATAACAAGCATTTTGTCTTTCCTATTACATCAGACTATTGTTAGTAAAAATCCACACTAGAAAGAGAAGTTAAAATCTTATAACTGGAAGTTCGAATTTGTATCATTCAGAAGTACAGCACTTCTTACAAGTCCTGCTGAGCTGCAGACAGTCGCTAAGCATTGCACCATCAGCCAGTCTCTAAGCATGTTTTCTTTTTTCTTTTCTTTTTGGGTACAGCCTGGATGTTCCACAAAGTGGCAGCAGCCATATTGAAACACTGTGTCAACCAAGAAACAGATTCCCCAACCAAAAGAACTACAACAAAAAGTTTGTGGGTTTACAGGCAGGTGAATGGAGAAACATAATTCTTAAGAAAGCAAAGAATTCTCCCTGATTAGGAATTCAAACTATTAGATTTTCTTTCCTGAATAAGAGAAACTTAAGCCATTGCATTAAAAACTTCAGTAAAACAGACAACTGTGTCAAGGTTCCAGAATTTCAGTCTTTCTTCCCTGAGACTGAAACAAATTCCCTGTAAAATGGAATCCCCCCATCATGCCTTCTGAGGTCATCGGAATACATAAAGTCCTTCCAAAGACTTTGTTGATGCCAACAGTCCCAGGCTTTTTTTTTTTTTTTGGATATATTATAAGAGGAAAGGAGGTCTGGGTCTGTTCTTGACTGATGGAAGAAAAAGGACTGATGTTTAGAAAGAGGTGTCTTTAGAAACTGGGAAAAATTTGGAAAAAAAATTGTACTATTTTCTTTTTCTTTCAAGTGTTGTTCTCGGGTATGTATTTTCTTCAACCTACAAAAAGCCTTCATGCCTCCAACCAATAAAGAATTTCTAGAAGTTGTAAGTAACCACTTCAATAAATCTTTTATTCTGAAAATACACACACTATTGGACTCTGGTATAACATCCACTTTCTGCTCCAAACCACTTTGGCTGCTGTAATTATTTTGTTGGATTTTTTGTCTTTTCCACTGAACTGCTCTTTGCAGTTTGCAGCTCCTCAAGACCAATCATTCAGTATGAGAGAAGACGGACATTTTTTCTGACATAAAACATGTAAGAAGTTCATGGACTACTTCTTGGTGTTAACAGAAACATGAACAATTGCTATATCCTGCACACAATCCATCAATTTTGACAGGATCTGAATCTCCTCTGACATGTTTGAGATCCACACGCTAAAATGGCTAGAATAATCTGCATAATGCAAGCCTGCTTTAAATTGCAGTTTCCTAGATCTCTTACCATTTCTATTCTGTCGATTCTTTCCTGAAAATTCTAAAATACCCACTTGGGTTATGCAGAAGTATTTTTTATGAATCTTATGATCAGTAACTTAGGACAAAATGTTGCTAGGAGTGAGGTTTCACCAATATAAAATCTTCCACTCATCTGAAATAAAATTACCAGCTTGTGTGAAAGCTGTCTTTTTTAGTTTCCCATGCTGAATGAGGACTATTTCTATGCCAATTCTAAAAATCTCCATTAGTCTAGAAATCAACAGTGATTGAAAAAATACATAAACAACTAGTGCCTTTTAGGTTGTGATTCATAAGAAACAGGAATTTTTCTTTCGTCTAAGAAAGAAATACACTTGAATGTACTTGGCCAATACAGTCCTGAGTGCAGGCAGGCTTTAAGACATCTGCATGAGCCAGTCCTGGAAGGAAAAGCACAATGTGGACAAAACAAAGACTCCTGAAAATGCGTGCAGAACGAATCTTGCAGTGAAACCCACTCGGGAACACTCACAGAAGCTCCATAAAACATGGGCTTCTGAGCTCAGTGTTGGAGCACACCTGATCACTTGATATATTCTCTGAGAAACTGAGACACACAGAAACTTGCCATTATAAAAAAAAGAAAAGAAAAAAGAGCAAACACAAGATCAAGTTTAAGACGGATGGCAAGTCTGCAAAGCAGAGTGCCTCAATATTACTGTCATGGTGTTCGAGCAGTGTTGCCCATTTTCTTTTCCCCTTTACTGGTTTATGAAGATTCTTATTAGAAGTACTATGCTAAAAATCCACATGATTCTACCTGATGAATCTGGCACAAAGCACATTAAAATCAGCCAATGAAGCCTTTCCTCTTACTAGCTTTTTTTGAAGACTAAGATATGTGCAAGGATGAGGAAAGAAAAAGAAGAGAGAAATGTCAAAAACAAACAAGAACTCTTCCAGAATAGCACACAATAGTAAGTGTGATTTAATCACTACAGTTATCAACAAAACAATCAAAACGGCCATACTGTCTGAAAACCCTTGTCGTGGTCCATACAAGACTCTTGTGCTCAAGCCTTATGACTGGAATTCATAACCCCTTTCAGCACACATAATTTTATATGGTATCAGCTAAAATTGAGAGATTAGTACAAATCATTACGAAGTTACAGAATTTCTGAAGCATTTTCTTGATGTCATAATATAAACACATATACAAATTGATACAAAAACTGTATCAACTGACAGCAAAGCTGAAAATTAAAAAAAAAGGTCTGACTCAAGTGTTACCAGTCCCTTGCAGCTAAAATTTCAAACTATTACAGAACTCTGAAGTTGAAAGTAAAATACAAATGGCATGATACAGAGCTTGTAGAGCAGACAATGAGGAGACTGTGCTGTCAAGAGACACAAAGTGCCTTCCCATACTCCTGAGCGGCACGAGAACTTTAAATTCTGTGCTTTAACTGTTACAGTAAAAACTTCAAACACCACACATTGCTAAACAAACTCATGTTTAGCCTGGAAAGCTTAAGACTCAAACTGTCTAACACCAAATAGATGCAAATATTTATAATTTTCTAGTTGTGTTAATATCCAACCTGACTCTGAGAATACTTTCTTAGGTTTCAGTAATGCAGTCGCAGAAAAATTAATTTAGTTACTAAAATAATTGCCTCTAATATTGAAATATCTAAACATGGTATTACCTTCATGGCATGGATTTCTTCTATTAATCTCTCAACTCGTTTTTGGTTCTTTAATTTCAAGTCTTCTGAACCCCTGCAAATGAAGTCTGTCTTTATTAAAAAAATCTCAGTTTTGTTATTTTCCCATTGGCAATGCTAAGTAGCAAAATTTAAAAAAATCACAAGATGGAGCACAAACACATTCCCTTATTGTCAAATGAACTTTTTAGCTAAGAGCTGAACATAGCCTAATGCTTTTGCTGTTCTGAACAGAGGAATAAACACTAAGGATTTACCAGAACAATGTGAAAGACAAATGTTACTGTATTAGAAAATACTAAACCACGATTCATATCAACAATAGGTGACACCAGTATCTCAAATATAAATACATTTTAAGATCTATAATATTTACATATAAAAGTTCATTGGGCTTGCTCCTTATTTTGCACAACTTCATAAAACTGTAGAGTAGTATGCTCAACTTACAGTTTGAACACAGTAATGATGTATCTTACACTGTCTCAAGTAAGACACATGGTGTCTTATTACTTGGCTTCAGTAATATTTAAAACATAATCTACACAATGTTGTTTTAACTGTTTATAGAAGAATTAATTAATACTAATTATTAAAAATCAAGTATGACCTGCAAGTATGCAAACTGAAAATATTTTTTGCTACACAACCTGGAAGACAAATGCAGTGAGAAAACATGGCGCAACTCAACTTTGACAGTAGAATAATCTAAAAAATCAAGTCTGACACTTTTATACGTGTTGTAAAAGCTTCTGTGATTCAGATTACCTTCCAATACACTAAAAACGGTTAAAAAAATCCATCACAATTCTGCTTTATGAAACTGCTTTTAGTTAGTATTTTTAGTCTAACTAAAATGATGTAAAAACAAGACAAATAGAATTTATGTAATTTAGCGCCTTAGGTTTTAAATGTAGTACATTTTTTCTCCCCCTTTTCCATTTTTGTGAAAACAATTAAAATACTGCCTCATTTATAAAAACACAAACTAGAACACTATTATCTAAAACTGACTTTTTCGACTTTAATTTCCCGATGTGTCTGGTTAGTCTGCGAATAGTCAGGACTCTGGCCTTCTTCACATCTTTTCTCATCTTGACAACCTGTGAGAAATACGGATGACATTATAAAATGTTTTCCTTGATTACATTCCATATCCAATACATTCATTACATTGACTTAAAGTTTAGAAATTAGTTCAACATTATTCTTGAAAACAGAGTGCATTTTCCTGCTAACCAAATCCCATTTCAAATGAATTCAGATTTCCTTTAAAATCAAACTGCTTCCATAAACATCAGGGGAAGAACAACCAACAGTCTAAACAGAAGACAAGATATTCCTAACTCACCATACTTCAATATTATTCTTAGACTAGACTGAGCTAGAGATTTGAAAATTCTCACCTTTTGCCTTAACTTTGCTTATTTTTGTCCCAGTGAAACAGCACCAGCACATTTTGTCCGTTGGTACGGACATACGTAAAAGCATTTGCATTACAAACCATTTTGAAGTATTAAGGAAAGACTCACAAAATAAACATTATTTATTATGCAACAGAATTTGAGATATGAAATTCCTTTTATACATTTGAATTCATTTTTGTTGAAAATAAAAATCCAAGTTTAGTAGATTTCTAACTCACTACAGTCTATCTCAACTTACCATCCTACCCAGAACTCTGTTTCCAAATTTAAAGCAGGCAGTTTTAAAGAAAATTTGATGATATTTTGGTCTTACTTCTCACCCCAATAACAAAGAAAGAGAATTCTAA